>JANBPO010009260.1:2769983-3369983 GCA_024336825.1 Amorphophallus titanum
CCCACTTGGGAGTGGTGGAGAGTGTGACCCGAGAGAGATGATTTTTAGGTTGGTTATTGTAGGGCCCCTCACCTTTGCAGCCTGAGTCTGGGCTAGGGGGAAAACTAGCTAGAGGGCCCAACTTAGAATGCATAGTCTATGTGTGCACACGTGGTTGGGGGCTGCATACCCCCACTGACGAGTGCGACCCCAGCTAGTCCTTGTTCTGAGTTCTGGTTACTGTACGGTGTCTCAGTTCCCGCTGGGCCAGAGGGAGACACCTGAGGCACGGACTAAGACATCAGTGGACGCATCCGGCCTTACTTCTAGTGGGTAGGTACTCTCGTCATGTGACGTGAGCTTGTCTTGACTCGAGATTATGTTTCTCATCTGCGAGACATGATTTTACGTGTAATTTTTAGGTGTTTTTCAGAAGTCACTGTCTAGGGTTTCTGGTGAGCGTCACCGAGGGTTTTCCCCTAGATGATGTAGAGTTCACGATGGTGAGGTCATGACCATGTTTTCGGACTGCGTAGTTCTGGAATGGGCCTTCATGTGTGAGCACAGGCCTCCATGACAGAGGTGCCGTGATATTTTTCTAGTAGCGCATCTAGGGCGGTTCGTAGTCTGGTGGTCCCCCGACTGTGGAATTAGGGTGTTGGTTTCCTTTTTGGTAGGAGTAGTTGTAGAGCTGTGGCTTTATCGGCTACCGTGTTTTGGGGATTCATGTACGACCGCGCGTTCTACCATCATCGTTGTAGCTATTCCTGTTGTTGCTGTTGTTCTTGCTGTAGTTGTTGCTTTCGCCATCGCCGTTATTTTCGATTCGGGTTCTGCGGGACCCCTATCGAGCCAGTGATAGGAGACTCACCCCTGGTTTTCAAGTGTTACGGATCTTCCTCAAGGTTCGAGGGTGCTGGACGGAGGTTCTTAGCTGCCAGCTCGTCGGGCTGAGTGTTCACTCGATGTTGGGTACGTTCTCTGCCTTAGATTGTACTTTCGTTGGATTGGACTCTGTTGTAGTTAGATTATTTATTTTTTTTAATTATTGAATTATCTTACTTTATTTCTTATTTCTATGTACACCACACCTACCTTTTTAGCCCTTCCGAGCCCTCCGGCTCGTGGGTGGTGGGACAGGATTCGAATGGTATTGGGTCATTCCTGGTATCCGGATCTTGGGTCGTTACAGTGCCTACCCTTTCACACGTCACCATTTTATATATCAGTGGGTGATTCACACATGAACAGCCTATACTTGTGAAATCAAGATGTAGCAAACTCCCCCTGATAGCAACAACTAGTAACCCCTTGGACTTAGATGAGCAGAACCATGCAAGTGCAATCAAGTGGGGGGTCTACACATACCCAATGCTCTCCTTAAAGATGAAAATCTTTCATTGCATAGAGGTTTTGTAAGAATATCTGTGTTGGCCTAGATAGATGGTGGACAAGAAGGGGGGTCGAATTGTCCCCTTGTCGAGATGGCAGATTTTATCAACCTTCTTAACTAAGCACAGTGGAATTAAAACTAACAGCATTAATTGCCCTAAATAAATGTGAGATTAGAAGAGTTCTCTCAAGCTTTCCGATCTCACTCGAATTAATAATACAACTAATCAAACAAATCAAGCTCAACACAGATAGCAGATGGAGCAGGGTGTGACAGTGCAGTGAATTAAAAACCTTATAATGAACCTGTGAAGGGAGATAGAAGATATGGACAATCACATAGGCAATCACACGAGACACAAAGATTTTTAGGGGGTTCGGGACCACGACGGGCTCCCTACGTCCACCCCTCACCGAACCCGGTAAGGCTTCACTCCACGCTACGAAATGTAGCAACACGGGGATGAACCCCAACACCACACACGCTGCTTCCGCAGCAATGTCCACACAGGGACAAGCCCCAACATGCTGCCACCGCAGCACACACACACACACGACGTCAGGGAACACACCCCGAACACTAAGATCACACGGAGACACAGCTCCGTCCACACACACAATAATATTCTGATGTTCAAAAAACCAAGAAGGATCTACAATATATGCTTACAGCATATTACATATCAAGAAAATCATTACAAAGATATGGGTAAGAGATATGGAAAGTTGTCCCCTTGGTTCTCCAATAGTCATAAGAGGATCTTCCTTGAAGCTTAAGTTGGAGAAAATCGAATCCACAGGAAGTCAGAGCAGACGATCTTTCTTCTTGAAGATCAAATGTGCAGGGTAGCCCCTCCACCACTCCCTGGTGGGCCAGTACACGCGTACCGAAGGCTACGACTAGTGGAGGGTCACTGAAGGAGTAGACTCTCAAGCTACGAAAAATAACGTCAGAACCGACAGTACAAGGAAGGCTCCTCGTACCTGCACTGTCGCACGGTGACACGAGCCGAAAATGCACCTCCCGGGACTACACAGTAGCATAACACCTGGCCTCGACACGATGCCTAGCATCTGTCAGACCACGAATCAACACGCGAACCGAGGTCCACGCACCCGGGACTCGAATCGGCCAAGATTAAAACACCGATCAAGCTGGTACCCTTGAACGGTCCACTCTGGGCCGCTCAGGGACATGCGGCCGAACAGGGGCCCCACCAGGGGATATACGGCCATCCACAGACCGTCCTTCTCCTGGCCCAAATGGGAAATATGCGGTCAACCTCTGGCCGCACAAAGGAAAGATGGCTGACTCTTAGCTGCACATGGGGGATGGGCGGTCCAGCACAGTCGTCCATCCACCAACGGTAAAACACATGTATGGTTGCACCCTGGCCGCACAAGAGAAGGGCGGCTAGGACCTCACCGCATAAGGCATGTGCGGTCCAACTCTAGCCGCACCACTGCCAACGGCACCAAGTGACGTGGGGCCTGCCCCTGGCCACACGAAGGGTCATGCGGCCAGGCCCTGGGCGCACACCCCAGTGCACTGTGCAGTGGTCACAAACAACGGTCAAAACTCAGGGGATGGGTGGTTGCCTTGGGGCCGCTCATAGGATGTGCGGTCCCACGACTGGCCGCACATACACAGTGTGCGCCAAGCCATTGGGCGGTCAGACCATGGCCACACAAGGGGGTGCCCACTACGCGCCAAGCAGAAGGGCGGCCGCGCAAGGGCCTCACAAGGGATAAACGGGTCCTGGTTCGACTGTTTATCTCTCGCCAGTGCAAAAGCGGCGAACCGATCGGAAGACTCCATTTTCGGCCCCATACAAGCCCCACAGAGGGGGAAATGCAAGGAAATCAACTCCCAAGCCCCCTACCATGCGTCTGCGCCCTTGAAACGCGGAATCAGGGCGTAAAACAGTGGATCGGGCAAACTCTCCCCGTGGCATGGACGACCCTTCCTGGTGCGAAAACAACCCCTCACGGCCTCGCCTCGGGCTAAAACTCGCGGGGACGGAATGCAAGAGGCTAGGGATCATCACCCTACCTTTGGTTCGCGTCGAGGCGCGTCGGATCATCCACACACTGCGAAGAACGTATTTAAGAACTCCGTCCCTTCACGCTTCCCACGCTTACTGCACGCCGGCAGGATCGTCCCGCCATCACCCAGGTCCTCGCGTCGTCGCCCCACGCCGTCTACAGCCGGCGGGGACCCCATCGCGATCAAACGGGAGAGAGAGAGGGAGAGGGGTGGCCACAGTGGGGAGAGGAAGAAGAAAGGAAGAAGGAGAAAAAGAGAAAAGAAAATAGGTTTAAATAGAAAATCTTAATTTTTAAAAAAATACCAAAAAATATAAAATCGCGATCCTCGGAACGCACCGATCGCAATGGTACTACTCACGCCTGGGCGAACGACTCGGTTCGCCCGTAGCGGAGTTCCGCAGGATTTGCCGAAAATCCGATCGAGAATCGAAAAAATACGCGAAAAAAGTCGCGGAACGTCTCTGGGCCTCCAAAACAGCTTCGGATCGGGCCAGTCTGAACACGAAAGACATCCGACATGTATAGTCAGACACAACAGAGCTGGACACTCCGAGAAAATAGATCCGGGACCCGAAAATAAGAATCTGAAAGGTTCGGGATATTACACAAGCAGGGGAGGGAAAGGTAAGGCTGGTGGAATGTGTGGGTGAGAGAGGGCCGCAGCAGGTGGTAAGAGAGAGGAAGAGAGAGGGAGAGGCCGTGATGGAGTTTTGTAAGGAGAGGAGATGGGGTGAGAGAAGAGAAGAGAGAGAGAATGCGTGGGAAAGAGAAGAGAGAGGAGGTGGCAGTTAGAGAGATAAGGAGAGAAAGAGAGAGAGAGAGAGAGGTCCGACGGGGGAGGAGAGGGCGCTACATGACTACAAGGAGGATAGAGAGAGGGATAGATGAATTAAAGGCCTACTCTAATGCTATCTACATATGAATAGAAATGAAGAGGGGGGGAGAATGAAGCCTACGTAGGTGTTAAAATCCCCCCCCCCCAAGAGCCCTCAAGAGCTCCTTTTATAGGGCTAAGATTACCCCCAATTCATATTATTTTTCCCTTACCTACACTCATTGCAAATCTTTCGGTGCAACCATTTTTCCATGCTATTCAATCACACATTGAAGCCCACCCATGCACACCCATGTGAGCTTTAAAGAAACCATGTGTGAGTGTAGGGAGATAAGAAGAGTGAAGAGAGGGAAGAGGGAGTGATATACGGAGGGGGTGGTGGCCACATGATGATGGTGGTGTGTGTGTGTGGAGTGAGTGGGAGAGATGGACGTGGGGTAGATGGGTGCATGGGCAGTGGGGTTTGGGATGCTATGTGTGCATGTGTGTGTGAAGAGAGGTGCATGGGAAGTGAGGTGTGTTGTGGTGTACATGGTGCTTACGTGGGTGGTGCGAGTGTGCCTAGGCACGGGGGAGTGACGTGGGTGTGCATGTGAGGTGTTGGGAGAGTGGGCCATGCATGGGGTACATGCATGATGGCCGTGTGGGAGAGAAAGGTGGAGAGAAGGGTGGCCGTGTGTGCCTGGTGAGAGGGGCTGTGACGTGCATGGCTATGAGGTGGGCGTCTAGAGAGAGAGAGAGGGAGAGGGGAGAGAGAGTGGGATAGAGGGTTGTGTGGGTTAGAAGGACAGCGAACGGGGGCTCCACGGTGAGGGGGTGTGCATGGGCAACGGCAGACGCGGTGTGGCCCATGTCGGCTTCTTCTCGCTCTCTAGCCATTCGACACACAAACATGGCCGCCGACCCTCCTGCACATGCCGCGGTCTTCCTCCACAGCCCAGTAGGTTGCTGCCGTAAGGCTCTCCCGTCAGCAGGCGAAGGCTAGCCCACTGTCTTGCCGTCATGAAGGAAAGGCACTGTTCATAAAAATGAAACTTTGGTGAAGATTGTGATAATGTAAAAAAATGATACCAAGTCCTTCTACAGGGTGAATCATACCTGGACTTGTGTCATTACTGAGAGAATCTGATGATTGGTGACAACTAACTTCCTCCAAACGTGCAGAAATCCTAGATTCATCACTGCCCCTTAAATGATTATCAGTGCATATATCACCTGGGAGTAACTTATCTCTGCTAGCCACCCTTGTGGGTTTCAGAACTGGCAAGTAATTATTCTGCATGATTTGCTGAGGTTCTAGGCTGCTGAAAACTGACTCTGAAGGAACTGGTGCTTGAACAACTCCAGTATGCATGTTGTACGTGCTCACATTTGATGATTGAAATGGTAAGTTGACTCTCAAAGGAGCAGATACATCATTTAAATTATTCCCAGAGTATAGTCGAGAATTCTCATCTTCCCAGTCACTACTTGGGGGAAGTTTTCCTATTGCACTAGGCCCCAGAAGCAAACGTTCAGGAGGAATTGGAGGCTCGATGCCACATTCAAAATGGTGGGAGTACGGTCCAACATTCCCAATAACTGGCCAGACGTGGTTGGAGTCTCCAAGGTGAAAAATGTTCAAATGAGTTACCTCTAATGTGGAAGCTGGCACAAGGTCAACTGGTTTAAAAGAATTTGTGTCAACTGCAATACTAGGACTGACAGCAGAGGCACCTGCAAATGCATCTTTCTTTCCAACCTTTGGCCTGCTATTCTCCATATCTTCTTCAACTATTTGTAAGTTCTCCAGATTTAACCCAGTAGATGCACCAAAATCAGCTCTAGTTACTGTTTTCCATGGCTCACTAACAACTGAAGTCTCAGATAGATTTACATAGAGAGATTGCACAATAGGTGCAGAGTCTCCGAGATGCGGCTTAATAGGTGGCATCTGATGCTCTAACCCAGCAGTTTGGAACTGGTTAAAATGAGTTTCAACTCCAGTGTCCTGCACAGACAGACCTGAATTCTGGACTCCAGCAGGATCATTGATCAGAGGGTCGTGCTTGTGCAGATTCGGAGGTGGTCCAAAAGGTGGTTTCTGCTGTGGGTGCAATATATCTTCACTCCAGGCATGAGGATGACCGCTCAAATACAAACCATGTGGAACCTGTGGATGAGTGAAACCTAGACCTGGTGGATACAAATCCTTAGTTTGATCTATACTCTCTGCTTTCTGTTGAGCAACCTTGACATCGTTCTGTAATTCAGGTATCTGGGAATATCCATAAGCACCTGAATGAGGAGGAACAATGCTGTACAATTGGTGATCGACGGAAGCATCTGGCATGGCTCCATTTACAGCACTAAAAAGGGCATGTGAGGATGCTGTTTCAGAATGGAGACTGTGAAATGCTGGGCTTTTATTGGGAACACTCATTATTGAGCCACTCCCCGTATAATCCTGCACCAGAGGGTCAGAGTGAGCGTGTGGCAATGCTCTCTGACACAAACTGCAACCCTCAAACCTCAGTGACTGCCCCGGATCTGCCGCTTGTGGTGGCACCTGACGCAAACTATACCTTTCAACATTCTGTGTTTGTACCAAGGAAGGTGGCAAAGGTGGGAGCTGTGAGAGAGCTTGAAGAGGCCTACAGACTGGATCCCCAGAAACCTGAGCAATCCTCCCTCCAGAAGAAACATCTTCCAAACAAGTTTCAGCCCTTCCCTGTAACCGTTGCCCCTTGCTAACTTGGGAAGTCGGTATCGCTGTCGAAATATGCATAGTGGAAAGATATGAATGCTGTGGGCCAGCAACAAAACCAACAGGAACACCTGCTAATCCTAATTGCTGAGGATCCACATACTGGCTTTGCCCTGGATTCTGAATATAAGTAAATCCATCGGGAAGAGTCTCCATGTACGCCTGCGGAACATAAGCCATCCCAGCTGATGGAGCCAGCGGCCGCAACGGCTGAGATGAGTCCAACATCCGAGGAGGAACACAATCGGAGCTGTTCACATTCACTGGTAATGCTGTCACTGTTGCTTCAGGAAACGAAGGATCTGATCCTACGCCAGAATGTACCAATCCCGATGAGTCCTGGGATGTTGCTGCAGCAACAATTGGGGGAAGATTTGCAGGGGGCATGCCGTCGGCCACACCGTCAAGCTCACCAGCACCACAATCGGAGGATTGCATAGACGACACACTGGCCACACTCTCCTTCCGCTTCATCTCACTCACCCCCAAGTCGGGAATCCCATTAACCGCATCGACATACCTCTGCCCGCCGTCATGGACATCGGTCGGCCCCAAACCGAGATCCGATCCATCCACCTCGGCGGGGGAGAACAGGAACACCCGGAGCTTGGCGGAACCCTCGGGGGACGCCCCGGCGAGCTTGTCGTACTCCTCCATCATGTTCTCTAGATCCTCGTGGGTGGAGACGCTCACCAGGGCGTCCAGGTCCTCGCCGGGGAGCTGGTACTTGAGGACGGCAGCGCCGCCGTAGGCGTCGGAGACCTTCCTCGCGAGCTCCTGGAGGGAGGCGTCCCGGGGGAGGGCGACGATGCGGGTGTGGCCGCCGACATAGCGGAGCGCGCCGTCGCTGGGGCGGGGGAGGATCCGGCCGCCGAAGCTGCAGAGGAGCTTCACCTTCCTCGCGCCAGGGTTGGAGAAGCGGAGGTCCCTGGCGATGGCGGCCTGGTCGATGGCCATGACCGCGAGGGGGAGAGGGGGGGTTGACCCAGAGGGGGTCTCAGTGTGCAAGTTGGCGATGCTCCAAGATGGGCGCGGGGAGCAGGAGGAAGTGGAAGTGGAAGTGGAAGCGGAAGACGTTGTGCGCGATACGGAAATCTGGTACATGTGGGTCAGAGGAGAACGGTTCGTTAGAAATGGCGAGGAACTGGCGCATTGTAAGACGCCAATAGAGTGATGCCACGTATGGAAGAAGACGAAAAGGTTTACGCACGGTGTTCTTTTAAACTTTGTTGTAGATGGGGGGTCAGAACGTGACGGGACTGTGAGTCCTGCCAAAATCAAATCTCCACTTTGGAGGGGTTCGGGCCAGGTGGGCCATAGTGGTTGGTAGCTAGAAAGTGGAGTTCGCCGCTAACGAGTGGGTGGCGCGCTGTTAATGAGATGGGATTGGATCACTCAAATGGATTATTATTTTGGTGGCCACTGCTACTATGAATGTTATCGCTCTCACTAACTGTGGGATCAGGGTGCTAGTTTCCTTTCCGGTAGGAGTAGTTATAGAGTTGTGATTTAATCGACTATCATATTTTGGGTATTCGTGTACAGCCGCATTTTTTGTCGTTGTTCTTGTAGCTACTCTTGTTGTTGTTGTTATTCTTGCTATAGTTGCTACTTTTTGCTACCGCCATTGTTTTCGGTTGGGGTTCGGCGGGATCCCTACTGAGCCAGTGATAGGAGGCTCACCCCTACTTTTCAGGTGTTGCGGTTCTTCCTCGTGGGTCGAGGGTGCTATGTGGAGGTTCTTAGCTGCCACCTCGCTGGGCTGAGTGTTCACTCGGCATTGGGTATGCTTTCCTACTTTAGATTGTACTTTTGTTAGACTGGACCCTGTTGTAGTTAGATTGTTTATTTCTGTTAATTGTTGCATTATTCTGTCTTATTTCTTATTTCTATGTACACCACACCTATTTTTTTGCCCTTCCGAGCCCTCTAGCTTGAGAGCGGTGGTCCAGGGTTTAAATGGTATCGGGTTATTCCTGGTATCTGGATCTTGGGTCGTTACAGTTTCATCAGAGCTTTGGTTATGAATGTACATGGGAATTTGAGATATTACAGTGATCAAATTCCATAAGGTCCAATATAGTCGGTAGTTGGCATAGGGTTTTGTGTTTGTTTTCTATTTTATTTCTCACGAGAGAGTTTGAGTGTGCTGAGTTGACACTGTGAACGTGGTTGCTGCTCTGTTGGTGTGCCGACGTGGGTTCTGAGGATCGAGATCGAGAGCTTTCTCCCCCAGTGACGGTAGCCTTGGTTGTACTGTGTTGGGCAGAGTGGCTGGCAAGCATGAGCTCATGGTGCTGCGTTCGAGGAATCTGCAGCGAGGTCAGGTGGCTGGTGAGGACTGTCCGTGGTTAAGTGGTCGTGAGTGTGCTCTGGAGGAGTTGTTATTAGTTTTGGCCATCCTGGTTTGAGATTAATCTAGCTCCTGCGGTGTTGAGATCGTGGCTCGAGGTGGCAGAGCAAGCGCTTTGGTCGAGATGTGCTCGGATGAGTGGAGGATCTTCTTGGATTGGGCTATGGTCACCCTAGATTTGGTTCAAGATCGTATGGCAGTGGCGAGTTCGGGACTCGAGGATGAGCATTGGCGGGTGTCGATTATGGTTCATGTTGTGGATCCTGGAGTGGTGTGTCGCAGTTTAAGGAATTGTGATGGTGGTACATCGAGAGATGTTGTGAGTGTGGTCTGACGAGACACTCAGTGAGTGTTGTTAGAGGAGCTGACCTGATTGTGGTATCAGTTTTTCTGGAAGGTGCAGTTTCCAGCATGCTCGAGGTTTGAGGTTAGATTAAGCGTTGAGTTTTCTCCCGATTGGTCGGATGCATGAGTGGGTTCTCCTCGATTGGAGAGGGTTGTGCTTTTATCAAGCTTTGTCATCTAGCATCGTGTGATCAGATGGGTTGGCCTCCCTTGTGTGCCATGAAGTCCATGCGAGACGCATCCTGTGTTTTGGCAGTGAGGCTATTTGTGAGAAGTGTTGCCCATTCCCTAGTGTGTAAGGGTGTGTTGGCACTGTGCCGGAAGGCTGAGTCCTAGTTGGGCGGTGTTCACAAGAACTCATGGCTGGTGCTGTATTTTTTGAGGTGTTATGAATCAGAACTTGCAGTGTTTCAGAGGATGTGTAGAGTATCATAGGATTGGTTCCTTGGTGTGAGATTGTATCGGCTGTGTGGGACGTGTTGTTGCGTTGCCATTGCTTGAGGCATTGTGATTTGTGGCACTGGCTGGATGGAGAGTTGGGGAAATATGTGTTGGCGAAGTTGCCGCATGAGTGCCCTATTCTTGTGTGGAAGTTGTGCCCTCAGATGAGATCGTATTCTGGGGGAGTGATCTCTAAGAGATTATGGTCCCAGTTGGTGGCCGTGAGTGGATGGTAAAGTTGATCGAGCGATCGACCATGGTAAGAAGTGTATTGCCTGGGGACCCGTGTACATTGGTCGTGGCGTTATCGACCAACTTACTGTGATAGCAGGTGACATTTATCGGTTCTGGAGAAGTGTGCCATGGATTGTAAGAGATTGTGTCCCGAGGCTCTTTGGTAAGAGCAGAACCGGGAGTGGCAGACATCCTTTTAGAGTGATTAAGATGAGATAGGATTCAATTAGATAATGGGCGGTGCCTATGTGTGGAGGTCCTTGATGGGACATTGGCATTGGATATGGTGATCCCTGGTCTATGGCCAGCAAGGGGGAATTTCCCTATAAGCCTGAGTCGAGTGACATGAGGATCGAGGATTGTGGAATCCTATCATGTGGTTTCACCGTGCTCCCCTGAGAGGGTAGAGTTGGCCTGTGGATCGGATCGGATGCGGTGTTCGAGCGAGATTGGGCTTGAGGTGTGATAATGGTCTGTGGATGGTCAACGGATGGCCTGTCGCAATTCAGATTGTGTCTGTTGGGCTGGGGAAGGTTTCTCGTTGGCAAGTGTCTAGTGACCAGTGGATGGTCTTTCACAGACCGAAGATGCTAGTTGTTGTGGCTTGAGAATGGCGAGAGCCATGGACCAGCGAGGCCTTGGGTGGCCGATCATGAGATGTGCCTTCCCAGATTGGATCTGGGATTTTGTCAAAAGTTTATCTTCTGGCAGAGTTGGTCCTATGCTGCCATGGGAGTTCGGCTTGCCAGGTGTGAGCTGGTGGTAACTCAGTGATGGTTGTCCCCGGGTGCAGGGCATGAGATCTGCCAGCGGGTTGTGAAGATGATGTTTGTTGGTCCGCCGGGTATGTGGTTTTGATTGGTAGTTGATTTTGTGTTGGTTGAGGTGACGCTAGACTTGCACTCCTTTGCATGTGCCTGCTCTAATGATCGATGTGTCTTGGATTGTGAGCGAGGCATTGCCTATGATCATTGTCTGGCCGTGTCCCTCAAGACCGTGGTTTTTATGAATATCGAGGTCTGGTTAGGGCTCTGACGTGTCGTTAGTTGGTTCAAGCATTCTCTCCTTGTGGCTTAGTGCTTGGCCTGAATTTCGAGGATGAAATTCCTATAAGGGGGGAGGGCTGTAATGCCACAATTTTTTTAGATATTTTTTCCATCAGGATCCGTGGGTTTCAGATCGCTTTCGGGAGTCCCAAAGGAGCCGGACTATCCTCCTTTTCTAGGAGCACCTCTTGGGGCAGACAGGTGTCCCCAGCCTATCAAAGGCCAATGTCCGTTGCGGAGGAGACTCTATCGTGGCGTCTGCCTGAGGAGAGCTTGGGGATGGATGTCGGTGGGGCCCAGAGTGAGCCCGTCTCCGTTTCTGCCTACCTGTGCGAGAGGTGATGAAGGGTTGGGCACTGCCAGATGACGCAGCTGTGGGGTCAGTCGCACGTTGCTTGGCGTGATGCCTTAGTGCCCGAAAGGGTTTACTGAGGCATGCTTCCCGGACAGCTTGAACTTCCTCTGGGGTGACCCAAATCCTTCTCAAGTCTAACTGCTGGTCTCCCGCGTCCTTGTTCCTCCGACAGGACTTGGGAGCTTGAGTGTCAAACCGGTGCTGGTGCTTTTGGGCCGTTGCCGAAGCGTCCGCCCACTTAAGTTCCACCTTGTCTTCCCACGTTCGACGTAGGGGGCTAAAGCAGTTGGTGATAGGGACCGTAGGGACGATCCATTCAGGAGGAATAATGGGTTCACCCCCATCCTGGCGAATCCGTAAGTCTCCGGCTAGAATGGTCTTGCCGGAGTTGCTGGTGGTAGCAACCGGTCGCTTGCCTTTACGGCTACGAAGGCGCTTCTTCTGGGGAGTGGATGACGACTCTGCTCCAAGGTGGTAGGCTGAGAAAACCCTACCTGCGGATGTTGGTGGCACAGGGCCATTCATCGGGAATACTGGGGTAGGCCCCCAAGACGCAAAGTCTATAGTGAAGGCCGGCGGTTAGGTGGCTCGAGTGTAGGCTTTCGCCTAAGCCAACAGTAGTGTTGTAGACACTCGGCGTGACGTGCCTGTGCCCAAAGTTGTCACTGCAGGGGGTATCGGGAGGCCGGTGACTCGAGGCCTTGAGCCTGAACTAGGAGCTGGTAGGACCGGATGGCGTAACAAGTGGCGCTCAGTCCGTACTAAGGTCACCGCGTCCCACAAAGGTAGACCCGTGCTGGGGATCGACGTTGTCAGATTGTGGGAGAAATGCCCCTGAGGTAGAGCTGAGGGATCCAGGACCTGATGCGGACCACTCATAACAGACGTCGTCCGCGGGAAACCCCAGAGTTGTACGTCTGGTCTGGATGCTAGGATACCTCGTGCCAGGGGTTGGGGACCCGGGTGAGGTGGTCGCGCTTCTGCGGTTCGGGTCTGGAGGACCGAACGGGGTGCTGGGGAGCCCTACCCCTAGGCTAGGAGGCCCGTGTGGGGAGCTGGCTCAGTGGGAGCTTGGGATTGACGGCCTGAGCAGAGTGCTGAGGAGCCAAACACCGTAGGGTGGAGACCCACACTAGGAGTCAGCTTGGCTGGGGCTCGGGGCTCGGGGCTGGAGGCCCGAGTGAACCGCAGGACTGGAGAACGGAACCTGGGATGCAAGGCTTGCGTCAGAAGTCAATCGAGACTGGGCCCGGGGACTAATGCTTGCCCAGGCTGGGACTGGTCCAGGACCCCAATGGGCACTGGTGGTGGGAGAGCCAAGCCTGACCCTCGGCCTGGTTGTCGGGAATGGCAGCTGGCGCGGCTCATTGGTGGCGCCAGAGGAAATAGGAGCTGGGGGTGGCAGTGGAGCCGCCACAGGGACCACACCCAAGAAGTAGGGTGATCCGATGATAGGAGGAAAGCTACCAAAAGTGATCGGCACAGCCAAGTGACCCACCTGTGCATGGGTGGCAACGACAATGGGAACGTAGGTGACAGCCACCATAGTTGCTGGAGTCCTGGACAAGCTGAGGCGACGGCCGGGAGCCGTCGTCGAACATGATCTAGCAACTGGGAGACGAACTGGAAGTTGTTGGGAAGTGCGAACAGGTGCTCTTCTGCTACCCCTCCTGCAAGGATAGGAAAAGGGCACCTAGACTTCAGGGCTGGCATAGACTTTCGCTTCAGCAAAAAGAAGGAAGGTGGGAGACGTCCCACTGAGCGTGCCATCCTTTTTGTTTCACCCCAGAGGGGGGGTCCGCCGGGGTGGTGTGGGCGGTGACCGGAGTGAGGGGTAGGATATAGCTACGGGAGAGATGCCGGAAGTTAATGGGCCTCGGGCACCCACTCTCATGACCGTATTCATCTCAAAGCGGCACTGTACACTCACCTTTTACAGAGAGTCAAGGGGAGACTGAGTGACACAGGAGCTTTTCCAGGTTAACGGGAAATGTGGCTGGGGTGCGGGTGTGCCAGTCAATTTCTCAACAATCACTTGTGGAACCGAACGTTAAACTAGGGATGCGCCGCCAGGGCATGGCACGTGGACTCGGCGGATGAGCGACACTTGGAGGGAAGAACGGTTCCATGCGTGCGAGTGCACAGGTGACTGTGGGGAGTCGTGTATAGGACGTCTTTCCCCACAGACCGCAAGCAGTCAGTGTTTATTTACATCGAATTGAATCTGAAGACCTCTATTCTGTGCCGAAGAGAAGTCCGTATGTTCCTGAAGCCTGAGGTGAAGAGCCGAGAGCACTTTGCAGTTGTAGGTTCGTCTTAGACTGGGCAGTGTTGGCTAGGGGTAAAGGGTGCTGGAGGTTCATGCTAGGTGACATAGAGGGCAACTAGAGGCCCAAATGTGGATGCGAGAGCATACGTCCAACTGACGGTGTAACACTGAGATGTATATATTTTTATAGGCAGGCCGTGATGGCCCGGGTACAAAAGGGGCATGCCTCGGGACAATTCCGACGTGCTAGTCAGTCCCCGGGTCGATGCATGACATATGAACACATGTGTGCTTTATAGATGGTTCCTCCCGTGACTTGGGCCATGACCACGGTGTCGAACGGGGCTTGTGGCTGACTGGGCGACTGAGGGGATACATCGATCCGATATCTGGGCGAGGGTCGATCACGAATCAAGTTGAGCAGTCGGACGTGGCCTCGTTACTGAGGGGGAGCAAGACGTCATAACACGTGCGTGGTCGCAACAGACGGACACGTGAGGGGCGATTTTGGCATAAAGGGGCATCTACCCTTGTCGTAGCGTCTCACATGAGGTATGTGTGGACTTGTGTATCACGGCTAGCTAACACGTGAGGGAAGTGCAAAGGACATACCCTCGGCGTGCCAAGCCGACTGACAAGTCACACACACAAAGTTGTTTTTTAACCGAAAGCATTTTAATTTTTTATATGTCTAGCAAAATTTAACCATAATTTAGACAACAAAATTTTCACTATTTTTAATATTTCATTTAGAGTACCGGACCCGTCTAACTCAACTCAAATTCAAAACATTAAACTTCGACTGAGTCGGGATATTGCAATTTTAGCTGCACATGACCAACCAATCCTTAACTTGGGCCGACACGGGTTATCTGTATATGAATTTAGCCCACTCAAATCCCATCCCTGACGAGTGACGGCAATACCGTGAGGAGAATGAGAGAAAGGGGAGCCAGGGTGATGTCCAAGCTGACCTCACGACGACGTCACCATCCAAGCAGAGTGCCCATTCCCCTTCATCCGTCGCCACCGGCGTGCCGGCGGACAGTACTGCCGGGTCGGACGCCGGAGAAGGGCATCCACTTCCAACTCACACCAAGTCAAAGAAAGGAGGCGGCACTTCGGCCAAGTGGGGAACAGCGCCTCTCAACAAGCAGCTTATGAAGAGGTCTTCTCGGCAAATTTTGACTTCCCAGTCTCCGGGGACGATAAACAAATACAAACGATCTTGTGAGACCTCTGACCTGCACGACCGTGCGTGTGTGAAGGTGGGCTTCCGCGGACACCCAATTCAACATAGAACGTGTACATCAGTGCATGTATGTGATGGAACATGTTATTAATGTTATTTTATTTTTCTTATGCATTAAGATATATTTTGTTGGTCGTTTAATTTGTTGCTATTGTTAAATATTTATTGCCACAGAACACTAAGATGCCCATGCATCACAAATCGGGCCTATGTGACATCGAAAGGGTGTCTTCAAAACAAATTCCCCCCCTTCCAATGTTTAACGGAGGCACAAGGTAGGTTTAGTGACCATCGGACTAGGCAATTAATTAATGCGGATATGTGTCACCATTTTGGTGAGGAAAAGATAATTTTCTCGATCTAAGGTCAATATATATATGGGGTTTGCATGAATGTTAGATATCCGTAAAAATACTTTTGCATGTAAATCCCATCAAACTAGAGAAAACTAAATATTGGTCACCCAAATGACCAGCTTAATGATGCACCTAATTAATCAGATCTTATAAATCCAGTGTGTCATAATTTGAACTCTTACACTACATTAGAGAGCGCATATCTTTGTTTCACCTGGTCCTGCAGCTTTCTCTCGTCTTTAATTTAGTAATCCCAAGGTTTTAATCTCCTGATCAAATTATATATAAGATAATAAGGAGGAAAGATATTTTTTATCTTGTTTATAACATTAATATCATAAAAATATTATTACGATCTCTTTATTTTTCGAGTGAAATATCGTGTTCGACCCTAGAGAGTCGTATACGGTGCCCGAGATCGATACAGTCGCATGTGTGTGAGGGGAGAGTGTGACCCTCCCCCCACAATTCTCTCTCATCGATTTATTGTCCGTCCTCCGTGTATACCGATAACAAAGCGGCCCTTGATGTGTCAGAAAAATACATGGTTTGTGACTTTGAAACAGATTCCACACTCTAGCTAGTCTCCTATATCTCGCTGGAATTAATCCCCTGAAGAGTTAACATGTTGTACACCCAACAACCCACATATGAGCCACGTTAATCCCCACCAACCCCGCAACAATTTCTAGCCCGTGTTTACACCGAGCGTTCAACCTATAACCCACCCCCCATGCACCCCCCACGAAAGAAGGGGTTCCAATTAAGAGTTTTGTGGAGATTTAAATGTCGTCATCCCACGAATGCCTCCTCCAACTACACTGAAACAGCTTTCTTCTGAACGGGGGTTACCCACCAAACGAGTCCCAAGTCTACTTCACATAAAATTTAGTTCTTTTTCTTCTTTGTTTCAGAATCATTTCAAAATATTTTCGTTTCTTGCTGACCTCGTCGGACAAAACTAGTATAAAGAACACGGCAAGCAAGGAAGGGGGATAAGTCCACTAGAACCGACAGCCCCCCTCCCCAACTGCATGCGTTGATTATGGACTAATATCTATGGACTTTTACGATGGACTATATATGCATGTTGTCAGTCTGGTAGATTTACACCATATGAGCTTAATTTCAGACATCTCTCCGCTGACACCCACTATAAAAACTTCACGAAGTTGCAAGCTTTTTCTGCACCATTCCCTCCATCTCTCTCTTTCTGAGCTTAATTTCAGACTGCTCTCTTCTCCACAACCTCTCGCACAGAGGCCGAGGACCGTAGCTGGGAGATGGCTGTGAAACGCTGGTCCCGCAGCGTCGTCGCCATCGCGGTCCTCCTCCTCGCCCAGCTCTCTGCCCCGGAAGCGCATGGCGCAGGTGCCAATAAGGTAGGCGTGATCAAGTCCCAGCTCTTCTTCGACTTCAACCACACCCGGCCGGGTCCGCCCATATTGTCTTCCAGGATCATCGTCGGCGGCTCCGAGCACTGGCGCTTCGGCTTCAACTACACAGACTGGGCCTCCAGAACTGGCCCCTTCTACAAGAACGACACCCTGGGTACGTACCCTGCGAACACTTCTTTTGCCTTTATGATGCATGCATGTCTTCTTTCTTCATCTCCGTACGACGTATATATCTGCAAACCAATACGTTCCACGCATGCTGGTAGCCATCAACTTGTTCTTGTTGCAGTCTTCATGTATGACCCGCCGAGCAACGGGACGTTCCCCCACAGCGTGTACTTGCTGAGGGACCACCGGAGCTTCCTGGCGTGCGACCTGAGGAAGGCCAGGATGGTGGGCAGCGTCTCGCAGGGGGGCGGCGGGGGATTCGAGTTCGTGCTGCGGCGGCGCAGGCCGCACTACTTCACGTGTGGCGAGCGCCAGGGCCTCCACTGCCGGGTGGGGATGATGAAGTTCGCAGTGTCCCCTCTTCCCTTCAAACGCTGGCACCCCTAGAGGATCTGAAGAGATGGCACCGATGGTACAGTGCCACTGCCACCAACCCCGGGGAAGATGCAGTGCTTGTGAACTTCGCCTTTTTCTCTTTGCTTATATATAAGTTAATTGGGCATTGAAGTGATAAAAATAAAAATAATATAATTGGCAGGAGTTAGGTTTGGAGATTGGTGGTAAGTCTCAAACTCTCGAGGAAGGTTGTGAAAACTGGAAGTGTCTATCTCAGACTCTGGCGTTGTAGTATTGAGTGAGGCACCGCTGGTATTCTGTGGCTCAGATGCTAGCGATCTCTCGGATCCCGCTCAGCAAATCGAGATTTTCTAACAATTTCTGTTCATTCACCTCGGGTGAGAAGTTGGTGACTAAGAGAGAATGGTTGCCGATCTCCAACGGAATTACGGCTTCCGTGCCATACACCAACTGGAAGGGGGTTTTACCAGTGGCCGCTCTTGCTCTAGTTCGGTATGACCATAGTACGCTTGGTAATTCCTCGAACCAGCTCCCCTTGGCCTTGTCGAGCTTGGTTTTAATGCCTTTTAATATAGTTTTGTTAGAATTTTCAACCAGTCCGTTGGCATGAGAGTGGGCTACTGAAGTGAACTGGTTGTGAATATTTAGGTCAGCACATTTGTCTCTGAATTAGTGAGAATCAAACTGCCGACTATTGTCGCTCACAATCACCCGGGGGATACCATAACGACAAATGATCGACTTCCACACAAAGCTCCATATGACTGACTCGGTAATCTTGGCAGTGGCTTCAGCTTCAATCCATTTTGTAAAGTAGTTGATGGCGATGATGACAAACTTCTTCTGGGCCTGAGCCGTAGGGAACGGCCCCAAGATGTCGATTCCCCACGGAGTGAAGGGATATGGCTCGGTAAGGGTGACGAGCTCTGAGGCAGGCTGGTGGACCAGGTGGTCGAAGTGTTGGCACCAGTCACATTTCTGCACGTAGGCCGAGCAATCCTGCTGAAGAGTGGGCCACCAGTAACCCTACTGAAGCAAGATCCTGGCAAGCGATCTTCCTCCTTGATGCGCGCCGCAGATGCCTTCGTGAACTTCTTGGATCGCTCAGTTGGCTTCGTCGGCACCGAGGCATTTGAGGAGAGGACTGGAGGAAGGCCTACGATATAGAGCATCGTCTAGGATGACGAAGCATCTGGCTTGGTACTTCAATCTCCGAGCTTCCCGAGGGTCAGGGGGCTCTTGGGAGTCTCGGAGCCAGGATAGGTAGGGGGTCCGCCAGTGGCTCGGAGGTCCCGGGTCAATGATCATGAGCTCGGATTCAATGCTCGGTCGTTCTAGCTCCTCAAGGAAGACCGACCAAGTACCTTCGGGGCCGAGAGAGGAGGCCAGATGAGAGAGGGCATCCGCCCGGAGTTTTCCTCTCGAGCTATTTGGACTACCTCAAAACTCTCGAATAGTTGGGCCATCCCTCTGATCATTTGGAGGTACTTGATAATTGGTGCTTCTCAAGCTTTGTAGTCACCGTTGACCTGGCTGGTGACCAATTGGGAGTCAGTGTGGATCCTAACTCGCTCGGCCCCTAGTCATCGTGCCATCTGGGCTCCAGAGATGAGGGCCTCATACTTGGAGGCATTATTGGACGCCTGGAAGTTGAACTTCAAAGCGTACTGCAGCTCCGCCCCTTTGGGGGATTTCAAGAGGACACCGATGCCATTGCCAGCCGAGTTAGAAGACCCGTCAACGAACATGTCCCAAGTGGGCCCATGCATGCATGGAAGGGTTTCCTCGATCGGGACGGTGCTCTCTGCGATGAAGTCAGCGAGGGCTTATCCCTTAATGGCCGAGCGGGGGCGACAAGAGATATCGTAGGCCCCAAGCATGATGGCCCACTTGACGAGACATCCCGAGGCTTCAGGGTGAGAGAGGATCTTCTTCAGCGGTTTGCCAGTTAACATGACGATGAAGTGCCCTTAGAAATAAGGTCGGAGACGCTTGACTGAGGTTACCAATGCTAGCATGAGTTTCTCAGTTCGGTTGCAGGGTACCTTCTTTCGGCCACATTAAGCACCTTGCTGGTGTAGTAGACCGGCCTCTCGACCCCCACGTCATCTCAGACTAAGACTGAGCTTACTATAGAAGGAGTCACTGAAAGATAAAGGTGCAATGCTTCGCCCGGGACCAGTTTTGATAATACCAGAGGCGAGGCTAGGAATCCCTTGAGTTTTGTAAATGCCTTCTGACATTCCTCATCCCAGGCGAACGTGGTAGATGCCATTTTGGGCCCCCTCAACAATTTGAAGAAGGGTAGGTATCGTTCAGCCGCCCGAGACAGGAAAAGATTGAGGGCCGCGATGGACCCGGTGAGGCACTGGACATCCTTGACGCAGGTGGGTGGCCGCATTTTTCGGATGGCCTGAACTTTATCGGGGTTGGCCTCAATCCTGCGCTAAGTTACTAAGAAACCTAAAAATTTCCTGGACCTAACTCTGAAGGAGCATTTGGTAGGGTTGATTTTCATGCTGTACTTCAGGAGGGTGCCGAAGGTTTCGGCTAGGTCGGCAAAGTGATCTTCGGCCTTTGGCATTTTGACGAGCATATCATCGATTGAGGCGTCGACATTCTGACCGAGTTGTCCCTCGAAGATGTGGTTGACCAGTCATTGAAATGTTGCCCCGGCGTTCTTCAACCCGAACGGCATCTGGGTGTAGCAGTGTATGCCAAAGTTGATGATAAAGGCGGTCTTCTCAATGTCCTCTAGGTCCATCAAGATCTGATGGTAACCAGAGTAGGCATCCAGGAAACTGAGCAGCTCATTACCGGAGGTTGAGCCGACGAGCTAGTCGATGCGCGGTAGAGGGTAGCTATAACGACCCAGAGCCCATAGCACCGATAACCCGATACAAGTACCGAATTATCGCTACCATGAACTGGAGATGCCACCCAGGAGGCTAATGAGGCCCTCGAAGGGTTAGTGGGGTTTGTTGAGGGATTATATTAGAAATTGAAATTCGCAGCACGTAATATTAATTTTTGGCAATGATTAAATTAAAATGAGGCGGAAGTAATTTAAAATATCAGAGTGGTAGAAATATAACTAGTCCAGATTTACAATATTCATGAATATACACAAGTCCCACAGCAAGAAGAAAAGACAATGACAACTACTCGGGGCATACCCCGGTAAAACACTAAAAAGAAAGACTGACAGACTGCTGGCAATCTAGGCGCGGTCTCCAAAAGCTGGGGAACCACTAGTCGACGGCTGAGATGGCTCACCTACAGGAAGGAAGGGTGAGTCACAGCCAGACTCAGTAGGGGTCACGCGGATCCCTACCACGATCTAAACACGCAATCAGGCAGGTGCCGCCCTATTTTATGAACTGCTAAAGGCAGGGGCCAAATTTGAATGGAATCAAGACTGTCAAAAGGCCTACGAAGATTTGAAGGTGTATTTGTCCAATCCCTCGATTTTACAACCTCCTATCTCTGGAAAACCCCTAATCCTATACATTTCTATTATTGAGGACTCCCTAAGAGCTATCCTGGTGCAAGTAGATGATGAAGGCAAAGAGCAGACAGCTTATTACCTTTCCAGGTTGTTTAACCTGACAGAGGCCAAGTATACTGTCATGGAGAAAACTTGTGCCACATTAGTTTGGATAGCTCAGAAATTGAAGCATTACTTTCTAGCCCACTAGGTTAGGCTGATCTCTAGAATGGACCCGATCCGCTATCTCTTAGAAAAGCTTATCCTTTCTAGTAGGTTATCTCGCTGGCAGAGCTTCCTCTCTCAGTTCGGCATCACCTTCGTCGTTCAGAAGGCAATCAAAGGATATGCCATCGCTGAGCATCTTGCCCATCTTCCTATTTCCTGCAATGACTCTATTCAGGATGAGTTCCCTGATGAGCATCTCTTTGTCCTTACTCATCATCTCTTCTGGTCTCTGCACTTTGATGGTGCACTCAACTCCCAAGGCTGAGGGATAGGTGCCATTCTCCTCACTCTGGAAGGGGTGACAATTCCTCTCACATATCAGCTCTCTTTTCCTGCTACCAACAACATCACTGAGTATGAAGCTCTCCTGGCCGGATTGAAGCACACCTATCTCTTGGGCGCACGTTACTTAAACATTAAAGAAGACTCTCAGCTTGTTCTGTGGAAAGTGCTATCCACATATCGCACTCGTGACCCGAAGCTCAAGCCATATCAAGATTTGGTCATTCTCTTGGCTAGGTAATTCTGCAAGTTGATCTACATTCACACTCCTCGATCTCAGAATATCCTCACTGATGCACTAGCATCGCTTGCTTCCTCCTTGGCCTTTCCTCTTAGTTAGAGCACTGAGACCATTATCGTCCAAAGGTTAGACACTCCTTCCCTTTAGGATCCGTGGTATGACAACCTTAGAAAAAGTGTAGAGGCAAGGGCTGAGAAGAAAGATCTGAAGGAAGTATCTTTGGCAGAATTAGAGGAGATCTTGGAAGAAGAAGAGTTGCCATGGTATCATGAAATCAAGTTGTATTGTAGAGATTGATCGCTCCCAGAAGGGGTAAGTGCCGAACAGCATAAGGCTATTAGAAGAGCCGCCTCGAAATACACTATCATTGCTGAAGAATTGTACAGATGTGCTCTCAATGGAATGCTCATGAGGTAGATGATGGAGCTTGTAAGGTGGACGAGGCAGCCCATGCAAGTGAGTGTGGGGGTCATGTCAATGTCCAGCTCTAGCGAAGAAGATCCTTAGGCAGGGATATTATTGACCCACTCTAGAGGAAGATTGCTCCCTCTATGTCCAGAGGTGTCTTAAATGCCAACTCCACGCTGATAAAATCTATGCTCCTGCTTCATCTCTTCATCCTCTCTCTGCTCCTTGGCCATTCTCTATGTGGGCTTTTGGCATTGTAGGCCCGCTAGGTGATCCCAACTCTCAAGTCAAGCAGAAAGATTTCATCCTCACCGTCACTGAGTACTTCACCATGTGGGCTGAAGTGGAGGCGTACGCGAAAATCAAAGCTACCACGGTGTGCCGCTTCATCATGAAGAATATCATCTTGTGGTTCGGAGTGTCAAGCAGCATCGTCACCGACAATGGGCCCCAATTTGTCTCGCAAGAGCTCCAGGACCTCTGTAAGAAGTTTAATATCGCATTGCATCATTCATCTCCATATTACCCTCAAGGTAACGGTCAAGTCGAAGCCACTAATAAAACCCTTCTCAAAATCATAAAAAAAAAAAATGTGTGAATCTTACAAATTCTCTAATTGGCATGAAAGACTAGTGGAAGCTCTATGGACTTACCGCACCTCCGTCCGTACTCCTACGAGACAAACTCCCTATGCTCTTACTTATGGGATGGAGGCAGCTCCCATATGAGATTTTGATCCCTTTCCTGAGAGTGCAGCTCGATAAGGAACTTAATCTCGATGAATATCAGGAGGCGTTGCTCGTCCAGTTGGAACTCTTAGATGAGAAGAGGCTAAATGCGGTCGATCACGAGTCTGTTCATCAAAAGAGAATCTCACGTTATTTTCAAAAGAAGGTAATTGAATGCAAATTTCAAGTAAGTGATATGATTTTTGAAATGCAAGGTCATTAGGTCTGGAGGTCCTAGGTCTAAATTACAGCCTAATTGGGAAGGGCCGTTCGTTGTTAGAGAGACTTATCTAGGGAACGCATACCATCTGGTTAACGCAGAAGGTGAGGAGCTATCTCACGCTTGGAATGGGTTGTATCTTAAGCTCTTTTACCCTTAGAGTTAGGCTAGTGCCAACCAATAGCAAGGTGTCCCTCCCCTTGACCACGAAGGAGGACCCCGAGCACGGCAATCATACACTACACGGCAACTCTGGTCAGGTTTTCCCTCTACTATGCAACACCATCTCTTCTCTGGCCATACCTAGGGGAAGTAAAGGTCCCTACTTTTCTCTCTTCAGCCAGGCATATGGGCAAGGGGTGAATAAGGGGGAGATGACCAACCTAGACACCCCGATGAGAGGAGGTCTGAAATAAAGACATCCCGTTATGACCTGATTCCACAAGAAAAGAAAAGAAAAGAAAAATCAATCAAAGAGAAGGAGCATGAATCAAGGCAAAAGCCAACATGTCAATCAAAGCACAAAGTACAATCTCAAGTTGCTCCAAAAAAAAAATCAAACTAGGCATAGCAAGAGTGGCAGTACAGTTTTTCCGCGGGACGTCATGAGCCCGGTCGTATACATGCCTAGAGTGGATATAGGTTCGATGATGGACACAAAGCCCCAGTGCAATACACCAAATCTGCAATCTGGTCATCATGGGAGGGATTCGAGCCCTAAAAACGTTTATCCCTATGCTAGGCTTATACCCAAGACTTCTTCCACCTCTCCCTCAAAGGACTCGAACATACCCAGGGTATAGCCCTAGGAGAGGCATTGTCATATGGGTGAGATAGACTCAGCCAAGGTTTGCCACCCTTAATGCACGCCAACCTCGGGGGACTGAAGGGGGAGGGAGAGATGGGGCCGCATGACCGAAGCTATCCGCGGTGGCCTTCACCACAGCACTCCAGCCCTCCCGGAAGCCACGGTCGTGAGCCGACCTAAAAAACTCCAAGGCTACCTCCGTCAGCTCGTCTCGATAGGCCAAAGAAGAACGGAAGCGCTCCACTGCCTCCTCACCCATGGTTAACATTGAGGAACGTAGTGTGGCAATCTCTGCATTCACCTCCAGAGCGCGGGTCTTCATGGCCCGAACCTTTATCGCCAGCTGGGCTGCTCGCCCCTCAGCAACGTCAACCTGCGCCCGGAAGTGATCGCGGTCACGCTCCATCCCAGCAAGGGCTAGGCCTTGCTGGACCGACTGCCTCTAGAGCTCAGCGCGAGCCACCTCAGACTCCTCCAGGCGCCCCTCAAGCTCTGCTTGAGCGGCCTGACTGGTTTCCAACATCCGGGCGAGCCCCAGGAAGTGATGCCTGTACATACCAAAAGCACTGACGACCAAGCATGCACTCTTCAAAGCCACCACTGTCAGCTCCTTCTCGGCCCCAGGGCTGAACGGACTGGTGTGCTCGAACCATTGCTCACTCCTCCCCATGAGATCGATAATCGTTGTGATCTCGGCCAGCCCAGAAGTCAAGTCCCTGAGAAGAGAAGCTGGACTGCGCTGAGGAGACACCGACGGGGAAGGAGCATTGGTGTCCTCTGCCACCGGAGCCTTGCCCTTGTCTTTCCCCCATGCCGTGTAGACTAACGCAGAGGCAGTGGCCACTAACTCCCCAGCCCACGGTGGTGGTGGAGCCTCAGAGGAAAGCGGCTCAGAGGGTGGAGGAGGCAGGACGCAACTTCGAGCAGAAGAGGAAGTCCTCGCTCTCTTCCTCGCGCGGCGCCGGGTGTCCAATGCTGCCAGGTCATCATCGGTCAGGACGACACGGCTACCACCGGCCATGTCAGACTCCTCACCAGTTGTACTAGCTGCACCTTCGGGAGAGCCCCTCAGTGGGATAGCACCTCCACTCGCCGCAGATGCTACCGGCACCAAAGGGACGCCGGTCGAGATCGGGTACTGCAGCCTTCCCGGAGCAAATACCACTTCGGCCTAGGAGGCGACGACCGACACCTGACCGGCCCCCGGAGCGACGTGGTCCACAGAGCGGGGAACGTTTCATGGTTGCCTGACGATCTCACAAGTCCAACCCTGTACTCCAGCCACCCCTGGAAGAAGAGCAAAATCAGTTAGACACCTCTCACAACCAGAGCAACTTGGTGGAAAAATAAAGCCTGTACCCTACGGTAACGGGGGACACAACCCCAGCTCCCGGAGCAGCGCTAGAGTCAGAGCGAAATCCACATCGACGATAGGATACCGCTCAATCGCCTTCAACTTCTGGCGGTCCTCAGCCCTGAGAGGGGGCTTCCTATCACGCTAGGTGCGGCGAGAGCCTCTGCGCATCCACCTGTCGGAGGCCTCCTCCCAGTCCCTCGACTTTATGAGGTATACGTACCGCTCCGCCTAGCCCTTGCGGTTGGACGCGGTATGGGAAACTTTGATGAAGTGATGGTGGGTACGAGCCTTGAAATAGGCAAAATAGGTATCGGCTGGACAACTCTGGAGGAGGAAGATGTGCCGGAACAGATCGACACTTGGTTCCACCGACGCTCTATGGCACGAAAAGACAAACTCACAAAGGATGCTATAAGAATTGGGGGTTATTTTCCCAGGATGTCGTCCATAGTAATGGAGGACAGACGCGATAAAAGGGTGGATTGGAATGCGGAAGCCCACCTGAAAGGAGGCCACCGGGACCATGATCCCGCCAGAAGGATAACTCATTATATCATCTCCCACGGATGGGAAGATGATTTCGTACTCAGGGGGAATCTGGAAAGCTCCCCGGAAGCCATGGATCACCATGTATGCCACCAACGGCGGGGAACTGGGCCGACTGGTAGCAACGCCCGAAGTGCTCGGCGCACCGCCTCGGCCATGAGGTGCTTCTTCGGAAGAAGAAGAACTGACCTGAGGAACTCCCCTACGTTGAGACATGACTACAGAAGATGGGAGACTAAGAAGAAAGAAGAGTCCTCACCGAGCAAGGGAGGAAGATGACTACGACGAGCACGGCGACCAGCGAAACGTGGATGGGGACTGCGGGGAGACCACGCAGTCGCCCTTGTAACCACCAACGATAGGTCGGCACCACTCTTCGCGAGGCAAGTGAAAGGGTGCCTGTCACAGTGTCCCGCGCTCCCAGAACAAGACAAAGCATAAGTCATCATTACCAGCGTGGTCTCTGCCACCGCCAGAAGTGCCTTGCGCGCCAAGCCGGCCCCAAAGCTTCCAACACCCACGATACGAGGAGTCCAACCTCGGGCCTCGAGCTCCAAGAAAGCCCTCTCCTGATCGACTCTCAACCCCCTACAGAGTGCTCGATGACTGAGAGTAGGGGGAAGTGAGGAGGGTAAATCCGGTTTGGCCCAGGAACGACCCAACAACGGTAGGCCCACTGAGGATCATGCACAATAAGCCTTCCTAGGGGACAGACACACGTGCTCGGCCCACTAAGAGGAGGTTCGGCCCAGAAGAGCATCGGATTGTACAATGCGTAACAGCTACGGCCCAAGCGTAGTTATCACCAGAGGACTCTCCGACGACCGACCGTTGCCCCCACGATGTTGGCCTTGACCCCATAACGGGCGAGCATGCCCCATGATTGCCGTAAGACTCACCCCGAGACCAGCCAACGCAAGGGTAATCGCCCTCCAACGAAAAATTCCCGCCACTATAGTGGAGAAACATTACTCTACTACGGAGGCCCTTCCCTATCAAGGGATGAGGCTCCTCACTCCAGGGTAACCCTCTATAAAAGGGAGATCGATAGAAGAGAAGGGTACGGTGGTTCATTCCACTATTATGCTACTCCAGAGAATAGAGCTACTAGCCCTGCTACACAGAGAGAAGAAGGGAGAGACTTCCCACACTCTGAAAGGTTCCTTCCGGTGACCTTACCACCCAGCGAGCAATCTCCGAGTGAGCACTGGGACTGGCGAGCACTCGTCAAGAAGATCTTCACGGCTCTTCAGCCTTCTACAGTAATCTCTCTCTCTCTCTCTCTCTCTCCCGCTCACCCCGTATTGTTTCGAGAAGGTTCCAATGTTGATTGAGGGGCGGAACCTGCCAGGCAGGCTTTATGCGTTGCACCTTCGGGATTATGATGTGATTTTAGGCATGGATTGGCTCGAGGCCCATGGAGCGGTGGTGGATTGCGGAACGAAGAGGGTCTACTTTCAGCTTCCCCATAGACCCGCCTTCTACTTCCAAGGTATCCGATCTACCTCTCCTCGTTTCCTCATTGTTGCTATTAGGGCCCATAGATTGCTTGATGGTGGATGTCAGGGTTTTCTCGCTTCTGTGGTCATGGTAGACCATCAGTGTCCAGATGTGGAGGACATTCCGGTGGTGTGCGAGTTTTCTGATATGTTTCCCAAGGATTTGCCTGGGTTACCTCCCCGACGGGGGATTGATTTTGTTATCGAGGTTGTGCCTGGTACTGGGCCCTTGTCGAAGGCTCCTTATCGTATGGCTCCTACTAAGTTGAGGGAATTGAGGGTGCAGTTGTAGGAGTTACTCGCCAAGGGGTACATTTATCCTAGCTTTTTCCCTTGGGGTACGCCAGTGTTGTTTGTGAAGAAGAAAGATGGTAGTCTGAGGTTGTGTTTTGACTACCGACAGCTGAATGAGGTGGCCATTAAGAACAAGTATCCGCTACTGCGGATTGATGATTTGATCGACCAGCTTCAGTCTGCTCGAGTGTTCTCGCGGATTTATCTGTGGTCTGGTTATTATCAGCTTCAGATTCGTGAGTCTGATGTGGAGAAGAATGCGTTCAGTATGAGGTACGGACATTATGAGTTCTTGGTGATGCCGTTTGGGCTCACCAATGCCCCCGCGGCCTTCATGGATCTGATGCATAGGGTGTTTCGTCCCAACTTGGACCAGTTTGTGGTTATGTTCGTGGACGATATCCTTGTGTATTCGTAGTCTGTAGAGGAGCACGCGTACCATTTGAGGGTCGTGTTGCAGACCTTGTGAGATCACCAGTTATATGCGAAGCTCAGCAAGTGTGAGTTTTGGCTTTGTGGGGTGCACTTTTTGGGGCACGTGATTTCTGGTGATGGTATTTTCGTGGATCCCGCCAAGGTCGAGGCTGTGATGCAGTGGCCGAGGCTGAGGTCCGTGACAGATATTTAGAGTTTCTTGGGGCTTGCAGGCTATTATAGGAGGTTCATCCAGGATTTTGCTCGTATTGCCGCCCCGATGACCAGACTTATGTGGAAGGATGTACCTTTTGTTTGGACTGATGAGTGTGAGTAGAGCTTTATAGAGCTAAAGAGGTTGCTCACCTCGGCACCAGTGTTGGTGTTGTCTTCTAGATCAGGAGGTTTTGTGTTGTGTACAGATGCTTCCAGGGTCAGTTTGGGTGCTGTATTGATGCAGCATGGTAGAGTTGTGGCATATTCTTCGTAGCAGTTGAAGCCCCATGAGGAAAACTACCCTACCCATGACCTTGAGTTGGTTGTTGTGATCTTTGCATTGAAGATTTGGAGGCACTATCTGTGCGGTGAGATGTTTGAGGTGTTCACTGACCATCAGAGTTTGAGGTATGTGTTCACTCAGAAGGACCTTAACCTCAAGCAGAGGCGATGGATGGAGTATATGAAGGATTATGACTTTACCTTGTCTTATCAGTCGGGCAGGATGAATGTCAATGCCGATTCCCTGAGCAGGAAGGTCATGGTCAGTGTGATGATGTTGAGGAATTGGAGGCTCTGGGAACAAGTGCCAGAAGTGACATTTAGGCTTAAGATTCCCTAAGAGCCAGGGTTGGCTGTGCTTGCAAGTTTGACTATCACACCAGCCATCCGTCATCAAGTGACAGAGGCTCACCATGCAGACCTTGAGTTACCCCAGATTTTGGCATTGGCCGATGTGGAGCTCGACAAGGACGGAGTGGTGAGATTTCGAGGTAGGCTGTACGTCCTGGCCAGGGAGCAGGTGAGGCGTGCAGTGTTACTAGAGGCTCATGGGAGTAAGTACACTATACATCTGGGTCCGACGAAGATGTATCAGAACTTGAGGAGGCAGTTCTGGTGGCCTGGAATGAAGAGAGATATTACTGAGTTTGTGGCCAAGTGCCAGGTCTATTAGCAAATGAAGGTGGAGCACCAGCGACCTAGAGGTACTCTTCAACCCTTGGAGGTTCCCGCGTGGAAATGGGACCACGTGACCACCGATTTCATGGTGGGATTGCCGAGGAGTTCGAGTGGGCATGACAACATTTGGTTGCTTATGGATAGGCTGACAAAGATGGCTCGGTTGTTACCGATCAGAGTCAGTTGGAGTGTGCCCAAGCTGGCACGTCTTTATGTGGAGTGGATCATGCCTTTGCATGGAATCCTCATTTTCATTGTGTCAGATTGAGATCTATGTTTCACTTTCAGATTCTGGAGGAGTTTCCAGAGAGCTCTAGGCACCGAGTTAGTCTTTAGCTCTGCCTATCATCCTCAGTCAGACGGTCAGTCAGAGGGGACCATCCAGACGCTAGAAGACATGCTGAGGTCATGTTGTCTGGAGTGGCAGGGGAGTTAGATTCATCATCTACCATTGGTGGAGTTTGCCTACAACAATAGCTATCATTCGAGTATTGGAATGGCTCCCTACGAGGTGTTGTATGGGCGACCGTGTCGGACTCCACTTGATTGGTTTGAGGTTCGTGAGCATGTTATGATGGGACCAGACCTAGTGCAACAGTGTGTGAATGTGGTGCATTTGGTCTTTCAGAACATGTTAGTGGCTCAGAGTCAACAGAAGAGCTATGCCGATAGAAGAAGGCAGCCCCTCAGTTTTATTGTTGGCGATCGAGTATTCTTGAGGGTTTCTCCTATGAAGGGGGAGATGCGCTTTGGCCGACGTGGGAAGTTGAGTCTCCGCTATGTTGGCCCTTTTCCCATTATAGAGCGCATTGGTGAGGTTGCTTATTGGTTGCAGTTACCCCCGGAGTTAGCAGCAGTGCATGATGTTTTTTATGTCTCGATGTTGAGGAAATATATGCCCAATGACTCTCATGTTTTGGAGGATTCCATTTGGCCCGAGGTGGCTGTTTGACCGGTTTATTTTATCATTGGGGTTTATTAGGCGTGCCAGTCACCGGAGTGACAAATTTATTATGCGCTCAACCTGACTCCAAGGACACACAAAAAGAAAAACTGAACAAAGTGTTATGTCCTAACAAAATGCTATGCATGACTATAACAAAATGCAATGCATGACTGTGCATAACTACATGACATGCATGACTCTTGACTACAAACTCCTTTAACTTTTTTGATAGCTTTGACTTCTTTCTATGATGTTTAGCTCTGGCAGCTTTGACATCTTTCTTTGACTGACTCATTATCTTCTCCCTCTTTGCCATAATGAGGGGTTCTGAGAAACCATCCTTAGTTATCTCTCCTTAAGATTGTGTCATCAAAAAAAATTAGGGGTTCGGAGGCAACATCTCATCAGTTTGTGTAGAGGCATCTTTAGTTGTAGGACCATGGGGAAGGTGTGCAGCATTCTGAAGTGAGGCCTGTACTTCTTCTGCATTTCGATTCACCCTTTGAGCAACTGATCTAAGATTTCTGTTAGTGGAGAAATGTCTTTCAAGTAAAGCTTCATGAAACAGATCCATTTTAGCATTGAGTACAGTTGTTTGATGGTGGATCATGTCAGCAATATGGGTTAACTATGCATCATGCTGAGTAGCCTCGATAGGAACTTGAGAGAATGATTCTGGATCAATATCGACCGACCATCTGTCTCCTTGGTCTTCAATAGCTGGCTGAGGATAATGATCCTTGAACACTTCAACCATGTATTTAATGTCATCTGTAATCATCCATAATTTTTCTGCCATATGATCATAATTTCTTACTAAACGATTGTTCTGACCCTTGGTTTCATAGAAATATTGTGCAGTTGTGGTCAGTTTATCACCGTGTTCATTAAATCTGTCACTCATTCTACCAATTTGATTGCCAGCTACTGCAAGGACTCCTTGAATGTCTCTTACCAATCTGTTGAAGTTTCTCTCGGACTGCTTGTTTTCTCTATGAATTCCAGCAATTCGACTGTTCACTTCCATCCTCAACTGTGTTAATTGCTACTCAAATTTCTTTGACATTTCCTTCATTCCATAGTTGACTTCCCCTTTGAACTGAATCATCTGATGCTCAAAGTAGTTTAACTATTCTTTCACAAGAGAGTGTAACATCCCAAATTGTGTAGATATGAACCTATACATAGTACCGGTGTCTTGAACAGAAGAGGTAGAGGGTCGTGAGCTCTGAGGATCACCTACTGCTGCTCGTGCCTCAGGAGGGATGTTTTGATGTTGGTGTTCTGGAGATGCTTGAGGTTCTTGATGTTTCAGTTGAATGTCAGCCGCTTCTTGAACTTCTGGAATTGTAGGAGGTGGTACCTCTTGTTCTATCTCAACTCTTTTTTGTACTGCTAGATCTACCAGAGGTAATGCATCTTGTTGAATATCTGCCTGCTCCTCCAACTCTTGAGCCTATTCTGCAGGTTCATCTTGATGCCGTTCTGGCTGCTATTCTATTTGCTCAATCTGTTCTATAGGTTGTTAAAGCTATTGTTCTGACTGATCAAGCTGATGTTCAGGTTGCTCAACCACTTGTGGTGGATTATCCCCAGGTAGTTGCCTTAGAATCTTACCTCCAACCCTTTTAAACTTCATATACTTCTTAACAAAATCCATTGTGTAGATATTTGACATGGTGATTTCCTTGAATTTTTTATTTTCTAATGGAATCCTTTTCCTCTTGAATACTGCAGTTAGTTACGCTGCATATGGTAGATGTTTGCCAGCATCCTTATAAAATCCCATTATCTGAATCATCAGGTCAGGTAAGTAGACCTTGATGTTCTTGAACATGCAGTAAAATAGGAATCTTTGGGTCACAGTCAACCGACCCCAGCCACCACCTTGAGGTGTTATGATGGTTGTAAAAATGTGGTGTAACAGCCTTTGTAGGGGTGGGAATCTTTTGGTGTTGAAGTTGGTGAGGTAGGTCTGATTCTCATCCTGAGGATTGCTGGGTAAACCAGTCATGATGGAATATGCTTCATATTTATCATAGACAAAACCAACTTCTTCAGCTCCACCCTCTGGAATTTTAAGAGCCTTGTGCAGTAGATTCTTGGTGAACTCAATTTCAATTCCTCTTACATGTGTCCAAAACTTTGGAATGCTAGCATCATATTTCAAATTTCCATAGAATTCAGTCACCAACTTGGGATAATAGATTCAATGCTTGCTGACAAATTTCTTCCACCCTTGAAATTCAATCATCTCCATTAATTCAGGAAAATATTCAAGTAGTTGGTGGCCTTGTGTGTCAATGTACCTTGGAAACGAAATTCTCACTATTTCACCTGGTTTGTCACCTTCATCTATGTACTCTATTCTTATTGAACTCTTCCTTACTCTTTTCTGAGTTGCCCTTCTTTTTTTGGCTGGCGAGTCTGACTCTCGGTCCTTCCATTTTGTCACCTTTGTTGACTCCGATAGGTGAGATCCACTGGCGGATGTATCTCGATCATGAGAGCGCTTGGTCCGGGGTTCCTTCTGTCTGGTACATCAGCCGCAGGTTGTTTCTCTGAGACTATTTCCTTTCCTCTGCTCCTAGTGGTTGGCAAAGACATTTAAGTAGACGTGAAATCGGAGAAGGATACGATAGGAAATAGGGTACCAGAAGAGCAAGGAGAAATGGGGTTTTTGACTTAATCGTCATTCTCCACAAAATATGTGTTATCTCACTCTTCAAGGAACTTGGGCTATTTTATTATTCTGAACTCCAGCTTTTTCTCTTATGTCTTTCTTTCCTTTCATTTGGTCCTTCGAACTAAGTGTTCTCCTCTATGTGTAGTGGAGGGAGTTGTTGATCTAGTGTGTAGGTTAGATCATGTGTTGGGCTTGGTTGCATGCAAGTTGTTCCGTCAGCATTTTTGTGAGAGGAAGGACCTCTCCACAGCAAGCTATGTGGCTCAGTGGTTGTAGAAGATTTGTTCCTCAGTTCAAGCTATTTCTGAACAAGGATCCTCACTAGGCTTAGTGAGGGGTGGACGTAGGTCTTTAGGTAGAGACTGAACCACCTAAAAATCTGATTTTTGGTGCGGTGTGCATGTTCATCTCTATATGCTTGTTTCACTAGATGCATGACTAGGAGCGTTGGAATTATTGTTCAATCTCTGCTCTCCTCTATTTATTTCTTCAAAGTCTATTCTAGTTTTTGCTCTGCATAAGGGATTTTCAACTATAAGCACATGCCCTTCAGTTTGAAGAATGCCGGCGCTACCTACCAAAGGGCCCTGACCAAAATATTCGACGAGATGTAACACAATACTGTCGAATGCTATGTTGATGACCTTGTCGCCAAAACCAAAAGGCGTGGAGACCACCTTCACGATTTGCGCCAAGTCTTCAATCAACTCTGGTAATATAGGCTCAAGATGAACCCTATGAAGTGCGCCTTCGACGTATCCAGTGGCAAGTTTCTCAACTTTATCGTCAAATACTGAGGAATTGAGGTGGACCCCAGTAATATCAAGGCGATCTGGGAGCTTCCACCACCTCAGAACCTTATCGAGCTCAGGTCCTTCCAGGGAAGATTGGCCTACATTCGGAGGTTCATCTTGAATCTTTCTTGTCGATCCATGCCTTCCACCAAGCTAATGAAGAAAGATGCCCCATTTATGTGGGACCCAAAATGCCTGGCTGCTTTAGAGCAAATCAAAGAATATATCCTCACTCCCCCAGTCCTGGGGCACCAGTTAGGGGTAAACCCCTCATACTCTACATTGCTGCCATGGATGGTTCATTGGGGGCTTTATTGACACAAATCAATGAGGAGGGTAAAGAGCAGTCACTCTACTATCTCAGCCAAAAATTGATCGGTGTCGAGTACCGCTACTCCCCTATGGAGAAAGTCTGCTTGGCGTTGGTGTTTGCCCTCAGGAAGTTGCAGCATTACCTCCTGTCCCATCGAGTTAAGCTCACATCCAAGCACGAGCCACTCAAGTATCTCCTCAAGCAGCCCATACTCTCATGTCGATTGGGAAAATGGGCTCTCCTGTTGATGGAGTATGACATTACCTATGTCCCTTGGAAAGCGATCAAGGGGCAGGGCATGGCTAAATTCTTGACAGCCCATCCAGTACCGGACGATTCACCTCTCAACACAGAACTCCCTAACAAGGAGCCCCTTTCTTTCCAGTCACTAATGTCAGTTGAACAGACCAAAGATATCTTGCATTACCAGCAGCAAGAAGCCCATACAGCTAATGTACCCTATTGGGAGCTCTACTTCGATGGCGCTTCCTGGGGGATTACCTGAAACAACCAAAGCCCGATCGTCACAACAGGCGCCGACATCATCTTCCTGACTCCTCAGGACGGAGTTTTGTACAACTCATGTGCCCTCATGAAATCCCTGACCAACAATGAAGCCGAGTATGAAGCTCTAATCATTGGGCTTCAGATGGCTCTCGACATGGGCATCAAGTGCCTTAAAGCCTACAGGGACTCTCAACTAATAGTCGGGCAAGTCCTCGGCATCTATGACGTGCGGATGTAGGAGTTGGTTCCGTACCATGCCACCCTCACCAGGCTAATCCAAAAATTCTATTTCTTTGAAATAGATCATGTTCGCAGAAGCAGCAATGCCCAGGTGGATTCCCTAGCAAAATTGGCCGCAGCCATTAAGCTCCCGCCTGAGGGCGAGGTCGACATCACCATCAAACACATAAGATTGATGTCGAGTTCACTCGAAGGCAACACCGGTCTCACCATCTATGAGGTCCATGATCCCAACTAGAACACTCCTCCAGAAGATGAAGATTGGCGTGAGCTGATTGTCAAATTCTAGAAAGGGTGGCTCCCTCTTGACCAAGCACAAAAGGTCTAGCTGCTCCACTGGGCAACGTCATATGAGTTGGTCGGTGACTCTCTATACAGGCTTGTCCACGAGAAGGACAAGTTGATTCTCCTGAGATGTGTCTCCCCAGTCGAGGCTCGGACCATCATGCATGAAGTCCATTCCGGACTGTGCGGTGCGCACCAGGCCAGAGATAGAATGAAGCTCAACCTCAAGCTCAAGGGCTTCTACTGGCTAACCATGTATATGGACTACATCCAGTATGCCTGTACGTGTCATCAGTGCCAAGCATGTGGCCCAGTACCCAGAAGACCTCCCAATCCATTGTGTCCCACAGCCCCCACCTGGCCATTTGCCGAGTGGGGTATGGACATTGTGGGGCCTTTCCCGCCATCTTTCAAGGTCTATAAGTACATCTTGGCCCCCACCGACTGCTTCTATCACTGGGCGGAGACCCTTCCCCTGCAGGAGGTCACTGGCGCAGAGGTAGGTAGATTTATTTGGCACAACATCATCTACCGATTTGGTACTCTCAGCCGCATAGTTTTCGACAATGGAACACCATTCAAGAATAGGGTTGTATATCAACTAGTGGCCAAATTCTATATCGACTGGAGAACCTCTTCACTCAATAATCCCCAGGCCAATGGCTTGGCTGAAGCCTTCAACAAGACCCTCTGCAAGCTACTTGATAAAATTATTAGCCACCGAAAATGTGACTAGGGTGAGAAGGTCTTCAAGGTGCTATGGGCCTACGGGATGATCTACAAAACCCCCATGGGATGCTCGCCATTCTCCCTCATTTACGAGGCAGAAACTATCATCCCCATTGAGATCCAGTTAGCCTCCTACCGTGTAGTGGTTCACACCGGCCTAGCTGGCCCAGATGAAGACAAATACCAGACTAGGCTAGAAGAGCTTGCCGATCTAGAGGTCAAGCAGCTCAAAGACTACAAACACCTGCAAGTATACCAGGCTCGCATGGCGCGAGACTACGATAAGCTCGACAAGCAATGAGCCTTCAAGCAGGGTGACGTCGTCATGATAAAGGAAAACGAAGTCATGGCGGGGCGCTGCAGTGGAAAGATATAGCCCAATTGGCAGGGTCCATATATCATCCACAACGTTTACGAGGGTGGGGCCTACACGGTCATCGACTGCAAGGGTAACAAGCCCTTCCCACCTCTTAATGGCAAACACATGAATCTATACTATGCACCAGAACATGAGTTCGCGTGCCATCCAGACTAAAGGTGCACACCCCAGTCACCACCAGTAAAATCGGCCTTCCCCGACGAAGGGTGAGACTAGTCACTTCTTCCATCCTCTCTTCCCAGTAAAGCAATAGGGTCAGCTAGACCCTCCCATAGTCACTGCCATGCACTGGTGGGGGGGTTAGCCTCCCGCCTTCACCCTCGCAACCACAAAAGCGAGGATGCCCGACACCACAACAACTCAGTCGTTAGGCTCCCAGGTAAAAAATAAATCTAGGCTTTCTGGGCTATATAAAAAGGACCTTAAGGCCAGGCTGTGAAGGGAGGGGAGATTTTTGGTCGACGAACAAGCTCTGCTGAATCCTAGAGCGACCTATAGTCAGGGAGGGAGACCTACGTCCATCCAGGCCTCTGGTTCTGAGAGTAGTCCTTTGTTTGAGCTTTTGTCTTGATAGTCCCACCGTCGTCTCGTTCATTGCATGCTTGCATTTTTCTTCCATTTTCTCCCACGTTTTTCTTCATTACACCATCAATTCACACACCCTCCTATCATTTTTGACGCCCCCAAGGGGTTTAAAAACTCCCAAGTATTCCCCATTCCATGCTATTTTGGATATTTTACATGTTTCTTTATAGTTTCTACACTTCACAGTTCTAATCTGGGTCTTTCTTTGTGTTCTACACTCTGTTTTGTAGGTCAGCAACATTCTAGCACAAGACCCATCCTTTTTGGCCTGCCAGAAGTGGTGGAGGTTCAGGACCATCAACTTAAGATGTGGTGGCTATTTGCGCTTCTTTACCGTCCATTTCAAGGGAAGGGCGATCTTCCCAGCACCGTTCTTCATCCTCTTGCGGCTAATTATAAGCCATTCTTCCATCCACACATCTTCGTCCCGCGTTCCTTCTCAGCACCGGCGAGTGGTCTGTCGATCGACCGTGCATCATAAGGGTGGTTCTTCAAGATCCGTTTATCTCCGCAGTGCTGGTGATAGGTGAGTGTCTCCCTTCTCTTTCAAAGGTACGGTGTGTCTATCACATTCGGCACCTTGGTGGCGATCATACACACTCACGTCCCTCTGTTCCCTCTTACTTGCATTTAATTTATTTCCCACGTTGATATAGTAGAGGGATTAAAGGAGGGTCAAAAAAATGAAGGAAGGATATATTTACAATCAACAAATATCTGGTGATCACGGTGGGACTCCTAGTGCCCATCGTGTTAGTGATTTGCTGACCCATTCTTTTGCTTGGTAAGTTCCCTTATTTGAGTCGTTACAGGTCGTTCTCTAGTTTCTTTTGTATCTATCTTCTGGTGCTTGTACGGTTCTCAGAGAGCCGTCCATTTATCTGAGCGGCTGATCATCGGCCATTCGTATCTGCTTACGATGCTATTTTTTGCTGCGAGCCTACTATCTTCAGTGGCCTAGTTTCACCCATTCACTGGTCCTGCGGTCTGATGAAGGTCGTTCACTCTACTGGCTCAGGTACGCCTCTTTCTTTGTTTTAGTAATTTGTGTTGACATTCTGTGGTCTTTTCAGGATCGTCACAAGTTCTGCATGGTCTATCGGCCGACTACGCATCCAGGTACGCCTCTATTTCCTCTCTCCTTAGTTCATTCCAGTTCCTGTCTTACTGTTGGTTCAGCCTTCTTACTCCCTGCCTGTGAACGGTCCACCCTGGACTGTCGCCCTCCTTGAGCGGTCTGCTACAGACTGTCTATTTGTGCTATAGTGCACTCGAGCCTCCATTTTGATTACCATTTCACATTTTTCATGATATTTTGGTGCTGGTTATTGGTCTCCCTTGATTATTCTTTCCTTTTGCATGACTGCTATTCACATTTGTCACATTTGTGTGTTCTTTGGTTGCTAGATCTAGGCTAGACTCTTGCATGCACTCCGGTGCACTTAGGATCATACACTTCTCATCAGTAGTTGCATTCCTACCTAGGTAGGGGATTGTCTCATCTCCATATTCCTTGGAGCCGATTAGGTGACCTTATCAGGACCTCTGTAAGTCCCCGTGAGCCGTGGATTCCCACACGGACGCCGGGTAGGTTGTACCGTGCCACCCCAGTCTAGGGTTTTGCATCCGTAAGAGAGAGAGTCCCTTAGAGTCAGTCAGTTTCCCATTTCCTACCTTGGTTAGGTATCTTGTGGTTGAGTGAATTCATATTTTAATTAATCCATTAAGGTCCTAAGGAGGAACTTGTAATAATTTTCGTGCATCATTTAAAAACTTGGTTGATTAAGTGGTCATTTCTTCTCTCATCCCTCCCCTCTCTTGTGTGCATTATTGGATTGTTTGTTTTAGATCTTTGGTTAAGGCTGTTTGCTTTCTTCCCCCTAGGTGTTAGTGCATGTGGAGTTGCCTAATTCCCTCAGGATCTTCTCCTAGGGGCAACTCTCACTTCATCTCCTATTTCAACCCCTTGTTTGATTCCCCTCCAGTCATGTCTTCTTATACCTAAGAGGATTCCCTTCCTCAAGGGCTTTTGGTGGACCCACCTAGGGTCGTCTCTTTCCAGGGGAGAGAGGGGTCCGCCCCTCCGATCCCATCTAGTACTACTGAGGGCGCCCAACCCTCTCTCTCCGATTCATCCAATTCGGCCAGTCATATTTTACATATGATGGCCCAACTTGATCCCAGCGAACTCCATCTTCTTAAACAAGCCTTGCAAGGGGCAGATGCCCCGCCTTCAGTGCTTTCTCCTGGCATGTCTGTTGCCACCACTTCCACATCTCCAGCTGTTGGATCAGCTGCTACTTCTGCTGCTATTGATCTCACTCCGGTCTATCCCCGGACTCTCAGATTCTCTAATATGGAAGCGGGCCAGGCCTCTACCTCGGCCCATCAATCTCAGGACAAGGGGAAGACTTAGATCCCCATGCCTTCCTATTCTGATCCGTATACCACTATCTCTCCAGCGTCGCAGGCCCTTGTGGCCCCAGCCGACTTTGCTCGCTTACAGCCAGGGGAAGCCCAGCTTGCCTATTCTGATATGGGCTCTTCCCTGGCCCAATATTCTTCTTATAGGCCCCCCCTCCATCGGCTTATCCGTCTGCTCCTTATACCGGTTCCACTCCTCCTGCTCCGTCTCCTCCATTCCGGGAATGGGAAATCCTTGAAAAGTTGCCTGCCATGCAGCAACAGATTGACCTCCTCCATAAGAGGGTCGGCCCACAATCTCTCACTAATATCCCTGTTCCCAATTTCAGGGACATTCGCTTTCCTCCCCAGTCTGAGCTCCCCGTATACCAAAAGTACAATGGGAATGGCAACCCATTTATTCATGTCAGGGAGTTTCTTTATGAATCGGCGTAGTTTCAATACGATGATCGCCTGATGGCGTATCTTTTCCGTCGATCCTTGGACGGAGTTGCACTTGAATGGCCCCGGAGGGCGAACTGCCCCGATTCGGTCGACCGACCCAGGTGGTCCGGTCGACCGACCCAGGACAGGGGGGTGCCTAGTCTGGTCCGATCAACCGACCCTGTGGGTCTGGTCGATCGGCCCTTGGTAGGTCGATCGGCCCAGTGAGCAGGTCCACCGAATTGAACCCTTTTCGCCTGCTTTGGCCTCTGGTTGATCCAGTCGAGATCCTTTGGTCGAACTTTGGCCCCGTGGATGTCCCGGACACCCCGTGGGGACCGAGTTCGTATTTTTGGGGTCCGGAAGAATCATGAGACCTCGATTAGCATGTCCGTCTGGCTTTGAGGGTCCGGGTGACCCCATGTGTTCCGTACTTCCTCGTTACGCTAGTCCGAGTCACCGTACACTCTAGTACGGGGAGAGGACTGTTCTTGTTTCCCCGAAGTTCAACGGCAGATTCGGGACTTGAGGATAAGCTGAGGGAGGTGTCGATCGTGGTTCGTGTTGTGACTCTTGACGTGGTGGTCCACGTGGGAGTATCTCAAGAGGTGGATATTTTGAGGACACAGGAATTGAGAATGGATTAGTAGTCGCTAGGATAGATTCGGTGGACTGATGACCAGTGGTTAGAGGTGTAGCAACATTCGAGCCTGGCGTCTTTAGTGATTTCTTCTCTCCCTAGTGAGCTTTTGATAGGTTGGTGATTTTGGGATCAGAGACAGGCATAGGAAGAGAGCGCGTGGCAACAGCTAGCTCAAGTTGCTCAACCGCTGTGGCAGAGTGTGGCTGGCGATTAGCAGAGTCAGTGCTCGAGGGGTGGTGAGTCATTATTCGGCAAGTTGTAATAGTGTGCCAGGAAATGCTGTCAGTGTGGCCCGACAGGACACTTGGTAAGTAATGTCAGAAAAGTTGACCTGATGGTAGCGATGGTTTTCTTTGGTGCTGGAAGGAGAGGTTCCTAGCATGCGTGAGATTCAAGGTTAGGTCAAACGTGGAGATTTCCTGCTCCGTAGAAAGTATATTGGCGTCTCCTTGGTTGGAGAGAATTGCGTCCTAGTTGAATTTCGCCATTTTCATTGTATGTTTGGTTTGGTTGGCCTCCTCATGTATGCCAATGAGTCCATGTAAGAAGCGCTCTGCGTGTTGGCAGTGCGACTGCTTGTGAGAAGTTATGCCCATCCCTTGAGGCGTTGGGGTGCGTTGGCATTATTATGAAAGGATGAGTGCCAGCGGGGCTATGTGTGCGAGAATTCATAACTGGTGTTGTGATTCCCAATGTGTTGTGGATCGGAGCCTGCGGAGTTGCAGGATGATTGCCAGATCAAGAGAGAGAGTATGTGCTTTGGGTTCAAGGTATTTGAGCTTTCCTCACCCTATTTTCTGGAGTGAGCTAGCCGTGTTGAGAAATGTCGGGATGACGAATGCCCGAGTTGTCTGCAATCATTGTACATGTTGTGCAGAGTGCGCCGCGGAAGCGTAATGGGGCTATAACCCACAGGTCCAGGATCGTAGTGATGGTAGGAATCGGAAGGATTTCCGAGATTTGGTAAGAGTATCAGAGGATTCTGATCAATAGAGAGGGTTGTTTCCTCGGTATAAGATTGTTTCTAGCTGTGTGAGCCATGTCGATTGTCGTGCCATTGCTTGAGGCATTGTGGTTGTAACACTGGCGAGATAGAGAGTTGGGGAACTATGATGGCAAGTGTGCCGGATGAGTACCCTATACATCTAATGGAAGTGATGTCAAATGTTTGGTGAGGGACCCAATTGGGTGTCGCAAAGGAAATGGCATGATAGAGGACGAGGATGCAATGATCAGAGTCAGTAAGCTAGGTGCCCAATTGGTGTTGGAAGTTGTATCCTCGAGTCTAGATAGAATTGGGATCTAGAAAAAGTGAATGCAAAGAGAGGATTTGTGGGTCCCAGTTGGTAGCTGCAAGCGGTTGGTGAGGCCAACCGACTGGTCGGCTGCGATAATGCATGGAAAGGGGGCCAGTTGAGTTCGAGAATTTTGGAATGATGCAAGAAGGACCAAGTTGGGGCAAAGACCAGTGATGTGTGGAGATCCGTGTAGTTTGCTGGTGGCGTCGTTGACCAGACTTCGGTGGTAAAAAAATGGCACTTGTTTGTCTTGGAGATATGTGCCGTGATTCGCTAAGGTTACGTCCTATGACTCTGTAGTGCGAACGGAGCCGAGGTTGGCAGGCGTACATTGGAATAATTGAGACGAAGGATTCGATGAGACTGTATCATGGATGATGCCTGAGTTCGAAGGTCTCAGGAGGGATGTCGTCGAATGAGAGCCTTGGTATTGTGGCCAGCTTGAGAGGAATTCCTTGTAAGTCTGAGCCTAGAGTTAATGTGGACCGAGGATTGTGGAGTCTTGTCGTTTGGTTTCACTGTGCTCCCCTGAGAGGGTAGAGTTGGCGTGAGGATCAGAATCAAATGCGGTGTCCGAGTGAGGACCGACTCGAGAAGCGATAATGGTCGGTGTAAGAGTCAACGGATGGACCGTCATGGTTTAGAATGAGATTGTTGGGCCTGGTGAAGGAATGTGTAAGAGGAAAGTCGAGCAAGTAAGGATTTCCCGTTAACGAGTAATAGGTGGCTGGCAGATTGACCTTCAGTACTAGAAGGTGCCAGTTGAGGTGAATCGAGAATGGCAAGAGCCATGTGCAGGTGAGGCCTTAGGTGGCCGATCATGATATACCCTTTTTCCCAAGCTGGATCTGGGTTCATAGCAGGTTTATGTTGGGACTGGAGTTGGTCCAGTGGTGTTATTGGCGTTCGGCCTGCCAGATATGAGAGTGTTCGTGACGTGGAAGCCGATGGAAATGTGGCAGTCAATTGAGATGAGTGTGTGAGCAAATTGAGGCTCAGGGATGGATGTCCCTTGCAAAGGGCGTAAGGTCAGTCAGTAGGCAGAAAAGCTGATGTTTGATTGATCCGCCGAGTGTGGGAATTTCAATGGCGACAAGTTTTCATGGCGCGGGTCACGTCTCCTCGGTGTACGAGAAGGTAGCAATGATGCCATAAATGGAGTCCAGTGGTAGCTGAGGTGATGCCAAGCTCATATCCTTTTGTGGATAGTGCTTGCTCTGGGAATTTGTGTGGATAGTGATGTGGAGCAAGATGTTTCTTTTACTGGGTATGATTTTTTAAGTCAATTGAACCCCCTTAAGATTATTCTGATTGGGGCGTTTATTGAGTGCCATTCCATTCATTTGTTACCTCTTCTGTCTTCATCATGCCTCAGTTCTGATAAAATTTTGGCAGCATTTCCCCTTAATCCCGGGCGTAAGGGAGATACGGGGAACGCGCCCATATGGAGTGGCGGAACCCTACAAGCGGGGGGTGGACGTCCGCAGACGACAACACCTCAGTCAAACTTCAGAAAACACGAAGGGGATGGCAGGGAAAGGCCCAATGCACAGGTTGAGGGTTATTGGGGCTGGTGGCTAAGACTAGTGTGCCGGTGAAGGAGGTCCAGATAAGGTGTACCGCTGAAGGAGGTCCAGGTGAGGTGTACCGCTGAAGGAGGGCAAACGAGGGTATATTGCATGGGCTGGGGGTTGTGATGCTGAAGGGGAGGCCATGGGGGAAAAGCCACCATACACGGATGTTAATCTAGCAACTGGAAGAAAGAGCAACGGAGGACCCAAAGATCCAGAAAAGACTCTTATTCATGCATAAATCGAGGCGGGGTTACAGCGAAGAGAAGGAAAAGATGAAGACTGAAAGGGGAACAGGAAAAGGGTTGGGGTTTGAACCAGGGCAACAGGCCCCGTTCTCCCCACCCCATTCATTACATGAACTCTCCCCCTCTCTCTCTCCCTCTCTCTTACTCTTTGATGGCGGTGGTGGAAGGGGAGAAGCCCAGGAGGAGGACTTCTTCTTCTTCCTTTTCTTCTCCGGAGCTCCGGTAGCCTCTCCTTCTCTTCTCTCTCTTCTGTGTTCAAGATCCAGATACCACTACCAACAGTCCACCAACAACCCCCACTCTAGTGGAGGGGAAGGGTGTTTTTATACCCCAACGGCACAGCGTCCTTACAAAAAAAATACTGGGGCAGCGAAGGCGGGAAACAACTACATTAATGGAGATCTGACATCCCATTATTTCATTGACAAAGGGGGGCACTCAGGTGCCCAGGTCTTCCGTGTCGGATGGGCATGGGGCCAAGGACCTTCGTAGGGCGGCGCCAGCTTTTTCGTGTCGGACGGGCGTGGGGCCGTGCTGTTGAAGTTTTGGAGGCATGCCGTTGAAGACGCATGGAGTGTGCCGTTGAAGGCCGTTCCAGTTCCTTGACTGGGCTTGTGGGTGTGCCGGTGAAGGCACTATTGTGTGTGCCGTTGAAGGCCTGCTGAGGGTGTGCCACTAAAGGGCCTTGAGGGTGTGCCGCTGAAGGGCACTTTGGAGCGTGCCGTTGAAGGCTACGCTGGGGGTGTACCTCTGAGGGCACAAGGGTGTGCCGGTGAAGGCTTCACTGGGTGTACCGCTGAGGGCACAAGGGTGTGCCGTTGAAGGGGCACAGGTGTGCCGTTGAAGGGCACACATAGGCGTGCCGTTGAAGGCAGTAGGGGGTGTGCCGTTGAAGGCCTCGCTGGGGGTGTACCGCTGAGGGCACAAGGGCGTGCCGTTGAAGGCCGTTGGCAGCGTCAACGCAGGGGGGGTTGCAGCGTCGACGCAGGGCCTTCAAAGCGTCAACGCAGGGCACTGCAGGGTCGACGCTGGGCTGTAGAGGGTCGACGCTGGGCCTTCCTGCGTCGACGCAGAGGCTGTCTTCTGATAGGTCGACGCTGCCATTGTGATTCTGGGGATGGCTCCACGTCGGCATGGCGTCTCTTCGGAGGGTCCGGATGGGACGTGTCCTCCAGGGATTGACTTCTCTTCGCCGTTGTGATTCCGGGGATGGCTTCACGTTGGCATGGCGTCTCTTCGGAGGGTCCGGATGGGACGTGTCCTCCAGGGGTCTCTTCTGTTGAAGACTTGTTGTGGCTGTTGGACTGGCGGAGACATATGGGCGTGCGATTTTGCACGTCCACACCGATATCCAGGGGATCTCTCCCCTAATTCTTGGCTTATCTTGTACGGGTTTATCTTTGTCTGCAACTGAGCTTCGGTTGCTCCCAATGTTTTCCTTTTTTGACAGTTCTACAGCCTCCAGTGTTGTCCTGCTGATACGTCTTCCTTCTATTTTCAGGCCAGGAGTGACCAATCCTTGGTTCGGGTCACCTCCATGGTCTCCAATATCAAGCGCTGGGCCAAGCGCTTTATTTATATTACCAAGAGAGGCGGTAGTGGCCATCCTCGAGATTGAGGCTTCGCTGCGTGTGTCTACCCCCCTAGGGCGGATAAGTTGCCCAACCCGACCATCGAGGAGTCCCCGGCGATCAATACCCTTCTTTGTTTGCAACTCCTTGACATTGATGTTAAGTTGACTCCGGTGGTGCTCCAGGACCTGGGGTTGATCCCCCCATTGCCCCACAATATTGACTTCATTGTGCTCTTGGTTTCCCTGTTGTTCGTCGCGCTAATTTCCTTGATGTCGCTCTCGCAGGGGCACCAGAATTGTCAGAGCTGTGGTACGAGACGGTCAAGCTTCTACTGCGTGTTCCTCGCCCTGTCGATCACATAGAGCTGGGCACTGAGCACATCTTCGTCATTGTTCCTCAGGATGCTATCGTCCTACCCTCGGGGTGCCTACCATACCCACTCCCGGTGGCGCTTCCAGTGGATGGCCCCTCTGCAGCATCCGTGGCTAGTGTCAGGTTGAGTGCTCGGTGAGGAGCCTCTGAGGGCGGGGCGAGCGCATCCGAGGTGGAGTCCGCCATGCTGGGTCAGCGCATCCTGATAAATCTGGAGGAGGTGGTGGCGCTAGACGAGCAGCGTCGCCAAAAGAGGAGGAGGAGGCCCGTCGCCAAGGCGAGCGACAAGGTACCCTCTCCCCCTCGGCCCGTGGTCCCATCGGCACCAGTGCCGGCGGAGGTGTCAGTCACTACTACACCTTCTTCAGTTCTTATCGAGGAGATTCCCGCCATGGGTAAGGCTCCAGCCTAGGAGGGTGAGGCACTCTTCGTGGAGGAGATAAGGGCTCGCCTCTCGCCGCCCGAAGCACCCTCAGCCCCCTCAGCCCCCTACTTCTTGCCGCCAGATGAACCCACTTTTAGGTCCGCTATTCAGGCAGAGGCGGCCACCTTCATAGACAAGGCCATCCAGGTGCGAGACCGGATCGGGGTATTCGGCCTTGGGGCCCCAGAAGAGCTGATCAAATTGGCGGCAAAGAACTTGGTCTCAGTTGCCAGGGCATTTGGCTTGTGGAGATACCATTTCTCTGGCGTTGTGTGGGAGCTGGAAGTCAGCCAGGCCTCGCGGAAAAGGATGACGGCTCAGTGTGATGAGCTCTGGAGACAACATGCGGCTCTTGAGGTCGAGCTCGCCGGGTTCTGAGAGCAGCTCACGCTACGGGAGTGAGTCCTCGCCGAGGTAGAGCGGGACCGGGGCTTCTTCCGTGTTCAGGCCCAAACACTGGAGGAGTCGCAACGTGAGGTGGTCAAGCAGACTGACGTAGCAGAAGCCCGGTAGTCTAGGCTGGGTGCCATAGCTGATGCTGCCGAGCTCCGAGCCCGGGAAGCAGAGGCATAGGCTGAAAACCTACGCTCCTTGATGCTCGCCATTGGTGTGGAGGCAGTGGAGCGTTATTATTTTCCCTCATCTTTTTGGGATGAGTTGAACGTAGCGGTTGTCGAAGTCTACAGTCCGGCCAGGGACCTTGGCTTCCAAGAAGGCTAGGCGGCTGCTCTCCAGGCTGCTGCCGATAGCTTGGGGGTCTCCGTGCCCTCCCTACACCCTCCGCTGATGCCATTCAGCCCTGAAGCTAGTGATGGCGAGGAGGGGTTAGGTGAGGAGGTGTCAAGCATGGAGGTGCATACTGCCAGGGCCGAGCCATCGTCCAACGACCCCCACCTCTCGAAAGCGCACTTGGGGCCCAAGGCTAGGGGCCAGGAGATGATGTAGACGCCGAGGTGAGCACTTAGAGGACTGCTCGCCATTTCCTTTGTCTTCTTTTCATGTTCCCCCTGTACTGTACTTGCCCCCCCTTTTTTATTCTGCGTTGAGGCAATCGCCCTCCGATCTGTATGCCTTTTTCAATTTTGAAATGAAGACTTTCTATTTGCCTGCAAAGTTTGGAACTTCTGGTATCTTCCACGTAGCTGGCTTTCTTTTTCCTTTGCTCCGGATCCTTTCCGTGGGATACAAAGCGGGGTCTTGGGGATCACACTAAGAGGGTGCGATCTTCGGGATCTGTCGCTTCAAATACGGGGCCGGAGAGGCGGTTAGGCTTCTTCTTATTTCTGCAGGCTTCGTCCCCCTTCTATAAATAGTGTCCAATGGGGGTGTTGGAGACCATCCTGAGTTTTTCGTCTGCTGTAGCAAGTTTTTCCTGAAGATGTCGTCGAAGAAGTCCTGCCCTTCCTCTGAAGAGCCCCCCCTCAAGCGTCTATGCTTCCGAAAGGAGGCCTTGCCGGAGCCAGAGCTGGCGCCCAGGGAGAGCAGCGGCGGCGGAGGTGTCTCTGAGGACTACCATCGTGGGTACCTGGATGGCGGGCGGGAGGCCTTAGGGAAGGTGAACCGCCTGTACACCAACAAGGGGGTCTTGGACCTTCTTCCTATAGGTTCCATCCCAATAAGGATGAGTAACCTCTATGCACTCTTCCCCCTTGCTCATAAATAAAACTTCCCTTTTGGTCACCTTTTTGTTGCCTCATGGTGTGTGCTTGCTTCTCAACGATCTTCTTCCTTGCTTCACAGGCGAATAACGGAACGCTTTCCGTCATTGGGGGAAGGTGTCTCCTGTTTATAAATAGTAGTGATAGTGGGTAGGCCTGCTGTCCCCCTTCATCTTTGTAGCGTCGTCGCGATTGCTCAGAGTCTTCCCAAAACCATGGCACTGGAGGACAGGGTCAAAGTCCCTCTCTTGGTACGGGCACCAAGGTTGATAATCCTCCAGTGACTCCAACACAACGGCGACGGAAGATAAGGTGGCCGGTGACGTCACTCCTGCTGTAGACGATCCGTTTGACTGGGGTAGCGACTATGCCCAGGGCTGGATGACTGGATACTAGGGTGGCTATGCTACCACCATGGCCTTAGTCTGTCCCACTTTATTCTCATAGGCTTGTATGCTGGCCGCGTAAGAATGGCATATTGGAGTTTAGCAACTTGTACTATGAATGAAGATGGGGTTATTTTGATTTGTGTCTTACTTGTGTGCGTTTTGCCTCCTGTCCTTGTGTGCGGTGAGGTTGTAAGAGTAGATAGACTCATCATTCAAATTTTCCCCTCACTGCTCGTGTGTGTCCATTTCCCTGGCGAGGTCAGGGCCTCTAGCCACTTAGGACTCTTCTGGCCTTCAAAGGTCTATGCGCTATTTGTGGTTAGTTTCATGCGCGTACGTCTCCCCCTTGCTGGGGTTAAGACTATTACCTATCGTTTCTGAGGGGGCATGAGTGTCTGCCTCTTGGAGGCTTGGGAGCCACCATTCTTTCCGAAGGGGCCTGAGTGCCTACTTCTTGGGAGCTCGGAAGCTACCACAATTTCTGAGGGAGCATGGGTACTCGCCTCTTGGAAGCTTAGAAGCCACCATCATTTTCGAAAGAGCATGAGTGCTCGCTTCTTGGGAGCTCGAAAGCTACCATCATTTCTGAGGGAGCATGGGTGCTCGCCTCTTGGAAGTTTAGAAGCCACCATCGTTTCTGAAGGAGCAGGAATGCTCGCTTCTGATAGGATGAAAGTGAAGATACTGATTTAAGGAATAAAGGACATGATCTAGAAGGGGGGGATGAATAGATCCTTAAAAATTATTTCGCTCACATGCCAACCACCATTGAGAAAAGGAGCAATGGAATCTTGCTGAGGCAAGAGCTAACTGGGGTGAGACTTAGAACGCAAGAGTTGTAAGGATTCAGATCGAGAATGGAAGCAATGTTAAGGAAACCAATGGATCCTTAATCAAATGATCTGCACCACAATGGAACTTCACACAATACGTCGAGTGGCTGACAAGCATTCAATGCTGCTACAGGATATAAACCAAAACCAACCGGATGCTACACATAGAGCAACCATCGTGCACACGGTGAACCCATGTAAGGTGTACGAGTACCTTTTGATATATCGGTATACGGCTTGAAAAACTGATCACACGCAAGTGTTGATCAAAACCGGACAAGTAATCTCACAAACACACTATAGAACACAAGGATTTTTCAGTGGTTCGATCTGCCAAGTAGATCTATGTCCACCCCATACTTAAACCTGAGTGTGGCTTCCCTTGCTCCAAGCACGAACGCAGACTTAATCTACAAACAAGTGCTGCCAAACAGCTTGAAATCGAGGGAGACAAATCCCTCTAACCTGAACTTGCTACCCACAAGTTCACCCCCATTGCAAACCGCAGTGACCCGGAGGACCAATCCTCCCTTCTTCTAATTTCTCAGAATGAACCGTGAGCAACACCCAGTTGCCCACAAACCCAGAGAGCTAACGCCCTCTCTTTCTCTGAGTTCACAGAGAGGTTCCGGAGATCAATCTCCCTTCTTCTGATTTCTCACAAGGAACCTAATCCCTGAACAGGGGATCGAAAAACCAACACAAAAACAAATGATGGTGTCACGAAATCAATAAAAGAAAAACATTTGTTTTAGGAAATCAAAAATGGTCAACCTATTCACCCCCTCCCCCTCTAGCTTGACCACCATCTGTTCCCAACAACCTAGACTCTAACCAATCTCCAATACATGTTCGAGGTAGAAACCTCACAGAAGGGGCTACCTTCCAAATAGGTGTAACCTATCTTTCCAGCAACGTCTTTTGATATGCCGGATAGAGGAATGATTTGCAAACCAAGACACTTTTTTTTTAACAACGACTACCCAAGACTAAACTATGCTCTGATACCAAATTGATGCAGGATGACGACGCGGGGACTCGACACTGATTGGATGTGAACCTCGGACTCTAAGCAAGCTCGCGACTTGTCCCTTGCGAGGGAAGCATACGGACATGTGCGGTTGAGAAACCGGCAATGAGTCGAGGGTATCGGCTCTCTCATGTGCCTGGATTGGGTCACGAGATGGTTACGCTCACTCACTCACTGCGGTAATTAAAGTTGAAATGAGCTAAGTAACCTAACACTCAAGCAGCGGCATATAAAATATATACAAGTAAAGCAAAATGCCAAGTGAGGGGAAATGGACACGATACCTCCATGCTATCGGGCGTGGGGAAGATGTTCCTGGCCAAGGCTCGTACTCCCAGTACAAATAATTTAACAATAATTACAGAAATACAATTCACTGCCCACACACGCAGGAAGGTAAAGGGCTACAATGGGGCCCGGGAGTATCGATCTTGGGTTGACGAGCGGCTTCTGGGGCCGCTCCGATGCTTCCAGTGCGCTGCTACTCGGGCGGTAGATTGCTATCCCGAACTGGTTCTCCTGTTTCAGCAGTGCGCGACACGGCAAGAATTGCTACTGCAATCAGCACGGACGTCAGTTCGTCATGAAACTAGCTCTATTGCAAAGCTAGCTTGGAGATCTACGAACCCAGACTGTTACAAGAATTTTTATGGCACTGGTTAGATGCGTGGGGTATTTCTGAACAGGCTGACTCATGAGCTCAGATCTGATTGGGCAGATTGAGATCTGCTTAAGAACTGACTTTGATCGAAGGGAAGATGGTGGATCTGGGTACTGAAATTTTTATGGGTGATAGAGGGGGAAGTAAGGAACATGAGGATAATTTTTGTGTATTTGTATGAGGTGGTTTGATAGGGGAAGTTGATTTTATGGCTGGTGGTGGTCGGATCTAGACTGCAGATGACAAAATAAAATATGCTCTAAGAACTAATTGTTCAGAGAGGTAAATGTATTGTAAAAATCATGAAAAAATTTGTGGGATGGTGCTTTGATGGACAAAACTCCCAGTCCAAATTTCAGATGGATATGAAATTGGTAAGGGGGTCAAACTGGGGATGAAGTCGGTTGCTGGTTGGTGGATCTGCATAGAGACAGACTGTGTAGATCTGGGCAATTAAATGGAAAAGGATGGTAAACAAAGGCAGAAAATTATGAATTTTTTTATGGAGGCTGGGCAGAACGTGGGGAACTCACCCTCCAATTTTGATAATGATCTGAGCTCTTGATTGAGAGCTAAAATTTGTGCTTCAGGGTTCTGTCTAGAGGTGGATAGAACTCCAGCGAAGGGGCGACAGCGGTGCGATCGCGACACGAATGGAGGCAGTGGCTGGAAGTCGCATCTAGCGGAGGTGGTAGATCTTGGAGTCACACCAAGATAAGGGCTTCACACCGTAGAAGGGGAAGAGAGGAGAGAGGAGAGGGGCGCCCTTGGGGTGCTTGAGCAACAAATGGTATTTTTCTTCATTAATTGCTATGGAATTCACAAAATACAAGGGTTTTATAATACAAGAAAAAAGACCTAAACTAACCTCAGATCTAGGGTTAGGGAGGAGCAAATGGGGAATGAGAGATTAATCTCCCATGTGGTCAAAATGACCAAATTAAAAAAATCCTCAAGGGAAGGGGGCGCCCTCCTTAAGAGGGGAAATGGCATTTTTCTTCCTTTAATTCCTTGGTCCATGTCCAACTTGGACCATGGACCAGCCCATAGGACCCATGATCCTAGGTGGACCAATGGGAAAGAGGGTGGGGGACCCTACTGGACATACGGGCTTTTAGCAAAGAAACCCAAAGATCCTTAAGGACTAACAAATTGGCTTATAAAGTCTTACAATTGCAAACCCAATTACCCAATGATATAAATGCAAACAAAAGGACACAAATGCAAACTACAAATATTAGTGCCTTGCTCTGATGTCCCATCACAAATATATGATCAAGTGAGACAGCTTGGTTTTTAGGATGGGAAAGGGGCCTTGGAGATTTTGTAATGTGGAAAGTTGGTGGAGGAGTTACAGGATAAAGAAGTCATGAGACATTGTGATAGACGTATGAAACAGAAGATGTAGATTGTTAAAGTGGGAGGAGGTGAAGAGCGGAAATTGAAGTTGGTAAATGCAATCTAACGAAGTATGATTGCTGGGTTGCTTTGCATGTTACCATGTCTAAAGTGAATATCACTATTTGTCTATCCACAAGGAGCTTCAGTGAATCAATCATCTTCCTTATCACAAAAGTTGGGGATAGACGAGGGTTACGTGTATCCAAAAGGAATTGATTAAGAATACTGGCCATCTCTCAATGTAACACCAACTTTTGCTTTTGTCATATTATACTCCTTGAGTACTTTCTCACTTCCTGAGGAACTACTCTCAGCAAGTTGTTTCCATGTTGTCTGTTTTTAGTGAAACCAGATGCTGGAAATTGTGTGACTGCCCGCGCATAGGGTTGAACGGATTGGTATTAGTCGCTCTTCCCCAGTGCCATATGAATTTAAAAAGGATGGACGGCGATGGATGGGCCGCTCATGAGGTTAGACGGTCAAAGGTTAGCCACTCATACAGAGATGAACAGACATAATGGGCCATTCTAGTGTTACCGCCTTACTGTTCCAGAGAGATGCATGGTATGGAGTGTACCGTGCATGGGCTTGAGCAGTCCAGATTGAACCAGTCAAAGGTTTTAGGCGGTCCAGAGTGAGCCGCTCATGTATGAACAGTCACCTGATGGCCGTAATACGATCGTGACAGCGGGAAAGGGTTAGCCGGGGCTAAAAACCCTCCCGATGGGCTCGAAACGAAGGGGGAAGAAGTTCTAAGCTATCCTACCAGGCCAACCGCGGTGAGAGAGTGTGACCGTCCCGTGCCTTAATTCGAGTATGAGTGTGAATTGCCTACCCTAAACTATGCCAGTTCCTCAACCGTGTAGATCGACGTGCTTCCCTCCCTTGGGGACGTTTGCGAGTTTGTGTTATTTGTTATAGGCGTGGTCCCTCTCTTGGGAGTCATAGGTGTTCGGGCCACGTTACTTGATCTATTGTGTCGTTGCTGGTTTAGTTATCCTTTTAGTTACGTCATCACGTAGAGTCCTAGTTTGCATAGCATCCCGCATCAAATTTGGTATCGGAGCATTAGGTTTGTATAGGGTGCATTTGAGTCTACATTCCACCACTTGCATTGTTGTTTAGAGTCGTGTCTAGCCCCTTAGAGTCTCAGTCCACCTTGTCACTTAGTGTCTTGCATGCCCACTCTGCGTGGTACCGATTACCAGCCCCTTGTCCCCATGGCGGACCCTAGGAATGTTGCCCCTAGTGACTTTTCCCTTCAGGACATGATGCAGGCCCTCATGGATAGGATAGATCAGTCCGATAACAACCTTAGAGATCATACTGCATTCATGGAGGGCCGGATGAAGGCCATGGAGGACCGGATAGAGGCTTTTGACCGGACCATCCAAGGTCTGGTTGGACGGCCCAATCTGGGTAGAGCCCCGCAGGGGATGCCCCCTGGCAGGCCCAAGGCCCACTTGAGCCTGTCCCTCAGCCCGTACACCCTATGGATGACGATCGGAGGCCGCATGGTCATGAGTTTGATGATTTTGGGTCCGATAATAAGTTTGAGGGGTATGGCCGTGCCCGACATGGCAACTGGCCCAATAGGGACGATGAGGATGATCATCTCCTTAGGTCCGTGCGTGCGGATCCTCCCACCTTTGATGGGTCCTTAGACCCTAAGGTCTATCTTGATTTGGAGGCAGGCATGGACTGATACTTCGAGTGGTTTGAGATGACAGACCACCGGAGAGTCCGATTCGCTAAGATAAAGTTGCTAGGACAGGCGCAAACATATTGGAGGAACGCGGAGAGCCTATTGATGCAGCGACATCAACCCTAGGTTGAGTCATGGGATGACATGAAGGTAAAGCTCAGGCAAAAGTACCTTCCTGCCACATACCGTCAGAGGCTTATTGATAGGTGGCAGGGTCTCAGCCAAGGGGATCGGACTGTGATAGAGTATATCGCAGATTTTGATGAGTACTTCTTACGATGTGGGGTCACGGAGGAGAGCGCCATGACCATCTCTCAGTTCCGTCGGGGTTTGTGGCTGCATTATCAGTATGAGTTATTTTACCGCCATGTGACGACCCTGGAGGAGGCTTATCGGGTCACTCTTGAGTTGGAGTAGTTTGAGTCCAAGTTTGCTTCGATCCAGCGCCCGAGACCCACATATCATCATGGGTCAGATCCTCGTACTATGCCTGGACCATACCCTCGGGGACCAGCGGCTCATCCATAGGAACCCATTCGCCAAGACCCCATTGCTCCCTAGCCCCGTCCTCCCCCTCCGAGGGACTTCCCCCCTCAACCTCAGGCTGCTACTCCTGCTCCTCAGCCCCAGCCGCCCACTCTTCCTGCCCGACCCTAGCTTCCACCACCCCTAGCACATCGTGACGACAAGGTAAAGGGGTCGATGACTAGTGGAGCACCGTAGGGCACTGGGCCCTATCATTAGTGTTATCGGTGTGGTGGGATTGGTCATTATGCTGTTAGCTGTCCCACTCGATCTTCTTTGGTCATAGGGGATGTTTCAACTAGTGAGCCTTCACTTGGGATCGTGTTGGTCAGTTACGAGGCTGACCAGGAGCTTGCAGAGGAGTTCTTTGATGAGTTGCTGGATGGTGAGCATGTGGATGTCTAGGGTATGCAGTACCAGGATGATGTGCAGCTGGGCGTTGTCAGGTGTATCTTGACCCAGCCTCAGGTGAGTGATGACTAGCGTCGCACCACCATTTTTCATACTTTCTGTAGGTTGGGTGGGAAAGCCTGCAAGGTGATCATCAATAGTGGGAGTTGCATCAACGCTATCTCCACGGGTGCTGTGACACGCCTATGGTTGACCCCCGTGGACCATCCCTCCCCTTATCGTGTGTCTTGGGTGGACTCCACCTCCATCCTGATCAGGCTGCAATGTCTGGTGCCATTGCTATTTCTTGCCTACCAGGATGAGATCTGGTGTGATGTATTACCTATGGAGGTAGGTAGTATTATCCTTGGAAGGCCTTGGTTATTTGATCGGGATGCCACCCTCCATGGCCGGTCAAACACGTGTACATTCGACCATAACGGCCATCGGATTACCCTTCATCCATCACAGCCGAGGAGTCCATCCATTCGGGGTCCAACTGGGCCTAGTACCCCGAATCCTTCAGTTCCCAGGCCTAGTACCCCATCACCGGCGCGGACTACGATTGTATCTCCTGATGTCCCCCCTCCGGATGATCCTCCACCTAGGAGGCTGATGCTAGTCAGCTCCCGACAGTTGGAGCATGACCTTCTTAGAGGGGATCCCATTTTTACTATCGTAGTCTGAGAGGTGGAGAGAGAGACGGAGAGTGATCTTTCCCTAGATGTTGTTGATGTCCTTCGGGAGTTTGCCGATGTGTTTCCTGATGAGTTACCCGAGGGTCTTCCACCCATGCGGGACATTCAATATGCTATCGACCTGATTCCGAGGTCTTCATTACCCAATTTGCTACATTATAGGATGAGCCCCACTGATCACGTTGAGCTTCAACGTCAGGTCGACGAGTTGATGAAGAGGGGATCTCTTCGTGAGAGCATGAGCCTGTGTGTCGTCCCTACCTTGCTTGCCCCTAAGAAGGATGGCACATGGAGGATGTGTGTTGACAGCCGTACAATCAATAAGATCACGATGAAGTATAGATTTCCCATTCCCTGCTTAGATGACATGCTTGATATGATGGCGGGAGCCATGATATTGTCTAAAATTGATCTAAAGAGTGACTATCACTAGGTGAGTATCAGGCCAGGTGATGAGTGAAAGACGGCCTTCAAGACCAAGGATGGTCTTTATGAGTGGCTGGTCATGCCCTTTGGGCTGACCAATACTCCTAGCACTTTTATTCGGCTGATGACCCAGGTCTTGCGACCTTTGTATAGAAGATGATCAGTGTGTCCCCTTTCTTGTTATTTCTTTTCTTTCTTTGGAATGTAACTATAAAAGTCTTCAATGGTTCTACTTTATATTCTTCCCTGACGAAAGGGAGCTGCATGCACGAGGGCGGCAAGGAAATGCTCTTGTTGATTGCTTCGCTGATGAGATTGGGACTCAAAGTTGAACTCTCATCTTTCAGGCCGAGCTGGCTTGGCCTTGGCTTGAAGGGCCATCCTATGTGGCCTTGCCTTTTCCTCATTTATGGCAAAGAGGCCTGCTCCTTCCTTTTCTGGGGTGACCTTTTGCTTGTCTTTGTCCTTGATCTTCTCAGGAGTTGCCAAGGTAGGTTCTCCAAAATATTGTGAAGCATCCGCAACGTTGCATTCATTTGATCGGAAGGGAGTTTGGTCCGCAAAAACTATATGTTGCACCCCATCTTTTACATATTTGATGCACTGGTGGAGCGTCGAAGGGACAACTCAGTTTTTATGCAGCCAAGGTCTTCCTAGGAGGACCTTATACGAAGTGTTGGCACCAATAATATAAAATGACGCCTTCGTTACAAATTCACTCATAGCCAGCTCCACGTCAACCCGGCCAAGGGCATTTTCAGTGTTCTGCTAGGATCTGCATTCACCTTCTAGAGGTCTGGCATTAGGTACAAGGACCTGAATGTTTTTAGGGGCATGATATTGACGGCGCCACCGGCATCAATCATGATTCAGTTGATCTGTGATAGTAGGGGTATTATTTTCCATGTATTTTTTTTGTGTTTATGTGTTTGTTGTTATGTCCCTGTCACCTCCTTTAGTGTGGGGGTATTTTGGTCATAACAACTTGTATTATAATACTGTAATATATAAAATGATGTGGTGTGAGGATCTGTCTGTTCGGTTGGCCACCTCTCTCCCATTCTTTATGCGCATCCTCTCCTCTCTCATCCCTCTCTCTGTATCCTGTTGTTTTACTTCAGTTCATGTTTGCATTGATGATATGGATTGATGTTTCTAACTCATCTTTGTTCCTCATTTTTAGTCCCTTTCCAGAGTGCACACATGTACCTCTGGGGAATCAACATGTACACAAGTGCACTTCTTTGACAATCCTACTGGTTAGGCTGCTATACAACTTTTTTATCCACCAACATTTTGGTGTTTCTTCTACCATTATGGCACTTTTTTTCGTCAGAGTTGGAATGCATGGTGATCCTTATATTGGAAATTTAGCATGGGATTCAATCATCATGATGATGTCTCATAGCCACACAACTCACTTTGTGGGCCTGTAGGCTGCTTGTCAGGCACTCAGCTAATGCAGTTGTTTAGTTTGCATTGTAAATTATCCAACTGAGTCCTATTTGAGATGTTGTTCAATGGAATACCATGATGTATTGTCATTGGTTCAATCCTCACTTTTCTTGGTCATGTGCTTTTGTCATTTCTTCTACAATAGCAGTGTCTAATGTTTTTTCTGGCAACTCTGGTCATGCAATTACACAAAAAGGGAATAATACCTTTTTCTTGTAGACAGTTTGACTCATTTTAAAAAGAATTTCAGTACCTTTTTACTGATATTTTTGTTCTCATGTTGCAGCAAGCGCAACGATTACAAACACTTCATCCTTAAATGGCACAGCAATGACTGTTTATTCTACAAGCGTACATGACCTTCAAGTTTATGGGGTTGTAGTGACAATACTTTTGTGCTTCATTGTATTTGGTGGTGTGAAAATGATCAATAGGGTCGCTCCTGCTTTCTTAATTGCAGTTTTATTTTCATTGTTCTGCATATTTATTGGGATTTTTGCATCCCCGATGAAAAATGCTTCAAGTAAGTCTCGCATAACTTAGTCCTATGAAAATCCAGTTTTTTCATGAATTTTTCCTACTTAGATTTTTCTTCAAGCAAGTTAAGCATGCTGTTGCTTCAATATTATCACCTTTTGTAAGCTCAGCTAGCCAAGATTTTCTTTCTAAAATAATTTCTAACACCAGGTGGAATCACGGGTTTGAGGTTGCATACATTCAGGGAAAACTGGAGTTCTGATTACCAACGTACTAATAACGCTGGTATACCTGACCCAGATGGATCTATTTACTGGAACTTCAAGTAAGTTTAATTTTCGTTATGCTGTACTGCCAGGTTCTACCTTTATGTAACTTAGGCTTCTTCACATTCCTCCGAAAGGCATTGTGTGGGATTTTCTTAATGCATATTATGTAAGAACTTGTGGTCACCTCACAGTTAAATGGTTTGGTCTTTGACTTTTGGGGTTTTAATGCTGAGGGTTTAGGATTTAAGATTGTGTGAGCTATAGAGGTGTGAGATTCTTCTAATTTCTAAGCTATTAGACAACCTTGGCCTTTTGTTGGAAGATGCTACAGTTAAACAGGGTGATGGATGCAGAGTGGGCATGCATCTTCTCATATGAGTCCTGACTGGGCTTTGCCCGGTAGGAGATAGAAGGTTGGGCTAGATGGGATTGACAAGGTTGAAAGCTAGGCATCTAATGGGCAGAAATGTTCAGGATAATGAGTCCTTGAAGAGATCTTATAATGTAATTGGCATTAAAGATGACATTGAGGGGCTGTAGATCAGACAGATTTTGGCAATGAGTGGAATGGATGATTTCAGACAAATGGAGTAAGCAGCAGTTACAAAAGAATTTTGTGGGGAAAAAACTGGTTGGGCTCGGTTTGTTGCCCCGTTTATGAACTCACATAGTCATTTCATCCCAAGGAGGGAGGAAGTCTGGTCTCACACGATGGCCTCAAGCTGGATTCTCAGTGGAGAGAAAATTGAACCCATAATTCGCTACAACCATCATTGGCTCTGATAGGGGCTTAGCATTCTTACTGGTAAATGGTATTGTAAATGATGCATCAAATGTCAAATATTCCTTGAGTCCTAGTTAACAAAATGGTAAAAATATCCTAATGTATGACCATTAATGGCTGTTTTTTGCTCTTTTTTTTCTCAAAAAAATGGCTGGTTGTTGCTTAGTCTCCATGCGATTCAGGTCCTTCCAACTATGTTGATAACATACACATGGATGGCAGTGTCGGTTTCGGACTCGGTTTCGGTTTCGGTTTCGGCCGAAATCGATCGAAACACAGTGAAATGATGGATAGCATCGATAAGGTTTTCGTCATTTAATGCATTCCTTCGTCCGGTCTTTAAATCTTCAACATATCCAGTTAATTGCTGGACAATCGCACCGAGAGGCATTCCATAGAAATTTTTGGCTCCGGCTCCGAGTGTTGCCGGGTTCATACCCCAGAGAACATCGGATGTATCGTAAAGGCGAAGCTCAACAAGATTACGGATCTTGCAATCATTCTCTTCGCTGACCGTGTCGGCGAGTACGTCATAACCAAATGACATTTCATCTATATCGCCTGCATCGATTGCCTCTAATATCCAATTTGAAAGATCGTTTTTGTAATATTCCCGAGCAACCATCAAACCGCCTGTTGCTTCGGGTGCAAAATCAAGCACTTCGTCTGGCAATTCATCGCGGCTGAGTTCTTTCAGTTCTACGATCTTTGCGATCGGCGGAGTGGAAAAATCGTGATTCCAGAGATGTTTGGCGCGTTGGCGGCCTTCGCTGATCGTTTTTCGAAACGCTCCCGGCATTATCCGGTCATGCCAATCATCGATATTGCCGAATACGGCACAAATGCCTTTGCGGACGCGGCCGGATTCACCATCGCCTTTGGCTTTCATTGCGAAATATGGAAGATGTTTGAATTGTCTAGCCATAGGATTTAAAAACAAAAAAAGCCGCCATAAATTGACGGGGACGAACCTAGATCAATTCTATGGCGAGCGATGTGTATGCGGTGATTTACCGCTTCATAAACTCTGGTATTTAATTTTCAAAAACAGAAGAAGTCCGTCTTCAAAGCAAAACTAACACAAGATGTTGTATGAACGCAAGAGAAATTGCCCACTAAAGAGATTTTATTTTTGATTTAACAATTCATCGATCATCTCAGATGCATCCGCCTTTGTTTGAGGGATTCTTATAGCACCGAGCCGTTTTAGAAAAGATATCTGCTTCGCAGTAGGCGGAATTGGTGAATATGGAGCGTCATAAACTAATTTCCACGGCGCATGTCCGTTCAATGCCCGAATAAGCCGTGACCGAAAAGGCTCGCTGAATGTAAACCGTTCGCTCATTATCTCACCTCATTTTCTTTTGGTATGAATGTGTCACCGGCATAAACCGTGATCACAACACATCGGCAATTCTTACGGCCTTTGCATTTTGGATTCGGCGTGTACGGCAAAAGCGATCTATCAGCCGAAGCCTGACCATCCCAACGTTTGCACGGCACGCAGATGCGTTTATCGAGAATGCCAGAATATATATAAATCTGTCCTAATTCCTTTCGAGCTTCCTGCTCATGATCGCGGCCTCGCTGAGTTGAGGCATTCACCGATGAAGAAGCATCGAGCCTAACCCATGCATCTGATTGTGATTCGAGTTCGTCCTTTAGCGTCGTAATAATCTCAACCGCCGATATGCCTAAGATGCCGAATGTAATGATCTGATTGATCGCTCGTGAACGAACCTCATTTACGGCATCGGAAACGGTCAGATCGGTTATTCGTTCTATATGCTCTTCGGCAGCGGTTCCGATGGCAGAAGCGGCAATATCTTCAAATTCGGCACCTTGAGCAACGAATTCGCTTATCACCTGCAATTGTCCGTTGATAAATGCAGTTCTAAGGATCTTTTTGATCTTGTTATAGATATCGATCGGCGGAGCGATAATAAGTTGTGAGATATCTTCATCAGCGATGCCTTGATAGGCATCGACAGCCGCGGCGATCAAGGCATTTCGAAGAGCGAGTAAAATGCTGTAAAGCCTCTCGCTTTCCGTTTGCTGATCTTCATCGATCTTTTTCAGATCGATCATCCGTTCGATCTCATTTGGTTCTCGCGATAATACTAATTCAGAAGTTTTTTTTTCCGGCTCAGGCAGCAAACCTTTGATCGGCTGTGCATCAGGATCAGCGATCTGAACCAGCAATTTCTTTTCTGCATCGTTCGTGCCAAACGTCGGCGGAGCCTTGTAGAACGATTCGCCTTCATCGCCTTCGACGGCATCCAAGCCAACGGCAGATCTCGCTTCATTGAGCCGATAGATGCCGGATTTATAGCCTACCGCCGCTCGGTTATGGATCTTGTCTATATCTTCCTGCAAAGCTTTCACCTGCGACATATCCCAATTAAAACGAACCTCATCACGCTTGATCGCATCGATATCTTCGAAATACGGAAGGATCGTTCTGTCGAGGAATTTTCGAATGCTTTTTAATTCCGGCGACATCGTATTCATCCAAAAATCCTCTTGGGCTTCGCGGACGGATGCGCGCTGATTTACATGGACCAGTCCGACGAACGCACCTATCAAGATCGGCGGCACTCCAAATGCCATGCAGATGCGCGATTCATCGATAGATGTCAGACTTTCCGAATTAAGTTTTGTGAGATCCGCTTGGCCGATCGGCTGATAGTTCATAACAGAACCGTCCATGATCGCGATGCCGCCGCGGTTCTTTCCGTATCGTGAATATTGGCCATGCCATTCTTCGCGATATCGCTTTATATCATCGGGTGACATCTGCCGGCCGGTTATATTCAGCACACCGGACGGAGCACCGCCATTATTATAAAAAGCCCTGATGTATTCATTGCTTGCGATATCAGCATCTACCGAGCCAAGAGCAACGGAAAGAGGTGTTGCACCGGAAAGCATACTGCCGAGCGATTCGCGGCGTCTTATCATGAGTTCTTCCGGCTGAAATCTCACCGACCGGCCATTGATCGTATAAATGTAGTGGTCGAGATATTCACCAGATCCGTTATTTCTATACTGCGGAACTAGGTTTGTCGGTATTAGCGGATAAAGCTGAACAGGTAAGCCGAGATTCGATTTTACGATCTCAGCCGCGAACATCCCGACTATATTTTCAGCAGCAATCCATGCCCGAAGAAAAGAATCTCCACCTTCGAAGGGATTTGGAAAATGGAACAATGCGGCGGCGGGATGGCCGATATCGGCTTCATAATCGCCATCCGCATTTCGGCGCTCAACGATCAAAAACGGATCTGTCGCCGCCTGTGCCTTTTTATCGATACAGGAATAGACCAATTCGCTTTTTTTAGCATGGATTTGAAGCGATCCCCCGGTATAATCGAGCGGCGGTGCTTTCGGCATCATCACTTTCGATAGAAAATATTTAATTCAATTTGATAGGCAAAAGATCATGGGTTCTATTTAAATTTAAGACCAATAAAAACCCAACTAGTAAATTCATGGGCTTTAAAACCATTTAGAAATAGTGAAGCCTTTACATCTTTCATGGCAAGGCATGGCCCAACAAAGCTAACCCACTAGGAACTTCTAGAAATAGTAAAATGGGCTTCTTACATTGAACCCATTAGAAGTGTTCGAAGTGGAGTCAACCTGTGCATACATGGGACTTTAAGGTTACTTCGATCAACAAGGATAGTGGCTGGGTTTATGGTAGGGGAAAGCTTATCATGCAAAACTGTAATCCCACGAGGATTCCTTACCCCGTAATAGCACTCGTCCCTATAAATAGGACCCTACGAACGATGCAGAAACCTATTGTTGTTGCTACTATTCTTGAAGGGCATCATCGGACTTCTTCTTCTTCTTCTTCCCTAGTCGCGTGCGTTGGCTTGCTGATCATCGTCTTCCTCTGTTTCTTCTTCTTCCTGATCGAGTTCGTGTGATGACTGCTACTATTGTTGCAACCGTTGCACGGAGCTATGAAGAAGAAGAGCGTGGTTTCTTCTTCCCGATTTGAGTCCCTATTCATCGTCCTCTTCCTCTTGTCTACTTCATTTTCATTCTTCCACACACGTAAAAAGGTAGGTGATCTCAATAACTATGAGCAAAACTAGGTTAATAAGACAATCATGCATGCAATTCTTAGGGTAGTTTACATATCCCAATCCCTTCTGCATGTTTTATGAACGTTTTACGTAGTTCTGTTAGCCTTTTACTTAAACTAGAAATTAGCGCCCAGAGCAGTGGACGCTATTTAATTGGCCTCTGTCCAAAAGGGCGTCAAATCTTGAATTGGCATCAGCCCACAGGACGCTAATTAATGAGCTCCTACTACCCCTGATGCTATTTCTTTCAGCTTAATTAAAAATTAACGCATGTTTAAAATTAAATAAGTATGGAACCTGATATGTAAAAATTTGCATGAGCATGTTTTTAGGACCCTTACAATTTTCTCTTAATTACTGTGTCTTATGATTCCTGAAATTCCCTATAAGAAATGAATAGAAGATTGAATTTGAGAATGTATTTACCTGGCACTTAATAGCCTATAGCCAAGAAGAATTGGCGTCTTTTTACACGGATGCGAATTTATAAAATAGCGCCTCTTCATAGAGACACTAATTTCTGATTAACTTATTAAAATTGAAATAACCCGTAAATCATGAATCGACATCCATCTACATTGACGTGACTTAAAGAACTGGCGCCTCTCCACGAGGATGCCAATTTAAATTTATAATATTTGATCATGTAAATTTCTTAAATGGGTGACTCTTCAAAAAGACGTAAATTATTATTAAATTATTACAAATTTATTTGATACAATAATTGGCCTCTTTTCACAAAGACGTGTAATTATAAATGGGTGCCTGGTACACTTGACGCAAATTATTTGTCTCATAGTTTTATCGTGGTTTTGACCCTTATCGCGGGTCTATTGGTACTGATATCTCATGGCCGAGATGGAGTCCCTATTTTCACAAGTTTCACGCTGACACCTCAATCATTGGAGATTGAATGACCCTCCACTGGATATTCCTTCCGTCGAATTAGAATTTCTTTCTCTAAGGCCTTCGTAAGTGTCCGCCAACCTTGGAATCCCTCAAGGAAGTCAAGCCAGTTGTACCCTCAAAACTCTAGAAATCTTATTTGTCATGTCACTCTGAAGAAACATGATGCCCCAGCCATCATAGAGCACTGTCCAGGTGTTCTGTGAAGAGTCTTGTCACTGCCTGGAATTGGCATCCAGGATAGTTGACGCCATATTGGAATCAGCGTTTATTACAAGTGACGTTATTTCCTTCGTGCCTGAATTGTTCACAGAATTAGCGACCACCACAGTGGATGAGTATTCTATAATTGACGGCGGCCTAAGTGGATGCCAATTCTCCCAGATTCAAGAATGTCCTGGTTTTATGTGAGATTTATCACCATATCATCATTACACAAAGTTCTATCCTTGAACTCCTTATTCCGTGAATCTACCTTATTGATCCTACTATGGGTTATTTCTTGGAACTCTATTGGCTATAAACTATGGTGGATATCTAGATATTTACATGACTCAATGTTTGACGTTAATGGGGCCCAGTCTGGTCCTAAGAGGAGCACCCGAAAGTACTTGTGCCCATAGGAGCTCTTATTGACCACGGTGTGGTATTACACAGAAGTGCTTGACTTTCTAGATTGATCTAAGACATTCCACTCTTGACGTGATATTACTTAATGTCTTGATGTGCTTGTCCCGAAAGGATACTTACTTGAACTTTAATAGCCAATATGTCATTATACTATATTAGTGAACTTGTTAGTTCCTGCTATATATTCCATGACTCACATTTATTCCAATTCTACCTTGAGCTCATTTGTGCATGGATTTAGTTGCATTCATATAACATGTTAATTACTTGAAGCAAGCATGATGATAGAGATGTAAATCCTACTGAGCTTTTCACTCACCTAGAGTTATTTAATATTTTTCAGATAATCAAGTGGCAAGCGAGGACATTTGTTTTAGTGGGAAGGGAAAAATGTAAAAGAGTGTTCCTGAAGTTAGAAGACCCATGTCTTTTCTTTTTTCTTGAGTCTAGATTAGAATTATTGGAGTCTAGCAAGTGCGTCTTTTTCCTTTAGAAGTTGTACTTTGAGTCAATGCTTGTAATAATGAGTTATATTAATGAAGTTTAGTTTTGTCAATTTTCGGTCTTCTTGTGTCTTCAGTTATTGCCATGATTATCATGACTGTTTCATTGCCACATTCCAAGTAAGTTTCTGCTGCTATCGGTTCAGGATATGACAGAAGTGATATTAGAGCCAAATTTCTTAAACCCTAGGTTTGGCCATGAGTATATTTTATTTTTGGTCCTCTTCTTATTGTTACCAGTGAGATTGGGTAGAGCTTGGGGCTAAATAGTAACATGTGTAATTCTAAGAAGAATAAGATAATTAACTTTTATAATTATTCTTGCCGAACCTGGATTTTGATAGACGCGACTAGGTCTAGCTTTGTTGCCTAGGTAGCACTTGTAGATTCTATATATTCTGTTGTGCTTGAAGACGCTTCCCCTCTAGGTCAACTAACTCTTCTTGCCTCCTTTCAACATTTATTTGTTCATCACGGACCAGACCATATTGAATGGCGACCCTTAGTGACGATACTTCTAGCTCAATAGGGACCACTGCTTCTGAACCGTATACGAGAGAGAAAGGTGAGCAGCCTGTAGGAGTCTTATAGACGGTCCGGTATGCCCATAAAGCTTCATACATCTTCTCCTCCCAGTCATTTTTGTGGGAGCTGACTATTTTAGACAAGAGAGTATATAATGTCTTGTTGAATGCTTCTGCCAACCCATTTGCCCACGGGTTGTAAGGAGTGGAGGTTCTCCAATCAATTTTGTATTTATCGGACAGTCAGTAAATCTTCTGGTTCTTGAAGTGAATGCCATTGTCTGAGATAATTCGGCTGGGAACACCAAGCCGGAATATAATGTTTTGCGTAACAAATCTGGCAGCCAACTCTCCAGTCACTTCTTTGAGGGCAATGGCTTCAGCCCATCTGGAGAAATAATTCACCGCCACCAGAATGTACTTGCACACAATAGATGATACCGAGAGAGGGCTAACCACATCTGTTCCCCATTGTGCAAAGGGCCAACTGGGAATTGTTGGATGAAGCGGCACTAGAGGCCTTCTAGGCACTGCAGCATGCTCTTGACATTTTTGGCATGACTTTGCAAAGTTGCAACAATCATTGAACATAGTGGGCCAATAATAGCCCAGCTTCTTGACTTTAATCTTCATCTTCGACCTGGCTTGATGTGCTCCGGCCGTTCCAGCATGTACTTCTCACATTACTTGCCATCCTCTTCCATAGATAGGCAGCGGAGTAAGATCTTCTTGTGGGCATCTACCACAATTTGAAATAATGTTTCACTTCTGAGCACATAGGAGTCTTTTATTCTAAGTAGCTTCATTCTTTGCTCTTTTTTCCTCGGTAATTATTGATGCATGAACCACTACAGGAGAGGCTTCTAGCCGGGCATATGAGTCTCTTCGGTTACGGCGACCTCATATTCATCCAACTGTACATCCAACATGTGGGGGACTTAGCATTGGTTGATCACGATGATATTCAAAGTCTCATCTAGTGGGACTGCTAGGGAGCTAGCCAATTTTGCTAGGGCATCATCTTGAGCATTTTATCCTTGGCCCACATGATTGAGCTCACCATAAGGTGCAATGCTTCTTGATAATAAGGGGTGAGCTCCAACTTTCGAACATCAAACTCCCCTCGTATTTGCTTGACGACCAGCATGGAATCACCAAATACTTGTAGCATCCGAATCTCCATGTTGAGGGTGATAATCAAAGCTTTGTATTCAGCTTCATTATTGATGCATGGCCTGTTTATTGATCAGGAGGTGTGTAGAACTTCTCCCCCTGGTGATTTCAGGACGATGCCTACCCTTGCCCTGACCTTGACCTGGCCGGATGCGAAAATTTCAGTTCTTGATGCTCCATCAAAGAAGAGTTGCCATGCCATTTGCTGAGCTTGATGTGCTTCTAGATTTTCATCATCAGGAAGCTCTGTTGCTAAAGGAGTGTCTTCCAGGACTGGATGCGCGGCAAAGAAATCTGCGATAGCTTGACTCTTAACGGCCTTCTGCGGCACATATGAGATATCAAATTTCATGAGAATCACTACCCATTTGCCCAATCGACCTTTGAGTTCCAATTGGGATAGTATGTGTTTGAGCGGGTCCACTTTGGATATGAGCTTTATTTCATGAGATAGCATGTAGTGCCGGAGCTTCTTGACGATAAAGACCAAGGCTAAACAAACCTTTTTGATAAAAGTATACTTCTCCTCAATTCTCACCAGTCTCCTACTGAGGTAATATAGAGCTTGCTATTTTCCTTCTTCGTTATTCTGAGCCAACATTTCCCCCAAGGAGTAGTTTGTAGCAGCTATCTATAGGATTAGCGACTTTCTTTTTATTGGTGCCCCGAGTACATGAGGGGTCTTCAGGTAATCTTTCAGCTTATCGAAAGATGCTTGGCATTCTCCGTCCCAGCAGAAGGACACATCTTTAATAATCAACTTATGAAAGGGGTGGCATCGACCCGATAAGTTGGAGATGAACCAGCGGATATATGTCAACCGCCCTTGTAATGATCGGAGCTCAGTGAGATTCCTTGGTGGAGGGAGCTCTTGTATTACTCTTATCTTATCTGGGTCTATTTCAATTCCTCTATATCTGACAATGAACCTGAGACTTCATAGGGTTCATTTTCAGCTCATATCGCCACAGCCTCTGAAATATAACTCACAGGTCCTACAGATGGTCTACTCTCTTCTTGGTTTTGACCGCCTGATCATCAATGCAGCACTCCACCTTCTGGTACAGTAGCTCATCGAAGATTTTTATCATGGCCCTTTGGTAAGTAGCGCCGGCATTTTTGAGGCCGAACACCATTCTCTTGTAATGAAAAATGCCTTTTGGTGTTCGAAAAGCTGTATGAACTCTGTCTTGCTCAGCAATCCATATCTAGTTGTAGCCGGATGACCCGTCCATGAATAAGAGAGCTTCATGTCCAGTTACGGCATCCACCATTATTTCGGTGATCGGCACCGGGAAATCATCTTTCGGGCACGCCTTGTTGAGGTCTCGAAAATTGGCACATATTCTTATTGCCCATTTTTCTTCTTTATGGGCACTATGTTAGCCAGCCACGTGGTGTACTAATTCTCTTCTATGAAGCTGACATCAATAAGCTTCTCGACTTCTTTGTTTATTTGGTTGATCAGCTCTGGCCGCATGCGTCAAGGAGATACTTCACTGGCTCTACCCTTGGGTCCCTTTTTATTTGAGTCATAATCATGTAATTTGCCTTTTATTTGAGTCATGTACCTAGGTTTTAATATCATTTTGATGTGACACCACTAAGGTCAAATGCAAACAGTTCCTGGGACGTACTTCGCAACACAATCAAGCAAGCAAGCAAAAGGCGCAACGACGTCACACCACGTTCACACGCGTCCGAAGGATGACTTGGTGATACCAAGAGAGGGAGATGGGACAAGACCCTAGCTGGTCCGAAACCAGCACCCCTATGTGTTAGCCCTCCCGCAAGTGTGGAGCCCGATTCGCACAGCTTGCCAACAACCGCTGACTAACAGCTTGCGCTGGGCCTTACAGCTTGCCGTCCAGAGGATACCACACCTCTACCCGCTGGGGATTACAGCTTACCCGTCCTGTGGAATCCACCACAGCCCGCTGGGGATTACAGCTTACCCGTCCTGTGGAATCCACCACAGCCCGCTGACTAACAGCTTGAAGAAACGATAAAGGAAAAACAAAGACAAGATGAAACAGCAACTGAAAGCTGTAAACAATGTAATGCAAACTGTAGCTCCGTTGGAGCAGATCTTCACTCTGTCTTCTTCTCTCTTGTTCGTCGTCTATTCTTCTTATCCTTTCTTCTTCTTCTGCTGGAACGAACAGGAGCAGCCGTGGCTTCTTCCACAAGTCTTTCTTTTTAACAGCTCCCTAGTTGTTCGATGTCTTCTCACGGAGGAGAAGACTCTCTTACATAGTGGAAGCAGCAGCTCCAGGCGTGTGCTTCCCACGCCCTCCATCCAGCAGTAGACTGCACGTGTCACCATGGCAGAGGCTGCTCGGCCTGGGATCACGTGCTGCCTTATCCTCTGCGAAACAGACTTGCAGAAGAATAAACAGCAGATCAATGTATATGAAAAAGGTTCTGCAGAAAAGAATGATACAATATAACGCATGGGATAAAGACTCATCATGACACGAAGTGTGCCTGATACAAGTGAAGCATTGGGTATAGGAATGACACGAGGTGTACATTCATAAGCCCAAAACCAGCACGAGGTGCAACAGTGTCATAAGACACTTCGTGTTCATTCAGCAAAAACCTTTCACTAGGTTGCTTTGTTGTTCAAACTCTGCACGAGGTTCTTCTGTGTACAAAAGGTGCACGAGGTTCTTCTGTGTACAAAAGGTGCACGAGGTTCTTCTGTGTTCAAAAGGTGCACGAGGCACAAAACAGCACGAAGCACATAACACCGAACAGAAAAAGAAACGACACGAGGTGACATAGGTAGAAATGACACGAAGATGCACATACACTTAACAGGAAAAGAAACGACACGAGGTGACATAGGTAGAAATGACACGAGGTGAAGACGTATGAAGGAATGACACGAGGTGACATAGGAAGGGATGACACGAGGTGAAGACGAATCGACACGAGGTGTTTTGAGAAGAGAAAACAACACGGGCTTAAACGAAACAAACACAGGCTCTTGTTGTTCCCAGAACAACACGAGCTAAAAGGAACACGAGCTCTCTGTTGCAACAAAAGCAACACGAGCTTAGACTAAAAGACATAAAGACAACACGAGGACATCCTACACGAAACACGCGTAAGACGCAAACATGACACGAGCATGTCTTACACAAAACAAGGGTAAGACGCAGAAACGACACGAGCTTGTCTTACACAAAACAAGCGAGAGACGCTGAAACGACACGAGGTTACACTGAAGGAAACAAAGAGAGACGCAGAATTGACACGAGCATGCGCTGAACAAAACAAACATAAGACGGTAAAACGACACGAGCATGCGTTGAACAAAACAAAGGAAGACGATAAAACGACACGAGCATGCGTTGAGCAAAACAAAGGTGAGACGGAGAAAAGACACGAGGTTGCGCTGAAGGAAACAAAGAGAGACGCAAAATCAGCACGAGCTACGAACGAAAACTACACGAACTAAACAGAAGAATATAACGTGAAAGACGGAAAAGCGACACGAGCATGTCTTACACAAACCAAGTGTAAGACGCAGAAACGACACGAGCTCTGCGTTGCTAAAGCAACACGAGCTACACTTAACAGACAGAGATGCAAACTTGACACGAGGTAGAACACATAGAAACGACACGAGCTACGGAAACATCACGAGGTGTTGTTTGAAGAAACAACACGAGGTGTTGTTTGAAGAAACAACACGGACTATAAGAGGAAACGACACGAGGTGAATGTTTTCGAAAAACAACACGGGCCGTTCAAAAACGACACGAGCTCTGTTGTTTGTCAAAACAACACGAGCTGTGTTAAAACAACTCGAGCTCTTCTGTTGTTTGAAAAAACAACACGAGCTGTTGTTTATTCGAAAACAACACGAACTTGAACATTCTAACAAAGAAACGACTCGAACAAAGGAAATAAACAACACTAGGTACGATGAAAAGAGAAAACAACGACACGACCACAAACGTCCTCGTTTGACACTTATCAGCACGAACTTAGTGTAAATAACCCAGAACCTGCACGAGGTTAAGAAGATTCATCAGACTTGGTGAAACAACAGATAATATTGCAAACCTTCGTGCATGAAGAAAATTAATCAGCAGATGATAAGCTGATGCGTTGACGCAGTGATCCTTCCACACACTTGCTCTTTGTTGCTATTATCAAAATATACATATTCAATGCTTGTGCCTAGGGAGTCACAACATTCTCCCCCTTTTTGATAATGGCAACAAAGTGAATGTGAGTCAGCACAACAACAATATTGTGAAAAGAATATGCTCCCACATATGCACCCCTTTGGAAAAAGATACCAATATTGTCTTCTCCCCCTTTGACATAATCAAAAAGGGAAGACAAATATGGTAGCTCACGCCAAACCCCTAAAATGCAGAACTCCCCCTGAATTAGACTACCCCCATGATGAGGGAGGAAAAGGCATAGAAGATAAAAAGGAGTAAGATATTAAGAGGAAGGGGTCACCAACCAACAGTATATGCAGCAGTCCACTGAATGAGTACGAATATAGACAACTGTTAAAGTATAAGAAGCACAAATATGCAATTTTGAGAGAAATAGGGTTTAACAGTGATAAAGAGAAGAGTAATGTGATTTTCTTCTGAAAAGGAGTTAAAGACTTCTTTTGTAACAATTAAACTAGTTTCTCATAGTAGCAATAGATCAAGTTAAAACACTACCCTTCTTAATTAAACTGTAATTCCATAGAAAGACTAACTTGAAAAAGTATTTAGGATAAACAAGTTCACTCAATGCATTTTATAATTGCAAGGGTTACAACAGTTTAGATTTCACTTGATTTTTTTTAGAAACTGAATTAAGTGAATAGACCAGTGGCATTTATACCGTTGACTTTAGGTGCACACCTTGATCAGAGGCAGGTACCCCCAGTTACTAGGCATAAACTACGCGGTGGCCCCCCCCCGTTCCCTTCGCTCCCTCGGGGGGGGGGGGGGGGAACTAGCTAGAGGCCTGACCCTAGACAGGGGTTTGTGTGTGCATACAGGGTCAGAGGCTTAGGACTGACATTGACGAGTGTCACTCTGACTGGTTCTTGACTGTTACTACTATGCCTCTCGTTGGTTGAGTCTGCTTAGCTAACCATGAGTTGATTGAGACGTAGTGTAAGTCGTCAGTGGACGCATCTGGTTTCTACCTTCTAGTGTGAGTTCTATCTCTCATTTCACCTGGATAAGCTGAGGTTCATTCTACTGGTAGAGTTACCCTTTATCGCAATCGAATTGTGTTAATTCGACATTTAAATTGTTATATGAACTGCTTAGCTAGATTTACAGCTTTATTAGTTCATGTAATTTAATTCATGCCATTGCCTGTTTAATTGCATAAATGCATGCTCTAATGGCTTTACGTTTGCATGCCTGCCTGTTAGCTGTGGGATAGGGATCCGCGTGACCCCTACTGAGTCTGGCTGTGACTCACCCTTCTACTTTTCTGGTGATCTGCCACAGCCGTCGACCGCAGCTCCGCGTACAGTTCCGGACCGCTTATAGCAGCCAGCTGTGTCAGTGGTGTCCTTTTATACTTTTGGCCGGGGTATGCCCCGTATAGTTGTACATTTGGATTTGTTCTATTGTGGACTTGTCTGTTTGGCAGTTTCTGGACTAGTGTATTTTTGATTACCACTTTGATATCTGTAAATATTTCAACTACTTCCGCATTTCAGTTTAATATAACTGTTTTAATTCAATCTGCGCATTGTGTATTCGGTTCATTAGGCATTTCCTCGACAAACTCCTCCAACCCTTCAGGGGCCTCATCAGCCTCTTGGGTGGCGTCCCCAGTTCTTGGTGGCGGTAATTCGGTACTTGTATCGGGTTATCGGTACCCTGAGCTCTGGGATGTTACAGTTGGTATCAGAGCGGCATTGAGGAATGTTTAAGGAATCGAATGCAGAATAATTGTCCAGAACTAGTCCAATTACACTGTCCATTGCTGGCTTAGGATGTTTTCCGCATGATTAATATTTTTCTTTGTCTATTATTTGCATGATTAGTTGTTCAAGATGCCACCTCGGCATCAGAGAGTTCCGGTTCCTCAGGAAGAGAGTAGTGTACCTGCTCTAGTTCCTGTCGTTCCAGTCCAGGGGGATGCACCTGGCAGTCACGGGCGAGCGCTAAAGGAATTCTTATTGTTTCACCCGTCGACATTTGAAGGCCAGACCGACCCGGATGCTGCTACAACTTGGATTGATGCCGTCGAGCGTGTGTTTCGCTCCATGGAATGCGTGGATGATGAAAAAGTAATGCTCGACACCTTTCAGCTCCAGGGAGCAGCTTTGATATGGTGGAACACCGAGTGGGAGATTTCTCTTCAATCCCGCCCACTTCATCAGATTTCTTGGACCGAATTCGTGGCTACACTCGAGACCACTTTCAGCCCGGCATACCTGCGCATGGATAAAATGTATCAATTTCTTCAACTTGTTCAGGGCAGAATGCCAGTGCTCGAGTATCGGAACAGGTTTATGGAATTGGGTCGTTGTGCGCCCCATATTCTTGCTAATGAGGCACTGAAGATAGAGCAGTTTCTGCGAGGCCTCCGTGCAGAGTTGAGGCAGCCGTTGATTGTCACCAAGATGACCACAATGAATGAATTGTACCAGGCAGTAGCAACGCTAGAGTTAGATTTGTCAAGGTCCCTTGTTCCTTCTCAGGCATTGCCAATGTAGCTGACATCTCAACTTCCTCCAAGTTATTTGTCTCCTATTCCTGCATTTCCTTCTGCCACTCCTGCAGACAGTGGTGTAGCTTCTTCGGGCAGATCTCAGTTTCGAGCATATAAGAGCAAGAAGAAATCTAGGAGACGATTTGAGCGACAGACTTCGTCTGAGGCTACTCAGCAACCAGCCCCTTCCTTCCCGCGACGATAGGGTTCTGCAAGAAGTCAATTGAGAGGTTGTGCACGGTGTGGTAGCAGTCACCCAGGCAAGCCATGTTCGCTACTAGTGGTATGTTTCCGATGTGACCAGCCAGGGCATATTGTGAGAGATTGTCTGATGCGGCCAATTCCAGTGCAGTTTGCTCCTGCAGCTCCATCTCAGCCATCTCAGTCTCAGTTCAGACCTCCACTTCCACCACTGCAGCCATCTCAACCATTCGAGCAGATACTCCCTTAGGCTTCGGCGACATCTTAGGGGCTGAGCGGTGGACTATATTGACTTGGGCCGGTGCCGGCGGCTGTTGCTATTGTTGAGGAGTGGGGACATGCTCAGGCATGGGATTTTGATGAATCCCGAGGTCTTACTGCTGCTGTTGTTGTTACGGAGGGGGGTGTTGTTGCCGTTGCTAGAACTGCTATTGTTGCGTCGCCTGCTGCGGCCTAGCTTGTCTCCTTCTTTCTTTAATGTCCTCAATCAGCCTATGCATCTGGGCCTAATCAATCCTGTGGCCCTCATGTAGATCGTACACCAAGTCTTTGAACTGATAACACCTCTCAATAGTGTGCCAGGGCTATCGATGGTATATACAATACCTAGACTGGTCAGCAGTCGGATTCCAATTCGGACGTTCCGGAGGCAGTTGTATATCACTAGTGTACATTAAAGGCGAAAAGATGCCTGGCAGGATTTCTGGAAGCGGTGGGTAATTGGTTCTTTTCGGGACGGGACAAGCAAAAGCATAGTTGGCAGGTGGCGGAACATTATGGTACTAAGGCTGCTGGGGTGGCTGTTGTTGCGGTGGTGGTGGTGGTTGCTATGGTTGAGGTGCAGGGAATGAAGGTCGTTGTGGTGGCAGAGAGGAGAACTAGGCATGGCGCTGGGGTTGTCGTGGGAAACGAGGTGGGGCAGACTGATTGACAGCCTGCACCTGCTCGTTCGTTTGGACCCCCTCGGTGACCGGGCCCTGGGATTTCTTATAGGATTTGGGCTTTGGGGCCTCGAACAAGGAGGGAATAGGGGAATCTTTAAACTGGGTCTGGATGAACCGGGCCTGGCTATACAATTGGTGCATACTAGTGATGTCATTCAACATTAAAATGTTCCGGAACATCGGCATGGAATTAGAAATGGGGCGGCCGCGACCCCCCTCCCGGCCTGTCGCACCCCAGAGGGGTCATTTGACCCCCGGGTACCCTGTTTGGCTCCTCTTCGCGCCGTTTTCCCCCGTTTATGTCGCCCTGGGTTGAGGAGAAAATATATATTGCTCCTCTAGGTCCACCTCTCGCTGCATGACAGCAATACATTGATGGAGCTTCGTGCGGGAACGAAGGAGCGTCCTGTTTGTTGTTTGGTTGTGCGTCGCCGCGTGGGGGAGGAACCTTTGCACCCGTCCGTGCCGTGTGATACACTTGCTCGGCTACTTTGACGGGTATGCACGTGTATTTTCCTTATTAATTTTCTTGCTGCTACGTCGTTTGTGGTTATGACTTGTCGCGCCAATGGACCCTAACGGAGATGCTCCATAAATCGACGGTGTTGACGTTACGCTATATTTCCGTTGGTTGTTTCATGCTAAAATTCTCAAAATATTTTGAGAAAATTTCGGGTGCAACAAATGCCCCCCACGGGATGTCCGTCACGGCCGGAGGCGGGGGCAGACGGCCCGTGCCCTTTGAAGGGAAATAAAATCATGCATCTTTTTATATAGACGTTGCACTTTTTCGGAACTGCATTCAATGACTATATTGCCGTCCCAGAATATTTTGTCCCGACGCTCCCTTTCTATTTTCTTCTCCTCTGTGCCTCTAGGCATGGCTCGCAGCAGCAGAGATGAGAGTTGACTGAGGAGGCCGAGGGTCAGGGGTGCTGACGAGTGCCGGGTTGAGCGCACCGACCGGCGGATGCCGCCTTTCCCTCCCCGCGCCATTGATGATAATAATTTCAGCCGGCTGGACTTTGGCTACTTGTGGGTCGCTGAGGGCCCAACGGAGAGTGCTGGGGAGGCAGAGGGCCTCGTAGACGTGTCTCGGATCATGAGACGGGACGGCCTTTACACCTATGACCGCACAGGGGCCTATCCACGCCACTACCCCTTGGGCCGTCACCTCTACCGTTTCCTCCAGAGCTTTACACCGATCGACATGGAGGCCGATGATCCCTCGCTTCCTGAGGAGAGGCGCCGCCTTGAGAGGGCGATATTGGCAGGGAGAGACAGCATGCAGGGGTTGTGTTCTTTGACTTATCCGAGTTACCCCGAGGGCTTCACTCGGCAGAGACAGTTCCCGGATCAGCAGAGTCTGGGCTCTTTCCAGCGGCATAAGAGCCTTACTCAGTCGAGCCTTTCTTATAAAAATTTGCTTGGCTCATATAATTCTCTGTTAAACAGGAGTTGACTTGGCGGGCTCGATGGAGGAGTTCTTGTAGCTCATGGAGTCCGGCTCATTCATGAATCTTTTGACTTGTGGGGATGCCATGAAGGGCGCAAAGGCCATGGAGGCGGCAGGTGTTGATACCGCGGTGCCGGGAGACCCTCTGTTGGGGCCTTCCTCTGATGTTGATATTGGCGAGGACAGCATGGCTGGTCCTTCGGGTAAGAGATCTTGCAAGTTAACGATAGGCCTCCTTGCTGCTTCGCGGCCGTCCTTGCTGAGTTGACTAATACATTGGCTATGCACGTAGTGATAGGCCAGGTTGTCGAGGATGGCACATCTCCACCTAGTGAGGCAACCTCGAGAGGGGAAGCTTCCCAGGGCGCGCCAGAGGGCTCGCGCAGTTCGGAGCAAAGCTCCCTGCCAGCGGACACCCAGCCTACAGGTATTTCTTGCACCTGCCAATGAACAACCCAAGTAGTGTCTGTATCTTATTTATGGCACTGACCCTTCCCTCGTGTTTGCCGTGCAGCTTCTCCTTCTGCGGAGCCGATGGCTGAGGTCTCCATGCGAGAGGAGCTTCAAGATGAGGTAAGGCTAGTCTCCATGGGTGAGCAATCTTGCTCCCAAAGGGTCCCCGTTACAGAGTTCGCCCCTCCTAGCATAGCTGAAGATGGGGATGTTGGTGAGACAGGTATATAACTGCTCTCTGGAGCTTGACATTGTCTGTGTGCCACTTCATAGATAGGCAACTACATGCTATTACTTGAACTGCAGAGGATCGGGCTATGAATGCACTGCCTAGCGGACCAGCATCAGCTTCTATAAGTGGTCCCTCCCCCACTATTGAGGATGGGCATGTTTCTACGGTAGCCTCAGGTATACCACTATATCGTGCCTTTCATGGTTCTTCGTGCATTTCCTTTTGATTGCGAACAAGCACTTATTCCACTTTTTTCTTTGGTTGTAGCTCCCAAAGGAGAAGCTCCAGAGGTGCCCATGGACTTTCCTGCTCTTGGAGTTGAGTGGCCTGACACTCCTGCGCTTGGGATGGCATTGAATGCCACCATGGCAGATCAGCTTCTCCAGAGTCTTGATCAGTTGATCCAGGGTGATCCTTTGCCAGCTGTAGAGGCTTTGAGGGGTAGCTTGGAGGCATTCACCAGGAGCTACCACACGTTGGGTCTTCCCCGAGATGCATGGGCGGCGAGGTTGGCAGCATTATGGAGTGAGTTCGCCCGCCTTCACCTCGCACAGGAGTGGAGACAAAGGACCCAGCTGCGAATCCAGCAGGAGGAGGACGAGCTCCGCAGGCTTCGAACCACGCAAGTTGAAGTAAGCTTTCAACTTCGGAGCGATGAGAGTGCGGTCAGAGGGCCTTCCTCTGAGTAGAGGAGCTGCGGAGAGAGCTTTAGGAGGCCGAGGCGGAGCGCCAGCGTGTGCAGACCGCGATAGAGACGTCCTGTCGTCAGCTCAAGGAGTTCCAGGAGGAGGTTTCCCAGCGGGAGACTCACCTTGCTGAGTTGCGGAGGGACGAGTCCGGTGCTTGACGAGCTTTGGCACCTACTTGTGCATAGGGCCTTCGTGCCCCATTTTTTGTTTGAGTTGCCCTCGAGGGCTTGTCTCGGGCTCCATTAATAGTATTGGTCGAGGGAGACGCCGTGTTGGGCTCTGATACCAAATCTGACGCGGCGGCGACGTGGAAGACGGATCGACGGCTGCTCCGGGACGCGAACAGGACGGGATAAGTTGCTACCTCGCGCAGCTCGGCCTCACGCCGGACGGTCTCACACCGGGCGACTCACTCACACTCAAAGAGAATGAGGGAAGGAGAGGGGTGAACAAGGGGCAAAAGCTCCTTAAACTCAACTTGTTTTGCGGCATCTCCCCTCGGTAACTGGGCATGAAGCGTAACTCCCCTACTGCAAGCGTAGGCCAATGCTGAGAGGGAGTAATGTGTGGCGTTGCCGTGGCCATTTCATCCATGAACTAAGAGAGAAGAGATAGCAAATGTAGAATGCCGCTAGGTAATCTTGAAAAGATGGCCAATTGCCCGTTGAACACAGCATTCATTAAGAATTTAACGGCCGCCTGGGTCAGCACCATCTGAGTGGAGGCTCCAGCTTGGCTAGTGACCTGGACGCCCATCGAGTGAGGGGAGATAATAGCATCAATAGAAAATTCCCCAGGGAGCAACAAGATTGCCACCGGCCTCACTCGGGAAGAAACTGGTACTAGCACCGAGGAGCTTCTTTTAACAATCATCTTCAGAAATGAAGGCTCCTTGTTCCCAAAATCGCCAGGGACCCAGACTCGGACCAGCATACGACAAATGTACTCTTGGGTCTTGGCATGCATGATCAGAGTCTGGCTTGACTTATCATCTCCTCGGGAACTGGACCCGAGGGGCACCAAAGGTAACGTGCACCTACTCCGTGAGGGGGGGAGGTGACAGAGAGGGGTTAGAAGAAAAAGGTCTGAAGGGTGTTGGTGGAGGTAATGCGAGCGACGAAGGGATACTGGTGATGATAGGCCTAGGTGGAGGTAATGGCAAAGGCGGGGATGGGGGTTTGCATTTGGCCTGCTCAGGCTCGGACAATGATGGCGAAGGGGATGGCAAAGACAGTGGAGAGGGTGGTGTTGACAGATGAAATGTGAGCAAGAGCAAGATGAGGCCGAAGAGAAGATTAAGCCAGAAATGAAGATTCCAAGGACTCTTACGGAGTCAGAACTGGAGAAGAGCCGTTACTACCAACACCGTATCCAGCTGAAGCCCTTTATGGCCAAGCTACTGTCTGGCATTGTCGTCCTCCTGACGACATTGCTGATTAAACCATACCAACCTCTGTCCAGTCAACCGATTGATGAGACCGGCCTTCTGAAAGTTTCGACAGATGTGAGAAGCAAAACAAATACCAAAGCATGTGTGGCAGTCAACAAAGGCAATGAGACAATGTAAGTTATTTAGGGCAAATGACCTTAAAAGTCCTAAATGGGCCAATAAGCATGGCGCTGAAATCCCCTTTGATGAAGCCCAATATGACCATAAGGAGCACGCCGGGAAGTCTCCCCACCTGCTTGAGGCATGCCGAGAAGCTACAGAAGTGCGCCGGGAAATATCCTCCGAGAAGAGAGGGGGATGGGGCATATAAAAACCCCTCTCCTCCGCTTACAGAAATATCAGACAGAGCATAGATACAGAGAATAGAGAAGAGATCTAGAGAGAATTAGCAAGAGACAAAGCAAGAGCAGAGAAGAGAACAGAAGAGAGAAGAGAGTCTGCTCCGAAAGAGTGTTGTGAGAAGAGGAAGAGAAGGTTGGTGAAAAAGGGGGAGGGAGAGGAGTCAATGCTCCACCCTCCCCCCGTCCCCGTTTCCCTCTATTTCTCTGCTGTGTATTATGTTTTGATCCTCTTCTTCCTCTCGTTTGAGAGCAATGGGTCGTCTCCTATTTCTCTTGATTTGACGATGCACTCGATTCTGTAAAGAGCGAATCATATGCCCATTTCTCCTCTGTTATGGAGTGAAGCATTGATGTGTTTGTTGTATCTTTCTAATAATTCATTTGCATTTAATCTCTGTTTCCCTATCGGAGGTGGTGAATGATCTGGGAGATGGGTGGAAGTGTATATTCAGATGTGTGTAACTTGAAGTGCCATTTGCCATCACCGCTGCTTTCTTGCCTTTTATCGAAATGATGTGGAATCTGGTCACTCCAATCCGTGGGGTATGGGGTTTGAGAGTGGCTGGGATGCCGTGATCCCAGGATTCCATGCTACTGTCTAGTATACTCTCCGATGTTTCACCGATATATCAGAAGATTCATAATCGTCCTGGGACCCAAGACAGATCATCTTGTGGTGTCCAGTTCGATCTGTGATACATATATATGCATTGCCACTGGTTGTTGCTAATTCTAATCCCCAGGGGCCCTACAAGCCTGGGGATTCAAATCCCCTCTATGATCCCTTGAGTAATAAACCTCGTGATGTTCTTCTATCTTGAAAACCTTCCGATTGGAACCTCCTCACCCTCTCAAGTTTCCTCGATTTGAAGCCAAACCCTCCCCAATTTTAGAACAGAGCTCTGTAGAACCCTGCAAAATTTTCCTGGACCCTCTCGACGCAAACCAGTCTCGGGACGGTGAATAGTCCTCGGCGTGAGGGTTCACGCGCCGCGATCCTGGGCGCGCCAAGATCCTCTCTTCCCCTTCCCGCTAACTGGCCAAGCCGAGAAGCCCCAAGCCCGTGCCGATATCCTGTCCACCACTCACCCCGCCGAGAAACCCCCCTATGTGTCATTCTAACCTTCGACTACACCCATCACACCTACATAGAGGGCAACCAGGGATCCTCATCTAAACCCCAGGGGAACAAATTAACGGGGAATAGTCTCCCCTACATTCCATCGTCCCAAGTCAGACTCGTTTATGACCCTCAAACCTAAGGAGCTCTACCACTGCATAAGCTCCAATGGTCTTCGAGGGAATATCGACCGATGCCATGGGCATGTATAATGTACAAAAGGTTCAGTGTTCCTCTCTTTCGGCTTTCATCTCGGCACTCCGTAGATGAAAGTCTATTTCCCCCCGGGCATGATCCGATATAAGGGGAGATGCTGCCGAAATCTGATTTAATGATGTTAACCCCAATAAGTCAAGGGAATGTCACCAATACATACCCCCTTCGGTTCTATCCCTCAAGGGAAAACTAACGAATTGGGACCTCCACTCGAATACAGATATTGAGGGAGAACACCCTAATGACTGTTTGGATTCCATCTCGCCACTGCGTGGATGGTCTCCTATCCTTACTTGGCATGACTTAAAGCCAAGGAGGATATGCCGCCGGATCTAATCCGTGCATTCGAATAAGCTCGTTACTTACTTGTTAATTCATTCCTATGTAATCATGAACGCGCATGTTAGTACTTTCAATTGCCTCCTGAGGCCTCCTGTCTTTGGCGTTTAATCAAGGGTTGTCCTTCTTAGGAAGGGCGTCCACCGTATCAATGCACGAGAGGATCCCGCTATATAAATGTACGAGAGGAGCCCACCGTATTAGGAGTGTGGCGAGACTCACCGTATTAGGGGCGTTCAGGGATGAGCCCACCATATCCACGCTACTGGGGAGCCCACCGTATCAAGGGTGCTGGGGCCTCATCGTATCAGGGTGAACGAGGGCCTCGCCGTATCAGGAATCGAAGGTTCACCGTATCAGTGCCGCTGGGGGAGCCCACCGTATCAAGGCCATTGAGAGCCCACCATATCAGGGCTTCGGGGAGGAGCTCACAGTATCAAGCTCCACAGGGAGCCCACCATATCTGCAATGGGGGGAAGCCCACCGTATCAGGGCCGCTGGGCCAGTTGGGTATCCCAAAGGGGCCAAAAGAACTTTCGATGTTGTCGTTTTCGTGCGCACCATGAATTTTTGGGGCCGTCACTCCTTGTGGACGTGCACCCGCGTCTCTCCCTTAGCCTCCCTCCTAGGGGAGACTCTGTCAAAATTTCTTCAGAAACTTTGACACCCTATTTATTTAATTTCAGCGATAGTCCTTCCTTGTAATTCCTTTTTTTTACTTTTCATTTCACTAATGGTTTGTTCTGACTGTTGTCACCATGCCTTGCAGGATATGGCTGCCCCAAGTGGCTCTTCTCCTTTGACAACCACCAGCGCTGGGCCTCGTCCTTCAGTTGACCCTCTTGCCGTGTCATGGTAGAATGTGTGGGATCTTGATTTGAAGCATGCAGAAGTGGCAGCCTTAGTAGAGTCCTCAGGCTCTGAAGCTGACACTATGGACTTCAACCACCTATCGCTGACCAAGGTAGGCTATGCATTTGACCGGGATGGCAACTACCGACAAGATCATCCAAAGGACAAGCACTTGATTTATTTCCTGACGCACTTCAGCTCTCGAGGCAAATGGGACGTCATGGCCATGCAAGACATCGAGCGTGCCATCTTGAAATCTCGGGATAGCTTATGCCACAGCGTGTCTAGAAGGGTGTTGATGTATCTGTTAGGGGAGCCAAGAGAATGGAAACTTGTATTGGGGCTGGAGGAGCTCACACCTTCTGAGGGGAAGCTAGTGCGAGCTCCAGAGTTCATCCCGACCCGGTGGGATAATGCAGCCGGGCGAGTACACGGGGAGAAGCCTCGCTTCAGCCTATTCTTGGCACCGCTGAAACGGGGGTACCGAGAGGAACCTTTCATGCTGGACTGCCTGGCCATTCGCTTTAAGCACGAGCTGGCGCTGGGCTGGTTCGCTAATTGAAAGGTCCAGGACGCGCACAACTTCAGAGAAGGGGGTGTAGAGTTCACAGATCATGTGCTATACCACTATTCCCCTCTGCTAATTTGTGTCGGGGTATATCACAATGTCTACGCTTCTCGGGTCAAGTACCCAATTTCCAAGAGTCTGTGCTGTGCAATGATGGAGGTCTTCAACACGGAGCTCAACACCTTTTACATGGCAGAGGGGGAAACTTCAATTGATCTGTGGAGCCTTCACCAGTTGAGTGGCTTGCCCATTGACGGGGAGCCGTATGAAGAGGTGTGCCTCCCTGAATTGATTAAGGATGAAACAAACGGGGAGGGCATGTACACCCTCGGCTTCTCTTACTGGTAACTGATGAAAGCGTATCGCGAGCTGCATCTATCATATCACGGAGGGAAGCAGCCTGCGCGAGGTGATCGCCGAAGGGTTCGTGCGGGCATGTGGTTGAGATATTTCTTCGACGGGGAGAAGAAATATGATGATTTTCCTTCCGTCGGTGCCTCGGCAGTTCAGAGAAAGTGCGGCAGGAGCAGGATTGACTTGAAGGTTGCTGACTTCAAGGGACGCAAGAACGATCCCAACCCAGCGGGCGTTGACTCCATGATGCATTGCGCCACCTTCTTGGCCTACTGGCTCTACTCCTTTGCCCTACCGTATGGCGACGAGACCATTATTCGGCTGGAGGCCATTCACCCCGCCTGCTAGTTGGGATGGGGAGAGAAATTGTCGCTATGCCCGGTCGCCCTGTGTTTGATTTACAAGACCCTTGGTGACGTCAGTAAGCACTAGCTTCCTGGACAATTTTGGATCGTCGGCCAAACGCACTTCTTTAATGCTTGGGTCTGCACAATATTCCTGGAGTATGCTCTACGCACGCTCCAGTCTTGGACATTATTTTTGTGGATGTTAGAGTTTGCAAGTGCGGAGCTGGGCTTGACGTCACAGCAACTATATCTTCTCAGGGGTAGGTTGACAACAATTCCTCAAGACGCCACTGGGAGCATCCATTTCTGAGCCTTGGCTGGCCATTCAAGTCCCTTGGTGAATAACAAAAGGGAATATAAAGACGACCAGGTGGAGAAATACCCCCATCCTATCAGTCAGCGGACGGTCACTCGTCTATTGCTGGAGCCAGAGCTTTGTAACTGGGCACTGTCCATACGCCCCAGCGTTCTCGTCTTCAGGAAGGGAAGTACTTTGTTGCTAGAACCATATTATCCCTTCCGATTCAGGTGAAACTTTGGGTATGACCAGCATATCCCGCCGCACAGTGCCCATTTTCCTTTGGCCGTCCGGGTGCTCCAAGGGGGCTTGGTCCCAGATCATGCCCGGGCATGGTGGGATTTCTTTCATCGGGCGGACAGCTCCACGTTCAGGGTGCCAGTGCTGGGGCGGCATCCACGGGTGACAGTGGACTACATTAAATAGTGGAATGCCCAGATAGGCTTCTTCCGTCTTTGCAAAACGGATTGCTGGGACGGGGCTGAAAGGAAGTTCCTCAGCAGACAGAAGGCGGTCGTGCTTGACATCGAGCCAGATCATCTACTTCGGCTAAAGCCTGGCAAAAAGTAAGAGGTGACGGCCTATCTGTCCGCTGGCAAAGTGATGTGACACCACTAAGGCAAATGCAGTGATGAGATGGAAGATCCTTGGACCTACTTCACAAGCGTAATGTGCAAGAGTGGAGAAACACGTAGATGCCAAACCAACGTCGCACACACAATCCCCGCGGTGACTCGGTGATGCCGAGTAGAGGCGGTGGGGCGAGACCCTTGCTGGTAGAGGGCCAGCAAGGCTATGGTTTTCCCTCCCAAAGGGTAAGGTGCCCTCACTCAAAGGGCTTACAGAAGGTGACCGCGGTCAAGATCTCGGGATTCAATCAGGATTCCGAGGAGGCACTTGGTCGGGTTGAAGTCAAGTTAGCCCTGGGCGACTTTGTCACTCAGGCGACCTTCTATATTATCAACGCCGACACATCCTATAAGGTGCTGCTCGGGAGACCTTGGCTCCATGAAAATTGGGTCGTCCCGTCAACCCTACACCAGTGCATCAAATATGCCAAAGGAGGGGAGCAACATACGGTCTTCGCAGATCAAGCTCCGTTCCACCCCAATGAGTGCCACTTGGCTGATGCTTCCTTGTATTTTGGGGAGCCCACTCTAGCAATCCCCGAGCCTTTAAAAGACAAAGGGAAGCAAAAGGTGAACTATGAAGCTGAGGAAGGACAGCTGTTCACTGTCAATCAAGACATGGTAAAGCTGCACAGGCTAAGCCTCCAGACAGCCTCCAAGCCGACTCAACCGGAAAGACGAGGGGTTGACTTTGAAGCCAACCTCATTAGCCAGATCATTGCCGCCCAAGTGCCTTCATCTCTTGTCCCAACGGGAAGAATATGAGGTGGAGTAGCTGAAGACCTTCACTGTCTCCTATCAACGGAGAAGGAAGAAGAACAAGGGCAAGAAGGAAGACAAGCGAATCATCTTTTACAAAGGTGACTTGGTCCCACCATGCCCTCCGGAAGATGATTTCGGTTGGGATACTCCCACCGATGTGGCGCCAGAGCCGGTCCCGGAGATGGACGACATGCCAAAGCACATCAAGGAAATGTGCAAGAAGCAACACATACCCCAAGCCCAGGACCCCGCGCGAGCGGCATATTTCCACCAACTGTGGAATCCTCTGCAGGTCCGCGGTCAGCCTCCCTTCTCTCGTAAAGACACGCGGGGACTTGGCTACGACCAGGAGAAAGACTTTGAGGTCTATTTCGCAGTCAATGCCATAGGATCGGTACCTCCTCATCACGGACAAGTTGTAGTTGAGTCCGAGACTGATGACTCTGCAGGGAAGTCCGGTGAAGTGTCGAGGGCACCATCGCCTTCATCAGAAGACGACAATGAGCACCCCTAGAGGGAGAGGCAACCCAGTCTACCAATCTTCAACAAGCAGCCCAGCCTACTAATCGTCAACAATATGAAGCAAGTTCCTCGACTTCAAACCATGAGCAAGAGTGCTTTGAAAAATTTGGAGTCTATGAAGCAAACAGCGATGATAAGGGAGACTTCGTCAACCTCCAACCAACTCCACTCGAGCTTGAAGACGGCGGTCAAGCAACTGTGGACGAGTTGATCGAAATCAATCTCGGAAGCAAAGAAGATTACCGCCCAACCTTTGTCAGTGCTCTCCTCAGCGAGAGAGAAAGGCAGTCGTATCGATAGCTTCTAGAAGAGTTCTAGGATTGCTTCGCCTGGACTTATAAAGAAATGCCTGAGCTCGATCCTTCGGTGGCTGAACATGAACTGGCAATACTTCCAACAGTCAAGCCAGTCAAGCAAGCTCAAAGGCGTATGCGCCACGAGTTGGAGCTAAAGGTCAATGCTGAGGTTGACAAGATGCTCGATGTGGACTTCATAGAGCCTTGCATGTACCCGGTGTGGCTCACCAATATAGTCCCAGTGAAGAAGAAGAATGGCCAAGTTCGGGTCTACATCGACTTCAGGGATTTGAACAAAACATGCCCAAAAGATGACTTTCCTATTCTGATCACCGAGATAATGGTTGATATGACCACCGGTCATGAAGTCTTGTCCTTTATGGATGGGTTGTCGGGCTACAATCAAATCCGCTTGGCCATCAAAGACAAAGACCACACTGTCTTCCGATCTCCTAAGGGGATCTTCAACTACAAAAGGATGTCATTCGGTCTAAAGAATGTTGGCGCAATCTATCAAAGGGAAATGACCAAGATCTTCGACGAGATGCTACATGACCTCATTGAATGCTATGTCGATAATCTAGTCGTCAAGATGAAGAAGTAGGAGAATCATTTGGTTCACTTACGGTGAGTCTTTGAAAGACTTCGACAGTACCAGCTCAAGATAAACCTAATGAAATGTGCCTTCGACGTCTCCAGTGGCAAATTCCTTGGCTTCATCGTTAGGTACCGAGGCATAGAAATCGATCCCGAAAAAATTAAGGCCATAAGAGGACTACCTCTGCCCAAGAACTTGACAAAGTTCAGATCTCTTTAAGGAAGACTCACCTATATTAGGCAGTTTATTTCTAACCTTTCTGGAAGATGTCTACCTTTTGGCAAATTGATGAAGAAAGGAGCACCGTGTATATGGGACAAAGACTGTTAGAAGGTCTTCGAATAAATCAAGGAGTACCTAGTGAATCCTCTAGTCGTAGGGGCACCTGTTAGAGGGAAGCCTCTTATCCTATACATTGTTGCCATGGATGCTTCATTGGGGGCGCTGCTAGCCCAGATCAATGAAGAGGGTAAGGAGTAGCCACTATACTACCTCAGCCAGAAGTTGATCGGGCTTGAGCACCAGTATGCGCCCATGGAAAATGTGTGCCTATCTTTGGTATTCGCTGTCAAGAAGCTGAGGCACTACCTTCTAGCTCACCGAGTGGAACTCATTTCCAAATATGATCCACTCAAATTTTTGCTCAGCTAGCCCCTCCTCTCCGGTAGGCTCAGCAAATGGGCACTTATCTTCATGGAGTTTGGCATCACCTTCGTCCCACGCAAGGCGATTAAGGGGCAAGGAATGGCGGAATTCTTAGTAGCGCATCCTATGCCAGAAGATTCGCCACTCAACTTCGAGCTGGTAGATGAAGAGGTGCTGGTACCTTCTCAAGAAACTGGGGAGCATTCTGAAAACGTCCCACCATAGATGGAGCCGAACGTCCTCACTCTTGACCTCCCACATTGGGAGTTGTATTTTGACGGTGCTTCCCGAACAATTAAGAGAGCTGGTGGCCTCACAGACTTTATCGCGGGAGGAGGGATAGTTTTCATATCTCCGCAAGGCGGCATTCTCTACAACTCTTGCGCTCTCATAAAGTCCCTGACTAATAATGAGGCAGAGTATGAAGCACTAATCATTGGGCTTTAGCTGGCACTAGAAATGGATATCAAGGGTAATCAAACTCTACGTGGATTCTCAGCTCGTCATATAGGGCTTGGTTTTAGTGTTGTTGCATTAGGATTGGGGTTGGGTAGCCTCAATTCAAGTTAGGATAGGTTCTGGTGTAGATTAGAGGCCTTTACCCTCGGGTTAGGACTCTCATGGAAGAGTCCCGCTCGAATTGAACAGCTTTTCTGCACTAGCGGTCTATCGTAGGACCGCTAGGCCTCCATAAACGGTCCATTGTTAGACCGTTTTAGCCCTCCGTCCACCGCCTTCCCCTTCTCTCGTAGCGGTCCTTGTTTAGGCCGTTTATGTCCCTCAGGTGGCCTCAGATTAGACCGTTTGTCAATTTTTGCCCGATTTTGGCTACTTTCTTTAAATCCTCAGTCCTGTCTGTCTCTTTTCCATCTCTCTATCTCTCTGACTCTTTGTCAGTCCTAGGATAGGAGTTAGTAGATCATCATTCACATCCATTCATTAGCAATTTAATAAAAAGACAAAAAAGATTTCATTCCATTAACAAAAATAGTGATGTACAAGTGTGTCAAAAAGAAATGAAAAAGTATAAGTCACTCTGCTGGTCCCTCCCCTTGGCCGCCGCTATCACCTGAGCCCTTGTGCCGCTTTGCTAGTGGCTCCGTGGCACCGCTCTCCTCCTCTCGGTGACGTCGTCACTCCTCCTCATCGTTCCTCTGGTAGCCGGAGGAGCTGGTGAAGTAGCGTCGGAACCCGTTGCTCGGTGCAATGCTCTTGCTCTTGCTGGCATCCGACCTCTTCCCCAGAAGTCAGAGGCCATCCTTCAAGACCGCTGTCACTCCCCTCATCTCAATGGCCTGCACTCGGGACTGGTCTCGCTCACTCCTCAGTCGTGTGACGTCTACCCTCAACCGCTCTGTCTCCTCTCCCACACCATGTTGAGCCACTACTATGCTCAATCACGCCACCTCTGTGCGAAGGTGGGTCACCTCTGCCGCCTCTACCTGGAGATGCTCTGCCTCCGCTCTGGCACGATCTGCCACCGCTCTGGCATGCTCAGCCTCCACCCTCACACACTCTGTCTCTGCTCTGGCGCGCTCTGCCTAGGCCAATGCCGCGATTAGCTCCCTCACTGGCATAAGCATTCAGCATAGTTAGGCAGGCATCATTTAAAGCATTTAAGTCTAAGGAACTCGGTTTGGTTTTACTTACCATCTCCGCGAGAGTAGCCTCGGCCTCCTTGGCCTGTGCAACTGCCCGAACAAAATCTGCATCTCGCTCAGCTCTACCTCCCGCAGGCTGTGACGAGGAGGATGGCACGTCTGGTGCCTATCGTTGTGCCCCCTCAGCTCGCTGCTTTTTGAAAGTCAAGGTCAGTTGCATATTGCATAAATTAAGTCCAAGGTTCAAGGAAGGTCAACAGAAGGTCCAACGTGCGCTGGAGGTCGTCCCTCTGTTGCACAGTAGTGTGGAGGAGTCCTTGGAGCTCCGTAATGCATCCCTGGGGGTCTAGCTGCATATAGCAAGTCAAGATGTCAGTGCATTTAGGAATAATTGAGATAATTTAATTAAAAGAGCATGAGTTTAAAGTTCGTACCGGTCGTCGGATGTCGCGGAACACCCGGTCACCATACCTCTCGGCATAGGCCTTCAAGTAGGCATCGCCACTGGTCGCTCGGGCCTTCACCACCCGACTCCTTTGTGTCTAGTCACGTACCTGGTCGAGCACCAGAGTCATCCAATCGATGTCGCCACTCAGTCCCTTCGAGGATCGCCCGTAACGCTCATCAGCTCGAGCAGAGAACTCCACGGCCGGTTGATGCACTCCTCTCATCCTCATTATTAGTCGATGATGCAGAGGCTCGATGATGTTTAGGCAGTGCAGCCAGATCTCCCATCCAGCGTACACCTAGGCCACCTCTACCTAGGCTGCCCCTCGTGACCCTCATCGGGGTAAGGCCTCTAGCGTACCTGAAAGGGCAATCGAGTCAATTTCAGCATTTAGATAAACGTTTGAAGAAGCATGTAGAGCATATAAGAGTTTTTGAGTTTAGAGCTTACCGAGCCATAGGGGAACGTGTCCTGGATCGCCCACGCTAGCCGTCGAATAGATCCCATATCCTGAGCCACCACCCACCATCTCGTGATGGGGATCCGCTCTGGGTGTACCTCCGTCCCTTGCCCAATGCCAGGGAGGTACAGGTAACTCCAAACCTGCATAAGTCAAGTGTCGGCATATAGCATAATCATAATCATAAAAGCATGTAGAGTTTTAGAGTGTTTACTTGTAGGAATGGCGAGAAGCCACCCAGCATGGTCTACCGGTCGGTGGTGCATAGTGAGTCGAAGAGGAACGCCAGGACTGCTGCTCCCCAGGCATATCCTCCGACCCCATCCAGATCCCTCAGCAGTGGGAGGAGCCTACAGCTCACTCCGTCAGCCCTCGTCGCAAACAGTAGCTTCCCGAACATGAGCATCAGGAAGCGTCGCAGGGTGATGTCCCCCTCGGGCCCCGACTTTGTCGCCACTCTCCCTCGGACCTGATCTGTCACTCTCCTGATATGCTCCTCTGGCAGCTCCCCTACAGAGATCGCCGCTCCCCTCAGCCCCAGGCTCTCCTAGAGCATCGCTCATCCCAGCATCGATGAATGATGGCCCGGCCTCATCAAGTCCAATCCTAGTAGCTCCTGCGCCATCTCCCGATAATCTTTATAAGTCTAGCCTGTCACCGGCACTCCCTGGATCCGCAGCCCAGTGATCCTCGCTATGTCCTCGAGTGTGGGGATCATGTGGCCCCATGGGAAGATGAAAGCTCTGCTGACCGGGTCCCATCTCTTGTGGAGTGCGTAGAGGAGAGCAGTGTCAATCCTCATCACCTCGATACTGAGCAGTTCCCCAAACCCCATCGCAGTCAATCTATCTCGCTGATAATCTGGTAAGGCCTAGTACACTGCTCGAACTTGCAGCCAAGAGATCCGAGTCTGTCTTTTCCCCTGCACACATGTAAAGCACGGAATCAGTCATCTCATTTATTGCATTTCATATAAACAAAAACAAAACAAAATATATATATATAACAAAAACACAAAAAACAAGTCCTGTCTCTGATTCCCTAGCAGTCCTATTATGGACTGTCTGAGTTTTCTTAGCGACTGAAGTTTGGACCGCCTGCTCCTCTAGCGGTCACTTTTAGCTTCTTACACACCCTCACACCATCCCTTTTTCCCTTCCGAGTCTTCAGGCTCGTGGGAGGCGGGCCGAGGTTAGAGTCACGCCTGTTCCTTTCCGGTACTCGGATCACGGGTCGCCACAGCTGGTATCAGAGCAGGGTTGCGAAGGTGTATAAGGATCTGAAATGACTGCAGTGGCCCAGAAGGTCCATGAATGTCCTGTACAGTCTGCGGCTGGCTTAGGGTCCGTGTGTTTTATTGAATTACGATTGCTTCCTTGATGCCAGGTGTGTTATGGCACTGCGGAAGAGGACTCGTTCCCAACAGGGGGAGTCGAACAATGGTCTAGAGGAGCAGAGTGGAGCCACGGTTTCAGAGGGTGTAGCTGGAGGTGCGCGAGCTCCAGGGATGGATGATTTCTTCCGAGGCTTGTTTGACTATGTCTTCTAGCAGCGGTAGCAGGGAGACCAGTAGCAGAGAGGAGATGCTGGCGAGGTTTGTCTTCTCGAGGTGGTCCCGGTCGGGTGTTGAAGGAGTTCTTGCAGTTTCAGCTGCCTTCTTTCGGTGGGCAGCCAGATCCAGAGGTGGCCAGAGAGTGGCTAGGTGATTTGCATAGGATCTTCAGTGCGATGGAGTGTGCTGAGGAGGAGCAGGTGGTGTTGGCTACGCATCGCCTTCAGGGAGTGGCCCAGACTTGGTGGACGTCAGAGCGGGAAGTAGCATTCCAGTCTCGTCCCCTTCGACAGATCACGTGGCAGGAGTTCATCATGACGTTTGAGCGTGCCTTCTGTCTGTCTTTCATCAGAACACAGAGGCTGCGTGAGTTCATGGAGTTGACCCAGGGTGACATGTCAGTGATGCAGTATCGTTCCAGGTTCGTCGAGTTCGGCCATTATGCATCTCACATCATGGCGGATGAGGAAATGAAGACTGATCAGTTTGTTAGTGGTCTGAGGCTCGAGCTGAGGCACCATCCTCTTGCGTTAGGTTTGACCACTTTGGATGCGGCATGCACGACAGCGTCGGCGTTGGAGAGAGATTTACAGAAGATCCGAGGGCAGGGCAGTGCTGGTCAGGTTCAGGCTAGTTTCGGTCAGCCGATGGAGGTTCAGTAGCAGAGTACTGCCCAGCTTTCAGCAAGCGGTTCTGTGGCGACGCAGTCGGTTGCCCCCGTGCCAGAGTCTTCTTCCTTTAGCTCCAAGCTCAAGAAGTTGCTTAGGAAAGCTGATTTTGGCAGGAGGCGTCAGGACCATAAGGGGCGGAAGCAACAGGAGTCGTCTGGTAGAGTTCAGCAGCCGGTAGCTTTGCAGCATCGGAGTTCGGTGAGCGGTGCTCGGGACAGATGTCCCTGGTGCGATGGCTCTCATCCAAGCAGGCTGTGTTCAGCGCCCGTGGTTTGCTTCAGGTGTGACCAGCCAGGGCACGTGGCACGTGACTATCCGTAGAAACCGAGTCAGCCGCTCGGGTTTCAGTAATAGCAGTAGTTCCAGCCCCAGCAAGTGCCAGCACAGCCGCAGCAGTACCAGCGACGGGAGTAATTTCCTCAGTTGTCTCAGTCAGCTACTGTAGGGAGGCAGAGATCCCGAGGCAGAGTGACCCACATGACCAGAGCGGAGGTTGAGGTGTCGCAGTTGGTGGAAGGTACTCTCTCGATTTTGGGTTGTGCGGCTCGTGTTTTGTTCGATTCAGGTGCTTCTCATTCGTTCATCTCAGAGGATTTTGCTCGGAGCGTGGAGGACTCGGTGACCGAGGTGTCCTGTGACTTGGTGGTGGAGTTACCCACTGGCGATTTCGTGCACGTTCCGTATTGCTTCGAGAAGGTGCCCGTGTGGGTGGAAGGGCAGAACTTGCCGGCCAGGCTCTACGCGTTACCACTTCAGGACTTTGACGTCATCTTGGGCATGGATTGGCTCGAGGCTCATCATGCTTTGGTGGACTGCGGCTTGAAGAAGGTTTACTTCCGACAGCTTCGTGGACCCACCTTCTGTTATCGAGGTATTCGGTCTTCCTCTTCCCGCTTACTTATTTTGGCTATTAGGGCTCATCGTATGCTTGATGCGAGTTGCCAGGCTTTTCTAGCTTCTGTGATTTTGGTTGATCGGCAGTGTTCGGGTGTGGAGGACATTCCTATCATGTGCGAGTTTCTCGATGTTTTTCCTGAGGAGTTGCTAGGGTTGCCACCGCAGCGAGAGATTAATTTTGTGATTGAGGTGGTACCTGGTAGGCGCCTTTGTCGAAGGCCCCTTATCGTATGGCACCTGCGAAGTTGCGAGAGCTAAAGGCGTAGTTGCAGGAGCTACTGTCGAAGGGATACATTTGTCCTAGCTATTCCCCGTGAGGTGCGCCGGTGTTGTTCGTGAAGAAGAAGGATGGTAGTTTGAGGCTGTGTATCGATTATCGTCAGTTGAACCAGGCGACTGTTAAGAACAAGTATCTGTTGCCTCAGATTGATGACTTGTTCGATTAGCTTCAGTCGGCCCAGGTGTTCTTGAGGATCGATTTGAGATCGGGCTATTATCAGCTGCGGATTCGAGAGTCTGATGTGGAGAAGACAGCATTCCGTTCGAGGTATTGGCATTATGAGTTCTTGGTGATGCCATTTGGGCTCACCAACGCCCCTGCAGCGTTCATGGATTTAATGCATAGGGTGTTCTGTCCAAGCTTGGACCAGTTCGTGGTCATGTTCATGGATGACATCCTTGTGTATTCGCAGTCTGCTGAGGACCAAGTGCATCATTTGAGAGTGGTGTTGCAGACCCTGCGCGATCACCAGTTGTATGCTAAGTTCAGCAAGTGCGAGTTCTGGCTCCGAGAGGTGCACTTTTTAGGGCACGTGATTTCTGGTGATGGTGTTTTTGTGGACCCGACTAAGGTCGAGGTAGTGGTGCAGTGGCCGAGGCTAAGTTCGGTCACAGAGATCTGGAGTTTCTTGAGGCTTGCGGGTATTATTGGCAGTTTATCTAGGATTTTGCTCGCATTGCGACCCCGATGACCAGGCTTACGCGGAAGGATGTGTCGTTCGTCTGGATGGGAGAGTGTGAGCAGAGCTTCATGGAGTTAAAGAGATTGCTCACTACTGCTCCAGTGTTGGTGTTGCCATCTGGATCGGGAGGTTTCGTGGTGTGTACGGATGCTTCACCGCACATTTTCAACACATTTGCAACATTAGGATGACAAACATGATACGCCAAGCCATACCAATGCAGAGACGAATTACTCTAAGTTTTCAAGTTAACATCAAGTTAAACAAAATTTGCTCAACCTACAGAACGAGTCAATGGGTGCCCAAAGGCCCAGCCCAACCCTTATTAGGTGGCCTGGGTACTAAAAATTGAGTGCGTTTCATTAACAATGCCAAACTCGAAACCCCAGTAAGCCCAACAAACATAAAGAATAGTACCTATGAGCGACTGAGCCGAGTGAGAGCAGCTGCACCAACCATACTTACATGCTGTATATATAATATTTGCTGGACAATACAGTCACAAAGTATGAGCACTAAATCCACATGAAGCACAACCATCAGATCGATGATCTTGTGGCATCTAAATAAAAGAAAGTGCCCTTTACATGCACTTCCTAAATCATCTCGTGTGTAAAAATTGCCTCATACAATTCATATTGTTAAAATACCTTCAAGATCGTCACATTCCCTATCACCCTATGCAACTTTTTAATGAAAAATAATCAATACCAGACACAGGTGCTACGTTAGGTTTTACTTTTATAGAAAAATCTGACCTTTAGGAGAATTTTTATCCCAAGTAAAACATAAGGGATTAACATGTATATCGTCTTCTTTCATGGTTTTCCTAAAGAATCAATTATTGAGCCCGAGCTTCAAACCGAAGCAATATTGGGACTGAGCTTAGCTATAAAAACAATGGGCTTGGACCGGTATTGGGCCCGATATTTATTAGTGGACATGGATTTGGATTTGGTCAAGCCTGACCCCAGCGCGTCGACATGCCTACCAGTAGTAGTATCATGGGCATTGAAGAGTATTGTAGACAAGGTCACAAGGATAGCATACCAGTGATGTAGCGGCTGGATAGCTGGGCAGCCACCACAAGTGCTCTGTCCTGAATCCTCACACCGTGGTGCCCTTCATATTTCTCTTTCAGCCCTCGGAGTATGCTTATTGTATCCGCCACACTGGGCTCCGCCACGTACACCTGCTGGAACCGCCGCTCGAACGCCGCATCCTTCTCCACGTACTTGCGGTACTCCTCCAGCGTGGTCGCGCCGATGCATCGGAGCTGCCCGCGCGCGAGCATTGGCTTGAACAGGTTCGCGGCATCCATGGAACCCTCCGTCCGGCCTGAACAATTAGCCGAATACATTAGCTACGGATCACGGACGACCAGAGAGCTACCGGGAGGAGGGAGTGCCCATTAGCTCACCGGCGCCGAGGACAAGGTGGATCTCATCGATGAAGAGGATGACCTTCCCATCGGCCTCCTCCACCTCCTTTAGCACGGCTTTGAGCCTCTCCTCGAACTCGCCTCTGTACTTTGCTCCGGCCACCAGCGCGCCCATGTCGAGAGCCACCAGCCTCACGTCCACAAGGTTGCTGGGGACGTCCCCCCTTACGATCCTCTGCGCCAGACCTTCCACCACCGCCGTCTTCCCAACACCGGGCTCACCGATTAGCACTGGGTTGTTCTTGGTCCTCCTCGACAGGATCCTGACCACGCGCCGGATCTCCTCGTCCCTACCGATCACCGGGTCCAGCTTTCCCGCCTGCTCCACCAGGTCGCGGCCGTAGGTCTTGAGCGCCTGGAAGTTGGTGTCCCCCGACGCGCTCTCCACCTTCTTCCCCTCCTTCCCCCGCAGCTTCTCGACCTCGGACTTCACTCTGGCGGCGCTCACGCCGGCCTCCTTGAGGCAGTCCCCGATCTGGGGGTCATCTAGAAGCCCCAGGATCAGCTGGTCGACGGCTAGATGCGAATCACCCTTGGCCTTCTGCGAGGACTGCACGCGGCGTACGCACTTGATGAGGGCCGTGCTGGCGGGGACCTCCTCGGGCGGCGGCTCCTGCGACGGGAGCTTCTTCAGCGCCTGCTTGAGCACGCGCTCGACGGACTCGGCGGGGGCGCTGCCCGCACCACCGGAGGCGTTGGCGATGGCCTGGCGGAGGATGCCGCCGGCATCGGCGAGGAGCGCGGCGGCGAGGTGGACGGGGGTGAGCTGGGCGTGGCCGGCGTTGAGGGCGAGCTCATGCGCGCCGACGAGGGCCTCGTTCGTCTTGTGGGTGAACTTGTCGGGGTTCATGGCCGCCGAAACCTAGCACCGAGCAGCGAATCACAGAACGCAAGCAACAGATCACGATTCTTGCCCGGAAATGGAGTTTTTCTGGAAGAAATCTGGGGTTTTCGCCAGTGGCGGGATGGGAAGGTGGTGGTGGCGGGGTTTTGATGGCGGAAGCGGTGGAGGCACCGGAGGGAACCAGAAGCTGCTTGAAAGTTCCCCATTGGAAGGACAGGTTGTTGCCACGTGGGGCGCACAGTTCCCCCGATAACGTTTGCCACCTGTCACGGGTTTCTGTGGGACCGATCCCCTGCCACGTTGTAAGTTATCACCTGTATCGGGTTGGTGAGGGAACCCGGTTCGGAGGCCCCGGCCCGGCTGCCGCGACACCCAACGGCCAGAGCGTACGTATTATGGTAAAAGTGTTAAACAGCGAGGCTTTGTGAGATTCATAATTAAATTCGGTTTACGAAACATATTTTTAATTTTTAATATATTATAATATAATAGGATACGATGTCATATTACATCGAATCAATACAAAATCAGTACGACCGGTGGGCCGTGAAACTTTGGTTGTGCGTTTGATCTGCTGGACGCGCGATCGGAAACACCCCTCAAGGTAAATGTGGAAAATAACCACGTTGTCCACCCTCCCCATATTATATGACACTTTATTGTCATTGGGACTTACATTTAGGCAGCATCTTAAAATTTACATCTATGAAAATAACTTTTACGACAACATATATATACACCTAGTGATATAATGTGACCATGGGTGTAGCTCAGCTCAGCGGTTCGATCATGATCGGGTGACTCAAATGTAGATTATTTTACAAAAAAAAGTTGCATTCCCAAAGAAGGCAGTACGCCTGCCCCACCTTCTTCAAGAATTCAAATGTGTGTTTTTTTTTTGAATCAACAATGGCCCATGCTACAGTCTGGCCATGTCTCAATGCCGCCCCAATCACACTACTATAACAGTGCTCCATGTATACATGGCTTCCCAGTTTGACGCTAGCTTCCCAGTGGCCCCCCTTGGGTCAGACACGCTTGCTCGCCGTAGCACCAAGTCTCCAAGGAAGAAGTGTCGTTCTCTTACTCTGGTGTTATAATACTTAGCCAACTTCTATTGATATGCTACGAGCTTCACCTGGGCCTTGGCCCTATCTTCTTCAAACAAGTCTAGATTTTCTCGCAGCGCCTGGTTATTTCTGGCCTCATCGAATTGTCCCACTCGTAGAGAGGGGTTGGATATTTCCACCAGTACCACTGCTTCCGTGCTGTAAGTGAGGTGAAAGGGTGTTTCCTCAGTGGCAGCTCTAGCAATTGTCCAGTGGGCCCATAGGATGCTCGGGAGGGAATCTATCCATGAATCACATGCTTGGTCTAACCTGGTCTTGATGCCGTGAAGGAGTGTTCGGTTGGCATTCTCCACCAACCCATTAGCCTGAGGGTGTCCCACCAAAGTGCAGTGGTTCCAAATTTTCAGCTCCCAACACTTCTCTTGGAAGGTGATGCTCGCGAACTGCCTGCCATTATCAGTTGTGAGAACCAGGAGATTCCAAAGGGGCAGATGACGCTCCATAGCATGAACTTCCAAATCGCCTCGCTCGTGACCTTCCCCAATGGCTCAGCCTTGACCCATTTGGTGAAGTAATCGATGGAGACAATAAGGAATTTCTTCCTCCCCTGAGCCTCTGGGAAAGGGCATAATATGTCGACCCCCCAGCGAGCAAACAGGCAGGGTTCCGTTAGTGTGTGGAGCGGCGTGGTCCGTTGGTGGTGCAGGTGAGAAAATTTTTGGCACTGGGGGCATCTTCGGACGTAGTCGAGGCAGTCTTGCTATAGTGTGGGCCACCAGTACCCTTGGCGGATCAGCATCCTTGTGGTTGCTCACCCCCCTACGTGGCTTCCACAAAGTCCTTCGTGGATCTCCTGAATGACCTGGCTGGCCTCCGTGGGGAACAAGCACTTCAGCAGCGGCGCTGTCAAGGAGCGGTGATACAGTCTGCCGTTTACCACTATGAAATGAGCAGCTCTCGCTCGCGTACGTTGAGCTTCAGCGCGGTCACTTGGGAGTTGCTGTCGGAGAAGGAAGTCCAAAAGGGGATCCATCCAGGAGGGCTCATAGTTAATGGCGTTTACCTGAAGTGCTGGCTCATCTATGCTCGGTGCCAACAACTCCTCTATCAGGATGGATCTCGAGTTGGAGACCGTGGTGGCCGATGCTAGGTGTGACAAAGCATTTGCTAGGGTGTTCTCCTCCCGTGGGATATGAACCACCTCGAAGTGAGAGAATTCCCTTGTCGCAGCCCTGGCTTGCTCTAGGTACTTGACCATAGTGGGCTCGCGTGCTTTAAACTCCCCTTTCACCTGATTAGCGATGAGCATGGAATCACTATATGTTCGTACACTGGTCGCCCCCGGTGCTTCGCCATACGTAGCCCCGAGAGGAGTGCTTCGTATTCGGCTACGTTGTTCGTGGTTGGGAAGTTGAACCGTAGGGTGTACTGCAGCTCGAGGCCCTCTGGTGAGAGGAGGACTAGCCCAGCCTCGCTTCTCGCGACGCAGGATGATCCGTCAACGTATAGTTCCCAGGTGGGTCCAGAGGGCTGCCCCGGTGAGTCTTCGGCAGGTAGGGTGCACTCGGCGACAAAATCGGCGAGGGCTTGAGCCTTGATGGCTGTCCTTGGATGGAATTTGACATCGAACTCTCCCAGCTCGATAGCCCACTTGACCAATCTATCCGAGGCATCTGGGTTCTGGAGAATTTGCTGTAGGGGTTGGTCGGTGAGGACGGCGATGGGGTGAGCCAGGAAGTATGGCCGTAACTTACGAGCAACCATAATGAGTGCGAGGGTGAACTTCTCGGTCCGCGAGTACCAAAACTTTGGACCCTGCAGTGCTCGGCTGATGTAGTAGACGGGCCTCATTACTCCTGCTTCCTCCCGCGTGAGCACGGCACTCATCGTGCTTGGTGTCGCCGAGAGGTACAGGAATAACTCTTCCCCTTTCTGGGGCTTGGCGAGGACTAGAGATGACGCCAGATAGCGCTTCAATTCCTTGAACGCTCGTTCACACTCCTGATCCCAAGTGATCTATCCTTTTTATTTCGATGCTTGGTTGGCTTGCTTGATTAGCCGGAAGAAGCGAAGGCATCGCTCGACCGCCCGAGATAGGAACCTAGTTAGCACCGCGATGCGTCCGGTGAGGCATTGCACATCCCTTACTCGACCTGGTCGCTGCATCTCTAGCACCGCTCGGATTTGGTTGGGGTTGGCTTCGATCTCTCGGTGGGTGACGAGGAAGCCAAGGAACTTCCCTGACCGTACTCTGAACGCACACTTGGCTGGGTTGAGCTTCATGTGGTACCTTCTGAGCATGGTGAAGGTCTCCGCCAGGTCATGCAAGTGCTCGGCGGCCTGGAGGCTCTTGACAAGCATATCGTCGATATACACCTCCATGTTGCGGCCGATTTGTGAGTCGAACATGTGGTTGACGAGTCACTGGTAAGTCACCCCTGCGTTCTTTAGCTCGAACGGCATCCGCGTATAGCCGTATAAGCCATGGTCGGTGAATGCTGTTTTATCCTAGTGGGGCTTATGCATGCTGATCTGATGATACCCGGAGTAGGCATCTGAGAAACTCAGCATCTCGTGCCGGCCGTTGCATCCACTAGCTAGTCAATCCGCGGCATGAGAAAGCTATCTTTGGGTGTGGCCTTGTTGAGATCGGTGTAGTCGACACACATCCGCCACTTCCCATTGCTCTTGGGGACCAAGATGACATTGGCCACTCAGTCTGGATACTGGGTAGGCCTGAGTAGTCCTGAGCATAGCTTCTCGCTTACTTGCTCCTTGATGATCGCTTGTCGCTCGGGATTACAACGCCTTCGACGCTGCTAAATCGAGCAGCAAGTGGGGCCCAGCCTCAGTTGGTGGGTGATGACCTCTGGTGGGATCCCGGGGAGCTCACCCTCGGACCAAGCGAACACGTCCTGGTAGGCGGTGAGGAAGCTTGCGTAGGCCTGCCTCTCGTGCTCAGATAGGTTCGCGCCTATTCTCAGTGTCCTGCTCGGGTTCTTCCCCACCTAGATGAGGAATAGATCTTCTACCGGGATTAAAAGAAGGCTATTCCTCCTTTCTTTCCCTCTCCCTCTTGCTCTCTCTCTCTCTTGTTGATCCCTCTCTCTTCCTCTCAAGGGAGAAAGGTCGAAGGAGGGAACCGGGAGCAGTTTGGAGGATCCGCGGCTTGTGTGCGCGGGAGAAGATCGGGGGTACCGTCACCGCATTAGGATCCGTGTGGATCAACTCTAGAGGCCGTACATCTGTGCGGCTCAACGTTCGTGAAAATCGACATCGGGCGCTACGGATACCGTTGTTCCATGCAAGGTAAAGATCTACAACCCGCTGTTTGGGGTTGGGAGTTTTATTGCATCAGTTAGAGCACGGTTTTAGGATTCTAAAAGGGCCTGGATTCTGGATTAAATTTTTTATTATCCACTACGTTGCCCGAACCGGGATGACCGAATCCTTACAGAAACAACGTAGTAACAACAATACTAACAACTAAAGCAAAGTAGTAACAGCAGGAGCAAGAACAATAGTAAAGAGGAAAAGCCACCCCATGAAAACACGACATCCAAAGGAACCTCGGCCCTCTAAGCTACTCCAAACAACAACAGAAAGGTGAACCTCGATCTCACAAAGTCAGGCGTTACTGATCTATTGACAAACCACGAAACTCTTTCACGAAGGCCTATAGAAATAGACAAAGGCCCTACAAAAGACCTTGGTCAAAGGCACAAGACATACACGATCTCACTGTTATGTTCGCTACAATAACCATAACCTCGAGTGAAGCCAAGCACAGGCTACCCGGACACGTCACGAAAGCACAAGTCATGCGTCAAGCGAGAGAAGCACCTCCTCACTAGAAGAATAGCCAGATGCGTCCACTGACATCTTACACTGCACCACAAGTATCTCCCACATGCCTAGAGCGGCGGTAACTGAGACACTCACCAGGAACCAAGTACCAAATTACGAATGACTAGTCAGGGTGACGCCCATCGGCACTCGTCCAACGCCCCTGACCACGTGTGCACACACAAGCTCAATGTCTTGAGCCAGACCTCTAGCTGATTTTTCCCTCCTGTCAGACTCTAACAGCAAGACAAAGGGGCCCACGACAACCAGCCTACAAACTATCTCAATCGGGACTCACCGCGCCACCACTCCTAGGTGGGCCGACACATAGGAAAGTGTCATCAGACTTCGACTAGTGGAGGCTCACTAGACAAAGAGACTCAAAGCAGTGAACACCAAAGTACAAACATGCTAGGCACGCACTGCCGCACATACTAGGGAGCACAAGGTAGCACACCAGACTGCCACTAGACTCAAGATAGTCAACCAGACCTACTGACACAACGATCCTTGAGACACCAGACTCGGGTCAAGATCATCGCACATCACGGCAACACACCATTAATCAGCCTAGTCCCTCAGCTAAAATCATGGTAAAACACATCATGGAAGACGACACAGAGCAGTCGGATCCATAACAGCAATAATGATGATAATAATGAGTCCTCGGCCACCAAGCCACACAAATGGACTCACAATTCCGCATAGCACGAAACACAGAACACGAGGGATCACCAAAACCCTCGAACCACATGGACACGCAAATTGAGGTAAGATAATACCTCCAAGCGTCCAAAATCAGATCTCGATCATTACAAGATAGACGAGACACTCACGAGGTCACGTGTCAATCACTGGGTCACAACCGGGTTGACTAACAACCCTAATGACTCTCGAAATAACACGGAATGCCACTCGGTACAATAGCACTCCCAGACACCCTATAACAGGGTCACAGTCCTCATAGGACGTCCAAGACATCCACGGAACAATGGGCTAACCAAGGGGTCAAAGCCACATTAACTGGAAGCCAAACCGACGAAGAAAACACCCAGAAGGCAGTCGCGGTTGTGAGCTAGCCACTTCAACACCAGACGAGGTTAAGGACTAGCAGCGTTTACACTGACACAGTTCCAGGCAAACCGCCTCAGGCTTACGAACGAAAAACACATAAAAAGAGGAGAAGAAGATAGAGTCGATGCTTCACGAAGTGGAGTCGACTCGGAGATAGACGTGGTTCCAAGATTGTCGCGATAGTCCAGACGAGGTTAAGCGTTGGTCGCGAGAATCCCAAATGTGGTACGCCAAAAATGGTGTTAGGAAGAAGACAAGGCATGGGGAACGAAGATAGGCAGATCACTTCAGTCAGACGCGGTTAAACACCGACCGCATTCTCCCACCGCCATACGCTCGAACTGATAAAGCCCAAAAAGTAGACGCGGTTCACGATTGACAGCTACAGCGGTCGAGAGATGAACGTGGTTACTGGTGGGCCGTGACTCGTCCTCTGATCTGAAAACCATAAAACCTCACAAAACCCAATTTTCCACACCCCAATTGCTCCTAAACGACGGGAAAATAATCCTAGACTCGATATCCACCTTCCACAAGCCGAAAGGGATCAAACCGACCCTCAAAACGGTAATAAATAGGCGATTCCCACGAATCAACCGAACACGAGTCACATGGACAAACGGGCTCATACCGGCCCCAATTCATGACCAAACGAGTTCAAACTAGCGGGAAATGATTCCCAACATGTCAAGGGTTCAAATGAATCCATTTAAACTACAAACTGCTACCTGGAACAGGGAACACGACTCACACCCCCGAACATGCTTTTCTCCCAAACATGGCAAAACCCGCTCAAACTCTCACCGTTCGGCTCCAAATCACGTGGGAATGCAAGAAAAGAGTAGGGTATCCATCCCCCTACCTCCATCGAAGATCTCGCGAGCCGAAACGGTCAAACCTCGTCGAAAACGATCGCAGGAACAACCCATGCCAACTTTGAATCCACGAATGGGATTGCACCAACGCCACACTCCGATACTCGCGCCATCACGCCTCAGGTCAGCTCCACATCATCCCCACCTCACCCAGCTCCACGTCGGTCGTGCGCCCCGGGGAGAGGAGAAGAGAGGAGAGAGAATAGAGGGAGAGAAATGAGTGATCATGAGGAGGAGAGAGGAGAGAGAAAGGGTTAAGAAGAAAAAGGAAAATAGGAAAATTAGCAATTTTTCTAAAATCTGATTTTTTGCACGGAATTTTATAAATTTAAAAAAATTGACATCGGCAGCCCCGACAGCGGTGTGTTTGATGAAAGAAGATAACTTTTGAAGAGAAGATGCAATGATATGCAGAGATCAAAGTGAATTAAAAGAAACAAAAGAAGGGGGGAGAAATGAAGAACAACGAAGAACAAACAAAAACCCTAAATACTCCCTTGGATGAGAGGAGGGCGAGGAATCAGAGATCCTCATTGAAGCACTACCTCACCCTCTCTCCTATGATTGAAGTCCCAGTGTGGCATCATCTTAGAATGACGACCATGGATCAAATTTATAGAAGAAAGATTAACTAGAAACCCTAGGTCAGAGTTCCCAAACATTTGATGATTTCGAGGCCCAAGGTTAGGTAATCCCGCTGATTGTTGAGGGGGAAAGACTCCTAGGAGGATTAGGAACCTTCCATGAATGGATCGAGCTCTGAAACTTACCTAGATAAGGATCAAAAATCGGAAAGTGAGAGTTTCGATCGGACAAGGTTTCCTACTGAGAACGCACTCAGGAAGAGCACCGCGATATTAATGAACGCTCTGGCACGATATATTGTGATACAGATTGACCGCCAGATGGTCAAACAGCCAAAGCTTCTATAACGCACCTCAGGCATTGAGCGCGATAACTCCATCAAAAGAACAAGCGCCCTTGTGAAAGGTCGCTGAATCAGTGTTCAAAGAAATAGCTCCCTTGCAAAAGGTCGCTTGATCAATGTTTGAACTCGAACGTGCTATAATTCTATAGCGCGATAACTAGTAACGCACCGTCCGTGATGAGCGCGTTAACGATGGATTGACCAAAGCCTCGGGCTGATCTCCAGGGCACAAAAGTTGAATCCCAGGGCTGAAAATAGAGAGTGATATCTCACAAATAGACCAGAAAATCAACCAATAAAGGACCAATTGGGGCGTTAACAAGGAGAACAAGAAAATGACTCAACTTATGGGTTGAAAATGGGTGTCTACAAATGCGCCTCCTTAATGTCCGCTTTGCAGGGGAGCAAGCGGAGGCGAAACAAAGGTGAAGCGGAGTGTTGACTGAGCGGAGATGGAGTGGAGATGTAGCGAAGCAGACTAATAAGTGGACATCAAGGTAAAAAGACACTCGTCATCGCCAACAAGTGATAGGAATAATCCAGAAAATTTTGAGCCAACTATAAGGTCAGGTTAGCACGGTTGACTCTTGTCTGGAACAATAAACAAGAAAAATGAAAAGGAAGATGATCAACGTCTTGCAAAAGAGGCACCCCAATGCGTAGCAACTGTGGGTTTCACTCAATTAGTGGAATAGACGCGAGCCTGGCGGACCTATTGACGCCATTGTGCGGTTCACAACTAATGAGCGGACCAGGGAAGTATAATTGAAAGTAGACAATAAGACAGAGAAATTCCAGACATGGGTCACACTGACTGACCAGATCGAGCAATCAAACTGGAGCAGATGTAAATCACAAAATGTACCCCACAAAGATGATAATAGATAATGAGAAATACATCCAAATAAATAGTGATAAAATGACAAGGGGGTAGGGCGCATGCAAGATTCCGTGATCGCCACTAGGCCAATAGCAAGCCAAATCATACAGAACTACAAAGGGGACATGCTACTTACCTCAGAAATTGAGAGGGAGGCCAAAGGAGGGCCTGATGATTAACACGCCTATCCGATGGAGCTTGTTCTATAGAACGTGGTAATAACGTAGGGCGCGTTATCAGAGAAATAGCGGGATGTATGTGGATCCGTTCCTTCCTTACTCCGAGGTCAGCCAAGGTGCAAGGGCCTCACGCCTTCTTCTTCTTATGCCTGCAAAATAGTGAAAACCACCAAGAGAAAACCCATTAGAATGTGATTAAGCATAGAATCTATCCTTATTTTCAATAAAAGCATGTAAAGGAAGGCTAGATCACCTGGGGGTTTTGGTGGTTTTAAACCCCTATGGAAGGGCCAAAAATAGGTTTGGTGTATGTGTATGCATGTGTTTGATGAAAGAAGATAACTCTTGAAGAGAAGGTGCAATGATATGTAGAGATCAAAGTGAATTAAAAGAAACAAAAGAAAGGGGGAGAAACGAAGAACAACAAAGAACAAACAAAAACCCTAAATACTCCCTTGGATGAGAGGAGGGTGAGGAATCGGAGATCCTCATTGAAGCACAGCCTCGCCCTCTCTCCTATGATTGAAGTCCCAGAGCGGCATCCCCTTAGAATGACGACCATGGATCAAATTTATAGAAGAATGATTAACTAGAAATCCTAGGTCAGAGTTCCCAAAAATTTGAAGATTTGGAGGCCCAAGCTTAGGTAATCCTGCTGATTGTTGAAGGGGAAAGACTCCTAGAAGGATTAGGAACCTTCCATGAGTGAATCGAGCTCCGAAACTTACCCAGATAAGGATTAAAAATCGGAAAGAAAGATTTTCGGTCGGACAGGGTTTCCTACTGAGAACGCTCTCAGGAAGAGCACCGCGATATTAACGAACGCGTTGGCACGATATACTGCGATACGGAATGACCACCAGATGGTCAAATAGTCAAAGCTTCTAGAACGCGACTCAAGCATTGAGCACGATAACGCCATCAAAAGAATAAGTGCCCTTGTGAAAGGTCACTAAATCAGTGTTCAAAAAATAGCGCCCTTGCAAAAGGTCGCTTGATCAATGTTTAACTCAAACGTGCTATAATTCTATAGCGCGATAACTAGTAACGTGTCATCCGTGATAAGCACGTTAACGATGGGTTGACCAAAACCTCGGGCTGATCTCCAGGGCACAAAAGTTGAATCCCAGGGCTGAAAATAGAGAGAGGTATCTCACAAATAGACCAGAAAATCAACCAATTAAAGACCAATTGGGGCGTTAACAAGGAGAACAAGAAAATGGCTCAACTTATGGGTCGAAAATGGGTGTCTACACCGTCATAATCCACTTGTTCTTCAGACAGGGACGGAGAACTTTCAAAGGAGCTTTGCACTTCAATACAAGGCTCAGCTGCTGCTTTCGCCTCTCGACAGATAGTTGACCGAGTGGCTATGTGTCGCAGTGGAATCACCACCTTTTTAGATGATGAGCGGCGTCCTCTTGATGATGAAGAAGGTCCTAGAGACGAGACCCTCGTCTCAAGCAAAATTGTAGGAAATCCTAAGGCAGGTCAGTGTGTGTTACCCGTGCCCTTGGCACCGGGTCGGTCACTAGGATAGGCCTTTCCATACCCCTTTGGGAGACCCTCTAGCCTTGCTGGCCCTCTACCAGCAAGGGACCACCCCCACATCCTCCCCTCGGCATCGTCGAGTCACCCACGGGTTTGGGAGAGTGCCGTGTGAGTTGGCCGCCGTAATAGGCCCATTCGGATTGCTTGAGTGCTTACTTGCTTACGTCTTAGGTTGTGTCACATCAGGAGGTAACTCCCTTTGGAAGCCCCCATCCTTGGAAAAAACTTTGAATGGCACTTATTACATCATTTCCAACTATATCCCAACAATGAGTAAAAAAACTTCCAGTAAATCCATCAGGTCCAGGAGAGCTATTTCCTGGGAGAGAAAAGGCATAGCCTCTAACTTCCTCAGCCGAAGGAATGAGGCATAATGCCATATACTGATATTCTGTGACCAGATTAGGAATGGCTGATAAAAGGTTATCATCAATGCAATGAGCTTCTGAGGATAGTAAGTTCTTGAAAAAATCCACAGCACCATTTAGTAAGGTTGCCTGGTCCTCCACCCAAGTTCCATTCAATTTTAACCTCTAGACAAAATTCATCTGTCTTCTAATTTTGGTGTGATGATTGAAAAATTTAGTGTTGCGATCCCCATATGTAATCCACTAAACTTGGACTTTTGGAACCAAAAGACCTCCTCCCTATGGAGAATAAGTCTCATCTCAGCATTAGCTTTTTGCAACTTTATCTGATTCTCCACAGATGGATTGTCATCATAGTCCTCTTGCGTCTCTGTAATTGGGCTTCAGCATGTTCTTTAGCTTGATGAATATTGCCAAATACCTCTTTATTCCATCTCTTCAAAGCAACTTTTAAGTGCTTGATCTTTTCCTACAGAACATAAAAAGGATGACAGTTTTGGTCCTGTCTAACCCAATGCAGTTTGATAAACTCCATAAAATTAGCATGTGTATGCCACATTTGTTGGTATATGAATCTCCCTGGTGCAGCTTTCATAGGAAGCATGTTCATGAGAATGGGGGCATGGTCAGAAGAACCTCTAACTAAGTGTTTAATTGACAAACTAAAAGATGAGTTTAGCCACATTTCACTATGAAGAACCCTATCCAAGCGAGCTCGAATGTGAGATGTCCCAATTTGATTATTTGACCATGTATAGGGAGTTCCAGAGTAACCAGGATAAATTAATCCCTTAGTAGAAAAAAAACCTTCAAAATCTAACATAGCTGTAGCTGAAGGCATTACCCCACCAATCTTCTCTTCAGGAGTTATTATGCAATTGAAATCACCACCAATAGTCCAGGGAATGGTCACCCCTTCATTGAAATTCATCAAAGAATCAAACATGCCCCTGTGAATTCTAGCACTACATGATGCATAGACCACAGTGAAGTACATATAAACAGATCAGCCCTCTTTCAATCCAATTGTAATATACTGAGGATGCATCTCTACAACATCAAGACATATATCATTGCTATGACATATCCATATTTTTGAGTTAGCACCATTATTTCCCAAAACAGAATGAAGTTTAATTCGACAAGCCACCTTATTAGCACAACTAAAATCAATGCGACGTTCTGATATAGCTACCAATCCAAGCCTTTGATCTTTTATAATCTGCGCAAGGCTTTTGACAGTGGCCTTGTTTCCTATACCCCTAACATTCCAAATGAGAGCTGAATTAATCATGGGTATAAGAAGATGAAGAGTAAGTTGCCAGTACCTTGGCCTTGGCTCTAGTCAAGCGGGCATCAGTAATAAGATCCCCTGGGATAGCTGAAATCTCATTATTTTCTTTGGTTTGAAAGAATTGAGAAGAATTTCTATTATCCTGACATACCATCCTAGAATTTTCAGTAGCCGATAATTCAGACACTTCCTTTGTACTAATAATTTGAATGTCTTTGATACTCAATTGTTGAAATGGCATATCAGTATCCTCTGTCTTCTAAAGCATCTCGTTAATTTGGGTTGAAGGGAATTCTTCATGGCTTTCATCAGGGAGTAACTCATATTGAGCATTATCCTCATTCTGCACTAGGGATGTGGCATAATTAGTTGGGGCATTGTGACAAACAACTATAGGGCATACACTCGACCCTGCTTCAAATATTACAGGACCAAAATCATCCTGTCATCATTCTTTGTTCCTTCTGAAGTCTTGTTAATGTTTCCTTCAACAATTTTCTCATGCACTGGTTCTACTTCATAACTTGATTCAGACAATTGAGCCAAGGCAGAGAATCTATTAGCATCAATAAATCTCAACTCATTATTAGGAATCTATAACAATCGGGGTCTGTATTCTTGTCTGACTGCTTTCTTTGCACCATTGAGATTAGTATTATTCATTAATGAATTTCGATTCATGTACTTTTTCTATCTCTTCTTGCAATCATTTTCCATATGCCCAATTTTATGACAATGTAGACACAGGTGCGGCACCCTGTGATAGTTAATTGATTGCCAAAATCCACCTTCTTCCATCCCAATCCATATGCAATTTTTCCTCTGCGCTGCAAGATCAAGTTCAACACATACCAATGCTTCTGAAGTTTCGGTCACAACAGACATGGCTTCATGAATTTGAAGAACAGGGCCTACATTCCCTGCAATGGATCGAAGCATGTCATCATGGTAAAAATTAGCAGGTAATGATGGGAAGCCAATCCATATAGGGATGATTGAAGGATCTGAATCAAAATCAAAATCATATGTCCATCTGAAAAATCTGAATAAGAACCCCTTGATATATAAATACTTTTGAATAAGAATTTTGAGGAAGTCAGCTACACTCCCTAACCGAATTAGGATATGCCTCGCATTCATCCTACTTAGTATAAAATCTGAGCTTAGATGCAGCCGCTGCGAGAGACATTCTTTGATTTCTGGAATAGATGGGTGACCATATGAGCTTTTAGCTATGACAGCATTTCGAAGGAACGAGCATGACTTCTGAATCTCTTCCTGTGAAAAGAATACTGCAGATTCTCCTTTGTCTGTATATGCCAGAGCTTTCACCTGGAAAGGAATATAAGGCCGATGTTGGTCTTCCATGAGTGTTTGCGCATAGGACTTTCGAGGAGCAACATACTATCTGAGCATGTACATGCACAGATACATAAATTGTGCATTAATATACATTGTCTATCCACATGTTCATAGTCAACTATATCACTCAGGTATTCTAAAAAATGTGCAGATGAAAATGAAGACACAAAAGAGCGGATGTATTAAAGCAGAGCTTGAGTCACACCTAGCACTTAAATTGCTGACAAGAATTTCATCGATGCAAACCTGCAGCTCGGCAACAGACAGATTAATGGACAATAGGTACAGTAAATGCCAGAAGATAATCTGTAGTTTATCTGCCAGCTTAAATCTACATGAATCAGTGAAAGTAATTAATTCTTTTAGCAGGGTTTTAGGATACCATACACTAACACAACAACAAAGCAGATCTAGTTGCTGCAAATTCTTTTGAATGACTGTTTAACACGCGGAATTAAATAAGGATTAAAGGGGATGTTCATTCATTGAACAAAAATGCACATTTATAGCTAATTAAATAGCATGCGTATTATTCATTCCACGAATTTAGGTTTATTAGACGATTTAGTGTTCACGTGCTAGACCTTTCCCCACCAGCCGTGGTTGGTGTTTATTTACATCGACATAAAGTCCGAACACCTTAGATTAACTGTCAAAGAAAAACTTTTTAACCTCCATCGGTTGTGATATTATCTAGTGGATTAGATCTTGATGATCGCCCATTAGAGATACATTTGCAAGAACCTTGAAGACTTTCATTCCTTGAATATCCATAATTTGGATCACATTTGGTCCTGTAAGACCTTTACATTTGGTCCGATTATGAAATCGGGTTTTCAAGTTTACATTCAGTCGCAACCCAACTGCTGGATTTGCTTTTGCTTGCAATTGAATCTTTAGATTTGCTTTCATCCGTGATCAAACCATTGAATTGACTTCGGACTACTGAATGTGCTTCCGTCCACAATCAGACGGTTGGATTTGCTCCTAACCATGATCAGACTATTGACTTTGCTTCTGGTCAAGGTCTACTCGATGGATTTGGGTTTTATTGTGCTAGGATCCCCTCTTGGGTATGTCCACAATTTCTGACTCTTTCTAAATATTTTTGTAACTTTTGAACCTTCCTGAGTACTTCTACAGTTTTTGTGATTCTTCTGGACTTATCTGCTATTTCTTGACTTTCCAAAGTATACCTTCAATTTTATGGTTTCCGTGGACATCTTTGTCATTTCTTGACTTGTCAGGAGATTTCTACAATTTCTTGACTCCCCTGGACATTTATATCATTTCTCCACTTGTCAGAAGATTTCTACAATTTCTTTACTTCCCTGGATATTTCTATCATTTCTTGACTTGCTGGGACACTTCTTGACATTTCTGTGTGTTTCTGTCATTTCTTGACATTTTTTTGTATTCATATCATTTGTTGACATGTTGGGTGTTTCTGCAATTTCAAAGCTTGACAAGGTATTTCGTCATTTCTTGATTTTTTTGGACATTTCTCGGTCATTCTTTGGCTTTCCAAGGTATTTCTATCATTTCTTGAATTTCTTGGACTTCTCTGTCATTTCTTGACTTCCTAGGATATATTTGTAATTTTCTGGTTTCCCTGAACATCTTTGTTATTTCTTGACCTTCCGGAGTGTATTTGCAATTTCCTGACTTCCCTGGACATCTTTGTCATTTCTAGATTTTTCAGAATATTTCTGGTGTTTCCCAACTTCCATGGACATCTTTGTCTTCCATATTATTTCTGTAAGACATTTCTACCATTTCTTGACTTCTCAGGATACATTTGCAATTTCATCCCATTTCTGAATATATTTGCAATTCCATACCCTTTCTGCATATATTTGCAAAGGCATGTGGATTTGGATGATTACCCTTTTTCCAGAACGAATAGTCTTAAGTAACTCAAGAGAGCACATACTACTTGAAGGAAGCGGAACGGTATCGTTCCACCGAGTCATGGAGAAGATATGAATCTGGTTGAACAAAGGTATTTTGGTAATATCTAGGCAGAACAGGAACTTTGTGCAATACCTGGACTAAGCGAGGGCTTTTGTATAATCCTAGGCTTTTTTTGCAATTTTTAGACAAGTCAAGGTTTGTTAGAATTTTCAAGATTGAAAGTCATTGAGCATGATATTTTTGTAATTTTTGGATAGGCTAGGGATGGGATGGGAGGTCTCTTACACCCGACGAGAGTCTGCTACAGTAGGAGCCCCCCCATTCCGAGGTTGCTCGGACGGGGTACGCTTCTGCCCCGTTGGTCTGCTAAGGAGGCTTTGACAGAGGCCCGTCAAGATCTGGAGCTGGCAATGCATCTCTGCAAGTTCATCGGCGACGACATCTCGATGCGGCCACATAGATGAGAATGCCCCTTGCGGTCTCTAGGGGGAATTGGGGCCCTGGTGGGACCCTCGACCATAGTTGCTGGTGTTGCAGTAACTCCCACGGGGTGCCATGACTTTCTATTTGATTTTTCACAGACGGCGCCAAAAAGTGTAGAGGCGAGAAAATAGTCTCTCGAATCCCGTACCACAATTTTAATATTTGTTTGTTGGAGAAGATCGTCAAGCCACTCGTGGAAGCCTGCAAACACCAGAAAGACGACATCAGAAGGAGCCCTGGGCATTACCCCAAGGGACAACCTTCCGGTGCTTAAGTCAGGACCTCGTCACGTAAGGATCGATGGAGGATGGAGAAGAGAGAGAAGGATTAGAGCAGAGTGATCAAACTTGGAAGGGAGATCCGACTTCTAGAGAAGTGCTCGCCACACCCTATTAGTGCTCGGAGGACGCTCGCTAGGCTGGAAGCATGCTCAGAAATGGGTCGGGCTCTCCTCAATAAAAGGCTCTCTGTCTGTAGATGTTTGTAGCTGTTAGTCTGTCTCATCATGCGTGAGCGGCTGTCTCACTGTGTGTCCGTTCGTCCCAAGTCGAAAGTCCATTTATAATAGGGTTTACCGTCCCGGTCATGGCCCGGGACGAGACGATACGAGTGAGTACCGTTGCGTATCGAGACAACAAACTATTACATATATATATATATAAAATAATTCAAATGATATTCTATCTCAATTGACTAGTTGTTGTGTGATTTAAATGAGCACCCCGGTTCGAATCTCAACTTTATCATTATTTTAAACATACTCATGCACGCCTCTCTCTCCCCTCATTTTACTCTCTCACTCTCTCTCTTTCTCTCGAATCCCTCTCTCTTCCTCACTCATTCTCTCTCCATCTCTCTCCTTCTCTCTCTCGGTTTTAGCCCAGACGAGGTCCGATCGAGACGTGGGAGGCACCGATGGAACGAGCTCGATGCGAGGAACGCATGGACGCCCTTCTTCCCTCGGTTCGTGGAGTGTGGAGACGAGACAGGTCGAGTGGAGCCGTGTCGTGCCGTCGTCCGATCAGCACCGAATCGTGATTTTCGTCGCGCATGAGGTAGGGGGATGGACTCCTCTCCTCGTTAGGACACTGCCGATGCCACATGCGTCGTGGTCCGATGCCCTTTTTCTCGTTTTCCATGCATGCTTTCATGTTAGGGTAATTTAGCCCCTTTTTCATAAAATCAACTCCATGGGCATCGTCTTTCAATTTTAGCGGCATGCGTAGGGATAAAATGTTGTTATGGTATGGTAGGATAGTTTAGGCGCGTGTTTCCCCGCGTTTCCCGTTGATTTCGGTCGATCGGGAGGGGGTCCGGTTCTGGGCTCCGTAATCTCAAAACCCAGAGGGTGAAACGCGCCAGCCTCGGTGCGTTACAGTCCCCTGACGCTCCTGAAGAGGTGCTTTACCTGAAGTTTAACGGACGACCCCTGGTCCGTTAATTGACCTTTGATAGGTCATTTGACCATTGACCTAGTAAGGCGGTTAGTGTAGTGGTGCATGGTAGGTCCGTTATAGCCCTACAATGCCCTGGCTCTGGTGCGTTATATCATGCATGAAACTGTGAATTTCTGTGGTTTTTATGTGTTCGGGTGCCTTTAATGGGCCTGAACCCGTGCATTATAATCACGTAGCGCACCTACCTTGGTGCATTATGTTTCTGTTTGACTGTGGATTCCTAGGTGTTCCGGTGCCCTTGACGGACTGGTCCTAGTGCATTAGGGTTATATAGCGCACTTGCCTTGGTGCGTTATATTTTCTGAGTGACTGGTGAGCGTAACGGGCCATGGTAGGTGCGTTATGTTACTGTAACGCCCCATCCTTGGGGCGTTACAGCCTGTGTGTGTCTGTATGCTTGTATTCCTTGCATCGTTCGGGTGAGTGTAATGGACCCAAGGGGCGCGTCACATGTCATGTAGCGCACCTCCCTTGATCCGTCATATGCTGTAATGGTGCTGTGTAGGCGCGTTACATCCTCTGCATGTTCAAAGTGTTGCATGTTCATTCCTTAATGCACTTCGTGTTTCCTAGGTGCCAGGGTTAATGTGTACATTGCGATAGAGTGTCCTTCTCTTTCCTGGTGATGGAGTCACTAGTCGTAGCCTGACGACTTCCGTGTCGGCCCACCTGGGAAAGGTGGCGGGGCAATCCCCATATACGGTTTTTAAGCTAGTTTCCGTGGGCCCTCTCGCATAGTCAGTAGCATCCTACTGGGAGGGAAAACTATCTAGAGACCTCGCTCAGGGCGATGGGTCAGTGTGTGCACACATGGTCAGAGGCTTGGACTAACACTGGCAAGTGTTACTCTGACTAGTTCTTGGTTCGGTACTGTTACGCCTCTCACGAGTCGTTAGCCAGACAGCGGGTTGCTTGAGATGCAGTGTGGCAGATGCAGCTGCTCTCCTTCTTCTAATGATCTCTTCCTTTTCCTATCACCCAGGTTAGTGAAGGTTGATTCTTTTAGTAGATATGATTCTTGATGCGTCTCTCGCGGGTCACGAGCCAGACAGCGAGACTAGTTCTGATGTTCCGATGTGTTTGTCGCGGGTCACAAGCCAGACTGCGAGACGAGTTTCTCATGCTTGTAGTTGCATTTGTTGGCATGTAGTTAGTTGTTTATACAATGTAGATAGAGTTTCCAGCTTTAGTTTAATTGTGTTTAATTTATGCCATTGCATGTTAGTGCATTAAATGTGTGCGTCCATTGCTTTTATATTTGTATGCTTGCATGTCTAGTGTGAGGTAGGGATCTACGTGACCCTTGCTGAGTCTGAGTGTGACTTACCCTTCCCACTTTCAAGTGAGCAGCCCCGTCGTCTCCAGAAGCTTCACGTGATTTTTGACGACTGTTAGTAGAGTGCCAGCAGTAGTCAGTCTATCCTTTTGTGTACTTTTGACCGGGGTATGCCCCGTGTAGTTGTACATTTGGACTTCTTTTCAGTTTAGGACTGGTATAATTACAGAATCTAGACTATTGTATATATTTTAGCACTCTGATATTTTTACTTGCATTCGTACTGGTATTAATTTTACTGTCATAATTAATATTATCTATCTGTAATTCCAATTCATTATGCAACTCCTCGACAACCTCACTAACCCTTCAGGGGCCTCATCAGCCTCTTGGGTGGCATCCCCAGATCCTGCCATCGGTATATCAATTTTATCGGTATATCGGTGTCCGGATGTCCAGGTCGTTACAGTTGGTATCAGAGCTGTGTTGGGGATTTGTATAAGGAATTGAAATTACTTGCAATTGTCCAGAACAAGTCCACTTGAGTCGTCTATTGCTGGCTTAGGATGTTTTCTGCAATTGTTGATAGGTTTCCATTCCTGTGTGGCTTCTAGATCTAAGATGCTGCATTATGAAGAGTATGTGTATTCTGGGAGAGAGGTGGCATTTCTCCTCCTGTGATAATCCTGTTGGTTAGTTTAGTTGAATTACTGTTTGTGCATTGCTTCTGTAGTTTGGTCAGTTCATTGTTTGTGGATCTCGGTGAGTTTAAGTTGTAAGAGGAGAATTCTCTCATTTGTGATTTTGGTTTTAGCCTTTCTTCTCTCCTCTTTTTCACTTCTCCCGTTCTACTTTCTCCCTCGTTTCTCTTTTTCCTCTGTTCTTCTCATTGCGGGGTGCACGACCGTGTTGAGTTGACCGAGGTAGAGACACGACGGAATGGGTTAGAATGTGATGGAATGATGGATGAGGTGGACGCTAGTAGGATTTGTGGGTGGGTCCTATACTAGTATTGTTTAATCATTTTGTCACATGTTTCTTAAAGAGGTTTGTTTCTCTGTGTGGGCTAACTGGCTTGTCACCTCCAGTGTTGACAACCATGTGTAAGTTCCATAGTGTATTCCTGTTAGCTTTTCCCTTGTTCGAATTCCTATAACTATTGGTGTTCGTAGACATTCGAAGGAGCTAAGGAAAATTCCTATAACTATTGGTGTTCATAGACATTCGAAGGAGCTTCGCAACTGTGCCAGTCTCGCGCCGATCCGACATCGGGTCTAATCGCAGCAGGCATTTTTGCCGGGTCGCGCAGTTTTGAAACTGCAAAGTAAGTCCGTGGACAGCAAGCAGCGACGACCCCCAGGCCGGCCGCCTCGCCTCCCATAAGGCGAACTTGTGCGTCCCCCTCCTAGGGATCGTCCCTCCAGGAGTCCCCATCGTAGCGGTAGCACTCCCGGTGCGATCGACCCACCGACCAGGACATGGACCCCATGATTGTCAGTGCGTGTGACCACCAGAGCTGCCCAAATCACTGCCCGTCAACCCATGCTTGTTACTCCCGGGTCACCATTGTATCCCTTTACCTTCCTGCGTGGAGTGGACAGTGACATTTATTTTTGTAAATTATTGATAATTATTTGTACCAGAAGTACGAGTCTTGGCCGGGGTCATCTTCCCCATGCCCGATAGCGTGGAGGTATCGTGTCCGCTCCCCTCTCGGCAATTTGCTTCACTCGTATATATTTCTATATGCCACTGCATGGGAGTGTTAGGATAATTTAGCTTGCTCAAATTTCAATCACCGCTGCGAGAGAGAGTGAGACCATCCCGTGACCCGATCCGGGCATGAAAGTGAGAGTTGACCACCCTATCTCACTGCCGATTTTTCAACCGTGCACGTCCGCACGCTTCCCTCGCTAAGGGACGAGTCGTGAGCTTGCTTACAGTCCCAGGTTCACCTGCAAATCAGTCAAGTCCGTTGTCCATCCCACATCATTTAGTATGGCAGCATATGCATATAGGTTCGTGTGAATCGGCATGGCTACGCTCTGGTGGGTTCAAATGTTATCGGGACAATGTATGCCATGGGATGACATTTGTTTATTCATTTATCTTCTTATTGGGATGTTCGGTTCTCATAATTCGGTATGGGTAACCGCGAGCTGCTATCACCATAAAATGTTAAAACGAGCGAGGAAACCGGACACACGATGCAGAATTGAATAACCGACTCCAAACAGAATTTTGACAGCATCTCCCCTTGCCCTAAAATATGTCGGGGAGAGATATAGGAGACCCGTCGACAAAGTGTTGAGACAGGTTTTGAAATGAACGAGCATATCAAAATGATAACCCGGATTAGTTTTGCCGATTATTCTTTGCCCGTTTTGGCACCACAGTGTATACCTGGGAGTCCCAAGGAGGACCAGCACAACCACAGGCCAAGGGACGTAAAAGGCTAGGGGCACTATCCACCTTTGAGGTGGTTAAAGTCTTATTTCCCTGACAACATCATCGGAACTCATGCTATAACATATTACGGAGCCCCATGACTTATCAGGATAATTAGAGTTCCCAGGGAGGTATGGGATAACACAGTTGTAACGACCCAAGATCTGAGTACCGGAAAGGAATCGGTGAGACTCGAACCCTGGCCCACCACCCACGTGTCTGAAGAGTCGGAAGGGTTAAAAGATGGTGTGAGGGTACACAAGAAGCTAAAATAACTATAGAAAAAATATAATAATCTAAATGATAATGCAAGAAATTAAATAAATATTCACTACACAACTACAAGGTCTAGAGTATCTCATGTCCAAATAAGTAGAGTCAATAGAAAAGAAAAGAGAAGTACAAGTACATGGGACATATCCTGGCTCTAGCAACTGGCGACTAACCCTGACTGCACGAACCACGCGGAGCCTCGGATGCACCTCTCGATGGCCCTACCTCAACTGAAAACACAGGGGTGAGCCTCATTTCACTGGCTCAGTAAGGATCCTGCAGACCCCTACCTCACAACGAGAAGATGAGACAACGAGGAAAGTAACACTACCTGATAGGAGTATGGTAGTAACAATAGTAAATAAATGGAAAATCTCACTACGACTAACTGTACCAAGCCAAACGAACTGACTGCGGTCCACGAAACACAAGTCTGTACTTGCCAGAAGACAGGAGCACCACCCAGTAGAAGCAAGGCCGGATGCGTCCCCTGGCATCTTACACCACGCCCAAGTGTCTCCCTACAGGCCCCAGGCGGAGACTGAGACACACAATAAGTATCACAAATAAGGACTAGCTGGGGTCGTGCTCGTCAGTGCGAATCCGACGCCCCCAACCACGTGTGCATACACAGACCATGTGCTCTAGGTTAGGCCCTCTAGCTGGTTTTCCCCCAGCCCGGATGCAGGCTGCAAAGGCGAGGGGCCCTACAGTAACCAGCTTGCAAATCGTCTCTCTGGGTCACGCTCTCCACCACTCCCAAGTGGGTCCGTACACACATGTGCAGGAAAGCTATGACTAGTGGGCAGGTCACTAGAGGTAAGACTCTAACTCACAGAAACTACGGCTCGTCATGTTGATGAGGTGCGAAAATGACCCTTCGCACCACACCGAGTCTCAGTGACGCAGACCAACGGAGCACAAAACCTGAGATGATAACAGGGTCCAACAACCCTTGAAATAGATGGGCCCACAAATCGAGGTGAAACCACTCCCTCTGGGCCCCCTTGGCACACATAGGTCTCACAGGAGGCTCCGAGCATCTATTGAGCCAAAAACCACAAGGGGTTGAATCCCAGGTTCACCAAGGCACAAGACAACTAGAATAAAACACGTTGAGCGAAGAAACAGGAATGCACCCAACCCTGGTGCCGGGATCATTAACGCGCCTTGAAGAGGGTCGCAATCCGATCAGAACGTGTCCCACACATGGGCCACGTCAACATGTTGACACGGTCTTCCAGAGGGCCGTGACCTTAAGTCGTGGTTTGTTCCCTGACTGCGATCCACGATACATGTCAAAGACTAACACGGTGGTTGCTCCCACCGTGACATAATAGACGTAGTCAGTCAATAGGGCGCAATCTCAACTACCCTATTATTCATCTTCTCCGATGAACGTGACCATACAGCACGTCGCGTTCCTCAAGAACACGACCCCTATTACTACCGCGATATAGAACCAAGACGAAATGGCGTACCCCTGCGGGGAAAGCCCGATCTACGCCCCATTCACCCCCAGGTGAAAGGGGAATACAAAGGGAAGAGAGTAAGAGAGTGGGAGAGAGAAATGTAGCAGGGAAAAGGGGGAAGAGCAGGGAGCCATCACCCCTACTCAACCCCCCCATTCCTCCCTTTTCCTTCTTTTTCTTTCTCCTTCTCCCTTCTTATGTTCAATGTACTCGGTCTCCATTTGCCATGAACAAAAATTCTTCTTTCGTTGCCCATTCTCGTTTGTGTTGTTTCTTGTTGGATTGAGCCCCTATGTGTGTTCTTCTATTGTTCCTGTTCTCCCCCCTAGTGGTTCGGATCCCCTTTGAATGATCTTTGGCCTTCACCCTCACCTATTTGCCACACAATGAAGTCCCCTTCTTCTCCCCAGAGAGCCCAAGCTCCCCAACACCATCGTTGATCTGTGTCCTCCCTAACTCCCTTGGACTCCCAGACCCTAGCCTCTCCCCCTCCCAGCTGAAGCCCCTCTTGCCATCTGAACCAAACCCCCCCAGATCCCACGGCTTTCTCCCTCTCACTGGCCTCCAACAGCTCAGTCTTTACTTCAGCGGCATGCCCCTAGAGCCCTCACCTGGCACACCCTCAGCCAGTTCCTCTCTACCAGTGCACCCCATACCTTGCTCAACGGTACAGCCCTTTGGCCAGACCCTTCACTGGTGGAGCTTGGCTCCCTCCAGCCTGCCTTGCCCGGTCCACCTTTGAGCCCCCTTGCCAACACATTGAACCCTGCCTTCTACCCTGTGCCTTACCCCTAGCATTTGCAACCAGTCCCTACCCTTTACCCTTGACACTTGTGGCTAGCCTTAGAGTTGTCTCCCACTCACCACTCCCTTCGTATTTTCTGAGGTTTTCATCCAAGGTGCTGCCGTCTTCGGACACCCACCGCTATTTGTTGGGTCCCGCCACTCCATGTGGGTGCGTTCCCTATATCTCCCTTACACCCGAGTCAAAGGGAGATGCTATCAAATTTTTGTCAGAAATAATGATATGAAAAGGACAAAAGGGAGCAACAAACAAATGGAATAATTAATAATAAAACACTCCGACCAAGGCAAAAGAACTATGGGTAGCATGAAGAGAACCGGACTGAATAATGGCTGAGTAATTTGAACACTCGTACTAGAAGGAGGAAGGCACAGAGGATGGTCAAGAGACAGAGGGAGGGAACCCTCATGAACTACACAAAAAATCAATCAAAAAGGGAGGGAGAGAAGAAGAAAAGAAGAAAAGAAATACCTTAAAGGAATGAAGAGGAGTGGGCCCTCCAAATGTTTCCCCAGCACACCCTCCTAATCCTTCCACGGCACACCCTTAAACCCCATCACCGGCACGCCTTTAAACCCCTTCGCTAGCACGCCTTCACTTACCCTTCACCGGCACACCTTCCCTTACCCTTCGCCGGCACACTCCTTGAGCGGTGCACCCCCTTTGCTAAGCTCCTTCCCTGGCATACTCTTCATCCCAACCTCCACCGATGCACCCCAGCCACTCCTTGGCATCCTAGCCCGGCACAACCCCACCTGCGTTGGCCTTACCCATGCACGGCCCCCACCTACACTGACCTTGGCCTTGCGTGCATGGACCCTACACGGACCTCAAGTTCCCACATGCACAGACCCTGCACGGACTCACCGAAGCTTGCATGGACCTCGCTCCTACCTTGCATGCACCTGCACGGACCCTGCATGGAGTCATCCAAACTTGCATGGACCCCATTCCTACCTTGCACGCACTTGCATGGACCTTGCATGGACTTAACCCCAAATATGCATGGACTTTGCCCAGCATTGCATGGAATTAACCCCAAACATGCATGGACTTCGCCCAGCATTACATGGACTTTACCCCAAACATGCATGGACTTTGCCGATTGCATGGACTTAACCCCAAACATGCATGGATTTTGACCAGCATTGCATGGACTTAGCCCAAGACTTGCAAGGACTTTGTCCAAACCTACATGGTCTTGCATGAACATACATGGACGTTACTTGCATTGCATGGACTCACTCTCAGACTTGCACGGACTTTGTCTTTGGCCGCATACACCTACATGGACTTCGTCCAAAAGCTGCATGGACTTTATCCAAACTGCATGCCCTTGATCGCGTGCATATGCACGGACTTTGTCCTTGACCCCATGCATATGCACGGACTTACCCCAGAACCTGCATGGACCTTCATCCCAAAACCCGTGCATATGCACGGACCTTGCCCTTGACCCCGTGCATATGCACAGACTTACCCCGGAACCTACATGGACCTTCATCCCAAAACCCGTGCATATGCACGGACTTACCCCAGAACATGCACGGACTTCATCAAACATGCACAGACTTTGTTTATACCTGCATGGACCTAGTTCAGAATCTGCATGGACTTAGCCCTGCATATGCACAGACTTCGTCCAGAACCTGCACGGACTTGCCTAAACTTGCACGGACTTTGTCCCCTAGCACCGCCCAAACATGCACGAACCTCGCCCCTGGCCTGCGAACATCTGCACGGACCTTGCCCCTTTGCTGAAAACCTGCATGGACTTTGCCCCCATTTTGCTGGAACCTGCACGGACCTTGCCCCTGGCCCGCGTGCATCTGCATGGACTTTGCCCCCTTTTTTGCTGGAATCTGCACAGACTTTGCCCCAGCCTGGTACAACCCCTAGCTCCCTAGACGGTACACCCTTAACCCCTCCTCCAGTGGCACAACCTTGACCCCTCCTTCAGCGGTACACCCTTATCCCCCCCTCAGTTCACCCTTCACCAGCACAGCCCTTCGCCGGCACGCCCAGCCCCCAGCCTTCAGCGGTACACTCTCAACTCCTTCACCGGCACACCCGCCAGCACCCAGCCCGGCACACTTGCCACCGCCCAACCCAGCACGCTCCACCCAGCTCCCACCCAGCACGCTTCACCCAATTCTTCCCCGGCACACCCTGCTCTCTAGCCTTTGCCGGTACGCCCGTCTCGCCTTCCCCAGTACGCCCGTCCCGCCTTCCCTAGTGCACCCTTTTGGTGCCTTCGCTGGCACACTAGCTCTAACTCACCTGGTACACCTTTTGAGCCCCTTTCCTGCCCACTCCTCAAAAAAATATATATAATAAAATATATGATGGCAAGGATAATAACAACAATAATGATAATGAGATTATATAGAAAATCGACCCTTGAGTTTAAACCCCAGGTTAAGAACATTGAAGACCCTAGCGGTCATAACCGGACCCTTTTTATCCTTTAGCAATCAGCTCTGGACCGTTTTCTAGATCTATGCAGTCATGACTGGACCATTTAGAACAGAGTTAATGAAACGATTGAACTAGAACCATGCAGTCTAGGCAGGGCCGCTAGGCATCCTTGGCGGTCAGGTAAATGGCCGCTAGGTACCTCTGGTTGTCGTCCATATGGCCGCTAATGTCCAAAGCACATAAAACACCAGTAATGTGCTTTCTAGACAATTGGGTTTTGATGGTACAACCAGCTCGACGTCCTAGTGAGAATCCCAGGCTCACGGAGACTTATGGAGGCCTTAAAACAAGATCACCTAGTCCGGTGGAAGGAATATCCAATGGAGATGATCACAAGTCCAAGAAGGTGTGCTTATAAGTGCAAAAGTGTATGTAATGGCCACGCACCGGGATACGAACCATGTACTTATGAAAGACTATAGAGGAGAAGGGATCGTGGTAAATAAAGATAAAAACATGATAAGCCAATCCATGAAGCATATGAAATATGGTCATTCATACAAAACTATAGGTTTTGGCATGAAAATAGCATAAGCTTAAAATAAGTATGTGGAACAAGATACAATATCAACTGGACAGGATACTAACTTGTGGCATGACCCGTGGCTGAATGGAAATAGTATTTTCCAATTGTATGGAGACCAAATCAGGCAAGATTTGGAACTGGATAAGAATGCAAATGTCGGACTGTTTATTTCTGAAGGGCAGTGGGCTCTTCCTGTTGCACTTTCCATGGAAATGGCAGAACTTTAGGATCTTGTCAAACAAGTCCGAATTCATCATCCAGGGTCAGATGTCCTCATGTGGATGAATAATGAACAAATTAAGAAGGTTAACTCCATCTGGCAAGAGATAAGACAAAAAGGGCAGATTTTTTCTCATCATGATTGGGTCTAGAAAAATCCAACTTCGCAAACTGCTTCACTCATCACTTGGCAAGCTGTCCTTAATAAACTACCTACAATAGACAACCTGTAGAAGAAAGGAATTTACCTTCCAAGTATGTGTCCACTATGTAAGCAGGGGAGAGATGAACTTGACCATATGTTCTTTGACTGCTCCTTTAGCAAATGGGTTTGGAAACAAATCCTTGAAAGGTTTGACCTGCATAGATAGTTGAGCATTGGACTGCACCAAGAATTGCATTTGCTAGAGGTCCAATTCCAGAAATCGAAATAGCTTGTCAAGCTTGCTAGAATTCTGTTTCGAATGGCAATATGGAAAATCTGGAAAGAGAGGTGTGTAAGAATCTTTGAGGATTCACCTAGCTCCAAATCAAGTGTCCTCATCCAAATTATTGAAGATGCAAGAAGCTACATGGAAAAGCAAGGGAAAATGAGGTTAACCACAAGGGAAAATAGAATTTTTAGTAGATTTATCATATTCCCACAATAAGCTATGAGTCCACAACCTGTGTGGTCCTTAGCATTCTAGATCTGCTTGGCAGACTTCTGATGTATAGTTCTTTTTTCTTTTAATACAAATACCATATTATTACTTACCAAAAAAAAGTCTGCCACTAATGAAACCACTTTGTTGATCAGAAGTAATAAGTGGAAGAATGGGGCGCAGCCGATCGCAGATAAATTTGACAACAATTTTGTAAGTGAAGTTGCATAAGCTAATAGGTCTGAAATTTGCATAGGAGTTGGGGTTCTTTACCTTAGGGATCAATCAGAGGATAGTGGAGGTGACTCCCTACGGTAACCCCCATCCTTGAAAGAAACTTTGGATGGCGCAAGTAACATCATCTCCAATAATGTCCCAGTAGTGAGTGAAGAAACCTCCAGTGAAACCGTCTAGCCCAGGAGAACTGTTGCCAGATAGAGAAAAAATAGTGCTTTTAATTTCCTCTGGCATGGGAGTGGCATATAAGGCCATATTCTGCTCTTCAGTAATCAAGTGAGGAATAACTGAGAGAAGATTTTCATCTATATTATGATCTTCAGAGGACAAGAGAGTATTGCAAAAATGCATTGCACCATTTAATAAACCAGCCTGGTCTTCCACCCAATTGCCATCAATTTTCAGTTTGTGAACATAGTTTCTCTGTCTTCTGACCTTAGTATAATGATGGAAAAATTGAGTATTTCGATCTCCATAAGTGATCCAATGAAGCCGTGAAAATTTCTTCACGATGGACTACTAGCCACATCTCAGCATTAGCTTTACGAAGGTTCATCCGATTTTTCGTAGTAGGGTTGGCATCGAACACTTCTTGAGCCTATTCTATGTGAAACTCCGCACTTTCTTTCGCTTGATGAATGTTGCCAAAAATCTCTTTGTTCCAACTTCTCAGTGCAATCTTCAAGGATTTAAGCTTTTTCTTCAAAGAGTGAAATGGATGGTTGGATTGACCATGCTTGCTCCATTGCTGTTTAACAAATTCTAGAAAGTCAGAGTGAGTGTGCCACATATGTTGATAAATGAATCTCCCAGTGACTGCTTGCATTGGACGCATGGAGAGAAATAAGGGGACATGATCAGATGGGCCTCTAACCAAACGCTTAATGGACGGGTTAAAGGGAGAGTTTAACCAGTTAGCATTATGAATTACCCTGTCCTGACGGGCTCTGATATGGGAAGCCCCTATTTGATTATTAGACCATGTGAAAGGAGACCCTGAATACCCCGCATCAATTATACTGATGGCAGTAAGAAAAGTTTAAAAATCAATCATTGCAGCTACAGAAGACATGACACTACCAAGCTTTTCTTCTGGGGAGACTATACAATTAAAGTCTCCACCGATGATCCAAGGAATGGTCACATCTTGACTAAATTCCATTAAAGAATCGAACATGTCCCTGTGAATACTAGCACTACATGAAGCATAAATGGCAGTAAAATACATATAGACAGAGTTGTCTTCCTTGAGAGTGATAGTAATATATTGAGGATGCTGCTCAATGATATCAAGGCAAATGTTGGTGTTATGAAAGTGATGTGACACCAACTATGGGGTGGTCGGTATGATGCAATCTACCCTTGGACCTATCCCGCAAACACACACAATTGGCACAAGTTTTCCTTCCACCTTGCTTTTCTGATTCTTAGTCACTTTTCATTGTTCTCCTAGTTGTTTTTTTCATTACCGGTACGTTCAAACCCAAAAGAGAAGGAAAAGGTCATTTTTCCTGTCAACACCCGCTAGCCCTCATCTTCGAATAGGATCAACATCTTCACGCCGATTAGGTGAGCACCTAGTCACAGCCCTTTATAGGTTTGCTTTAATGGTTTAGTATAACATTTAGCTCCATCAAACGGTAAGTGAGTGTTCGTTCAACAAATCCATCTAAATGAGAGTCTACCGTGGAGCGAGTTGTGAGAGAGACCCTCCAACCCATGCCCTTGGCATGCTGGCCGCCCACAAAGTTGGGCATCCCAGGCCCTTAGGGGTTCAGCCCAAGCTAGCTTAGCCCCTTGGAGCATCAAGGTCCCAGCCCGGACCATCACCATCATCACCGAGTTGCCTATGGGTGACGTGAGCACCACACGAGTGAGCCGTCCACGTGAGTCTGGTGCTTGTTCATTGATTCCTTGCGAGTCATAGGTCCTTGGTGCATTCGAGTCATCCCCGTGGCATCTTTGCTCGTGCCACATCACCTCCCCTCTAGGGTGCGACGCCCTCTATCTCTCCCTCTCACTTAAGCTAGGTGCGACGCCCAAATCTGCGTTCTTCCTCATCTTCCTGTGTGGTGTTGGTGGAGATCTCCATTCCTAGACATTTGGCATTGCTTGTGGGATCTTCATTCTTCACCGTTTGCTGCGGGGAGGTCACAAGAGTTTTGCTGGCCTGGCCACACCTCCCCCTGTTTGCTTGCTAGACAGAGCCTAAAAGCAAAGGTTGGTTCACCCCCACCACCCATCATCTCGCCACCAAATTTTTACTGCTTCTTTCCCACGTCCTCCCCTCTCTCCAGACCAAATTTCATCACCCCATTCCACCATTTGACCCTATTCCACCATCTTCTGTGCCCCTGGGTGGAGTCTGCCTGTGTGCAGATCTACAAGATAGATACCTATCAACTGGCAGTTTTCACCCCTTAAACCACCTTAGATCGCCACCAAACTTGGTGTGCACGTCCCTCTCACTCCCCCCTACCGTCCACATTCGCTACTTGCTCCAGAAGACCCATTTGCCCCTCCTCTCACCACCTCCTTTAGATAGGTTGCAGTCTGCCTGCATAGGTCTGCAGTCTGGTCACTCCACTTCACCATCTCCCCACGCCCAAAACTTCTTCTATGAACAACCCCAAGAACCATCGCCCTTCCTCCCACGTCCCCACACCACCTCCCCACAAAAGCCTAGCCTCAGATTAGCTCCAAACACCCAATTACTACGGTCAACTCTTGGTCTTTATCTAACAGTCTGCAGATAGACCAGACCCGATAGAGGTCTGCTATTTAGGCTGCCCTGACTTCAACACTTGGTTCAAGCACTCCGCCTTCATTGGGCACTCATAGGACATCCCCACCAATGTCCACGCCGAATTTCACGATCATAGGACCACCAGAAGCTGCCGTTCTAGGTTCCCCTTCCCGCGGGTCGCCTGACTCTATGCATGCCGACCTGCTCCTACCTGTCGACTTGTTACAACGAGGGAGCACCGACCTGACCCCGCTGGCTGCTGCCCTCCTATGGGGCAATCGTCAACCACTACTGGACAACGTCAGAGGCCCCTCTCACTAGCCCGATAGTCGTGACACTCCGTTCCTGCTACAGATCTCACTGGTGGTGCAGATGACTCCGTCTGTCCGGATCGACCAGCCGCATACTGGGTTGCCGTTGCGCCATTGAATTGCTGCTCGTCAACCCAAACACAGCCTCTCGGATCCATTTGTATCCTTTTACCTCCCTGTGAGGAGTGGGCATTTGAGTTTGGTTCTGTACTTGTCTAATTTCGTTGTACCGGGTAGTCGTGTGTCTTGGCCGGGAGTCTTCCCCACGCCCCGAGCGTGGAGGTACAGATCCACTTCTCCTCTTGTTGCACTTGCTAGTTTAGTATATGTTCTGGATGCCACTGCTTGTGTACGATCAGTAGGATTCTAACCCATTTTAGTTCTATCCACTACTACGAGCGAGAGAGCATGGCCGTCTCGTGTCTCGATCTGAGCACGAGAGTGAGTAGACCACCCTAGTCTCCATCAGTTTCTCAACCGTATGATCCGTGTGCTTCCCTTATCTTGGGGACGACTGCGAGCTTGCTGTTCTTGTTGTGGACGTAGACCTTTCTTGGAGGCTCTTGGTGTCAAGCTGAATTAGCTCCGTTGGTCACGTCATTACTGGTCGCATTGTCCACTTAGTCCGGTCACCACCTAGAGGCCCAGGTTCGCACCCTGTCTGGCATCAACTTCTAGGTTAACCCAACCCACAGGGGATTCCTCTTCGAGTCCTCTTCGTAACGAGTCCATGCTCGTCATCATCCACCCCCAGATCAGGTCGGAGTGGCTATTTTCGTCTGACCGCGCAGATCTGCATCACTAGATGCCTGACAGGATGTGATCTCCATTGCGAAGTCTTTATATATCATCCTTCTGGGAACAACTAACAACCCCTACCACTCAGACATTTTACATCGAGTCCTCTTCACAACGAGGGCTGACCCGCCCCGATCTGACATCAGAGCTGATCGCGGTGCCCATTCTCGCGGGGCTACACGACTCGCCCAGACAGGCCCGACTTGAGGATGATCTCCCTATTGTGGGAGTTTTCCTCATCGCCTCACTTCAAATTAGAACCTGACCTTTGATTTCATCATACTACTTCGAGTCCTCTTCGCAAGGAGGGCTCACCCGCCCCGATCCGACATCAGAGCTGATCGCGGTGCCCATTCTCACTGGGCTTCGTGACTCACCCAGATAGGCCTGAGTTGAGGATGATCTCCCTGTTACAGGAGTTTTCCTTGTTGCCTCACTTCAAATTAGGGCCTGACATTCGGTGCCATCATACTACTTCGAGTCCTCTTCGCAAGAGGGCTCCCCGCTCCGATCTGACATCGGAGTTGATCGCGACGCCCATTCTCTCCAGCGCGTGCAGGCTGCGACCTGCCTGCCTGCAAATCGGTGCCAAAGTGATTGCACCCTATAAAATAAAATAATAATAATAACCTATTTCTCTCTGCTAAAAAAAAATCATGTTTTGGTAAAAATTGAGTTATTTAAAATAAATTTATTTGTCATAAATCTAAAATAATTAATTTGTAAGAAAGATATTTTCACAATAATTTCTCCCTTTTTAGTTGTGACAAAATAAATTTTAAATAGTTATAAATTTAATAATTTTTACCTCAAATTTTTTTCATGCCCTAGTCATGGGAGTAGATTGATATAATTCCCCCTTTTGTTTCGATTAGAAATTTTCATGGGAATTTAATATCTCCCCCATTTTGCCGTTAGCCAAAAAGATATTAGAAACCCGTGTAAGCTCCCTCTAAATTAGTGATCTTCTCCAAAGATAACATTGACGTAAATTGTAATGACCCAAGATCCGGATACCGAGACAAGCCCGATACTATTCAGATCCTGCGCCGTCACCCACGAACTGGTGAGCTCGGAAGGGTTAAAGGGTTGGTATGGTTATGCATTGAAATTCTGAACAATAATAGGAAAGTAAATCTACAGGATTAATCCACAGTTCTGACAGAAAATAAAATTACATTTTATAACAATTAAATAACAACTACAGAGTCCAGTCCACAAGTATAGTCAGGGAAAAGAACGTACACTATCCCGGGCACACCCCGATAACCTGGTGAGCTGAAAACTAACGAACCTCCGATAAGAATGCTCCACTCCAAGGAGAACGCCGCACCTAAAAAGTAGGGGGTGAATCTCATCTCACAAGCTTAGTAGGGGTCCCGCAGAACCCCACTACAATGAAAGCGGTAATAGAAGTGCAGCTACGGAAGTAACAACAGTAAAGAAAAGTAGTAAGGACAGCAACAATGGGAGAAATAGAGTAAGAACGTCGATATGACATGACGACGATGATCAGAACCAGAAGGTAGTCAACCAAGGGAAACACGCACAGGCCCTCTACACAAACCTGACCCCACGGTCGGATAGTCCATCCTCTCCGACGGAACCACTAACCAGGCCACACGGCCAACCACACGTTGAACCAACACCCTCGGGAGAATCTCTCGATCCCGAACTAGAAGTAGCAGAAGAACCATACCCACACACACACACTCCGGGCGACACCAGCCTGACTGTCAGAAGAGCCATGACTCCCATGGCTGTGAAGAAACCTCGTCTCGAACACGAGTCACTAGGACAATGAGCATCCAAAACATAGAACCTCACCAGGTAGAAACCAGTGCCCAAAACCTCTCAAGTGATAGGAGTACTACCCCACTAGCACGAGATCGGAAGTGTCCTTGAACGACTTACACCGTAGCCTCAAGTGTCTCCCTACGGGCCCTCTAGCAAAAACTGAGACACAGACACAATACCACTGAACAAGGGCAAGCTGGAGTCGTGCTCGTCAGCACACATCCACTACCCCCGATCACATGTGCACACACAGACCATCTGCTCTAGGTTGGTCCTCTAGCTGGTTTTACCCCCAGCCGGATTCAGGCTGCAAAGACAAGGGACCCCAGGTAACTAGCGTAAAAATCACTACACGGGACAAGCCTCCACCATTCCCAGGTGGGTCGGCACGCAAACATGCCCAGGTCAACTACGCCTAGTGGGTAGAGTCACCCGGTGAGAGAGAGCTCACTGCAACAACAGAAACCACCAGAGTACCACTGATCCACACCAAACCACACGAGGCTCACTAGCACGAGAACCAAGAACCACCAACCCGACAGTTAAACCATGACTTTCGGTCCATAGAAGAGTAACCAAAGCGTAGGACGGGAAGCCAAGGACCACGGTCCATGATTCTTATGAAGACACCTAGTCGTGATCACAGCTCTCACATGGGAACACCTCTCGTGATCACGGAACTCCCGCGGGGATAGTCGACACTTGACATGGAAAGCCTAACACAGAACTGACTATCCACACTACGGGGCCACACACCTAGGAGGTCCACACCCCCCATCCAGACTTGACAGAACCCCGAGAATCACATGGATACACCTCACGCGAAGCCCCAACTCCCACGGACACCACGGATGCCAGAACTCAAGGCACAAATGCATCCGGGCTGAAGGGGGCTGGGCAGCCAAGGCACTGGCAGCCTAGAGTGCTGGGCGGCCTGATCCCTGGCCGCCCAACAGGGCTTGGTGGCCAGCCACTTGGCTGACCACCTAGGGGCATGCACTAGCCTAGGCGGTCCTCTCTCTGGCCGCCCAGAGCCCAGAGCTGGGCGGCCATCCCGATGGCTGCCCAACAGGGCTGGGTGGCCAGCCCTCTAGCCACCCACCCAGGGGCTGAACAGGCCTAGGTGGCCAACCCTTGGGCCGCCTAGATAGTGGGCGTCAAAATCACGTAAAACACACAGAATGGCCAGAGTCCTGGCCGTCTGCACCCCTGGGAGACCAGTAGTCCTGGGCGGCCAGGCCTATGGCAGCCCAGTCCTGGATGTGATGGCCACCTTCGTGGCCGTCTCCTATAGTTTACACCAAAAAATGACACCCGAGCCCATCCGGAGCTCGATCGGAAGCTCCATTCATCACCGAACGAGGGGGAAAACTTGGGGAATCACCCGCGGACCTTTTTACGACTAAAAAACCACATCAAAATCACAAAACAAGGAAGAATCCATCACTCAACCCCAGCATGCTTAAATCCCCAAAAATAGGAGAAACACCCCCTCTCACCTCACCGGGCATGGATTCGTAGGAAAACACGCGGGGAAGAGTAGAGAACCATCCCCCTACCTGAATCGATGCTTTAACCTCACCCAAAACCTCGATCCGGTGATCATCCCACGGAAAGTTCTCCACGACAGTGAGCACGGCCACCTCCACCTCTAGTTCCGCACGTCCCCGGCTCCACCTTCGCTGCACGCCGTCACCATCGCACCATGTACGCCCCACGCCACCTCCATCGGCCGCCGGAGTGAGGAGGGAGAGGAGAGGGGGAGGAGAGAAAGTGAGGGGGAGTGTGTTAAGAGAAGGGAGAACGGTGGGGGAGAAGGGGATTAAGGTTATAATATTAGTTCTATTATTATTATTATTATATCTATTTTATTTTCTTCTTCTCATTCCTTTTAGAAAATTGTGGGGACTCTAGAAAAAAACCCAAAAAATGGAATTAGACCAAGAAAATTTCCAGAAAAAAGACAGGACCGCCCTCAGACTGCCATGCAATAAAAGGAGAGATATTATCACAATTTATATCTTACATGTATGGGAAGAAGCTCAAAAATAGAATTTTCGCAATGTTGTCGCATTCCAAGTCTGATGAATGGGCACTCCTTCCATGGTGGATAACCGGTGCGCTCCTTTTTCGAGCATCTCGACCACTCGGTAGGGGCCTCCCCAGTTAGGGGCCAGCTTCCCCATAGCCTCTAGAAGTCGAGAGGTTTCGGCCTTTCTCAGAATGAAATCTCCTAGTTGAGATCGTTTGTGTCAGACTTTGGCGTTGTAATAGCGAGTCATGCGCTACTGGTATTCTGTAGCTCGGATCCTCATGACCTCGCGTACTTTGTCTACCAGGTCCAAGTTCTCTGAGAACTTCTGCTCGTTCAGCTCGGGTGAGAAGTTAATAACTCTGAGGGAAGGGTTGCCAATCTCCAGGGGAATTATGGCCTTTGTGCCATACACCAGTTGGAAAGGAGTCTCACTAGTAGTAGCTCTGGGAGTAGCTCGGTATGACCACAGCATGCTAGGCAGTTCCTCGAGTGAGTTACCCTTGGCCTTCCCGAGTCTAATCTTGATGCCTTTGAGGATAGTTTTATTTGCATTTTCAGCCAGCCCATTAGGCTGGGGGTAGGCTACCGAAGTGAAGTGGTTACGAATATGTAGGTCGGTGCACTTATTCTTAGAATAAGTGGAATCGAATTGCCGACCGTTATCGCTGACAATCACCCGGGGGATGCCAAAATGACAAATGATCGACCTCCAAACAAAACTCCAAACAGCTGCCTCAGTAATTTTAGAGGTGACCTCAGCCTCAGTCCACTTGGAGAAAAATAGTCGATGGCGACGATGATGAACTTCTTCTAAGCCTATGCCACGAGAAAAGGCCCCATAATGTCGACTCCCCTCCGAGCGAAGGGATAAGGCTCGGTTAGGGTCACGAGTTCCGAGGCTGGCTAGTGGACTAGGAGGTCAAACCGCTAGCATCGATCGCATCTCTGAACATAAGTTGAGCAATCGCACTGGAGAGTGGGTCACCATTAGCCTTGTCTCAGCAGGATACTTGCAATAGATCTCCCCCTGGTGTGGGCCGTAGATGCCTTCGTGGACATCTTCAATCGCTCGGTGGGCTTCTGGAGCATCGAGGCACTTGAGGAGAGGACCAGCAAGGATCTTCGGTATAGGGTGTCATCTAGAAGGATGAAACGCTGAGCTTGATACTTTAATCTTTGAGCTTCCCAATGATCTGGGGGATCTTGGGAATCTCAGAGCCAAGATACGTATGGGGCCCGCCAGTCGCTAGGAGATGTTCGTACAATGGCCACGAGGTCAGTTTCCACGCTCAGTCATTCTAGTTCGTCGAGGAGGACCGACCGGGTGCCCTCTGGGCTGGTGGAGGAGGCCAAGCGAGAGTGGGCATCCACTGGGGAAATTTCTTCCCGAGCTATCTGGATTACCTGAAAACTCTCGAACAGTTGGCCTATCTCCTTTACCAACTGGAGGTACTTGATCATTTACGCTTCCCGACCTTCGTAGTCCCCATTGACTTGACTGGCGACCAGTTGGGAGTCAGTATAGCCTCTTACTTGTTCAGCTCCCAAGCATCGCCCCATCCTGGCTGCAGAGATGAGAGCCTCATACTCGGAGATGTTGTTGGACGCTGAGAAATTGAATTTAAGGGCGTATTGTAGTTCTGCTCCTTCAGGGGACCAGAGGAGGATGCCAACTCCGCAGTTGGCCGAATTAGAGGATCCATCAACAAAGAGGTCCCCAGTGGGACCCGTCATTGGTAGGGGTACTTCTTCAGTCAAGGTAGTGCTTTCCGCGATGAAGTCCACGAGGTCCTGTCCTTTGATGGCTGTGTGGGGTTGGTAAGAGACATCGTACGCCCCGAGGAGTATGGCCCATTTGACGAGGTGACCTGAAGCATTGGGATGGCCCAGGAACTTCTTTAGGGGCTCGCTAGTCAGCACCATAATGGAGTGTCTTTGGAAGTAGGGCCGGAGGCATTTGGCTGAGGTTACCAATGCTAGCACGAGTTTCTCGATTGCGGGGTGCCTTCTTTCGACCTCAAGGAGCACCTTAATGACGTAATATATCGGCCTTTGGACACCTCTATCGTCTCAGACTAAGATCGAGCTTACTGTGGAGGGAGTCGATAAAAGGTATAGATACAGTGGCTCCCCAAGAATTGGCTTTGATAGTACTGGAGGTGAAGCCAGGAACTCTTTCATCTCTATGAACGCCATCTGGCACTCCCCATCCCAAGCGAAGGTGGCGATTGCCAGCTTAGGCCCCCTTAACAGTTTAAAGAAGGGCAGTCATCATTCCACCGCCCAGGATAGAAAGTGGTTAAGTATAGCGATTCTCCTAGTTAGGCAATGAACATCCTTGACACAAGCAGATGGCCGCATGTCCAGGATGGCCTGGACCTTATTGGGTTTGGATTAATCCCTCGCTGAGTTACTAGGAATCCCAAGAACTTCCCAAACCTGACTCCAAAGGCACATTTGGCAGGGTTGAGCTTCATGTTGTACTTCTTGAGGGTGTTGAAGGTCTCGGCCAGGTTGGCGAAATGGTCTTCGGCCTTAGGTGTCTTGATGAGCATGTCATCAATGTCGGTCTCGACGTTCCTCCCGATCTAGTCTTCGAAGATGTGGTTCACTAGCCTCTGATATGTGGCTCTAGTGTTCTTCAACCTGAACAACATTCGGGTATAGCAGTAGATGCCAAAGTCAGTGACAAAGGCAGTCTTCTCGGTGTCTTTGGGGTCCATTCGGATCTGGTAGAAGCCAAAATATGTGTCCAGGAAGTTGAGAAGTTCGTTACCCAAGGTTGAATCGACTAGCTAGTCGATGCTCGGGAATGGATAACAATCCTTCGGAGTGGCTTTGTTGAGGTCGATGAAGTCCACGCACATCCGCCTCCTACCTGAAGCCTTTGGTACCAAGACGACATTTGTGAGCCACGTTGGGTAAAGGACCGGACGAAATAGCCCACTTTTCTTTCCCTTATTAATCTGCTCCTTGATGATCGCCTATTTTTCTCGGGTATGCTTCCTTCTCCGCTACTGGACGGGTCTCACTGATGGGTCGAGGATGAGTTTATGCATCACTACCTCCTGGAAATATGGCATTTCGGGCATGGCTAATAATCCATTGCGCCACAGTCTGACATTAGATATGAAAATCAATCGAGCTTTATTTCATATGCTACAAAGACATGCTACTTGCCAAAATGGTTCGGAAGTAAATATGAATTGGAGAACTTGATTATGTAAAAAGTCAGAATAGCCAATATAAAATCAAAGGTGATGCTTCAGATACTGATCAGCAGTCTAGAATCTTGGTACCTGATAAGTGAAAATGCACGAGGGTTTAATAAAAGTTACCATCTCTAAGCCGTGCTTGTTGCTCCATGGCTTGAAGACGAAACTTGAGCTCATTGTTTTGACTGGTCAGCCCGGCAGAGTCTCTCTGAAATTTTTGGGGGTTTCTGAGTGTGAGATAGACTGCGAAACCTATGTACTAGAAAACATGGAATTCAAGCTTCCAAGTAAACCACCTGTAGCAGAGTTAGTTGTGCAGACAAAGTTGTGGCTTCTGTCTGTAGGATCTGTACTTTGTGCTCCAATTCTGAAATATACCTTAATTTACGTTCCTTGGAACGAGCAGCTGACTGCCGATTGGCTAGAATCCTAAAACCAAATAAAATGAAAGAAAGATTAGGAAGACAGGTCATGCTGCACATACACAATCAAGGCAGACAAACAAATATGAGATACCTCTTAGCACGTTTTGGGTCTGTTAATGCAATCTCAGCAAGCTTCTCATTTGCCATTATTTTCTTCAGTTCTGCACCACTAAACTCCCCATTTCCAAATTCCAAGCTAAATGTACTGGAAGATCCATCCAGAGACCTGTTGTGTGAATGTTGCCCTGGCCTGATCCCGGGGCATGGAGGTGGCTTCGGCAACTCATCTGCAAAATTCATATTCCCCATGAAGCTATCCATTGAGATGCTCCTGGAGTGTCTTGGAGGGTTGATATTCAAACCAGTATCTCCCACAGCACTCCGTTTGTTCCCTTCCTTCTTCTCCAAAGAGGGGCTTGAGTTCAAGTTCTGTTGTTGCATGCTGCTGCCACTCTCATTAACGCTGCTCTCAGCTTCGTTCTCACTGCTGTCGGCCCCGTTGGTTTTAGTGCCGCTGGCCCTGCTGTCCAAGTCTTCCCGTTTCTCCTCGGTTCCAGAGGAGTTCAGGGCATCCAGACCATCCAAGTTCATGTATGCATTGAATAGATCGTCCCCAGCATCCCCTTCTGACTTCCTCTCCCCCATGCCTTCTGCACCGCTGTCCAAATCCCGATCCCAGTCCAGCTCCTGCTTCACAAACTGCCCCTCTACCTGCCTACCCCCGGATCCCACATTCTCCCTCACGGACGCAGATCTTTCCAAGAAGCCCTGAGGTCTCTGCGTCGGATTCGGAGGTGGGAAGAACAAGGGGAAAGGGGACTGGGAAAATCCAGATGGGATATCACTGTGCGAGCGTCGGTGAGCCTTCCGGGGGGGAAGGCTCTCGCCGGTTCGGCCGGAATTGGACCTCGAGAAAGGCCCCGGCGGCGGCGTGGTGGCCGGGGACTTAGCGTCTCGGCTGTCTATGGACACATCCGTGGACATCGGGTCGGAGAGGACCGTCGCGGACGGTGACTCCCGGTACTGCGAGGGGCTCAGCGGAGGCAACGAGTCGGCGGAGAAGAATGCGGCTGGCTGGGAGAGAGATCTGGCGTGCGAAGGGCCGTGCCCGAAAGGGTGGGGACTGGCCTGCTGCGCCGGCGATCGGGAGGAAAGGGTCGGCACCTGGGAATAAGGCGAGTGCGGCGGGATGGGTGGATGGGACGGAGGGATACCTGCGGGCCGCTTGCCGGCGTTGGCGGGGGAAGGGGCACTGTTACCGGTGGCATTGGTGCTATCAAGCCCACCAAAGCCGCCGCCAGAGCCGAAATGGCGGAGGGGCGCCCCCGGAGGGTACACCCTGAGCAGATCGAAGCTGCCACCAAAGAGATTTTGCTGCTGCTGCGCCGCCTGCTGCTGCTGCTGGTACTGCTTGTGCAGGGACGAAGACGACGTCGCCATCGACGACTGCAGCCGCTGCATCAGATCCTCACGGGACTCTTCACAAGACTCCATCTTTCCCCCACCCACTTCGAACCCAGATCAACCCGCAACAAGCACTCCCCAACCAAGCAACCACATCACTCCAGGGCCGCGCAGAGGGGATAAATAGCTCGAAGGAGGGGCAAGAAACGGCGATGGCAAACGCCGCCAGAAGAAGAAAGATTGAGCGGGGCCAGCTGGCTTGGCGAAATGGCGCGCCCTCTGAGGGGGGCGACGGCAGCTCCTCCAAATTCTTCCCCAGTAATGGCTACTAAATGCCGGCCGATTTAGTAGGGATTTGTCCGCCCCTGCCAAATCAGGCACCCGCGGTGCCCCGCTGCAATGCCGCCCGCGCAGCCTCTCCCCTCCTTCCTCGCCCGGCGGAGCTGCCAAAGCGCCCGCACTGGCCTCTTCTACTGCTCCTGTCCCGCTCCCCACTCCCTTCTTCTCCTTTCTCTCTCTCTCTCTCCCCTCCTCTCTCTGTCCTCCTTTCTTTCTCTTGCTACTCTTATCTCTCTTATCGAGCTCTTCTTCTTGTTCTTCTTTCTGCTGCTGTACTTAGCGGTCGTGCAAGTTACGCGTGAATTTAATTGACGGCCGATGCCGCGCAAATCGGTAAGAGAGGGGGCCGCGTTTCGATCCGCCACACCGCCTCTCGTTTACGCGTGAAGATCTTGTTCTCTGTCTTCTCCCACACGGGAGTCCGACGCCGTCTCGACGGAGCCAGCGACCGCTTAGCCTCACGGGCGGTGAGCGTTTGTTGCGTCACCGCGCCGCGCGGCGACCGACAGGTGAGGCGCGCCCGCGTGGCGGAAGGCGTGCTGGAGGGGGGGTACTGCGATGTCTCCGGGTCGGACGACGGGGCGGGGGGTGACCATGTGGAGGTGGCTACAGTGGAGGTGATGAGACGAGGGATTTTGTCCCCTTTCTCCGGTTCTGAAAATAATGTGAGAATCTTTCCACTTTTATGTCAGCTTATGAAATTTCCGGAGTTCCAACTCACCATCATTTCTCTTTAAAGTGAATTTTCTACATTTTGGTAATCATTTTATTTTGAATCTAAAAAATAGACTATTTTACTTTGATTGCTAAAAAATCAAATATTTCAAAACCAAACAAAAAATCGAATATTTTCCAACTCCAATCAAATACCATCATCTTGCATTACATGCATTGCATTGTTTCATTATATTTTCGCCTATTTAATAAGGCTCCACCCCTTGACCAAATATCAAGAATTGGTCATTCTCTAACTTGTCACAGGCAAGGGGTTGAGCCTAAGAACAGATCTAACTTATTTTCTTGTTTAAGTATGTGCAGACGCAGGTTCAAGCACTCAAGATTCAAGGCTCACAAAGCTCTCTGCCTCTGGTCTCTTACGGTCTATATGTAGACCGCTAAGGTACCTTAGCGGTCCATATCCCGACCGCTTTCCTCTCCCGAGGATTAAGAATTCAAGTTCTCAGTAAACTATCCCTCGTGGTCTCACATTAGACCGTTAGTATATTCTCGCGGTCCACTTTGCGACCGCATGACTCTCCCGAGAGCAGTAAACTCTCAATTTTTTCTGAGCTCTCTCTCTGGCAGTCTATCGTTAGACCATAAGTTGTGCTTAGTGGTCCTATTATAGACCGCTTATCAGACAGAGAACTCTATTTTAAGTTGATTTGTCCATCCATTCAAGATCAAAGAATCACCCATTACACATACTTCAACTCAACGTTCTTATTCCATTCAATCAAGGTCATTGAACATCATTTTATCCACAGCTTCAAGTACATCAAGAATAAAAGCTCAAATTACATTCAATCTTTCATCCGTGCGGGGCCGAATCTTGCGCAATTCCTTTACATAAGCACGACACTCCTCTTTATCTTCTGCCACTTCCGCTTGCAAAGCACGTACGGCTGACCTCCCACATGGTCAGAGTGCTCCGGACTGCTTGCTCGTCCTCCTCGGTCCCTATCTTCCTAGCTTGAAGAGGAGGAAAATGTGATAGTGCAAGAACCATAGTACGGGGTAGTCCAACTTGAATATAGCACCGGTGCGGGTTATAGATAGTCAAAGTAGTGTCCCCCACTAGCTGCAGGTCTAGGCCTAGTCGCCGAGGTAGTCTGAGGGTGGTGCTTCGCAGAGCCCTTGGTCGCATCACGAACTTTTCAATTAGCAAGGTGTTGAGGTAGAAGCGTCAATCATCCCGTGTCTTCTTATCCGCCGTCCGACACTCAACCTGTGAAGAGAACCCAAATGTGCCTCCTATGAAGAATAGAGGGTGGCTCCCGAATATGCGGCTAGCCGAAAGCACGTCCTCCTTGGGTAGGAATTTAAGTCTCACTCCCATCCAACACTCAAGGATGATCATTAAACCAAAGAGTGGTCCTCCTAATGAAGCTAAACTAAGGCCTTCGTAGAGGTAGGAGAGGACCGCTTAGGAGATGGATAAACCCCACCACAATCTGCTAATAATGTTGAGATTCTATAAGTCTAAGAGGTGGTCGGTGGTGGAGAAAAGGAAAATCCCGCAAAGGCAAATTGAGGTAGGTTTGGCTATGGCTTCAAATCTTCCGCTCTTATTCTTGCAATAAGCGGTTATCCATTGAGCCATGGGTATCAAATAGATAAGGCGTGGGCTGATCATGGTCCTCACATCCTTTGGATTGTGAACAAAATCCCCCAAAATAAGTGATGGGTCTATAGGCTCTATCGTGTGACACACTAAGTCTTCATCCCCCATCTTGGTCTTAGGAAGGGCTAGGTAGGTCTCTACCTCCTCTAATAGGACGGTGGTTTCAAAGGTTGGGAATAAAAAAGTGTGTGTTTGAGGATGCCATAGCTCTACAAGGGCTGAAATGCTTGACCAATGTAAGGATATTTTCTGAAAATTCTTTGCTAAAACCACTCAAGGGTAAAGGTGCCATGCCCTTAGGATAGAGAGGACCTCTAAAGGAAATTCCTTGATCATGGGAGCCACCCACTTTAGGCTGGAGTAGCATCTTGGGCCAGGAAGAAGCTAAGAAAAAGAAAAAAAAGAAGAGGAAGAAGAGAGGAATGTTATAAGAAGGAAATTAAGGACAATTGATGAATTTGAATCAAATTTTCAACTTACCTCTCTTGAAGAACTTGAGCTCAAGTTCTTGGGGATGGAAGTCAGCCGCTGTAGCTCCCCATGTTCTTTCCTAGTCGCCTTTGGCCCGGTATAGATTATCTCTCCCATAGTGCTAGCTTCAAAGCTCCTCTTCATGATGAACTTGGGTGTTTTTGCTGAAATATTAAGACTTATAGTAGAGAATTCCTGAGAGCTACGAATTCTGGGCTTGTTCTCACTTATAGGGCTTTGGTTTTAGTGTTGTTGCATTAGGATTGGGATTGGGTAGCCCCAATTTAAGTTAGGATGAGTTCTAGTGCAGGTTAGAAGCCATTACCCTCGGGGTAGGACTCTCATGGAAGAGTCCCGCTCGGACTCAACAGTTTTTCTGAACTAGCAGTCTATCGTAAGACCGCTAGGCTTCCACAAACAGTCCACTATGAGACCGTTTTATCCCTTCGTCCACCGCCTTATCCTTCTCCCTTAACGGTCCTTATTTAGGCCATTTCTTGCCCTCAGGCAGTCTCAGGTTAGACCGTTTGTCAGTTTCTGCCAAATTTTGGCTATCTTCTAACCGTCAGTTCCGTCTGTTTCTTTCTCCATCTCTCTCTCTCTCCGTCTCTCTGTCTTTCTGTCAGTCCTAGGATAGTAGTCAGTGGGCCAGCATTCACATCCATTCATTTGTAATTTAATAAAAAGACAAAAAAGATTTTCCACTAACAAAAGTCATGTAGAAAGTGTGTCAAATGAAAAAGAGTACAAATCACTCAGCCGGTCCCTCCCCTGGGCCGCCGCTGTCACCTGAACCCTCATGCCGCTTCGCTGGCGGCTCTGTGGCACTACTCTCCTCCTCTTGGTGACATCATCGCTCCTCCTCCCCCTCGTTCCTCTGGTAGCCGGAGGAGCTCGTGAAGTAACCTTGGAAACCGCTACTCGGTGTAGCGCTCTGGCTCCTGCAGGCATCTGACCTCTTCCCCAGAAGTCGGAGGGCATCCTTCAGCGCCACTATCACTCCCCTCATCTCCAAAACCTACACTCGCAACTGATCTCGCTCACTCCTCAGCCGCATAACATCTGCTCTCAGTCGCTCCGTCTCCTCTCCCACACCACGGTGAGCCACTCGTTGACATGTAAAAATTGACATCCAAAATATACCACAATACATAATGAATTGTGGGAAGATAAAGTGTCCCTAAAACGTACTACCATAAGGCCGACCCTAACGGTCCGGTAGCAAAGAAATACAAGAAGAGGCTCTAGATGGCCAGATCCCAAGGATACTTCTCATGTGACACCAACTTGCATCCCGTCGGACGAATTGAAATTACAAGAAGCTGAGACATTCTTGAAAATACACTGCTGCAGACTCAACTGTGAAGACTCAGCGGCGAATAATACAACAACCGACTCGAGCTACTTGAGCTCCGAAAGAGACTGGTTGTGTTATCATAACAACCAAGTTATGCTAAACCACCACGAACTCATGTCTTGAGAGACGAATTAAACTCAAAGTTAGGAGAGTCCAAAGCACTCCTGAAGATGTACGGTTGTGGACCGAGTCACAGCAGAAGAAGAAAGGAAAAGAAAAAAAAAGAAGAATAATGAAAGAAGAACAAAAGAAAAAGAAGAAGAAAAAAGAATAAAAGGAAAGAAGAGGAAAAAAGGAGTAAGGGGGTAAACCAGCAGCCCCGTGGGCTCTCAACCGGTAGCCCTTGCTCTCTCATCTGGTAGGCTCCACCAGCCTTATCTGGCATGACCGCAGTGACTCCATTCGGCAGCCCTTTGGGGAGCTCAAGTGGCAGCCAAGGAACAACATCAATGGGTTCATCTGGCAGTGTTCAAAGCTACCCATCTGGTAGCCCCTAGGGTGCCCATCCAGTCGCCTAAACTACTCGATCTGGCGGTATTCAAAACCGCCCCATCCGGTGGCCCTCATTTGCCCATCTGGCAACCCTTTGGGGAGTTCAAGCAGCAGCCACGGAATGGCATCAGTGGCTTCAGCCGGCAGCCATAACCCTGTGAATGCATCACATAGACATTTAAAAAAAGAAGAAAGAAAACTTGATTAATGTTGTGTTTAATTACAACTAAGCATGGAGATGACTAAAAGACTAAGGGGAGGGAGCATGAGATGCTACTCTAGGAGTGTGATTGCTAGAGGAATTACCTCAAAATAAGAAAGATGATCACGGAGAATACCTTGTGAAGCGGGTGAGATGTGGATCCAACTTCCTCCTCCAACCGGCCGGCCGATGAAGGGGGTTCTTCTCTTGATTACCCTTAGAAAGACAAGCAAAGACAACAAATAGATATGGATTAGAAAAGAACAAGTGTAGTATCAATGCTCCAAAGAAATCTATCTATGCAAATTGGGCATGAATACACCTTGTGTGTTTGTTTTTAAACCCCCAAGAGGAGCAAAAAGGTGGTGAGATATGTATGCAACTAAGAATAACAATATGATCTAGCAAAGGTGCTAGATGGAGGATGCGGATGTATTGTAGACGATGATGATGGTAAACTAGTGAAGAGGAAACACAAAATATGAGAATATAAGTTGAGTAAAAGGGAAGGTGTTGGTCTTCTACGCCTGTGAGCAGGAAAGAGAGGGAGGTCCTCGGCTGCGATATAGCGATTGCTGTAGCAAAACACCACAGCAGCAGCAGGTGCAGAAGAACACCATGTCAGCAATAGCAGGGACTGAAGGCACGGCAGCAATAGCTCTCTTGCTCTTTTAATGAAAGGAACGACTGCCGAAGGAAGAGTCCTTGCAGTGATGAACCGGGGGGTTTTTATAGATAAGAAAAACCAAGTTTCAATAGGATTAAAACAAGATAAATAATCTCCGATCGTGATCTCCCTTCCAGGGAAGAACACGAAGACAAAAAATGGTAAGGACGCCATTGAAGAGGAGGTTGTAGACGATTTGGACATGGAAAGGAAAATGACGACCATGAGACTGTCGTCCATTTAAATAGCGCCCCGGAGACTACCGTAATTTCCCCAAAATATCAGACTTTCCATAATTAAAAATGAATAAATAACATCCGTCTGAAGAAGCGTTCATTAATGAGCTCCCGCTCAAAAGGGCGTTATTTATTCATATTTAATTTCGAATGGAAATCGAAAAAAATCAGGAATTAGCGCCCGTGTGAACGGTCGTGCATTCCTGTAGGTCGACCTACCACAGAGCTGTGTCGTCTTATACTTCAGGTAAATAGCGACACTCTGCAAGGACGTTCATTAAATGGCGTCCAGATGACGGTTGTAAAATCCAAATAAATTGAAAAAATAGAAAAAACTTTCTTATTAAGCCAATAATGAAGTCCACTTTGGGGCATTACATCATGACATGAACTTTACTCAACATAGCTTCAATTTTGGTGTGTCTACAGCTACCTTCCCCCACACCTTGGACACCCTCACTCAGTCATGGCAAATCTCCAACCCAGCCGTGAGGACTTTCGCAAAGCTTTTCACACCAACAACCAGTCTCTTGTTGGACTTCACCACCACTTGATCTCCCAAGATGACCTACTTCACTCCATCATCAATTATCTCAGCAATGTTGGCCACGGCCATCAACCTGGCCAAGATCCTCCACCTCCTGCAGATGGCGACTAAGAAGCTTCTGGTTCATCTCTTTGGTGATTGTCTTTCGGTCCTGCAGTTCCTTTTTGGTCCACTTTTCTTATAACCTTCCCCCTCTTTGATGATGACAAAGGGGGAGAAGTAGACTAGTATAGGTCTATCTATATAACTTATGCATGCATGTCACATGTTTGTCTGAGTTTTACCCATTTGGCATTTGTGAGTGTCATTTACATTTTGTGAGTGTCATTTGCATTAGTTGAGTCTTTTCACATTTATATGAAATGTGTCAAGTGTCCATGCACCATGTAATGAATGTGAAATGAAATGGAATGCACTTGGTCTTGGACATACATGTTGGTACTTGTATCTTATTTCCTCTCAATTCAGCAAATATGATTGAATAGTTTATGTTGGTTTGGCTTGATGAGATGTATGTAAATGGATTGCTTGCCTTGTGGATTGTCATTTTTGCAAATCTTCCACATGGTTCTATGTATATCAAATGGTGTTGGATGTAAGACAGGCCAACCCATCTGAAATCCCTCACTATGCATGAGTGTAAACTCATGCTGTGCCCCCTGGGCTTTGATGATGGAGTGTTATTTTGATGATAGCAACTTCTTGAGTCACCACATTTGTTCCTAAATGCTCCAGCGTCGACCAAGATTCGATTCACATCGTGCCCATTAATCGTTCCCCGCATATATAAGGGGCGATTGTGGCATGGAGAGGACAACAACATGTCTTTGTCTGTGAAAGAGATGTTGGCTACAAATGCCTCATATGCTTGGGCTTGCAGCTCTGCAACATGGGCTTCATAGGCCTCTGAGTCTTGAAGTATCTTAACAAGAGCCTTCCTGAGATCTTTGCTCCAAACGATGGCCTCCCAAATGGTGACATTTGTTGGAAACCACTTCATATGATGAATAATTTTGCAATCCGCCCGAGCACGGGTCTTGTCAATTGGCAGGATGATCTCCGCCAAAGTCTTCGGTGTCTGGCGAGGCTTCTCCCGCTTTGTAGAAGGGCACTCCTCCTCATTCTGACCCTCCACATTTTCTTGGAACAGCGGTGCCAGAGACTCCTCCGGAGGTGGCGAGAGCTCATCATGTTGGCCCTCATTAGAAGGACTTGCTTGGCTTGTAGGTTCGACCCTACCGAAGGGACCACCCTGCAGGAGGGACAAGCTAAATCGGGCGGCTTGGCTGGCTCCTCTTCTTCATCAAAAGAGGCGATTATAAAGGGGACGCCACCCGATTTAGCTTCCAAGACGGGGCCTGAACTCTCTGAGGAGTTGAAGATAAAGGGGATCCCCCGAACTTGGGTTTCCGAGACAGGACCCGACTCCTCCCCTTTGAACAGTATGACCCGGTCGAGAGTTAGGGGACGTTTGCGCCTGCGTCCTCGACCTCGGCCACGACCTCGGCTGTTTTTTGCCGGACGACGTTGATATGTCGCAATTGGAGTTTTGCCCCCGGTGTTATCAACCGCAGGGGAGTTGATGTTGTCGGGCGGTGGGATCGCCACCATGTTACAGGAGAGCTCTTGTAGCATTTCCTCGATCATTTTCATAGTGAGCTGCTCATCCTTGTAAAATAATGATTGCTCTTCTGGGATTGGAAACTCCTCACCTTCTTCAAGACAGTGAACCATCTCCCGGAGCCACTGCAGGAGGCGGGCTTTCCGCCCAAGCTTGTCCCAGGGAATATATTCGTCCAGAGTGACGACCCTGGTGGGACGGGGGGCAGTGTACTCCTCCAACTCATCTATGAGCTTTTGTAGTCTTTGCAGAGGAGTTGGCTCCTTAGGGGCCTCCATAGCTGCCGCTTGCTCAACTTGCTTCTTTAACCTTCTCTTCAAATTCTTCCTGCGGTTCTTCTCTTGCTTCTTCTGGCGTGCTGCCTCTCGAGTTGTTGCAGGTTCGACATGCGGAAGGGTCCTTCTGCCCTTGCTCGCTTGATGATTTGGGCCACCTCCTTGGTGACCCATATTTTCTTCAGGCGGAGCTCACGCTCCTCAATTGGGTTGCCCTTGACTTTGATCGGGGAGCTAGTAGTTTGGGTCGTTGCATTGGACCCTGGTTTGTCGCCGGTACGGTGGGCTTCAATTTCGTCCCGTCCTCCCGGGCTTGCCGAAGAAGCTCGAAGCGATTGAAGGTGGAGCTGGATGTTGTCGCTACAGGCTTTGTTCCCTTGCGGCTATGACGCTGCCCCTGTTGAGCAGGAGCGGCGCTGGTGACGCCTGCTGTAGGCGTGGTGTCATCGTGGCGGCGACATTGCCCCCATTGCATAGGAGTAGCTCTTCTGAGGGTGGCCGCAGTGGAGTTGGTGCCGTTGCGGCAGCAGCATTGCCCCAGTTGAGCAGGAGCGGCATCGATAGTAATTTGATTGACCGAGAAAACTCGGCCATTTGCTGGGGCAGAAGGCCTGACACCTTCGGCCGTTGTCATGGCAGTCGAGCGGACTTGGCCAGTTGTTGAGACGAAGGGCCTGGCACCCTTGGTCAATGAAGAGTTGGCCAGGCGAACCCGGTCGGCTGTTGGAGCAGAGGGCCTGACACCCCTGACAGCTGACCTATCGATTGAGCTGGCTCGACCAATTGCTAGAGCTGAGGGCCTAACATCCCCGACGATTGTCTTGTTGACCGGACGGACCCAGTCATTTGTTGAAGTAGAGGGCCTGACACCCTCAGTAGTTGTTGCAGGCGTGGCTGAACTGACTTCAGCCACATGTATGATGCCCAAGAAAAAGGGCGAGTCGACGATCGCTGGGAAGTCGCCAAAGACGAGCAGAGTCACCAGGTATCCGAACTTGGGGTGGTTGGCGATGACTTGGGGGCCGTATGTGACGGTTGCCATCGTCTTCTTGCTGTCGTTGAGGATGGTGCATAGCACGAGTTAAGTAGCGAGCAGATGCATAGAAAGCTCTCAAGTGAGCAAAGAAAAGTACCCTCCTCTTCCCGTCCCGTAAGAGGAAGAGGGACAATCAGAACCTTCAAGAAGGTTTGAAAATCTCTTTGACAGAAAGAAGAAAGGTAGGAAAGGCCCCACCGGACGTGCCAGTCTGTTGGCCACAAAATATATTGAAATTTATTTTGGGGAGGGTTCTCTTTGAAGAGAAATATTTTTATATGAGGGTTTATTCCGTGAGTGTGCATCGTATTAGATGATTTGGGTTCGGGTGATGGACCTTTCCACACTGACCGCAGTCAGTGTTGATTTACATCGGCCTAACTTCCTAACATCTTAATTTATCTGTCAAAGAAAATCTTAAAATCCCTTCTATAGGTTCTGATGTTGGGGACCTATTCACTCGGGCGATTCACGGTTACCACTCGTTCACCACTGGCAGACTGATAGGACTAAGGCTTTATCAAAGGCCTCTTAGGCGTAGGCAAATGCCCTCAAATTTTGGGGTATGGATGCAATTCTATAGGAGCTATGGGCATTTTGAAGTGTCGGGAGGTTTCCTGGAATCCGGGGATATTTTGGTAATTTTATATGTCTAGGGGTATTTTGGCCATAGTTGTCAATGCGGGTGCCTAGGCGTCGCCTAGGCCCCACTTAGGCGCCCAGGCGCTCTTGAAATGGCTAGGCGGTGTAGCACCTTGTTGACACTGGAAAAGGCGAGCTAGGTGGTCGCCAAGGCGGGCTAGGCGCCAAGGCGGGTGCCTAGGCGCCAAGGCGGGCCAACCGTGACCCATCCGAATCGGATTCGACTCGGTTATGTACGTTTAACTCTTTCTTTTTTATATTTTTCTTGATGTTTCGAAAGTCTCGGCCATCCCCCCTTCCCAACAACTCCTCCAGGTAAACACCACCCCAATTCTTACTTCGCCTATGTGTACTGAGCATTTACTATACTCTTCTAGTTCCAATTGGTGTTTCTTGTTTATTTTCACATTACTTTTTAGGATTTCAGTACAATCGAATCATAGGGCTCCTTGTTCTTGGCCGGTCGAGAATAGGGAATGCAGGACACCACTATCTCTCTCTTTAGAAGGCATCGCGTGATCATCCTCCCTAAGGGAATCAGGTAAACTTCCCTAGCGATCACTTGTTCTTTTACCTTCTAGTGTTAGAATTGGTGCGACCGAGTTCTACCTCCCTGGGTCACTACAGAGCTATTCACACTCGCGAAAAATTCTATTTCCACAGTGTGACGCACATTCACTTTTTGGAATGCTGAGATAGGTCGACATGGCATACAGAGATTCCAAGGTGTTGATAGGGAAATGCAAAGAATGATAGGAATGCACAGGAAAGGACGGTGTATGGTTAATCATTCTGGAAGACTGGGTCGGGGATGGTTGGATGGAATGAGGGCGTGCCAATCGATTTCTCGACGGTCACCTGCGGAACTAAGATTTTGACAAGGAAGTGCCACCAGGGCACAACACGTGGGCACAGAATGTCAGATGACACGTGGATAGAAGAAAGTTCCACTGGTATGAGTGAGGCGATTATGGGGCCTCATGTATTAGACATCTTTCCCCACCGACCACAAGCAAGTGATATTTATTTTACATCGGGTGAAGCCTGAACACCTTTGTTTCTAATATCAAAGGAAGAGAGTCAGGGACCTTGGGAGCCGCGACATCGGAAGGGCTTGGTCCATGCAACATTGACAGAGCAACAGCAACATAACAGGGGTGAGTAGAAGCAGAGAGACTAGTCTCAATGTGGGCACTGGAGTGGGTACAGACTCTAGGTTTATGAGAATGAGGCATTGGCTCGAAAGGAGGAGTAGCGAACACTAGCTCGACAAGGAGCAAGCAGGTTTTGGCTAGGGTGTGGAGCAGCTGGCACTGGCTCGAAAGGAGCAAGCAGGTCCTAGCTCGGGTGTAGGGTCTATCCGGCTAGAGGAGTTGGGACTGAGCTGGGAGATGGATGGTAGTCTGTTGGACGATGTTGAAACTGGCTGCTGGCGAGGATGGGAATCAATTCCCCGACTGGATTACATCACTATATGCAGTGAAAGGTGTTATATGGGAGCGTGAAAGCCCAATTACAAGTGTGTGCAAGCCACGGATCAATTCTATCATTTGTGACGGTCCCCGAGTCATTATGTTGCTATGCGAGTATTTATACTTTTATACATAATGTCCATCAAAGGACTCGTGAATCAGCAAGATGCCTCATGAGAGGGATTGCAAGTCCCTTGATGTTCACCTCTCAAGTATTGTTGTCTGCTGTTGCATGCCTTACTCAAGTGAAGAGCTAACGGGCATGGCTTGTGTGGAGCAGTCGAGCATCTCTCGGAGTGATCAGTCGGGCATGGCTGTGACTGGAGAAACTGGACACTGTTGATATTGGAGAAGTTCGGTGTCGAGGGCACCATTATGACTGGGGCATTTGAGCATTGTTAAGACTGAGACAGCCAGATGTTGTTAAGATTGGGGCCAGTCAGGCACTACTGAGGCTAGTAGTCAGGTGCCATTGATGCTGGAGTAGCTAGGATTCGTTGAGGTTGTGGCAATCATTGGGCATCGTCGAGGCTTATGACGGTCGGGTGTCGTGGGCACCATCTTGATTGGAGCAGTCGGGGGCCGTTGAGGCCGAAGTAGCTAGGCTCTGTTGAGACTATGGCAGGCGGGTGCTGCTGAAACTGGCACTTGGGTGTTGGGGGTATTGTTATGACTGAAGAAGCTGGACACTGTGAGACCTCGGCAGTCGGGTGTTGTTAAGACTGGCAGTCGAGTGCCAAGGGCACCGTTGTGACTAAAGGAGCTGGGCGCCATGAGGCTCTGGTGGTCGGGCACTGTTAAGATGGGCAGTAAGTAGCTAGGGGCATCGTAAGACCCTGGTGGTCGGGCGTTGTTGAGACTGGCAACTGGGTACTGGAGGCACCGTTGGGACTAAAGGAGCTGGGCATCGTTAGACCCTGGCAGTCGGGTGTAGTTGAGACTGGGAGTTGAGCGTCAGGGGCACCATTGCGATTGAAGGAGTAGGGCATTGTGAGACATTGGCAGTCTGGTGTTGTTGAGACTGGCAGTGGGTGTCGGAGCACCATTATGACTGAAGGAGTTGGGCATCGTGAGACCCTAGCGGTCGAGCACTATTGAGATTGACAGTCGGGTGCCGGAGGCACTGTTGTGACTGAAGGAGCTGGGGGTCAGGTATCATGGTAGAGACCCTATGCATTGCCTAGAATCAAGGCTTGTGTAGCGTATCCTTGGTGTGTACTTCTGATCACGAAGCTGGTGTAGGCCTGATCATTTCCCTCACTGGGTGAAGCCCACACATTGTATGTTGCCCATGGGGCTCGACTGGATGGGTTCTTCTAACCCTTGGCCTTCCCATAGGGGTTCCATAGGCCAAGTTAATGGGTTTGAACACAGTCGTCGATGTGGGTGTGTTCTTGATTAACATGGTCTGATGGGTAGCAACGTTCAAGTTGAATGCGGTCCTCTTGGTGGCCACTTTCAGGTCGAACTCAGTGCTCTTTGTGGCCACATTCATGTCACGACTTCTGAGCAAGGTGCATTCATCAGGGTGACATATGGGCAGCACACTTTCATCGAAGCGAAGTCCGGGCAGGGCTCTTCCATTAAGGTAGGTACTTGACGCTCCATCTAGATCAAGAATCGTGAAATGTGCCTGTCATCTAGGTAGCCACATCCTAGTCATGACGTCCGGGCGGGGCATGTTCATTGAGGCAAGGGCTTGACACTTCACCTTGCATCAAGACTCGTGAAACATGCCCTCAGTATAACATCCGTCGAAGAGTCTGAGGGAGAGGCTTGTGTCTTGGCTAAATGCCGTATGAGGGATGGTCATGCGACATGCCCTCAGTGTATGACTACTAAGCAAAAAACCAACCAACGCCAATCGGATCATCCTCCTCCATCTTGTGTTGCTTGTAGGGATTAACCCATGGGGTCTTCCATTAAATTTAATAGGTCTAGTGGGCTGTCTAGAGTCTAGTGGCCGTGAGCCACTTCTTCCTTCATGTTACTCGCGATAGGTGCGTGTGTGATTTTCTATGTCCACGTTCTGTGAGCCCCCACTAGTTGTAGCCTTCTTACCGCACGCATGTGTTGACCCACCCGGGAGTGGTGGAGCAGTTGACCCGAGAGAGATGGTTGTTAGGCTAGTTACCATAGGGACCCCACGTACAGTCGAGTCCGGGCTTAGGGGGAATAACCAGCTAGAGGACAGACCTAGGGTTTATGGTCTGAGTGTGTACACGAGGTTGGGGGCGTTGGAAAGCGCTGTCGAACGCAACCCCAGCTAGTCCTTATTTGTGTTACTGGTTACTTGGTGTGTCTTTGTCTCCGCCTGGGGCGTGGTAGCTAGACACTTGTGACACAGTGTAAGACGTCAGGGGATGCATCCAGTCATTCTTCTGGTGGGCAATACTCCTGTCACGTGACGTGAGTTATCGTGTCCTAGGTTTTCATTTCTCATCTGCGAGATTGGGCTTCATGTGTGGTTTTGGGAGCCTTCCCGTAGTCAACATTTGGGGTTTTTGGTGAGCGTCACCGAGGGCTTTCCCTAGATGTCGTTGAGTTCACGATGGTAAGGTCGTGACTACGTTTCCAGGCCACGTGGTTTCAGTGTGGGCCCTTGTCTGTGATGATAGGCCTGCACGATAGTGACGTCGTGTCGTTTCCTTGGTAGCGTGACTAGGGCGGTCGTAGTCTGGTCGTTCGTGTCTGGTTGTTCCCCGACTGTGTGATCGGGGTGTTGGATTTCGTTCTAGTACAGTAGGAGTAGCTATAGACCCGAGATTTTACTGGCCACCGTGTTTACTATTCCTACTGTTACTGTTGTTCTTGTCATAGTTGCTACATTCTATACCGCCGTTGTTTTCAGTTGGGGTTCTCCAGGACCCCTACCGAGCCAGTGATAGGAGGCTCACCCCTAATTTTCAGCTGTGGTGGTTCTTCCTCAAGGTACGAGGGTGTTGCATGGAGGTTCTTAGTTGCCAATTCGTCGGGCCGAGTGTTCACTCGGCATGTGATACGTTTTACTACTTTAGACTGTACTTTCTGTTGGACTGGACTCTGTTGTAGTTAGATGTTTATTTCTGTTATTATATCTATTGTCCTGTTTTATTTCCTATTTCTATGTACACCACACCTATCCTTTAACCCTTTCGAGTCTTCAGGCTCGTGGGTGGCGGGCTAAGATTTGAGTCATGCCGGTTCCTTTCCGGTACTTGGATCTCGGGTCGCTACACATGATGTTGTGGTTAGCTTCGGGAGGATGCCCCCATTTTCTTCCCGATCTGGTAGCATGTCGAAGGTAGAAGCTTCGGCTTGATTCGCCTCTACCGGCATGAGGCATATCTCCTCGTCTTCTTCTTCAGAGATTCGGATGGTTTCGAATAGCGCCACGAGGGTGTTGCAAGATACAACCAGACCTCTTCCTTTATTCTTGGATTTCTTCTTCTTTTTCTTCGCAGTAGAGGGCTGCTCCAAGGGAGGCTCATCCCATAGGCCCGGTTCTTTAGCTTCAGCTTCAGCCTCCTCTGTTAATCTAAGGGATTCAAGCCGCTCCCACGGGACATATTCTTTCAGCTGGACAGGCTGAATTTCGGGCTGCTCATATTCATCTAGCCCATTGATGATTTCTTAAAGCCACCTCACTGCCGAATTGGCCTCTTTGTGCCCCGGCATTGGGATATGTTTCTTCTTATTGCTGGTGAATCTTTTGATGACCAGCTGAGGAGATGTCTCATGCCAAACGGGGGTCACGATTGGGAGTTCCGGCTGAGGTGTGACGCCCCGTATACGAATTCTCGGGTCACGATGAAGTGCTGCCCTCCCCTTTGCTTTAGTCGGCACGGAGTGCCAATTTCCTTCACCTTCTGTTGGCGCTAGGATATGGGCTTCATAGGTATGTTGAGTGCAAGCTTCTGCCATTTCTTCAGGTAGTTGCTGATATAGAGATATCATGTTGATGGCTACCCCCAGAGTGGGCATTTCATGCGGACGCGGGGGATCAACTTTGTGCTCCCCCATTTGTAATTCTCCCTTCTTTATCAGGGACTCAATAGTGTCTTTAAAGATATAGCAGTCCTCGATAGGATGCCCAATCATTTGATGATATGGGCAGAAACGAGGATCATCTTTTCTTCTGAGATCGCCCAGCCTCTTTGGTTCTGGGAGGGTAACCTTGTCAAATTTTGTTGCCCATTCGAACAAGAGTCAAGTCTTATCCCAAGGGAACGAGTATAGCTTCTTCATCTTATCCCGTAGGGACGGGCCTTCTCGCCGATCGGCGGACTTGGACGGGGGAGACTCAACTACCCCTTTCTCCTTTTCCTTATGTTGTTCAAAGGTCTTGAAGTCGATCACGTGCACTTCTTGAGGTGCCAGTCATTTGTCAGTTGACCTGGCCTTCTGGCTTGAAGTGGCAGGAGCGGCGGAGTATTTTGAAAGGAATGCCTCGACTTCTGCTACCACATTGTTCAGTTGATCAAATGACTTGATTTCAGAGCCTATCATTCTTTCCAACACTTCTCTTCGCAGGTTCTGCTTGCATATTTGGACTGCATCCTCCTGATGCAGCGGGCGCCTACACCTCATGTTGAGGTTCCTCTATCTTTTGATATATTCCAGGGCGGACTCATCGTTCCTCTGCCTGGTTTCATATAGTTCAGCTACCTTCACCTCCCTTTCGGTGATGTGGAACCTTTCTTTGAATTTTCTTTGCAGGTCTGGCCAACCAATGATAGACTCGGGCTGTAGCTTGAGTACCACTCGAAGGCGAGCCCTGTTAATGTGGACCCGAAGAATTTTAGGAGGTACGACTTGTCAGCAGCCAAGTCACCCATCACATTAGTGTAGTAGGCAATGTGCTCGAGCGGAGACCCTTGCCTGTTGAACTTCTCGAACTTCAGAGGCTTAGTGATGCTAGGGGGCCACCTCTTGGCAGCATGATGAGATGGGTATGGCACCCTGTATACATCAAATGATGTGGAGTCGCCATCGCTCCTTTCTGCCAGCTTCATTTCTATCATTTGCTCGACCATGAGCTTGTTCACCACTGTCGGGTCCCTACCTCTCTGAAGCACCTTAGCCAGAATGGTGGGGTGTTTCTCTATGGTCCTTGATTTCACCAGAATATCATCCACGTAGGCTTCCATATAAGCATACATCATATCATGGAATATAGCAATCATTGCCCTTTGATAAGTGGCACCTGTATTCTTCAATCCAAATGGCATTATCACGTAGCAATAAGTGTCCCAGGGCGTAGTGAAGGAGGTTTTCTCTTGATCTTTTGGAGCTAGACGGATCTGGTTGTATCCCGAATAACCATCCATGAATGACAAAGCTTCTTACCCAGTCGTGTTATCCACTAACACATCTATGCGAGCCAGCGAAAAATCATCATTGGGACATGCCTTGTTTAGATCCCTGAAATCAATACAAATTCGAACATTTCCATCCTTCTTGACAAAAGAGACTATGTTTGCCACCCACGGAGGATATAAGACAACTCGAATAAACCTAGCCTTATGTAACTTATCAACTTCTTCTTTCATCCTTAAGGCCATGTAGGGGTAGAATCTTCTTAATTTCTGTTTCACGGGTGTTGCCCTTGGCTTAAGCACCAGTCAATGTTCCACCAAGGAGGGGTCAAGACCCGGCATGTCCTCGTTTAACCAGGTAAAGGAATTGCTATACTCTCTTAAAGCCTTAATCAATTCTTCTTCAACTTCAGGATGGAGATTAGCGGAAATGATGATGGGCCTGGGGTCCTCATTAGTTCCAAGATTAATTTCCTTTGTAGGTTCATCCACCGCCGATGACGACTCATCAAATCTCTTCAAACCTTGTGCATACAAGTCGGCGGTGTCATCTACATCACTGTCCTCAAGATCAACCAGGTCTTTTTCACCCACGATTTCATAAACACCTAATCTGTCATCACTCCATACCCCGTCTTGCTCCTCATCCTCTTTTAGCACTATCACCATTACCACAAATTTTAGACGCTTGAGGAGAGCATGACATTACTGAGCTAAATTTTGTAAAAACCTATTAGGAATGGATTTGGAATGACACGTCAGTGGGTGTGCCTCAGGCGTGAAGGAAGGGTTAGATGCACTAGAACAAGACCCTACTTCTCTAGACTTGACAGACCCTATTTCCCTAGACTCGACAGACAATAAATCTAACCTAGGAGAAGGGAGACCTAATGGAAGGGAAGCAGGGGTCTCATGCCCTTAGGAGGAGGACGGACAAAACACATCATAATCTTCCACTGAAATCTCCATTTTAAAATTGGTGCTTTTTTTGGAGATCAGTGGAGATCATGCAACAGGATGGAGAGGAGGGCAGAGGAGGAAGTGTGAGAGGGTAGATGGATGGGCAGAAAAGATCGAGGAAGGGATCAGATGAGGAGAAGAATGAAATAGATAGATCAATGGGTGCTGAGTGACCACAATCACAGACTTTGATGATGAGGAAATTGGTTGGAGTTTGAAAAAGCAGAGGATTGATCAAAATGGGAGGTGACCAGGGTATAAAGTCCAGCTTTTGCAATAATGAAAATAGCCGGGAAGGAGAGCAAGTGAAAACAATGGGTGAAATCCCCTCTTCCTGCAGACGGTAAGCTGGCTTTCCTGATGTATATTGCATGAGCCTTACCTCTGGGTTTCTTGGACGGTTCTCTTCATAGAACATTCGGGCAAAAGCCCTACTGAAATCATCCATGTCATCAATAGGCCCCCTAGCCAGCAGCGACGGGCCAGAAACTGTGCAAGCAATGCCTTCTTTCTCGGGTTGGCTGGACGAGGCATTCAAAGTACTTGGCTACAATGGGCCCCTTACAAAATGCTGACGGTAGTCCCATGTCAATGGCCCCGAGTCTCCCAGGATGGATAATGGCGACTCTTGATAGACGAGGCCCCTTTTGCTCATTTTTCTGCCAAGGGGACCGGCTTGGTCCACCTTGCAACTGAGCGTCGAGACCTCTTCTCAGTTAATAGCCTAGCTTCAATATAATCTTCCACCCCTTAGGATCTCTGATCTTGGGCTTCTCCCTGACATTCACTTGTGCAATAGTGGGCCTGCGTGGTGCATAAGCCCATGAAAAGTTGAGATCCAACACAGAGATAATGGGCCTATTACTGGGCCAAAGCATTGGCAACATCTTCTCCGAGATAGCTTCGACTGATTGGACCATGGAGATGCTTTTGACTTTTACCACCCTCCCTTGAAATGGGAACTTGAGACATTGGTAAGCAGTAGATGGCATGGCATTGAGATTATCGATTCACGGACAAGCCAGAATAGCTTTGAACATAGGGTCAATGACAAGCACATAAAACTTGATGGGCATTGTCAATAGCTCGAGTTCAACTTGGATAGTAACCATCCCGTGACATGGCCTTCTTGAGTTATCATATGCTGAAATGGTAGTCGGGGTAGGCCTTAACAAATCTTCTGAAATATTGCATACTCTTAAAGTGCTTAGAGGATAAACATTGATGGAAGCCCTGGTGTCCACTAACGCCGCATCTATGCTTACCTTGTTCAAAATGATAGAAATACATAGCGGCATTTGACGAGCCTCGGGAGGTGCTAGCTCGGTCTCTGAGAATGTGATGGCCAGCCCCTTGGAAATTGTAGCCAGGGTGGTTGGTAGGCTATCCACTGCCATATCTTCATTGACCATGACCTTCTGCAAAAAATCCCGGAGTGCATCTTGGTGAAGCTTAGACCGCTTAATCAATTCCAGAATTGAAATCTTGGCGGGCATCTGGTCTAGATGATGTAACAAATCGTATTGGGTACCTGGCAGCAGATTTGCCTCCTTTTGGTTAGCAGCCTATTGCGAGGATTGGGGATTGGGTGCAGATGCATTAGGGGTTGGGTAGTTCCGATGGAACAAATGCTTGCTCTGAAGGGTAAGATTCTGAGCCGGCACGACATTGGATGGGCTCATGGTGGGTGACTTAATGGGCCCGATGGGGTGGATAAGAGGCTTAGGGGTAGCTGTAGTGATGGTAGTGGGGGTAATAGGGGTAGTAGTAGTGTGAGCGGGTCTTGCTGGGAGGATGAATGGTGGAGGGTTAGATAGTGGTGTGGCAATGATAGGCAGAATGTGCGCTTGTGGGGGAGCGGGGACGAGAGGATTGTGCACTTGCAGGGGGGAAGTAGGTGGAAGGGGTGATCTATTCAACCCCTCCCCTTCTAGATTACCACAACCGTCTGCGTTTATCAAAAAGCACCCATCAAAAGTGCTACTAACCATATAGGACCTAAGAAGTCTTAGATACCTAGAAATACAAAATAAGATCTATGTTTTGCAGGAGTGCCTTGGGACTGAGGAATAAAAGGGGTTAATGAGCCATGGCACCTAAGTATGGTAAAACCCCAATTCTGTGCCTTACAGGTATGATTATTTGATTGTTCAATAATTTTCATCAAATTGATACATATCATGCTTAATTTGTTAATCTGAATCTCATGCATATATGTTCACATCTACATCTGTTATTTGCATTTTCTATCTCTTAATGCATATGTTGAGTAAGTTGTGCATATATCAACGTGAGATTAGATTGCATATGGTTGATGTATGCATTACATCACTGAAAGTCTATTGCACATATTTTTATCTGCTTTCATGTATGCTTGTCAAAAGGACATCAAAATCTGAGATGCACATAGGACTGCATTTGCACTACATTGTCTTGCACGATCTCATGGTATATCAAATGGGATGTTGGGAGAAGGATAGAACACTTCTGTCTGGAAACCCATCTTATGCGTAAAGGCTAGTCCTCCGCCCAGTACCATGGGTCAAAGATGCATATTAGAAATAGTCTAGATATTCATGTGAATAATTAATTTAACTCCCTACATAGATTGTCGTTGCATATGTTACATTCAGAGTTGTCATACACAGCATGCAAATAGGGGGAGTAAATGAAAGTCACTCTGTGTCCATTGCAAAGCTGTTTCCAGCATTGACTTCATTGCATGTATTGCACTCAGAATTCAATCATTTAGTGCATAAAGTCAGGGGAGTCAGTCAAGGAAATTCTTGTGTTACATGCATATGTGTTTAAGATTAAGATCCATGCATGATCTTCATATCATAACTGTCATTTCAGTGCATTTAAATACTGGGAGCTCATAAGTGTTCATCATTCATGTATGTCATTCTTCTCTGTCTGTTACACCCAACGTCTTCATTTTCTTGCAGTTCTATAACCTTCAGTGTTGTCTGGTCGAGATGTTGTACTTTTACCTTCGGGCTAGGAAGGACAAGACCATTATCCATGTCTCTTCCTTGTCTCCAACATTAAGCGCTGGCCCAAGCCCTTTGCCTTTATAACGAAGGTAGGGGGTAGTGGTCACCCATGTGATTGGAGCTTTGTCACAAACCTCTACCCTCCTAGGGCCGATAGGTTGCCTACTCTGACTACTGAGGAGGCCAAGGTGATTAAGGCCCTTCTTCACCACCCTCTCAGGGATGCCTATACCAGGCTGACCCCCGCGGTACTCCGGGAGTTGGGGTTGAGCCCCCCATTGCCCCATGGTACTACCTTAGTTGTTTCCTTCATCTTTCTGTCTTTTGTCAGAATGGCCTTCTTTATGTTGCATGGCAAGGGTGCCAGAGTCGCCAGAGTTGCGGTTTGAGATAGTCAAGCTGTCGGCATTCGTTCCTCGCCCCCTCAATCACTTCGAGCATGGTACCGACCAGGTGTCTGTTGTTGCTCCTCGGGAGGTGGTCATCTTCGAGCTAGGGCCCTTTCCATATCCTCTCCCGATAGTGCTTTCGTTGGAGTGCTCACATCCACCCCCTGCATCACTGTCTGTTGCACCCGTGCCTAGCACCGGTTCGGGCACTCATATGGCAAGTCAGAGGGTCGCCTCCAGGGGTTCATCAAGCACACCCGTCGAGACCTCCCCAATGGTGGTGGAGCAACGTCGTCAGGTGGACCTTGATGTGGTGGTGGTGTTGGATTGCCAGTGTCGTCAGGGGAAGAGGAGGAGGAGTGCCGCCGAGGGTCCATGCGGACGAATGCCACCTCCTCCCCGAACTGTGACTCCTTCAACCCCTGAACTAGTCGAGGTGCCGACTCTAGTATCACCTGTCTTGATCCGCTTGCCACAAACAGGAGCCACCCCGTCGGACCCTATCGGGGGAGCAATTGATAAAGGCAAGGGGCCCTGCCCTGATGCTGCCACTGACTTCATGCTACCCGAATATGCTCCAGGGGTCGTCTCTGCCCAACGCGAGGCCTATGTCCAGATGGACAAGGGCGTGCGGCTACCTGAACACACTGGCGTCTTCTTTGCCGCGGTTCATGGGGAACTATAGAATATGGCAGCCAAGAACTTGTGCTCGATTGCCAGGGCCTTCGGCTTGTGGGGGTACCACTTCCATGGGATCGCCCGATAGCTGACCGAGAGTGACGCGGTGCAGGCAAACCTGGAAGCCCAACTCCATGGGCTCGCGGGCCAGTGCACCAAGCTCTAGGAACTCCTGGAGTTGTAGGGGTGCACCTTGGCAGAGGAAGAGCGTGATCAGGATGCCTTCCAAGTCCAGATCCGGATGCTGGAGGGGTCCCTACGTGAGGTGGCCAAGCAGGCTGACGCAGCTGACGCTCGGGTGGCCGAGCTAAAGTCCTCGGTGGCTGAGGCCGAGGAGAGGGCCCAGGCAATGGAGGCCCAGGCAAATAGGCTGAAGGTGGCGATGACCATGATCGGTGTGGAGGTTGTGGAGTGCTTCCAGTCGTCCTCATAATACCAGTATGAGTTGAACATGTCTACCATCGAAGTCTAAGGTCCAGCGAGGGACCTCGGCTTCCAGGAGGGATGGTCGATCGCCATCCAAGCTGTTGTTGATAGCATGGGCGTCCTGGTGCCATCCTTTCTACCTCCGCTAACGCCATTTGAGCCTGTAGCTAGCCATGGCGAGGAGGAGCTTGGCGAGGAGGGGTCGAGCATGGCGGAATATGCTGCTGGGGCAGAGCACTCGGTGGAGAGAGAGTTGGTTGACTTGACTGACGATGCTTCGCCCTCCGCGACTATTCCTGAAGACATGCCCGAGGCTCAGGACCAGCCACTGGCTCACGCCAATGAGGAGGCGAGCACTTGAGGGAGTGCTCGCCACTACTCATACATTATCTTTCTTCTTCCTTATTTTTGTCATAGGGGTATGTCCCAGCAGACATAGCCCTTTCCTCATGTACTTTTCACTCAGTAATGAAAACTTACCCTTTCTTTACAAATTCTAATTATCTAGAGCATTCTGTACTTTCCATGTAGGCCGCACTAACCACCAATGCGCATAATGTATGTTGAAGTGACCCTTGCGCGTTTGTGCTGGAATCTGATAATCCTCCTTCACGTCACGAAAGAGGAAGGCCTGCCAAGCAGTTGCAACTAGATGTACATCTCTCTGTCTGTACTGTTGAAGGGCCAGAGGGAAGTCCACATTCGGGGGGATAGCCTGATCATACCCGAAATTTCGGGCAAACGGATGTGGATAGTACGGCTTGAGAACTACTGTGCTGGAACGACGGAAACTAGAACACCAGGTCGTATACAAACATCCCACTCGACTAGTGCGTGGGAGGAAGGAAAAGCTCACGAAGACAACCTGTAGGTAACTAAATCCCTTTGCCACTCTAAATAGGGGCGATATAAATGGGAGTTATGGTCAAAGTCCAGACTCTGATCCCTCCCAGTGTGGAGGAAAGACAAAGCACGACGGGCACTGGCTAACTGCAAAATAACATCCTTGTCCCAATGACCAGCAAAAGCAAAGATGAGTGGAGCAGCTGCACTATCAATTGGCGTCCTCTGGGAAAGCAATGGCAACAGTAAACCAGCCCACGCGCTCTAGTAATGAGTGGGCATCAAAATGCCCTTATGTTTGGGCGACGAATGTGAAGTCAAGGCCCCAAAAGAATGGTAGATGTTCGCCAATGCAGTCGGGGCAATAGCAACTCTGTGCCTACACGCCATCAGACAAGCCGGGTAGATCACCTTTGCCCGAAGAACTCCCTCCTCTCTATGAGGGATCATAAAGTTGGCCAACCAGTAGGCCAAGTAAGCTGCCGAGTATGTCAGTGACGACAGTCCCCTCGAGTTCCACCCCCGTGTTGGAGCGAGCAAGTGACGTGGATGTGATGCAAACTTCAATATGACTTCCCTGCATTGCTCCCAAGTCATGCCAGAGGAAGCAAACTCTTCATAGAAACAGTACGAGCCACTGTAAAAGTGCATCACCTAGGCATTCAATGACACTCTCGGTGTACGTGCAACCTTCTCTTTTCCCACAATGGCAAGGTCCCTCCATGTCTTCATCAGATATCTGAAGCAATAGGGAAGAAGGTACCGGTCGGCTCCATCTGAAGCACTGAGATGCAGATCATCTAAGGATAGTTCCTCATAAGGTTGTCCACAAACTGGCAAGCCAGAGATCCTGTGGAAAGCTCACAGGTCCAGTGAAGTCTCCCCCTCTGCATTGACAAATGTATTCCAGCGTCGGTTGAACCTTTCAGCCAACGCCTGAAGTAATCTTGTATGACAAGGATATGAATATAATGCTGCGATCACTGCATGGCGAATCCCGACCCTATCAAGTACTGTTCTGTAAATAGTCAAGATGTCCCACAGCCATTCCGTCACGCCTCGACGTTAACAGTGGGAAGGAATAACAGTCCACTTCTCATACCAGCTGGGAGTCTTCTGTGCCAATATTCTCTCTAATAAGCAGTCATGGTCATAGTCATCATGCGCAAAAGTGGCCCCAGAGGAAGCCGGAAACATCCCATCTACTGTAATATCCACGGACTTATATTGCCCAGATAAGTGCCAAACTACTGGTGATGACGGTCCCACTCGGACTGTGAAGTTGTCAAACCCCCTGAAGAAGCCCAGACTCTTCTGATCAAGATATTGTCTCTGCCGAGTGAAACACTCTGGGAAGCTCGGATAGGAGAATGTACAAGTGCCTTGCATGTTGTCCCTCCCCAGCAATATGGCTCGTTCGAGACGACGTCGTTCTCCTGGCAAGAGGGGGTCATCAGCCTCCATACTAGGAGGCATAAAGCTCTGGACAAAAGACAAATGATGTCAGTCCAGCGGAAAGTGAGATGGATATCCTCCCGAGCGGTCATACACAGACCTCTTGTCTCCTCGTGATGCGGGAGATGTCAACAGTGCCCTCAGCTGCAGTAGCATCCTTAGTCGGGCCCTCAGCGACCCAAGTAAACCCGTAGTCCACCGTGTCAAAGCTGTCAGAAGTGATGTTGCGTGGAGGGAAATGTGGCATAGGCCTATCTGTCCTCTGCACATAATGATCATCAGAGCCCCCAACTCTGGGCCTCCGGGATGCCTCTTTGCCTTTGCCTTCGTGTGCCATGTCTGTAGAAGCTGCAAAGACCAAGAGCAACAGAGAACAATGAGCGAAAAGGTCAAATTAAAGATCAAACCAGCATGAGAACAACAATAAGAATATTTAGACACAGTCCTGCAAAACCCCATTATGTCAATGGACTCAGGGATGGGCAAAAAATCACGGAAGACACGGACCATCTACCCCCCTCCACCGGCTTTGACGGATGTCTCGTGGGGGGTATTTGTTGCACCCACTAATTGTCTCGGATAAATTGAGACCTTTCCCTCAAGTTGGTCAGGGCTCAATATTCGGTGTATCGCCACTTCGTGGAATATTTCTACACATCGAGACTCTGTGGTCCATATGTCGCTACAATTATAAACCCCTCGCAGCAAGCAAGGTGGTCAAGAACCAGATTAAATTCATCACGATTGTCAGGATCACATGGTTCCGGGCAAAACCCCGAAGGGGTGGAATTTTCCTTCCTTGGATGTTCAACACGAGCGAAGAAAACCCTCGCAACAAGAAAAGGGGATGCAAAAGATGGTGTACACACCGCTGAAGAAGTCCTACGCACGTGTATCACGTTGCTTGGATAAACGCAAGTCCCCTTTTCGCGGCCCACTACGTGGGGAAGATGACAAACGAACAAGGAGTGCGCTCCCGCCTCTCTCCACGCGGCGTACTGCGAGAACAACGCTGAAAAAACCCCAAAACCAGGGGTTTATACAAAAAACAAGTGCGGGAGACTCAAGTGGGGTTGAGCGGACCCGTTTGGGGTCGCTTGACCCGGAAGGTCGCGCGCGGGACTGGGCGGACCTGCCCGGGGTCGCTTGACCTCGTGCGCCCTACCCGGGGTCAAACTGCAGGACCTGTCCGAGGTCATTCGACCCGGAGGGGGGTTTGACCTGGTCGAATGGCCCCGGGCAGGTCCCCCGCGGGCTTGCCCGGGGTCATTCGACCCCGGGTGGGGCCCCGGGGTCATTTGATCCCGCCCCCTTTCTCTCTTGCAGAAAAAAGAAAAAAAAGACCCTTCTGGGTGGAGGGTGTCCTTTTCATGGCCCAGGTTTCTATTGTATTTCCTTTTCCTGCTCTCCTATATAATAAAATTGCCTAGCTGATCCTTGGATCTATCTAGGTATTGCCTTATTAAAAAAAAAGTATCAAGCTTGACGTTTCATCCTTTTAGACGAGACCCTATACCAAAGGTCCTTTGCTGGTCCCCTCCTTAAGTGTGTCAATGTTTCAGAAGCTCGCCAAGCAATTGAAGAAGTCCATGAAGGCATCTACGGCGCGCACCAAGGGGGATGATCGATTGCAAGGATCCTGATGCGACAAGGCTACTAGTGGCCCACTCTCCAACGTGACTGCTCGACTTATGTTTGGAAATGTGATTGATGCCAGTGGTTTGACCACCTAGTCCACCATCCAGCCTGAGAAATCGTAACCCAAATCGAGCCTTATCCCTTCGCTCGGTGGGGAATTGACATCCTAGGCCCATTTCCCGTGGCACAGACTCAGAAGAAGTTTGTCATCATCGCCATCAACTATTTCTCCAAATGGATCGAGGCTGAGGCCACTGCCAAAATTATAGAAGTAGTAATTTGGAGTTTCATTTGGAGGTCAATCATTTGTCGTTTTGGCATCCCTTGGGTGATCATGAGTGATAATGGTCAGCAACTTGACTCCACTTATTTTAAGAATAAGTGCGCTGACCTACACATTTGCAACCACTTCACTTCGGTTGCCCACCCCCAAACTAATGGGCTAGTCAAAAATGCCAATAAAACTATCCTTAAAGGCATCAAGACTAGGCTCGGGAAGGCCAAGGGTAACTGACTCGAGGAATTGCCTAGTATACTTTGGTCGTACCGAACCACTCCAAGGGATACTACCAGTGAAACTCTTTTCCATCTGGTGTATGGCACAGAGGTTGTGATTCCCTTGGATATCGACAGCCCTTCCCTTCTAGTTATCAACTTCTCGCCTGAGCCAAATGAGCAGAAGTTGTTAGAAAACTTGGACCTGATAGATGAAGTACGCGAAGTCACGAGGATCCGAGCTCTAAAATACCAACGTCACATGACTCGCTATTACAACGCTAGAGTCTGAGATAGACAGTTCCAACCGAGAGATTTCATTATGAGAACGGTCAAAGCCTCTCGACCACTGGAGGCTGTGGGGAAGCTTGTCCCTAACTAGGAAGGCCCCTACCGAGTGATCGAGATGCTCAGAAAAGGAGCATACTGGCTATCTACTATGGAAGGAACACCCATCCCCAGAGTTGGAACACGAAAACATTACGAAAGTTCTATTTTTGAGCTCCTTCCATACTTGTAAGAAAGAAATTATGATAGTAACTCTCCTTTTTATTATGTCAGCATCTCAGTACATCAGATAGGCCATAGCCAGTACAATATGTATAAAAAAATGGATACAACACGAACTAATAACTCGATGCAGATGGGGTTTGCAACTCCAAACTGAGCCACTGAGTCCACCCATTGTGAAAACTGGCTCGGGTAGTAGGACGACTGACTTTGTCTGCTCGAGAAGTTTGGAAGAGATGGTATCAGTAGAAAAAAAAAAGGAGGGTATGCCCGACCACCAACAGAGAGCAAGCACCCTCTAGGTGGTGCGGCCAAGGATAATAAAAAAAGAGTAAAAATAGAAAGCATGCACCCTTTAAAGAGTGAGAGCAAGAAGAAATGGGAAAATGAAAAGGCAGAAGAATAGAAGAGAGAGAAAGATTTGAACACTCCCTTAGTGTATAGGGAGTGGGAAGGGAGGAGGGGAGAAGAACGGAGGAAGAGAGGTAAGGCTATGGTGTTGAATGCCTTTCTCTCTCAACCATCCCCTCCTCCAAGTGTGGCGGCGGTCCAGAAGTCAAGAGGGAGCACGTTGCCATGCATCTCCTAATCTTCTACGCTGTCTGCCCAGTCATCCCCCATTCTTCTATGCCGAAGCAACCTAGATGCCACAGCAATCGCTAAAGTCTTCATCTTCAAAGTCACCCTCCATGCCTCTCCAGAGGATGATCACAGAGAAGGAGACGATCGCTTCGCAAGAAACGGAGGAAGAGGAAGAGATTGTAATGAAGGCTTTAAGCGGCGTAGAGAGGAGGAGGTGCCCTTCGAGACCTTTCATAGGCCAAAGGGGGAGATTTCTGCCTTAATTGACCTTGCCCTCGAAAAGACATAAGAGGCAGACATCTTTCCCTAAGAGCTATTATGCCACCTCCCTCACGGAACCCTCCCGAGTGAATACAAGAAATGGCAAGTCATTCAAAGCATGGAAAGATGAAAAGGCACCAGTTTAGCACCAACGACTTGTTCAATCGACATGCAGCCTGATTTTTCGGTAGGAAATCGTACAAAATCTCTGATTTTTTGACGTTCGTAGATACAGTAAATCATACCCGGCCAAAGGCGGTAAGAGGCAGTCAATTGCGCTTTGAACACCATTACCATTCCATAGAAAGAAAATCAATGCATAGCCAAGTTCCATGTAGAGATTGATAAAATAAAGGGGAGGGAGCCAACAAGGCAAGTACAATATTTTCTAATCTATGGAAATAGGAGAGTGGGAGGTCGGCAGTCCACCTTGAAGCTCGATAGGCGGAGGACCCTCGACACTCGGCGATTCACCCCCAGTTCCCTCAGCGACGAACAGCCCAGGCACTGACCCCACTCGTGTGGGAACTGCCTCGACCGCATGCTCTCCCGAGGCAATTGGAGTTGGTGAACTCTCCTCCATGGAAGTAGGGGCATCCTTGCTTCCCCCTCCACCGCTCGACGTTGAGGAAGGAGAATGTGAACCTTCCTCATCTGAGTCGTAGCACTGCTTGGGGATGAAGACAAGCTCGTCGAGGGCCTGCCCCTAGGCTAGCCTAGCCACCCACCTAAAGGCTTGGGTGAAACCCTTCCGGAGCCCCCGCCAGTAGCCCGGCTCGTAATAAGCGAAGGCAATCTGCTTTAGGGCTTCACGGTACTCTTTTGAGCCCCAATAGTGCTCGACCGCCTCCACCCCGGATCCTACTGCCTTTTCCCTGAGCTCGATCACCTTTGCTTCGGCCTCGGTCAACTTCGCCTCAGCCTCAGCCCATGCTGCTTCAGCCTCCCTCTTTGACGAGATCGTCAAGCGGCATCGACAAAACTAGTGTATTGCAAATCAAGATCAGTGTCTTTTTCGGGCCGCCCCGAGCTTTCCTTTTCTGGTGTTAGGCATTCTAAGTCCGTGCCACTCATTTCGGCATTACGGGCTGATAAATTATTAAGGAAGGGGTGTCAGGCGTTCTTGGCCTTGGTCTCTTTGAGTGATAAGAAGGAGTTGAAGTTGAGGGACATTCCTGTTGTCCAATACTTTCCTGATGTGTTTCTTGAGAATTTGTCAGGACTTCCTCCTGAGAGGGAGGTGATTTTCTCCATTGATCTAGTTCCAGGTGCGACACCAGTACCAAGGCTCCGTACTGTACGTCTCCTGTAATGTTAAAGGAGTTGAAGGAGCAAATGCTGGAGTTACTAGAAAAAGGTTTCATTCATCCGAGCACATACCTATGGGGAGACCCAGTGCTTTTTGCGAGGAAGAAGGATGGTTCGTTGAGACTGTGCATTGATTATCGTCAGTTGAACCAGCTTACCATCAAGAACAAGTACCCATTGCCAAGGATCGATGAGCTGCTTGATCAGATATCTGGAGCGCAATATTTCTTCAAGATTGACCTCCGATCAGGGTATCATCAATTGAGAATCAAGGACGAGGATATCTTTAAGATGACTTTTCGAAAGAGGTATGAGCATTTTGAATTTGTAGTAATGCCCTTTGGTCTAACAAATGCTCCTGCAGCTGATGAACAGTGTGTTCCGGCCCTACTTAGACCAATGGGTCGTGGTGTTTATCGACGACATTCTTATTTACTCCAAGAGCAAGGAAGAGCATGAGGAGCACTTGAGGATGGCATTGCAGATATTAAGAAATCATCAGTTGTACGCCAAGTTCAGTAAGTGTGAGTTATGGCTGCAAGAAGTACCTTTTATGGGTCTCATCATTACTAAAGATGGTATTGTAGTAGACCCCTCTAAGGTAGAGACAGTAAGAAAATGGGAAAGGCCTGTGAATGTGACTAAAGTCCAGAGTTTCCTAGGCCTAGCGGGTTATTATCGAGATTCATTAAGGATTTCTCCCAGATTGCGATACCTTTGACTATGTTGACTCGTACGAAAAATCGATTCGAGTGGTCGGAAAAATATGAAAGGAGTTTCCAGACTCTGAAGGAATATTTGACCACTGCCCTTGTATTGGCCTTACCTTTTGGAGAAGGAGGCTTTGAAGTATGTACAGATGCCTCGGGTATTGGCTTAGGCTGTTTGCTGATGTAGCGAGGAAGAGTGATAGCTTATTCGTCCAGACAGTTGAGGAAGCATGAATAAAATTACCCTGTCCATGACCTAGAGCTCGCTGCGGTTGTGTTTGCCTTGAAGATTTGGTGGCACTACTTGTATGGAGAAACCTTTGTTGCATTTTCTAATCACAAAAGTCTAGAGTATTTGTTCTCCCAAAAAGAGCTTAATATGAGGCAGAGGAGGTGGCCTGAGTATCTAAAGGATTTTGATTTCTCCATTAAATATCACCTCGGGAAAGGCAATGTAGTGGCAGATGCCTTGAGCTGTAAGCCAATGGCCAAGTTGTCAAGTTTAATGCTACAAGAGTGGAGGATGTTGGAGCAATTAGCAAGTCTAGATCTTAATGTTGGTAAGAAAGAATATCGGGTTATGATCGCCCATGTCCAGCTTCGTCCAGAATTGTTGGCTGAGATCAAGACGTTGCAGGACAATGACCCATTGTTGGCAGAAATCAAAGAAAGTTTGAGTAGCTGACCATATTTTCTATTGGCCGATGATGGCAGATTATTGTTCCGGGGAAGAACTTGTGTCCCTGATTCAGCCAAAGTAAAAAGTAAGATTCTTGAAGAAGCCCATAGGTCCAAGTATACTATGCACCCGGGAGCTACTAAGATGTATCGATACTTGAAGAGGACCTTCTGGTGGCCGAACATGAAAAGGGAAGTGGCCAAATTCGTGAGTAGATGCTTAGTCTGTTAGCAAGTCAAGGCTGAGCATTTTAGACCTACAGGGAAGTTTAAGCCTCTTGAGATAGCACAGTGGACATCAGAGAGCATCGACATGGATTTTATCATGGGCTTACCTAGAGCTCGTGGTGGCTTCGATGTGATTTGGGTGATTATTGATTGATTGATGAAGTCTGCACACTTTTTATCCATCAAGTCAAAATGGACAGTGGATGTGTTGGCTACCTTATACATGAATGAAGTAGTAAGGCTGCATGGAGTGCCAGTGAATATTGTGTCCAATAGAGACCCCAGGTTCTGATCTGATTTTTGGAAAGGATTGCAAGAATCCTTGGGAACTCGTCTGAACTTTAGTACTGCCTTTCATCCTTAGACTGACAGGCAGATAGAGAGGATGAACCAGATTATAGAAGATATGTTAAGGGCCTACATGATTGACTTCAGGGGTAGCTGGCATGAACATTTGGCGCTGATTGAATTTACCTACAATAACAGTTACCAGTCTAGTATTCAGATAGCACCATTTGAGGCTCTATATGGTAAGAGTTGCCATTCACATTTGTGTTGGGATGCGGTAGGTGAGAAGCAATGGCTTAGACCAGATCTTTTTTCTGAGTCATTCACGAACATTCAGATTATTAGAGACCATCTACAAGTTGCTCAGTCCAGACAAAAGAGCTATGCTAATAACCGAAGAAGAGGTTTAGAATTTTAGGTCGGTGAGTATGTATTTATGAAACTCTCACCCATGAGAGGAGTGCGATTGTTTGAAATTCGTGACAAGCTAAGTCTGAGATTTGTTGGCCCATTTGAAATTCTGGAGAGGGTTGGAGAGGTTACGTATAGATTGACGTTGCCACCCTAGTTGTCAGGCATCCAAAATGTCTTCCATATATCCATGCTGCGGAAGTACATATACGACCCCTCGTATATTATCCAGCATGCGGATCTAGAGTTGAAGGAGGTTCTATCCTATGAAGAGAAGCCTATTAAGATTCTGGATTGGAAGCAGCAACAACTCATAAATTGGTCCATAATGATGGTCAAGGTCCAGTAGAGTAGGTGTGGTATTGAGGAAGCCACATGGGAGTCGGAAGAAGCGATCAGGAAGCAGCATCCCAAATTATTCTAAGGTCAGTACCTGAAATTTTCCAACATTTCAATAAGTTCAGTGAATTTGGAGAACCAAGCTGGATACCGCCGATCGGCTCGAAGTACCCAGAGCTATTGCGCTGGACGGTCTTGGTCACAGGCGTGCCGTCAGGCAGCTCCTTGCGGAAATGCTTGGGACCACGGCGAGTCAATTGGTAGCTTCTTACTGCCATTGGATAGTTCCTTGTGAGAAAGGCCCGCCCTATGAAGAGCGGGCCTGAGGTTGCCAGGACTCTTACCTTATACCAGCGCTAGATGCCTAGCGCTTACGTCGGAGCCGTGCTCGTGTCCGCGTGCACGATGCCACAGCGGCCATCGTAATCGGACTTGATGCGAGGCGCCATGGCAGTCATGACCTTGTGACGCTCGACCATGCCGCCGTACATCTGCCACGAGACGGTCGTCACGTCCTGGCCGATGGCCAAGTCGACAGCCTCACGGACCATCGGGATCAGTAGGACGTTGTGGTCCTGCAGTCGGTCCGCCACCTCGATCCGACTGATCTGGCCGAGAGCCATGATGCGCTCGCGGATCGTCCGTGTGTCGCTCGTGCCCGGATTGTAGTCGTCAGCCATCCGGCCCTCGTAGATGGTCGGGATGTACATGACGAAGGGGCCATGCACGTTGTCAGCTCGCGCAGCGTCCAGCATCTGCTGAACATTGTCGACGATCTGCGCACCCGACACCTGAGCGGGCGTGCCGTTCCACTGTTCGAACGGACCGACCGTGTTCCGGTTCGGGTACGTGGTGTAGCCGTACAGGACATTGCCCTGCACGGACAGAGCGTGCCCATGGAAGAGCATGTCCTCGCACTTCTCGGCGACGACGCGAGCGGCCAGGTCCGACGCAAGCACGTCCACACCTTCACCCATACGCCGGGAAGCCTCGAGGCGACGGATGTTGATGCGGAAGTCCTTGTGGATGATCGGGACCGGAGTTCCCTCCAAGTCGAAGGCCGGCGTATCCTCCTGGCCCGGGGTAACACCGGACATGCTCAGTTCGGCGGGCTCCATGTCGCTCGACTTCTCCCACTGAGCGATGGTGACGCCTAGGCCGCCGAGGGGATGCGTCAGGCCTGCTGCGATCAGGTCACGAACGCCTACGAGACGCTGCGTGAAGACCTGGATAACGCGACGGTCAATGTCCTTCCACTCGTCGTACTGCAGCAGAGCGGGAGCGTTCGCCGCCAGCTTCTGCTCGCCGTTGAAGTAGTAGGAGAACCCGTCGCTGTCGATGAACGGGCGCATGACATTGATGGACAGGAAGCTCGCGCCCGCAAAAAGCGCTCCCGGCCCGTGGATACCTTCAGCAGGCGTCGGCTTGTGCACGTCTCTTCTCCTAGAGGTAGGGGCGGGGCCTAGCGTTAGGCCGCGCGGATACGGATACGATCGCCGTTGGCAGCTGCGGCAGTCAGAGCGACTGCGAGCACAGGGCCGGCGACAGTGGTGACGAACCGGCCGTTAGCAGCGGCCGACAGGTTGGCGCCCACAGCGACTGCGGCACCGGCGATGGCGTAGTACTCATCGCCTGGCTGTGCGACGTAGTACGGGACTTGATCGTCCGCGGCGTAGGCGGTGTCAATGCTCCCGCCGGTGAAGTCCGCTTCACGAGCGATCATGAGAGGCCGGTCGCCATCGGCCCCCTTGCGCTGAACCTTGCTGGCAGCGGTCATGACGATCGCCTCACCCGGGACGATCGCACCCGCTGCTACAGCTTCGCCCGGCAGCGGATCACCCTTGAGCAGGACAGTCTTCGGAGTGTCGTTGCTCGCCATTACGCGGCCTCCTTCTTCAGGCTGTTGATGTAGGCAACAACCCCGATGTTCTGCGACATGGCCTCACGGACCTGCTTGTCGCCTTCCTCGGAGCTGTTGGCCCGCGGGATGCCGCGAGCGGCGAAGTTCGCTGCGGGCTCGCGCTTGGCCGGCAGGCCGTTGGCGATCACCTCGAGCGTGGTGACGTCCATGGCCTTCAGCTGGTCCGCAGTCATGGACGAATTGGCGGTGATCCGATCCACCAGACCAGTCCTGTGGTCCTCAGCGATCTTGTTCGCTCGTGCGAGCGCTGCACGATCGTCGTCGCTCAGACCATTGCCGAGCTTGGCCACGTTGGCGGCCAGGTCGGTGATTGTCTTGGTCAGCGGGCCGAGCGCAGCGTCGACCATCGCCTTCACATCTTCCGGCTTCACTTCATCGTCCTCCTCTTCGTCGTCGTCGGCCTTGACGTTGGCCTTGCGCGACTTCTTCAAGTACTGGTCCCTCAGGGCCTTGAGCGCACCAGCGCTCAGGTACTGAAGGCCCATCTCGTCGTCCGGCGTGAAAGGCGAACGATCGTCACTCAGGAGGTCTGCCCTGATCTGACGGTGGTCGTGGTCCTCGCCTCGAGCCTGACTACGGAGACTCTCCGCAATAGTGTTGACCAGGGCCTTGACCTGCTGGCCAGTGTAGAAGGCCGCATCGCTGAGGCCTTCGATGGTGAACTTCATGCCGTTTCTCCAATTGAGCCTTACACCACAGCCATCCTCCCACGAGCAAGCACCCTTATCGTTAGGCAAGAACGCCAGATGATCGGGGCGGATTTTCCTGTGCAGCTCACTGTAACGCCGCCCGTTCTTGCGGCCCTCCTGCGGCTCGGTCTCCGTGAAGTACCCCGTCGAGACGTTCATCTCCGTGCCGTTCTCGAGCTGCGCAACGAGACCCGGGTAGACCTCCTCGGCCTTCTCGACATCGATCCAAGCTTCCGCCTTCAATGCGGTTCCTTCGACGCGAGTGCGGAAGATTTGACCGATGGCACGACGCTCGAGAACCACAGGATCGTTGGCGGAGATGTTGGCGCCACGTTCGGTCGGATGGTCGATGACAACAGGGCGTCCGTCCCAGCTCACGGGGAGAAACTCCTCCTGTGGGATTAGGCCGCCGTTCATGACCACGTCGGAACGCGCCATGACCACGGGGACGACTAGCGTCTCCCGCCCATTGAACTCCTCACGACGACTCTGCCCTCGCTGGAGCTGGGTGTGAAAGCGCTTGAGGCCGCACTGGCAGTGTTTGGTGTCGTGGCACATGGTTTCTGCCATATGCCACTACTGGTGGGTTGGCAATCTCTATTTTCCAGTCCACAGCTTCTCGATTTTGGCGTAGAAACGCTTGCAGTCGTTCACTGCACGGGCATTCTTGATCTCGCTCGCGCGCAATCGTGCAATCAATTCGGTAGTTTCGGACTCTTTTTCGAGGGCCAGTCTATAATCTTCCCCGCATTGCGTATGGAGCTCGGGAGCGGGGGGAGTGAAGAGTTTAAGGGTACTGAGGCGGCACATGCTGTCAGCGCTAACGCACTGGCCAGTATCGACAGCACCCAGAGTGCGCGCTTTGCGGATGATGGCATCGCGTATGTCGTCATTGGTGATCTCCAGCTTGATAGCCTCGTCGTCTAGCTCAGACGAGAACCCTACTGCGGTTCGATACCTTGTCAGCTCGGCCTTCGTCTGGTCGAGCTTCTCTTGCAGGTTCTTGGACTTCTCCCAGCGCTGGCCCACAGCGAACCCGAGCACGAACCCGAGCACCAGCGCCGAGACAGTTCCGACGAGTGTGGCTCTCCATGTCATGGCTTTGGTCCTTGCTTGAACCACGCATCCGCCCCGTACGCAGCGGCGACGATCGGGAGAAGAAACATGGTCATCATGTTGACTGATCCCGACTGGGCTGTGACCAATGCCGGATCGGTGACGGACATATGGCGCCAGACCACCACACAGTAGAAGCCCATGGCGATCGCCGCCATCTCCCGCTTAAAGGAACGATCAGTCCACGCAACTCTACAGGCATGGATTACTTGTTTGACCATCTGTTGACTCCTGGCTTGGAGGCACTTATCCTGAAGACGATCGATACGGCCGGGCTAACTCCCCATGCCTGGTACGTCGATCGTCTCTGGCGAGCCCGGGATGGTGCTACCCGCACCGCACTGTCCCGGGCTTTCTAGTGGAAGCTCACGGCCGTCGGGTTCTTGATGACCGGCAGCCACGTGCATCTACAGTTCGGGTGCACGGGGATAATGCCCTTGGCTTCCTCGACTGTGTACTCGCGCCCCTCGAGCGCTTGACAGCGAGAGCACACACGAGCGTCGCCAGCCGTCGAGAACTCAGACACGAGCGACACCCCTTCCGCACCTATCTCCTGATACAGGTTGAGCGTCGAGGTAGCGTGCGCCCGTATCGTCTCCGTACGCGCTAGCATGCGAGCGCGGACGATCCCGATACCCTCGACCTGCTTGACGATTTGGCGAGCGGTGTACTCCATGCCTCGCCCCTCGATCATGGCCTGAGACAAAACGCGACTGATCGCCGTGTCCATCGCTCGAGTGATGCCGGCCAGGTCTGAGAACGTCCTAGTGTAGATCAGGCCGGCAGCGTCTGCGTGTATCGGACGGAAAAAGCCCGAGTCGATGAAACGATCCGAGATGTCCACACCTTGCGCCTGTGCGTTCGCGCCCGCTTGCGCAAGACCCTTCTGATACGCTGACTGCAGATAGACCTTCGTCCATGCACGCTGTCCGGCGCTCTCGATGGGCGTACCCTCGATGATCTCGAGGATATGCTGGTTCTGAGCACGGCGCAGCCACTGCATGAACGCGGAGACCTTGCGTGTGGACGTCGGGAAATCGAACTTGGGCATGGGAGCGTTCGCCTTGAGCCCGAGCGCATCCTGCTGGATCAGACCTTCCTTGATTTCGGCAATGATAGCTCGGAAGCGTCGCACCAGGTCGCGCTCAAAACGCTGGCGCAATACCGTCGTCTTCGTCGGGTCCTGGCGCGCGTGGATGTGCAGGTGGATGTGGGCGTCCATGTCACTTCACCTCCTCCTTCACTTCAGGTCCCAGCGCGATACTGCCCCAGTAGGGAGTGATCGTGCTCGGATCGTTGCCCTCGGCCTTGGCGATCGTCACGTGCGGGCGGTAAGTCGGATGGCCGTGCTCCGCGCCCATGACCTTCAACGCGAGATGTCGCTTCTCAAGGTCCGCGTTGTAGAACTCGAGAACCAGACTGTCGCCGAGGATCGTCATGGCCCTTTCGTTGTTCGGGACCACCATCAGCTTGTCGTCGGAGTCGCCGTTGATCAGGCTCCAGTCCACTTTGTGGTTGGAGTACATAACGGTCACATGGAAGTCGTCCACGATGCCCGTGATCCCGTTCTTCTCCGCCCACGAGCGCAGCGCCGCGCGATTGAGCACGTCACGTCGCACGTAAAGGCTCCGTAGATCGCCCTGGGCGTTGGTTACAGCCCCTTCGTCGTCGTCGCCGATATCATCCTCCGGCGCATCCTCCCCGGGCTCCAGCGGCTCGCCAGTGAGCGAATCGATGCCGCCCTCGTCGAGTGGGTCCTCGACCACAGGCAACTCGTACTCGCTCTCAGGCGGCAGCCCGAGCACGTCACGACGGAACTCAGGCACTGGCATGATCATCTCGACGCCGGGCGTGCGTGCGTATGTGGTCAGTGCGTTGGTCTTGCTGACCATCACCTGCGACTCCTCCACAGGGCCGATCGTCGCTGTGTCAGGCCACTTGATCTCGAAGTCGATGTCTTCCCGCTCCTGGTTGCCAAACGGAGCTGGCGGCGGAGGCGGACGATACAGCGTAATCGGTTCGCGCATCTCTCCTTTGGTGTTCTTAGGTTTCTCCTTCGGTTTAGGCGTCGGGAGGTTGCCCGTCTCGATCATGCGCTTGATGAACTCCTGCAGGATGCACGGGCCTGCGAAGTTCTGTCGCCTCTCGTCGATCACCAGGTTCCATGCGTTCTCATCCTGGCCGCTCGACAACTCGCCACGCTCGGAGCCGACCATGATGCGCTTGGGCATGCGGATGGTGCCGGCGATCAGGTCGAGCTGCTTCTCGACGTTCGGCGCAGGATCGGGCGACTCACTCCCGAGTACCTGAGCGGTCATGCCCTGGCCAGCCAGCCACCTCTTCTGCTGGTGTGAGAACTCCTCGATCTGCTCCTTGATGTCTTTTGTTTGCTCGTCTGTGAGTATCGCGTCTTTGTCCGCCCACACCGCAACGCCGCGATTGGCAGTCAGCCAGAACGTCTCCGCTGCGCCCCCCATCGTCTTGTCGAGGTCTTGCAGGTAGTTGACGATCGGCATAAGGCGAGGCGTGCCGAACGTGTCGTCTTCCTCGGGTGACTCGACAATGTGTAAGACCCGACTGTAGTGGATCGAGAATGACTTCGACGGAGCCTGAGTGCGTCCGCCATCGATGATCGAGTTACCCGAGACAGTGTAGATCAGCGGCTTGCCATAACGCTCGCTTGTGGGATCAACGTCCCACTTGGATATGGTGACGTTCAGCTCCGAGTAAGGCGACAGATACGCCAGCTCCGCCTGTCCATCCATCGGGTCGATCAGTTTCCGGCCATCCTTGAACCCGAGCACGAGCAGGCCATAACGCCCGATCGATGCGAGGCGGTCTGCTCGCTCGAGGAAGTGCAGCACCTTGTGCTTTTTCAAGAACTGGTGGCACTCATATGAGAAAGTGCTGAAGCTCTCGCCTGTCTCTGGGCTGTCGCCTTCGCCATCGCCGATCGATGGCACCTCTCGCGCCAGAGATCTCCACTGTAGCTTTCGCAACATGAACCCCCAAAGTTTATTCGCTCATCCGACCTCGATGATGCCGAACACTGGGTCAGGGAAGTAGAAAGGATATTCCGTGTCATGCAGTGCACGGATGAAGAGAAGATTTTATTAGCAACTTTCCAACTAGAGAGGGATGCTCGCTTTTGGTGGGAGTCAGTAGAAGCTACCTTGCCTCAAGGACAAGTCAAGTGGGGCGAGTTTGTTGACCATTTCAACAATAAATACTTCTCAGATCGCATCCAAGAGAAGAAGGCTGCGGAGTTTGCCACAATAAACCAAAGGACATTATCTGTGGCCGAGTATGAGGCCCAATTTTCCAGTCTGTCAAGGTTTGCACCACATCTGGTGGGAACCAAGAAGATGAAGGCAAGAAGATTCCTTAATGGGCTTCGACCTCAATATATCACCCAACTAGTGCCGATGGACATTCAAGTCTATTCGGAGATGGTGCGAAGAGCCCAGTTGTTGGAAGATGCCACAGAGCTGTCCGATCGAATCTGTAGAAAGGATAAGAAGGAGCATGTTACTAGCTCCGGCACTTTCAAACCAACCTTTAATAATAAGAAGAGGCCAAGCAATGGAGGAGATTTCTCCTAGGAAAAGAAATTCAAGAAGAATAACAAGCCCTTTTTCATCACTACCACACCTTCCAAAGAGGTGTGTAAGCACTGTGACAAGGCCAGCCATAGGGCCTAGGAATGCTGGAGGAGACTAGGAGCTTGCCTCCGTTGTAAAAGTCGTGAACATCAGATTCCCGATTGCCCCTTGCTTAATGATCAAGCCGGAGATGAGAAGTGCCCGCTAAAGAAGCAAGTAGGTCTCCAAGCTCTTCAAGGGGCGGAACAAGATGAAGGCGGACTGGTGGAAGGTACCTTAAAAATATGTTCCAAGTCTACTCATGTCTTGTTTGATACCGGTGCATCACATTCTTTTGTTTTCAAGAACTTTTCTGATCCATTACCTATGGAACCGGAATGGATAGATTTAGTTATTTCAACCCCTCTCGGAAACGAATCTGAAATCTCACACCATTATCTAAATTGTGAAGCTATGGTGACAGGGAAGAACCTACCTGCCAACTTAATATGCTTAGACGTGAAAGATTATGATGTTATACTAGGAGCCGAGTGGCTATCCACACACAAGACAATTGTTGATTGCCGTGACAACAAGGTAACTTTCAAGGAGTTCCCGAAACTTGTCTACACTAGCCCTAAGAGTCGGAACAAGTCACCCCTTATTTCGGCCCTCTGAGCTAGTAAGCTCTTAAGAAAAGGATGCGTGGCTTTCATAGCATTTGTGACTGCCACAGAAGTTAAGGAGTCTAAGATAAAAGACATCCAAGTAGTTTGGGAGTTTCCCGACGTGTTCTCAAAGGATTTGCCTAGATTACCCCCATAAAGAGAAGTGGCCTTCACCATCGACCTTGTCCCTAGTGCTAGTCCAGTTTCTAAGGCACCTTATAGGATGTCCCCTACCGAGCTTAAGGAGTTAAAAGAGCAACTGATGGAACTTTTGAAGAAAGGATTTATCAGACCGAGCACTTCCCCGTGGGGAGCGCTCGTGTTATTTGTAAAGAAGAAGGATGGATCGATGAGACTCTGCATAGACTATCGACAATTGAACCATCTTACTATCAAGAACAAGTATCTACTGCCGAGGATCGATGAGTTATTTGATCAAATATCTAGATCTAAGTATTTTTCAAAGATTGATCTCAAGTCAGGATATCACCAACTGAGGATCAAGGATGAGGACATTCATAAGATCGCATTTCGGAGCAGGTATGGGCACTACGAATTTATTGTTATACCTTTTGGACTAACGAATGCCCCTGCATCCTTCATGCAGTTGATGAATAGCATATTCAGGCCTCATCTGGATCAGTTTGTAGTGGTCTTCATCGATGACATTTTAATTTATTCAAAGACCAAGGAAGAACATGAAGAGCATTTAAAGATTGCATTACAGATATTGAAGACAAATCAACTATATGCAAAGTAGTAAATGTGATTTCTGGCTCGAGGAGGCATCTTTCTTAGGCCATGTGATCTCAAAAGATGGGATATCAGTGGATCCATCAAAAGTCAAGGCTGTAAGGAATTGGGAAAGGCCGACAAGTGCTACCGAGATTCGAAGTTTCTTGGGTCTCGCTGGCTATTATAGGCGGTTCATCAAGGACTTCTCCAAGATCGCCGTTCCTCTTTCTAGGCTGACCTGTAAGGAGATTCATTATGAATGGAACGAAGATTGTGAAAGAAGCTTTCAATCTCTAAAGGATCACTTGACCACTACCCCGGTATTGACACTACCAACTGAAGGGGAGAAATTCAAGGTTTATACCTGTGGATGCACTTTTGGGATACTTCTTTTATTTATTCGTTGGTTTATCCGTTCGTTCGTTTATTCGTCTGTTCATTCGTTCATTCAGTTTATTAGTGTGAGGGCGTGCTAGTCACCTAGGTGATGATTCATTCGGGCTTTAAGGAAGCCCTAGGTGCACTCGATCTGACTAGTCAGATGATTGTGTGTGTCGTGTTGGGACTGAGAACCCACAGTACCATAAAGGTTACGATGTTAATTACATCCCCTCAGAGAGGGGAAAATCCTTGATTGATTGCCAGAAAAAGGGGTCCTATGGCCTGAAATTCATAATAATGAAGTGAGAGCTAAATCTCATATTGCGTTCAGATAAATCCCGCATTGGGGCATAAACATTCATAGGTACACTTATGTCGGTCACTCACGAACCATTCCTTGTTCGGACGGAAGTCTGAATTTATAGCATCGAAGACGGTGATAAAATCGTACGAATGTCTGCCACGTACACGGCATGTTTACTGTGGAGGCGGGATTGGATCCCGATAGAGGCCGGTCAAGTTAACGAACTATTGGCCTGAGATGAGTTCGGATAATGGCTGTATCGGGGGATCCCGAGGTCCATGTCTGATTTAATAGGGCATCATTGTTCTTCCCTTCACACTCAGTCTGAAGGAGCGAGGGTCCTGAGGTATGCATGGCTATAGCATCTTTTATTGTTATCACTGTTCTAATCATTAGATTCTGTCATTTATTCGCACACAGGTCTTTTTTCTTGATTGAGTCATCTGAAGTCTTTCTCTAATGATTTACACTTTTTTAGTGGTGTCCCTTACTAGTTTCGGGTCTAAAAGATACTTTTCCCCAACTTCATCCCAACATATTGGTGAGTGGCAACTCCTTCCGTACAATGCCTCAAATGGTGCCATGTGAATGCAAGCTTGATAGCTATTATTATAGGCAAATTCAACCAGAGGCAGATGATCATGCCAACTCTCACCAAAATCTATGACACAAGTCCTGAGCATGTCTTCCACTACTTGATTTATCCTTTCCATCTGACCATCCATTTGGGGATGAAATGCAGTGTTAAAATTTAATCTTGTCCACATGAAATGTTGTAGACCCTTCCAAAAGTGTTATGTGAAGCACGGGTCTCAGTTAGACACTATTGAAATAGGCACTCCATGCAATCTGACGACCTCTTTGCTACACAAGGCTACTAGTACATCCATTGACCATCGACTCTTGATAGGCAAAAAATGTGTAGACCTAGTCAACTGATCAATAATCACTAATATCCCATCATGTCCCCCTTTTGTTTTTTACAATCATATGACGAAGTCCATCCCTATCTCTTCCCGATTCCACTTAGGAATCTCCAGGGGATGTAATTTACCGGTGGACTTTTGATGTTCCGCCTTAACCTTTTGGCAAGTAAGGTAGTGGGAAACAAAATCCACCACTTCTCTTTTCATGTTGGGCCACCAAAAGTTCCTCTTTAAGTCTTGGCACATCTTGGTAGCACTAGGGTGAATAGTGTACCTTGGTCGATGAGTTTCTTCTAATATCTTGTTCTTTAATTCTGGGCAATCTGGTACACAAGTCCTCTCATGAAATAACAATCTTCTATCGGTTGCTAGCTTGAAGTCAGGTCGTTGATCCAATTTACTTTTGATTTCTACCAGTACTGAGTCATCATTTTGCAACTCCTTGATCTCCAAAAATAGATTAGGATGTAAACTCATGTGTGATAGAATAACACATCCTTTTTCCTTGTTCATGGTTAAATTCAATTAGGGGAATTGTTCTAGCAACTGCCATTCTTGAGTCATGCAATTGGCTAATAATGCTCTCGACTTTCGACTAAAAGCATCAGCTATGGGGTTGCCCTTTCCTAGATGATATTGTATAGAAAAGTTAAAGTGCTTGAGATATTCTAGCCAATGCCTTTGCCTCATGTTCAACTCCTTTTGGAAAAATAAGTATTTTAAACTATTGTCATTAGAGTACACAATGAATTGTTCTCCGTAAAGGTAGTGCCTCTATATCTTCAAAGTAAATACTAGTGTGGCTAACTCTAGATCATGCACCGGGCAGTTTTCTTCATGCTTCTGCAATTGCTGGGAAGAATATGCAATTACCTTCCCTTGTTGCGTTAATACATATCCGAGTCCCACACCGGACGCATCAATTTAAACTTCAAATATCCGAGTCCCACACCAGACGCATCAATTTAAACTTCAAATTTCTCTACTTCAATTGGCAAAGCCAACACCGGGGCAATAGTCAGACGATCCTTTAGGGTTTGGAAGCTTTCTTCACACTCCTCCGTCCATGCATAAGGATTCTCCTTCCTTGTTAATCTTGTCAAAGGAAAAACAATCTTGGAGAAGTCCTTGATATATAAACCGTCTGTAGTAACCAGCCAGACCCAAAAAATTATAGATTTCAGTAGCATTAGTGGGTCTTTCCCTGTTCTTCACCACTTCGACTTTAGAAGGATCAACAGATATTCCATTCTTTGAAATCACATGCCCCAAGAATGAGACTTCCTCAAGTCAGAAGTTACATTTGCTGAACATTGCATATAGTTGATTGTCCCTCAATAATTACAATGCAATCAACAAATGCTCTTCATGATCTTCTTCAGATTTGGAGTAAATCAATATGTCATCAATGAATACTATAATAAATTGATCCAGATGCGGCCTAAAAATACTGTTCATCAACTGCATAAAGGCTGTAGGGACATTCGTTAGTCCAAAAGGTATAACAGTAAATTCATAATGCCCATACCTGCTCCTGAATGCCGTTTTATGGATATCTTCCTCTCTGATCCTCAATTGATGATATCTTGATCTGAGATCAATCTTCAAAAAACACCGAGCTCTAGAAAGTTGATCAAATAACTCATCGTTGGTAGCAGTTACTTGCTCTTAATAGTGAGTTGATTGAGCTACCGATAATCTATACATAGCCTCATGGATTCATCCTTCTTCTTGACAAATCATACGGGCACTCCCCACGGGGAAGTACTCGACCTGATAAATCCCTTCTTCAAGAGTTCCATCAATTGCTCCTTTAGCTCATTTAGTTCAGCGGGGGACATTCTATGTGATACCTTTAAAATTGGGCCAACACCAGGGATAAGGTCAATGGTGAATGACACTTCCATTTTCAGGGTAGACCAGGCAAATCCTCCGAAAAAATATTAGGGAAATCCCGAACCACGTGGATATCTTCTAGCTTAGAGTATTTGACCTCAGTTATCATCACAAGGGCTAGGAAGGTCACACAACCCTTCCTTATTAGTTTATGAGCTCATAGGGCAGAGATAAGAGGTGACTTGTTTCTACTCCGGGAACTAATATAGAAGAGCTTGGGGTATTCTTCAAAGGTAGCTCTGCCCTTCTGGCAATCTACAACTGCCCTATGTGTAGACAGCCAATTAGCACCTAGTATGACGTCATATCTATCCATATATAGGCGAGGTCGACAGGTAGATTTTGTCCTTCAACTAGAACTTCACTATCTGGGTAATGATGTGTAATTTCGGATCCGCTTCCTAGAGGAGTGGAAATAACTAGATCCGTTTCTAACCAAGCAGGTTTCATAAGCAATGAAGCAGCAAATCTTTTGAAAATAAATGAATGTATTGCACCTGTATCAAATAAGACATGAGCAGTCTTAGAGCAAATTTTCAATGTACCTTCCACTATTCCTCTTTCATTTGGTTTCGCCTCTTGGAGTGCTTGTAGGCGGCCTTGCTTTTTGACTGGACGCTTCTTGGTCTTCCCTCCTTCAGTTTGCTCATGAAGTAGAGGATAGTCGGGAATCCTGTGACCCAGGCTCCTGCATCGGAGATAAGCTCCCAGCTTTCTAGGCGCCCATGTGCGGAATGAGCTCTTAAGTCGCGCGGACGCAACCTTGTACGCGCGATGAGGTATCAGGCCGCTAAAGCGGCGGATGCGTCTTGATTTTGCTGCTGGCCCTGGGAATTGCTGGATGACGTCGAGCTGCCCTGTGCCGACGCGGTGGCGCCGGTATTCGCGCTCGAGGCACCTGCCGCAGCATTGGCCAGGGCCGCAGGGCTGTTGGCATTGGCAGACTGATTCGCCTGGCCGATCGATTCAAGCAAATCGATCAAGCTTTTCGATTCCTTGAGAATCGCGTCCCAGTTGATCGGGTCGGCCGACGATTGTGCGGTCGATGCCGTGTTCGACGCAGACGCATTGGAAGGCGCCGCAGAAGATGCGTCGACAGGCGCATTGCCCGAGGTATCTCCCGCTGCGCTTCCATCGCTTGCCGCTTCGACTTGCTGGCTTTGGTCCATGTCGACTTCGATCTGGAAATCGAAGGTGCGGCCGTCTGCCGTGGTGATTTGCCCTTGGCCGATGAACTCCGCCTGCTGGTCCGAACCGTATTGCGCAACGGTTTGGCCATTCTGCTGGCTGATACCGGCAGAGACCGAGGAGCTGACCTGGTAAGCGAGGGAATTAAATGTGATCTGTGTGCCCGATTCCTGGTCCGGGGTGATGATACCCAAGGCGACCAGCGACGCATCGGCCATACCGCCGAGGAAACTCGCTTCCTGCCCGAAGTCGGACGAGCCGCTGCCATTATCAGAAGACGAATTGGAACTGCCGGATGCATTGGCACCGTTGCCACCCAATGCCGCGAGCAGGCGCGAAGCATCCGATAGCGTTACATGGTCCGCACCGGAGCCGGTCACGTTGGCGCTATTGCTCGATGCGCCATTCTGGTTGGCCGAACCGTGCTGCCGATATCCATCCATCGCGCGCCAATTGGACGCGAAAGGCGCATAGGCATTCGACGCGGCGCCGGCTTGCGAAAGCGACATGGGATGATCCGATCCAGAAAGACTTATCTATCCCGTTATCGGCGGTGCAGTGCATAACTTGAGGAGCGCCCAGATTTTCTTACAAGTAAGCACTTATGAGTCGTGATGAAATTGGTAGACGGTATTCGAAATGGGCAGTTGGGAACTAAGTCTGCCATTTTGCTGTTCCATTTAGATATTGAGAGGATCACTGAGTTCTTAGTTTTTGGCATTTGTTTGTTTAATTACACTGCAACCAATGTTTCTCTTTTTTTTTTTTAATTTCTTGTGTCCTGATGAATCTCAGATTCCAATCCCCACCCCGTGGGCTTATCCTTGAATGTGTTCTGATTCTGTCTTGATTTTTTTGATTGCATCGGGTGTTCTTGTTGTGCAGAGCTCTTCTCTCATCTCTGCTTTGTGCTGAAGAGTTAGTAGAGCGGTGATTGATGTGGACTTCTGCTATTGATCTCAGTAAACATGCAGAATCCTCCTGAGGATGGAGAGGATATCTTCTTCGATTCACTAGATTATCTTTCAACTTCCTTTAGAATAATACCATCTGATGACACTTTGGCTAGGAATTCAGAATTGGAATTTGACAACTTTGGCCGTGTAGTTTGGACAAGTGAGTTGAGAAGCATTCGCGAACGACGCGATAGCTTTCTACAAAGGATGGGTTTTGATGAACTTGCGCCTTATGAGTCACGTTGCTCTCGAGGAATCCGGCAAGAGTATCGTAGCGGGTCATTTCAGCAACTTGAATTGGATAGAGTTAGGGAAACTGGTGATGCTGCTTTGGATTCTTCAACTTGTGGTAGCGGCAGTGAAAGAAATGAAGAGGATGTGCATGAACTGGGCCAAGATACTTCATCCAGCACAAGCCAGAGAGAAGTTGATTCTGCAGGGGGAGTGAGATGGGATCAGTTTGGGATGTCTCATGGGCTTTCTCCTTCTGTCCAGACACTTGTGCCAGAGGAAGATGTATGCTGTGAGGAGAGACAAGGCGGAGGAGGAATTGCCACAACGGAGAAGACATCAAAAAAAAACTGGTGGAAGGGCTTGTTGGCAAGGAGGCAAACGGGGGAACTTTCTGAGTGTAGTGTATCTGCTCAGAACGCCCGAGTACACAAAGCAGGGAGAACCAAGGTGCAGGGACATGGGAAACGCTGCACAGAGTTTACAGCAGTTCACATGGACCAAGACTTTCAAGCTCACCAAGGTTCCATTTGGACTACAAAGTTCAGTCCTGATGGGAGGTACCTGGCAACTGGCGGTGAAGATTGTGCAGTGCGAGTTTGGCGTGTCACGGAGGTGGAAGCTTCTTGCAACTCTCTCGGTGGAGATTGTGTGCCTAAGTTTGTGCATAAAGTAAAAGACTGCAAATTAATCCTCAAGAACAGATGTTTTGATCCATCCACGGCGGTCATCCCAAGGAAGACCTTTAAGCTTGAAGAGACACCACTGCATGAATTTCATGGCCATACAAGTGACGTTTTGGACCTCTCTTGGTCCAAGTCCAATGTGAGTTATATTTTCATCTCATCTTCCTATGGATATGGTTCTATTCAGTGTCCATTTTGTTTGCTCTTTACATTAGAAGTTTTAAGGAAAAAGTATGCGGAATTTCATGTTTTATGTTACTCTCATTTCCTAGTCCATATGCCCTTTTCCAATACTATGATCTGCTACTGCATTATCAAATTTCATCCACACATTTTCTTGAATCCAATGAACTCCATAGAGTTTGCTGTTGGCGTCTCCCATGTCTCTGAAGCCCATCATCGGGTCCCATTCTCTTTTTGTTGGGAGTGGGGTATATGAGTAAAGTGGAACCCCAATTCTTTTTGTTATCGAATCCCTCTGATGGATACCTTACAACTCTTGGTTGCAGTGCCTACTTACATCATCCAAAGACAAAACTGTGCAGTTGTGGCAAGTCGGTCATGATTACTGCCTTGGAGTTTTTCGACACAGCAACTATGGTATAGATCAGGATATACCTCCTTTGTACTTTGACTTGACCTCCTTTTGTACTTGGGTCAATCTATGCATGTATATATGGTTCTTCTTTCCCAATTTTTAATTCCTTTTTTTCTTTTTGAATGCTATATATCAGTTACCTGTGTTCAGTTCAATCCCGCTGATGATGGATACTTCATTAGTGGCTCGATAGATGGGAAAGTTCGTATATGGAGAATCTCAGGGTGTTGTGTTGTCGACTGGGTTGACATTCGAGATATTATAACTGCTGTCTGTTATCGGCCGGATGGACAGGTTTCTATTCAACTTTTAAGTTCTCTTTTATTATTTGTCGTTGTCAAAAGTTATTTCAGAAGCTATAATGTACAGACCGTTAATTATGTTTGGTTTATTTCCTGTCAGGGCTTTGTTGTTGGTTCCATCAATGGGAACTGCCGTTTCTATCATTTATCAGGTCTTGCCAATGGCTTATGCTTTTTTTTAGTGTTATCTGCAGTTACCATATTCCTGTTCAGCTTTGATCCCTTGTCTAGCATTCGGTTATGTTGCATATGACAATCATGATATCTAATGTGCCTAAGTTCAATTCTGTTTGGCAGATAATGGTTTTCAGCTGGATGCAGAGCTAAATATTCAGGGTAAAAAGAAAGTCCCTAGCAAAAGAATTACAGGGTTTCAGGTTAGAAATAAGACTGCTTTATGTGGTGACTGATCATTTGGTTCTGTTATGTTTGCATTGATCTGACGTGTCAACTTTTTCCATGTTTATTTTCTTCAGTTTGCCCCTGAGGACCCCGAAAGGGTTATGATCACATCGGCTGATTCAAAAGTGCGGATTGTTAATGGGGTCAAAGTAATTCACAAATATGGAGGTAGGACATGTGCCACGCTTGTTTATTTTTAGTTAATAAAAGCTTCATCGCCTGCATAAAAGTGTCTGTTTCTTAATCTTATTAGGTTTCTTATTTATATCAAATAAGCTGTTTGATTAAGCATTTATCTTGACAATCAAAGACTTAGGAATCTAGTAACCTGCATACTGGCCTTTTTTTCTCCCTGTCACATGAAAGTTCCTAGATCTTAAGTTCTAACGCAACATTTCATGTTAGTGTGGTGAGAGTTAAGAGTATGCAAAAATTGCATGCTTTTCTCGATTGAACTTTCACTGAAGATTAAACATATGTTGAAACAAGTGAAAATTAAACTTTAAGTTAAACTGAAAGCAATTACCTCGTACATGTGTATTTCTACAATGCTTGACTCTTCCCGAGTACTTTTGTAACTTGTGAAGCCTTTTTAGGTTTATTTGAGATTTTGAACCCTTTCTGGATTTATTTGCAATCGCGAACTTTTTTTGGGGTTTATTTGAGATTTTGAACTCTTTCTGGATTTATTTGTGATTTTCTCGAGTAGGAGTTTGCTTGCAACTTCTAGAAAAGTTCAAAATATTTGTGTAGTTTTGGACAGACCAAGGGTATTTTTGTAACATCTGGACTAAACAGGAGTTTTCGTGTAATCTTAGCATGAGGCGCAAGTCCCTCCTTGGTGAAGGCGCCTTGACCAAAGACTCGAGAGATTGCTTCTCCTTTTTGAGCTCTCATGGGTTGCAGTCCAACTTCATGCGTCCGTCAGTGCAACGCTGGGGATCGACCTACCCGGTCAGGTCGTGAGGATCAAGGGAGTAGTGTCCCTTGCCGGGGGTTTAGTCACAAGGGCATCTATGTAGACCAAACAATTACATAAGGAACAACCACAGTGGCATATATGCACACTCAGAGATATATGTGCAGCATACCCTTGTTAGGTGCACACCCTCCCTGGTGGAGGCACAAATCACAAAACACACAAAGGACAAAGAGCCTCCAAATGTCGCCTTCGACCCTCTCTTTCCCTCCTTGCCTTGGGTCCCACTGGAGGGCATTTATAGAACCCAGGGGGCGGTTATAGGGTTTATTGGGTCCACAGGGGCCCATCGAGGGCTTTAACTGGTACAAACCCCCAAATTGGGGGAGAGTAACCAGGCCAAACACCCTTTAGTGAGGGTTTAATCGGGCTAAATCCCATTGGTGGGGGTTTAACCGGATCAAACCCCCCACTTGGGGGTTTAACCAGGCCAAACCCCCCACTTGGGGGTTTAACTGGTCCAAAACACGTGTTTGAGGGAAAGGAGGGGCCAGCCCCCTATAAAACCCCTTTTTCTATGCATTCCTTAGTTTTTTTTTTGGGTGCTTGGTCCACGTGGAATAAGGGAAAATCGCATTTCCCTCGTGCTTTGTGCCTTCCTTTTGTAGCTTCTTGCGCCACTTGCTGCGTGGGGTGGTCCCAATCTTCCGGAATTATTTTCTCATGGAGCTCTGATGCTTTGTATGCTGCGTGAGAATTTCCTTTCGACCTTTACTTCCTGCGACGCCTTGTTCTCCTATGCCATCCACTTTGCAAAAGTTCCCGGTCATCATTTTTTTTAACCCTTAGTTAGGACGACCAATTTTTGGCATCGCTTTGTGACTGCCGTCTGATGTCTTTAATCTTTATATACATTGGTTGACCCGAGAAAAATAATAGGTTCAACACCCAGGAAATCAAATAAGTAGCTAACAATATAGAGACAATCATAATACCAATTCCAATGTGATCCCTGGTTTTTGAATGAGAAAAGAAAAACTGAATGAAATGAAAGAGAAGAAAGAGAGGGGAAAAGCTCTGTTCTATTCATGGATCCATCTAGCTTAATGGGTGCATCCATCATGCATTCACAATAGTCTTCAGTTTTGAACACTATTCATAGTGAGAATGTATTAGTGTCTACTTCTTTAATAGTAGGAAGAAATTTCATGACTCCAACTACAAATTCTTTGCATGTAATAGGCTAAATTTTTGGTTGAATTTATTTTGCTTTTATTGGGTCAGTGAAACCTGCAAAAAAAAGGTTTTAATTGTTTTTTCTGATGGTCCCTTTGAAGCATTTCAGTTTCTGCATAGTAATTTGAGCAAATAAAAATTTCTGGTAATCAACTTCGGCTAATTTGATGTGAGATTCTTCCCTGCTTTGGTTATTCATTCACAAGTGGGAAACATGTAATTACTTGTCTTCACCGCATGAATTCCTTGGACACATCCATATGATGATCGAGTTGTCATAATGTTCTAATAAAATTTTCTTTCTGCTGCTCATTTGAATATGTTGACATATGATTTGAACAATGTCATTTTAAAGCATGATTCTCCAACATCACAATGTTTTCACTTTAGACGTGGTCAAGTTGCCCTCACATCATGGTTGCATGTAACATTTCTAACTGAAAAATAAAAAAGGACGCACTTCTCAGTGCTTGCCTTTGATAGCTTTCCTGGTCTTCATCCTTACATAAAATCAAATTCTCTACAGGATGCAGTTCTCCCTCTGTCTGCAGCTGCCATGGCTCTACCACCATTAGCTATTCGTGGAGATTGGGGTGTCCTTTCTACTGCAGGAGTTAGATATGCACCCTCCCTTTTGAAGTCATTCATTCAGATGGGACCTCAAGGAGCTCTAGGAGCTGCAAAGCTTCTTAGACCTTTCTCTGAGGTCATGGATTCACTAGGGCTAAAAGACCCTTTCATCCGAAATTGGCTGGACTTACTGTGTTTTCTCCTTGCTGGAGTGAAATCCAATGGTGCACTATCTGCAGAAATGGTATGTTCCATCTTATTGGTGCTTCCTTATTCTTAGTTTAGTGTGTCAATATTATAGATGTAAAGTAATTGTTCCTGGAAAAAGTGTAAATGTTAATGAAGATATAGTTTCTCAACTTATGGACAAATTGATAAATCGGATGCTGCAGATCCCTGGATAGAAGTAGAGATGTTGTGTCCCTGGTGGTTTTGATGATGTCAAACTATAACTCATTAATGAGTCTTTCTATGATTTTGATGATGTTAACTTTGTCAACTTTATATCTCTGAGTTTGGACAAAGACATGTTGAAATTAAGTGAATAACACTTCTGAAATTCAGATCAAGAGGCAACAGTTCTATCTTTTCAGTATAGTTCAGGAAAGCCAAAAGCATGAAGATGGAGTCGATGCTCTTAAAGTAGTGGAGTCAATGCAACAGCAAGGCGGCCTGCGTGCATAAGTAACAAGCTATGTAGTGGAGTCGACATCATGTTGAAGTGGAGTCGACGCATCAAAAGATCCTCTGCAAGATGCCTTCAAACTTAAGAAGGTGATATAGTGGAGTCGACGCAGTGTGATCTGGAGTCGACGCACTAGCAAGAATTCAAGCACACGCCAAACAAGCCAGCAACCAAGAAGAGTCGACACAACGATGATATGGAGTCGACGCCATCAGTAAACTTCTGTTCAGAAATAAGAAGGTGTCGGTACCCGTGGGTGTGGCCAACCTGCGGCAGGTTCCATTTCACCTTTCGGAAGTGACCGTACAGCACGAGCAGCGCGAAGAAGATCATTACGCCCCAGTTCTTGTTGTCACGACAACTGTTATCCGTGCTCACATACAACACCGCAGGGTGGCGCGACCCAATCGCGCGGTGCTCTTCGCTCAGCTGCGCACTCAAACTTGCCAATGTATCCGCGTCGGGCACTAGCTTCATCTTCAATGCACTTGTTTGCTGGTCCTTCTCCATCTGGCTGTATGCGCGGGCCAGCGCCACCTGCACGTCGTCGCCTACACACTCATTTTCGTTATCATCATCACTGTCACTGTCCCTGTCAGTGACAACGGTTGCAGAGTTGCGACTGCTGCCGCTATCACAATCAACACCTCCACCACTAGCACTCAGTGGCTGTGTGTCATCCACGTCAATAAGCGGCACCACATGCTCCGCTGCCAGCTTCACCTTCTTTTCAACCTCTGCTTTGATCATGGCATTCATTTGGATCGCCGCGACATGGGGCTTCAGAGTGTAGGTGCAGTACTCTTCGTACGGCAACAACAAATCAAAGTGGCCGTTGTGCTTGGACGATGGCACGCGCAATTCCGCGAACAACAGGTTGAGTGGACCAGATGGCTGAGGCAATGAAGAGGAGGACGAGGAGGAAGAGGATGAGGAGGAAGAGGAGGAGGAGGCAAAGAAAGGAGAGTAGTTGGCATTGTTGGCGAGCACGTCACCTCGAACCACTTTGTGAACGATAACAGGTCGCTGGCGCCAGTTGGCGTAAGCAGCAAACGACAACTCGCCAGGCCACCCCTTGTCAACGACGATTCGGCGAGCTTCATTGACGAACTCCGAGTGTGGGATGCTAAGCTCATTGCAGTACTGTGCAGTGCAGGCTGGGTCGAGCAGGGCGTGAACAATGAAGTCACGCCAAAGCTCCCACATGTCGGTAGCAGTCGAGTTGGTTTGCAGCGACCGTTGCTCACTCTGCATGCACGACAAGAAAAAGCAGCGGCCCATTCCTTCGATGGGCAGCTTCACATACTCTCCGTCCTTCCCACGATACAGGCTCAATTTGTGAGCTGACGTGAGATGTGACTTAAAGGTGTCACGCGTGTCGAACGTCTTCCGGCAGTTGGGCTCCGGGCACTTGAACGGGTCTATGTGGCCTTCGCCACGCTTCTGAGCCTCGACGACGTTGGTCCGTTCCCTCTCCTCCAACTTCTTGAGGATATCCTTCACCTGTTGCCGTTCTCGTGCCTTTTGTTCTTGTTGTTGTTGTTGTAAAGCGCACGCGTTGATGGAAATCTGTCGTGCCGCGGCCGTTTGCCGCTTCAGCCAGTCCATGAGAATGGAGATGGTGAAGTTGGCATTGCCTGGGTGATGAGGCGTGGCAGTGTAGATGATGAGAGGGAGAGGAGTGCCACACGAGTAGACAGCCACACAGTGCATCTTCATCCGCACCTCGTTGTCGTGCGTAACGGGGCCCACCACATGCGGCACCGTCGTTGTCTCTTGATCCATGCCATCCATCGTGAGGCTCCAGTACTTGTCGGGCTGCTTGTTAGACTTCTCGTGATGCTTCAACAGAATCTGACGATCGAGCTTGCACATGGCACGATGCGCCGATTGGCTGGCTTGAATCTTCTGCACTTGCTCCGGGTCCTTCGTGTCTTTTAGCTGCGAGGTGAAGCTGTCACAGTCACCGCATCTCACAAACTGGTCCTTCTTCAATTGCCCGCTGCACTTGATGGACACCCAGTCGCCCAGCTGAGCAAACACACGATATATCGTTGCCCGAGTGACACTCACGTGGCGCATCTTTTGCAGATATTCGGCAAACTGAATCACGGTGGCAAATGGCAGGCGCACTTTGCTTGAGTTGGGCACGGCTTGTCCAAGCAGTTTCACCTCTTCCTCGATCACTTTCGTCGCCACCTCCAGCTTCGTGATGGTGTTCCTCACCACAAATGAGTTGCCATGCTTGACACTGGAGTTGACTTGGCCACGAACACGAACAGCAAGGGAGTGGCGTTGAAACGTGCGGACTGGCATACCAAGTAGAAACGCGGCGCAATCGCTGCAGAACAGCAATCCATCAAACAGATAGATGCGTGCCTTGCCAGTGTGTCGATTATGCGCAGCTTCTCCGTGGACCCGGCCACCTCCAGGACCTCGACTCGATATCGTTGATGAAGCAATGGGCTGTGCAGCTGCAGCATACATTACATGTTGTTGCAGCCACTCTAGGCACTTCTCCTTGATCTTGACGTGATTCAGCCACACACCCTTTTGTGAGCCAGCATTCTGTGTGCATTTGTGAAAGCCAACGCGCAAAATGCTAACAACCAGGTCGATCTGGTGGATGTCGGCCGTAGTTTTATGCGGGGGCGGAAGTTGACCCGAAAGGACACGGTGCAGCAAAAGTCGGGAAAACTGCATATTTCGGCGCTGCCGGTGGCGGGTTACACCCTGCAGACGGGTTTTGCGGGGGTGGTGAGCTCCAATTTCGCTTTTTATACGAGTGAGCAGAGTCAGGCGAATATGTCCAATGTGCTTACCAGTATTACCTACAGCCAGTACCAGCAGGTCATCTTCCCCATTCAGGCCAATATCTGGACAAAGGGCAATAAGTACAATATTCAGACGGACTGGCGGTATCTGGCCTATCCTTCGCTGACCTATGGATTGGGTGGGAATACCAGTACCGACAGCGGGTACAATATCGATTATGGTTATCTGCGGCTGCATCAGGCCATTTTGCGGACGGTAGCCAGGGACCTGTACCTGGGCGTAGGGTATGATTTCGATTATTTCTGGGATATCCGGGAGGTCGACCCGCCGGCGGGGAAGACCGATTTTCAGCGATATGGATTAACGAAAAAGGCAACGGCGTCGGGCGTCTCGCTCCACTTTTTATACGATGATCGCCGCAACCCCATTAACCCTGAAAAGGGCAGCTATCTCAGCGTGATCTACCGGCCCAATTTTACTTTTCTAGGTAGTGATGCTAACTGGCAGTCGTTATTGATCGAGGGCCGGGAATATGTGCGGTTTCCGGGGTCCACCCTTCAAATCCCAACTTTTTCATGAAGAACTCAAGAATCGCTCCTTCGCCGCGTGGCAGCATCGCGCTCGTGGGAGGAAGCTTGTTTGTTTGTCTGGTCGCCCGTCGCCGCGTGGGGAGGAATCTTGGCGCCCGTCCGTGCCGTGTGATACACTTGCTCGGCTACTCTGACGGTATACGCATTGATTTTCCTCTCCAATCTTCTTGCTGCGATGTTGACCATGGTATTGTCGGGTCGATAGACCATGAATTACGGAGATACTCCGTAGTCCGACGGTGTCGACGATGCGTCGTGCTTCTCGTCGGACGTTGCATAGCAACACTTCATTTAATTGTTTTGAAACAATTTTCGGGTGCAACAGCTGACGCACCCTCGAATCCTGAGGAAGAGCCGTTACACCTGAAAACCAAGGGTGAGCCTTCATCTCCGGCTCAATAGGAGTCCCGCAGAACCCCAATCGAGAAACAACGGCGGTAAAGAAAGCAGTGCACGAAGGGAACAATAATAGCAATGACAACAAGAATGGCAGAAGCAGAAACGACAGTGGCCGATAAAACCTCGGCTCTATAGCTACTCCTGCCGGGAACAAAAAATAAAAACACCGATTTCACAATCGGGAACCAGACCACCCTAACACCAAATCTACCGAGGGAAAACTTATGGCAGCTCGGTCGTGGAGACTTGCCCTAGCAGACAGGGTCGACAAGGACCACACAGTCCAAGGGTGCAATTACGATCTCGCTGTCGTGAACCCAACGCCAACAAGGGCGAAGCCTCGGTAACCCTACCGGGCACCCTGACCTCCTCCTCGGGAAAACACACGGAAACGGTCTGAAAACTACGCCTTACAGATGGAAAAATAAACCCGAACGCAGGAGAGTCACGCCTCACGTGACGGGAGTACTTGCCCACTAGAAGCAAGGCCGGATGCGTCTATTGACCTCTTAGACTGCACCTCAGGTGTCTCTCTACGACGCCCCAGGCGGAGACCGAGACACCGTACCAGTAACCACAGACAAGGGTCTAGTCAGGGTCGTGCTCGTCAGCACGAGTCCGTAGTCTCTGATCACGTGTGCACACACTGACTAACTATGCTACGTTAGGCCCTCTAGCTAGTTTTCCTCTCGGCCCGGACTCGAGTCGCCACAGTGGGAGGCCCTACGACAACCAGCCTAAAACTGTCACTCTCTCGGGTGTAGCTCTCCACCTACTCCTAGGTGGGTCGGCATACGAGTGCCCAGGCAAGCTACAACTAGTTGGGGGGACATTGAGCAAAATGATGCTCGAAAATCATCGGTATGCAGACAGGCTATGCACAAGCCATGTCACGCCTAGCTCGGAAAACAGGTGACGCGATGCCACCGGACTCTAGGCAGTCCGCTAGACCTAATAAATCCAACGGTCCTTGAGTCACAGGATTCAGGGTCAAGACTGTTGCGCAGACGACTCTATGTCGTCAATCAGGCCTATCCTTAGGTCTGAAATCACGGTAATATAATTGATGAGGCGGTACACGGCCGCCAAGCCTAATCCCTTCTAAAGGGCTAAGAAACCCTTCAGCCCCAGTCTGGGAAATGGACTCCCAGTCCACAGGCCATACGCCTGGCCCACACGGAAACCATTTTCTGGAGAAGCTCACAACGTACGAGAAAGGCCTTCCGCGCTCACGCCGACCCGCGACGACTAGATCAAGCGTAAAACGGAAGCCTGGAACACCAAAGGGTCACCTAGACCCTTAAAACCCTCAGGCACGCTAATCGAAGTAAAACAATACTTCCGGACATACAAAAACACAGCCACGGATCCCACGAGATGTTTGGGACACTTCCAGGGCCATAGGCCAACCAACAGGATCCAACCGGGTCGACCGGGGCCCAAAACGGGTGATCCTGGTGCAGTTCGGTTGACCAGTCCAGTTGGGTCGGTCGACCAATGCACCCTGTGCTGGTCGGTCGATCGGCACAACGAACAACGTCGGCGCAGCGCGAGCTATGTCGATCTGCCAACGGCGGTCGGTCGATCAGCCCAGAGGGCCGGTTGATCGAAATCCGTAGAATGCTCCCATTCACAGCGGGCTGTTCGGTCGACCAGCCTCAACTGGTCGGTCGATCGAAAATGACGAAAATCCCGTCCGAGCTCGCCCTAGGGGCTCGGTTTCCACGCCCACTTGACCTCGGTCGAGGGGGAAAACAACGGAGACCATTCCTCGGGTCCCAAAACACTAAAAAGCATGAAAATAAATGGAAAAACCTCGTTTGATTCGACGAAACCGTCGCACGCCCCAAAACACGGTTTCAACCCCCGGCGAGAAATAATCCACGTTCGGCTCACCACGGGCTACAAAACTCGCGGGAAATGGAATGCGCGGGTCAAGGAACCATCTCCCTACCTCCAAAGATTCTCACGCACCGGAGATGCCGTTCCGTCGCGAAAATGCCGTTAGAAGCTCCGCCAACGACCCAAACTCGTGAACGACGAACGCCACGCCACTACGCCTCGATCCTCGCACTCCTCGCCCTCGCGCTGTCCCCGCCTTGTCCTCCTCCGCCACCGTCGGCCGCCCGGGGGAGAGGGGAAGAGAAAGGGAAGATAGGGAGAAGAGAGAAATGAGAGAAGGGGGAGAGAGAGGGGTGAGGGGACATTTTTGAAATACGAAAAATACAAAATTACAGAAAAATACTCTGCGATCCTCGGGAGACACAATGCGCTGGTGTCACGTCCCGAGAGCGGAAGATACCCGAGGCGCGACGGGTCTTTATATAGAACCAAAGCAAGCTAGGCAATTTTAAAAGATCTTCAGAGTGCGACAAAAACTAAATGATTCATTGGACTATTATTATTATTATTACATAACCAAAGTACAACAGTTATTTATCAAACTACAACAATCATTTATTTTGAACATTGAAGGTACAACTGATACAAGCTAATATCAACACCACACCCTCGATTACAATGATACTAATAACTACTCTCATCACTCGGCTTCTTCCCCATCGGTGTCCTGTTCGATTGCTATGTTCCCTGAAAATGTTAAAAAGCCACAGTATGAGCGAAAAACGCCCAGTAGGATTTACATCTCAATTCCCAGCAAAATTTAAGTGAATTACACATTCTATTAATGAAAGGACGTATGCATGCAGACAAATAACAAGATTTTGGAATCTCTTATATGGATGTTAGATAATTAGAAATCCAAAACAAGTTAGGTTCATTCAGAGTCACCTGTATTTTAGTTAATTTATTTTCCCACCAATAAACATTCAGAGTCAGCGTGTCAACTGATTTCGAATATCACATAATCACATTCCATAATTTTATAAAATTCAGAATTATTATTATTACATACATTCGGCCAATTACTCTTAATCAGCTTTTTTAACCCTCAATTCAGAGAAGCAATAACTCATCAGAAAGAGTACACCACTTGATCCAAGAAGGAGAAGCTTAAGAAAGAAAAGCCATAATGACGTAGAAACGCTCAATTTATGCACATTTTAATCCTGATTCATCATGTTATAATGTCTTTGAAAGATGCATGATATGAGTATAAAATAAAGATGCATCTTTCCATTTGGTTTGTGCACTTATACACCTGCAAAGCAAATAGATCGGTGCTCATTATATTGTTGGGACTTTTGCAAAAAATCTTTGTTACATAATTATTTAAAAAATTATTCATCTTATTTTTAATAACCTAGCTACATTGTAATATTGGGAACCAGATTTGCCACACGATTGTTCGCTTTGGAGAGCTTTAATAAGCATAGAGTGGCAATCAGAGAACTCATCAAGAATAAAGAATATTTGAAGCATTTGAAAACTCTTGGTCCTAATGCAAAGAAAACTGCAAAAATTGTGCAAACACTTTTAGAGAAGCAGAGTTTATTGGAAAATATCCAAAGGTATCTTAGGTTGGTAGAACCAATTGTTCAGGTTTTGAGGATGGTAGATGGTGATGATAAAAAAGACATGGGATACCTATATGAAACTATGGATAGGTCCAAAGAGAGAATTCAGAAAAGGTGCCCAACCACGTATCAAAGATGGTGGGACATCATTGATACCACTTCACCATGAGTTGCATGCAGTTATTTTATTTTTCAACAACTTATCAATTTTAGATCTTTAATTCTTGTTATGTGATTGTGATATAATATATGCAGGATATTTCTTGAACCCCCATTATCAATATAGTGCAAGGTTTCATTCAGATGATGAGACGAGGGTTATAAAGTGTGGAATGCTGAATGTCAAAAAATGAGACCATGAGATTTGGAACTAAGAATCAAATTGATGGATTCAAGATGAAAATGAATGTTTGAGGCCTATCAAAGATCCAAGGAATTGTTATGAAGTATAGTTCAAGTGAAAATATATTATGTGATAAATTTGTATTTTTTACACGAGTTTCTATGCTAACTTTGTATGTTTTCTTTTGTAACAACTGATTGGTGGGCAGTTGTGAGAAGAAATGATGCGGGACAACGCAACGGATCCCATACGAACCAAGTCGGCTTCTCTAGGATGCTGTCAAACTTGGTTGGGTTTGGAGCGTGAAACTACTCGCGAAAGCCGTGCTTGTTGGGTCACTGGTTTCACAATTGGGCAGGAGAGCGACAGTTATAGTAGCCGCACGTTGGCACGTGGGGGAAGCATGAGGGCCGCCGATTTCGGATGTTGTGGGGGACTCTGGAAGGGTACAGCAAGCGGGAGTGGTCCAACGGTGGGGTGAGCGGTGCATGGCATGGGGAGGGCAGCGCAGGTGGGCACCCAGGTCCATCCTTTGGGATGCCCGAACAGAGAGAGAGAACTAACGGGAGAGGGAGAGAATCGGGGCAGAGACGGGGAGGAAGTGTGAGAAGAGAAAGAGACGGGAGAGAGGGGGTAATGGGAGAGCAGGTGTGTGTGATTCCCGTCGAACAGAGAGGAAAAAGAGAGGGAAATAGAGAGGAGGTGTAAGGTTGAGAGAGAGGGCCGAGAGAGGAGTGGGGTCGCACTGCAGTTCCGATGGATGTACAGTGTGCAAAGAGGGAGAGAGAATGTGGGGAGGGGAGGAAGACAAGGAGCTCGCGACTGTACCAGGGGGGATTCGAGAGTGGCGAGAGCGGGAGAAAAAGAGAGAGAGAGACAGGGGCGAGCCAAAAGTGGGGTTCCGCACTACGTCTGTCGTTACCATACACAGGGAGAAAGAGGGAGAGAGAAGTAGACAAAAGAGGAAGAAGGAGAAGGGGAATGGGATAGGAGGGAGAAGATGAAGAAGGCTGAAAGGAGGTGGGGAATGGTTCCCAGAGATCACGAACGGCCGTGGGAGGTGAAGCATGGACCGGCCAACTAGCTGCAGACGGTGCAGGGGGTTGGGCACAGAGCGGCCACAATGCACAGTCTCTGGGTTGGTTTGTACTTCTCCACTGACCCTTGAACCCTGAGTTGATTTGTTTGGGAATGATCTTCTTGAAGGGTGAAGTTTGTGGAGTGGACTTAGCAGGCTTGGTTTGGGGATTAGCCTTAAGAATTTATTTTGTGGTGGTTTTGCTATGCTCCCCAACCTTTTGTTTCCCTTTCTCCTCAGCACTGAGCTTTTTCTTATTAGCATGTTTATTTGCAGGAGTGGTTATATTCATGCTAATTAGAGGTGCTTTTTCTTTGTTTGCAACAAATGTAACAGTTTTCATTCCGAATGTTTTTGTCGCACTAGGATTAAATCCTAGACCTCTTTTACCAAGATTAACCTTTGATCCAAGCAAAGCATTTAGATTTTCAGTTCCCTTGGTCATGTTCTCAATGATTTTTAGCTTGTCCTCACTGTCTTTTCTGGTTTCATCAATAGAACTCTTCAATTGAGTGTTGACAGCAAGGATAGCTTCATATTTTTCAGAGGTTATCTTAACCTCAGCTTCATATTTCTGGATTTTCAATTTCCATTCATCGATCACTGTTTCCAGTCTTTCATTTTCTATTCTGCGGTTATCCAGCTCAGTTTTTATTTCATCAAGTTCCGAACATGTGATTTTCAATTCACTATTTTCGGATTCCAAGCAAGCAATTCTATTGGACAGTGTTTTGTCATTTTGCATGGAGATAATTTTCTTTCTTAGATGCCTATTTTCTTTTCTGACCTCATCAGCTTTATCAGCAATATCATGATAGGCATCTATCCAATCAGAAATAGTAAAATCATCGAATCGAGTAGTTACCTCATCTGACTCTTCTTCCTTGTCATCAGAATTTGTTGCCATGAGGCAGATGGGCTTTTCTGAGTTGGACTCACTCTTTCTAACATTTCAGGTGAATTGGATATCGACCAGAATCTGGAAGGGAATGAGTCTGAGTGATGAGAGTAGAGTTAGAATTACCATTTGTCATCAATTATGTGATTGTAATTCCTTTATGTATGTTAAGTTCGTACCCTAGTGCGTCGATTGTAATTTCATGCTTTAAGCGAATAAAGAAAATGTATTTGGCAATTAGTGGTTGTAATAATCGTTAGTTCAAATCCATTTGTAGTAAATTTTAGATATTTGCGCACTCTTATAGATGTTAAAGGAAGAAAATCCTTTAAATTGTCTAGCTTGCTTTTGTTCTATATAAAGAACTGTCGCGCCGCGGGTAAGATTCCGCACTTGGGACGTGACAGAACCTCACTCGGGCAACACATCCCATCCTGATCCTCATTCCGACTCTACCCTCTCAGGGAGCATGGCGAACCCACATGACGAGATCTCACAATCCTCAGTCTTCACATCACTTTACTCGGGCTTACAAGGAAATCCTCCCATGCGAGTCACAGACCAAGGATCACCACCCAACGCCAATGTCCCTCTAGGGGCCTCCATGGAGAGGCATTGTCCATTACACAATCTAATCCTATCCTATCTCAATTATTCCAAATGGATGACTGCCAATCCCCGGCTCTACTCTCGCCATAGAGCCATAGGACATGATCACTTACAATCCGGGACACACGTCTCTAAGGCAACCAAGTGCTGCCTGATACCATAGCAACCTGGTCGACGATGCCGCGACCATTGCATACGGGTCCCCAAGTAACATAGATCTTACCGTGGTCGACCACTCGACTAGCCTCACCAGCCGCTCGCAGCTACCAGCTAGGACACATAATCTCTTAGAGATCACTTCTCCAAAACTACGATCTCATCTGAGGACACAACTTCCAACGTGATTCGGGCCCATAGCTTGCCAACTCCAATTAACACTTCCTTGACCTACTTCAGGCGATAACCTTAGCATCCTCCAACTGGATACAAAACCCAACGCCTGACACAGCTTCCAACAAATGATTAGGGTACTCATATGGCACACTTGCTGACATGTTTCCCCAATTCTCCATCCTGCCAGTCCCACAAACCACAATGCCTCAAGCAATGGCATGGCAACTCCCTGGCTCACTTAGCCAGACAATCTCACACCGAGGAACCAATCCACCCATGCTCAACTCATCCTCAGGAATCCGCTCATAGGAACCAATGCTGTGATCTTTGACTTGTGGGTTATGGGCCCACCAGGCTTCCGCTGTACACTATGATCCACGCATATAGCCCTCATAGTGACTCAGGATCTGCCATCCCGATAATCCTCAACTGGGCTGGCTAACTCAGGACAATAGGGTGAGGAAAGCACAATCACCTCAAACCCAAAGCATAGCTTCTCTCTCTTAGTCTGGTAATCCTCTGTAACTCCACAGGCTTCGATCCCCAACACATCGGGAATCGTAACACTAGCCTCTCGAACACTGCCCAACAGGCACCCATCCTTCCGAAACAACACCAACACACCCTTACGCCCCAGGGAAAAAGGGCAATGCTTCTCACAGGCAACCACACTGCCAAAAAGCCAAATGCGTCTCACACGATTTTCAAGGCACATATAAGGAGGCCAACCAATCTAACGCACGCGATGCAAGATGACGAAGCTTGGCAAAAGCGTGAGTCTCTTTAGCCAAGGAAAACCCAGCATACCTCTAAAAAATTAGGAGATCTCCACGCTCGACGTGACCTCAAACCTCACACACGCTGGGAACCACACCTTCCAGCACCAGCAAAGCCATCACCACCGTCAAGTTAGCTCCTCTGACAACACTTGCCAAGTGTTCCATCAGACCACACTCACAGCATCTTCTGATATAACATCATCGCAATTCCTCAAACTATGACTCACAACACCTTGAGCACTAGCCCTGTTGATTGCCAACCACATTTTGCCACAACGGTTGAGCTAGCCGCTGCTACACACTCCTTACTCAATCCCTGCCTCTAATCTTGGAACCATGAATACACCAAACACTTACCAACGAGCGAAAAAATCACCAAAAGATGCCAAGCTTGAATGCTGGGACACCTCTAGCCACCGGACATCATTCCTCGAATCTGTCCGTGCTAACACCAATCCATTCTCGATACTCGAGTCTTCTAGAATATCCATCTCTTGAGCTACCACTGCGTGGACCACCACGCCAAGAGCCGCAACACGAACCACACCGACACCCACTGACGCTCATCCTCGATACCTTCACAACTCACCTGTCGCCTCACTCGACGCATCCAAGATAGTGCACAATGGTCCCAAATTTGCAATCTGGGCCACGTACCAGGCCACTGCCATGTAATCTTGAACGAACTCCAGGGCTAACACAGTCCATTAACACGTAGAAGCATAGGACGTAGAGCTCACTAGGACAACTCTACCCAATCCTGCCTCAAAATTCGTAAAAATAATCAGGACCACAAGTCCTTTCTGATGTCGCAGAGTATGATGGGGACACCAGGCTCGACAATTAGTAGCTCACCAGGGAGATCCTCCATGATGTGAAACCACTCCTTGGACCTAGCAAGAAAGAACGAACGGAACGGCGAACTCACTCACGTAGCACACACCTGGGTCCGTAGGTGGACCGGCGATGGGGGATGAGGGTCCGAAGTGGGACCTCGTTGTTCCGGGGTTTGGCTAGCTTGAGATTGAACCCTAAGGGTCTGAGATGCCCAAACCAACAGGCGGCCAACATGCCGAGGGTGTGGGTTGTATCCTCTCTCTCACAACTCACTCTGCGGTGGCACTCGATTTAGTGGATTCCGGACCGGGCACTCGCTCACCGTTCGATGGGCAATTGAAAGCAATAATAAGCTTGCAAAGATAATGATACCAGCAGAGGAGAGTGATCAGGAGCTCACCTGATCAGCGTGAAGACACCGATCCCGATCGAAGATGAGGGTGAGTGGGGAGGCGTGGGTATGCACCCGCACACTGCGTTGGTGTCACTTTGTCCTGAAAATTAAAAGTGAATACACCACTACGTCTCACACAGGAGGGATGATCTCGGGGTGGGGGTTAAGAGCTTTACATCCAAACACTACCTCCACGCAGGGAGGGGCTAGCTACATGACATGACTCAAAGAAATGTAAGATCATGATGGTACATGATGACGATCCATCCGGGCTTCGAAAAATGTAGAGGGGGTAAATGATGTCCCCATCAAGGGTGGCGAAAGTAACCTGGGGAGATGGGGATGGGCACCGGATCCTACCGGGTAGACCGGTACCGAAGGGACGTGATCAGATGGACACTCAACTCACCGGCAGCAAGTCACTCATTTTGGTGGATAGTATGGAACAGACACTCATCTCACCGGTGCGGCAATGGAACTAATACTAGATAAGCAAAAGAAGGAGTGGCAGTCGAACGTACCTAGCCATCAGAAGGATCGGCTCCGATCGGAGATGTGGGCGTGCCGGGGAGCATGCGCACCCAGCGAGCATGCTACGTCGGTGGAGATTTCGGTCGACCCTGCTAGTACAAGCAAATGAAAATCACCTCCATGCAGGGAGGGGGAACTCAGGGAGGGGCACACGGTATAGCACTACCCTCACGCAGGAGGGGGGGACACGGGGAAGGGGAGATGGGCCTACTGCCCTATGTCTACCCAGCTAGACAAAACCAAATGGATCCGAGCGATACGTAGCACACAAGGATCAGAACTGGACACCGCTTGCGCTCAGTGTTGAGTACCTCCGAGTGATTTTGATGATAACAAAACCCAGGACAATTGTCCTCCATGTGTCATGTATTTGAACGAGGAGTTTACACACTTACGATCTTTTTTTTTTAATCCAACACCGGCCCTCAGTGTCAAGAACTGGCCGAGTGCACAACCTCCCCATGGGGAGATGTGTTCTCACTCCTCCAGGAGAACAACTTGGCCCTAATTTTTATTCAATTTTTAAAGGGTGGAAAGCTACAGAATCAACGGGGCATACCCCTGACTGTAACAAATACAACGCAAAAGGAAATCACAAAGAATTGAAAACTGTATACAATGAGTGATCCCAGAAATGAAAGTGGACTGCGTCGACGCCTAAGCTCCAACGCGTCGACGCCTGTTCTCATTTCACATGCAAAGAGTGCCAGCGTCGACGCCTTGGTAGTGCCAGCGTCCACTCGACTCCTTGCTGCAGCGTGGACGCAGCAAACGCACTGCGTTGACGCAGTGACACGAGCAGCGTCCACGCATAGGTCCATCCAGAAGCGAAATAAAGCTTCAACTGGCCAGCTGCGTCCACTCGACAGCATACTGCGTAGACGCACGAAGAAGAAATACCGGCAGCGTCCACTCGACATCATCCTGCGTTGACGCACAAGGAAGAAATATACACCAACTCTGCAGAAGATGGCTCGCCCCGTCTAATGCGTCGACGCAGCTGTAGACCACTGAACACGAACACTCGGCATACCAAGGGCATCTGCCCTGGCATACCCTTTAGCTGCGGCTGGAAGCTCCCTCAGGGAGAAAAATTCAAAGTTGAATCCCAAATCAACTGCCTGTTTTGCCAAGGAATCAGCCAGTTGGTTAGCCTCCCTATAGACATGAGTAATTGTATATGAACTCGAATGAAAAATAGACTCCAAGGATTTCCACCATGGGAGAAGTTGCCATGGGGGAGAACCCAGACCATTAAGCAGATCAACCAGAATCTTAGAATCAGAGTAGATGATGGAAATAGAAATATTGTGCATCTTTGCCAATCTAAGCCCATCGAGGAGGGCCCTCCCTTCCGCCACAATACTAGAACTAATCCCATAATAATATGAGTATCCCAACAAAATATTGCCATGTTTATCTCTAAAGCAACCTCCTCCACCAGCAGAACCCAGAGTCCCTCTGCAGGAACCATCAACATTTAATGCAAAACCCGCAGTCGGAGCAATCCATCGAACTGCAATAACATGAGAGACTTTAGCTTGGCACTGAAAACCCCACTGCATGAGTGTTTGCCAATACAAGGAATTGGGTGTCCTGGGAAAAGATTGTTGATTAAAAATATGAGCAATTTCCTCATTGATCAGTCTGCCCCATTGCATGAAGTTGACCTGGCAACCTTCCATTCTATTTGAACATCTCTGTTTCCATACTTCCCAGACAATTATCATAGATATCAAAAGGTTCAAGAACCCCTGAGGGGTATGAATTTCCGAGTTCTTTAGAGTCAAAAGAACCTGGGTCCGAATAGAAGTGATAGATAGGAGAGAATCATCCAAAAGAGGACTAAATCTGCACCATAGAAAACTCGCCAGCTCACTGTTGAGGAACAGGTGATCCAAGTCCTCAGTATGATGGGCATGAGCACAGCAGCTGCAGCAAGATGCTAATTGAATGCCTATCTGCTGAATTCTGCCATCCACAGGAACAGCATGATTCAGCAACTTCCAATAGAATAAAGCAGCTCGAGGTGGGAATTTGGCATTCCAGAGTTTGATTTTATAAGAGTCCGTGTGTAACTCTTTGAGGTGTCTGTAGGTGGACTTAAAGTCAAAGCTTCCTGAATAAGAGAATGACCAGATTGGGATGTCAGCCCCCTCTTGAATTCCAAAATTCTGAAGTTCAGATTTCAAATCACCATTAGTAACGTGGTTCCACACCGGGTGGAGATGATTGGACAGAGCTTCCTGAACAGAACAATCCTCTTGACTGGTCACATGGTTGCCGATAGAAGCAGCCAGAGACATACCTCTAAAGCAATTATCAAGGATGAAATTAGAGGACTGCCCATTGAAAAAAATCATCTTCATCCCGTCCATCAGAATGGACTTAGCTTTATGAAAATCCCTGCACTTTATACCAGCCGGGAAAGGAGTGGTGCATTCTGATATATGCTTCCCCCTAATGTACTTGCTCCTAATATAATTGGCCCATAAAGAATTAGCATGAAGGGCAGACCATAATTGCTTGACAAAAGAACACATTTGGATATCTCGAATGCTTCGGACTCCCAGACCCCCAGAAGATTGTGGACGGCAGATGGAGTCCCATTTTACCCAGTGCCTTCTATGGACCGGGTCTAAACCTTGCCAGAAAAAATTAGCACAAATGCATTCAACCTGCTTACTGATGCCGTATGGAATAGAGGTGGAACTAACTGTATAAATTGGAATAGCAGAAAGCACAGATTTAATCAAAAGTAATCTCCCTGCCTGGGATAAAAATTTGCTCTGCCAAATAAAATGGTAAAAATCCACCCCGCAGTCTCGTCTCTCCCCGTGACCCGGTGTAAAAGGAATATTAACGCCGCCCCCCGCAGGTCGGGTCCGGACCTTGGGAGCCATCCCAACATGACTGTGATTCGACATTGCTTTGGGCTGACATCTCGATCAAACTGGACCCGTTCTTTGCCTGGATCCTTTCTGATCTATTATTAAAATTATCGTGAACTTGGCAGACATTTAAACGGGTTCATCTCGGTTCCTACCGCACCCTTGTCATGGACCTTTGTCCAAACATGAAATGGTCCTTGAGTGACCAACATGTTTGAATACTTGTATCCCAATGCGGGATCTTAGTGTGGTTTACCCTTCCTTATCTTTGTGCAATTAGTATTAACTCTTTAGGCCACAGGGCCCCTAATTTCGGCAACTAATCAAGATGTTCCCTCGTATGGGGGATGTAAACGACGTCGTGACCTTTATGGCGCGGCGTGATTCGGTCCAGACCCGAACCACACAACCGACTGACGGAGTCAGATCGAGTACACCATGGACCTCTCTAAAGCCCAAATAAACTGTCACTTTGTGACTGGCACGCCCACGCACTTAAATAAACCAATAAATGAATGGGATAACAGATCAATAAAAGCGTGTCCATAGGGATACAAAAGTAGTGGACAAAAAGTGACACTAGGTGACCCAAGAGCAGCTACGTAGTAGGGTGATCTGGAGTCCCCATGCCATCATCATCGTCAGAGCCATCTTCACCGTCAGAGCCATCCTCATCAGTGGGTGGAGGTGGAGGTGGACGGGGAGGGATACAGGTCTCAATGTCTCGCAGAAGGTGCTCAACGTGAAGAAGGGTACGAGTGGTGGTGCTATAAGCATTGGTGGTATACACGTAGTCAGTAGCAAGAGAGGCTACATGGGCAGTAAGATCATCCAAGGAGTGAGAGAAGGTGTCCATGAAAGTATTAAATCTACCAAGAGTTGAGCCAAGGTGGGCTTCCATGCCTGAGATGCGCCTATCTAGAGTCTTATAACCCTCCCAAGTAGGCTGCCTAGCACCCTGAGCTGAAGACTCCCCATGATAGAACTACGGTGGTGGAGGTAGGTCCGCTAGTGGAGGCAAATCCTCGGCCCAAACCGATGTAGGGGGTTCTCCTTGAGCTTGTTGTTGTTCATGTTCTTGCTCTTCCTCACTATCAACCTCTTCCCCATAAATTGGGACATAGCGACGAAGCTCTCCATTTGCATCCCGGTAAATCCCGTATCGGAGAAAATCTTGTGGGCTTTGTAAATATCATCCCGTCTGACTTGAATGTACTGTTCGTTCTCCAAATGGATCCCAACATAAGTAAAGACTCCAGTCAACTGTGAAGCATAAGGAAAGGACCTCCTTAACTGGGTACGGCATAGACCTATCAAGGATTTCATGAGCCAACCCATATCAACTAAATCGCCATTCATGACATGATAGAACAGAAATCGATGGACCTCAGTTAATTCATCTCGGCTTCCTCCTTTTGGATAAATGAGAGAGGTAAACATGTGGTGGAGAACTCGTTGCAATGGTGGAAAATGATTTGCATTAAGGTCAATTAAATTACTCACACCATGCACATAATCATAGCTCATCATGGCAATGAACCTGGCCTCGATCCTACCATGGCCATAAGGCATAGCAGTACCCCTGTCTGAAATGCCTAAAGCAAGGGCAAACAACTCTGAACTAATGCGAATCTCAATACCCTAAACCACTGTGTACAATCGTCCATTTCTGTCTTCCAAATTGCCATAAAATTATTGCCCTAGATAAGGATAATATCTGTCAGATCTAGTGACAAAATCGGTCCACCCCGGTTGCATTTCAAAGACTGTATAAATATCGGGTCAGATTTCATTCACCTCATCAAAGTCGACAAGATGAGGGTCGATAATAGTCCTCGAAGGCAACCTGCGTACCGGATCCAACCGTGGTGGAGGAGCCGGAGCCTCACGTCTCTGAGTGCTAGATTCCCCCTGGGTAGAGCGCTGAGAACTCATTCTAGGTGGCATCTTAGATTAGGAAACCCTGGATGGAACCCTTGGAGGGGATAGATCTCAACCTTGGGATGAAGATGGACACTAGGACACGCTGAGGGCTAGAAACCACCTTCTCCATGCTCTGGAGCTCAGGGAAGGGCTGCATGAACACACAATCAGCCGTGAGGATGGCGTCCCGAATCTGAGACAACTCTAGCGGATCGTGTGCGGAGGGAGGAAATGGAAGGTTTGAGAGCTTGGGAAATGGTGGTTTGGTGTTCTAGGGTTAGGAGGGTGAATGGGAGAGAGAATGGGTGAGAAAGAATGAAGGGAAGAGGGGCCAAGTCCCTTTAAGAAGTGGTTCGGTCGTGGGCGGACCGACCCAGTTCGCCGCGAATGGTCGACCGGATCGAGGGCGGCGGTCAACTGAAATTGGAGAAAAAGCCCCTTCAAGACCCGAATAAGAGTATGAGTCTCCACCGACCCTCCTTTGAGAAAAAAAGTGAGCTCCATTGACTTGCTGGGTTCTTTTCTTTTTCATATTCTTTTTTTATTTTATTATTTTTTTTACATTTGTTTTGAGTAAAGTGACATCTAACATGAATCGACCGAAGTAAGTTTCTGAACCTCCCCCTCCGTGACTGCCTAGAATCCTCAGATCACTAGTCCACATTTATTTAGCAAGGAATATTCAGTCTTAGAAATATTTCAAGAAAATAGTCATATATATAGGTACAAGTACACATGCTAGGTATTGTCATGCACAATAAGTAAAAGAGTACACACAGTGTGTGCATGCAATTCACACACTCTACCCTTCATGCTTGAAATAAATGCATCACTCATCCTAGTGCAAACCTAAATATGTATGCCCTCACCTTTGCACATGTCAAGTTCTCTCCTGATTTTATTGAATTGATCCTGGTTTAGGGGTTTTGTGAAGATATCGGCCAATTGATTATGAGTATCAACAAAATTAAGCTCAAAATCTCCCTTGCCTACATGATCTCTCAGAAAATGATGTCGAATGTCAATGTGTTTGGTTGTGGAGTGTTGAATAGGATTTTTTGATAGGTTGATAGCACTTGTATTATCACACAAAATTGGCAACCATTTATTGTCCTAAACAACTAATCTTCGCAAAATAAGTTTTCCCAGAAAGTAGACTTTTCGCTCCAGTTTTCCAAAACCCTTAACCCATCCAAGAGAAGGAAGGGTTTAAGAAAATTGCCTGAAAAGGCTGCACAAAGAGGTAGAAGAAGAGATGGCCAGGTATTAGGGGGTTGTTTGCAGCGGCGCATCTATGCAGCAGTCTGGCATGGTGCTCGAGCATCAAAGGGACTTCGGACACTTTTCATCATGGTGAGGACCAGACTGCTTCAAGTGTCACCACCATCACAGCCCTCTAGTAGTCACAGCCCTCTAGTAGTCATCATCACCAATGCCAATGGGGCAAAGCTCACCACTACCACCACCTTCAAGTTGTTGGACGAGCTTGCACCAAATGTTGCGATGGCAACTTGGCAGGGAGAAAGAGTAAGCTTGGAGATGTTTGCTAGTGTGAGAGACCTTATATAACTTTTAAATGGAAAGGGCCTATAGATTTCCACATTGCTCATTATGTTGAGGTGCTATATTATGTAAATAATCAATATCGATCCACAAAAGATGATCTTTATTGAATGGCTATTCGGGTAAAACCTAATTAATTAATCAATCGTATATCTATTAGAGCAGATACTTATTTCCATGGTCAAGTCATCGTCCTCAAAGCCTTATGCCCTTTATTTGGGATCGGTTGTATGAATCATACCCCACCACTTTACTCTATTTAAATCCACATTTATAGTTACACGTAGGGAGATCATTCTTTTCTTACTATGCTGAACACCATCTTCTTTTGAACCTTTTCTCAAGTTTTCCCAACATCCTTCACCTAAATTTGATCACATCTTAGAGCACTATGTACCATTCAGAGTTGAGCGATAACCGGAGTCACAGGAGCACGACAATTGGAGGAAGTCCAATTGTCTGACAGCTGCGGCTGGTGGAGAGACGGCGGCAAAGCGGCAGAGAAACACCTAGAGGGAGAGCGGTGGTGGGAGAACTGGGGGATGGGGTTTCGGCATCGGGGTAGGATTGGAGGTGGGGGAGGGGGTGGGTTTTAAATCCATGCCCTCTCCTTCCTCAAATACATGCCACTTTAGATGACAGCGTTTAAGATGATGAACAAGAAGAAGCACATTGAAGCCTTACAACCGGAGAGAATCTCCACTTTTACGTCTGCAATGCAACGTGATGAACTGAACTCGCCGAAGGAAAACCTAACAACAAGAACAGCCGCCACTCACCAGATCGACCCCCCTCCGGTGCCATGCCTTCTTGATGCCGCAGAGAGCAAACTGCCATCTCCATCTTCCACGCACGCCCCCGATCGGCTTGGCCAGTCGTCGGGCTTCCCTCTCCAGCAACGATGTGAACAACTCGAGTCGAGGCCACGCATCGGTCGGCGGGCCAAGAAGGAGGTTGCCGCCGACCTCGTCAGTCCATGCCCATGCTACCAGTGAGAGGATCCGTCGTCCTCACACCTCCTCTGCCGGCAGCCACCGCGTCGCGGACTGGGTATAACTGATGGGTCTTCATGGGTTCAAAACAACCCAGACTACGGGGTTCTTCCTAGACCATTTAGCACAAAAGAGATACAGTTGATTCTCATATCACAGAGCTTCCATCTCTGAGGATTTTAGGGATAAAAAGCCATCACTAGGGGAAGCAGAGTAGCCTTCCAACAAGGAAGACGAGGACGAGGATATCCGTCAAGCTGCTCTCCCACGGCGACCCCGCATTCAGCCTACGCGTCCGGCATAAGGCCCAGCAACGACCACCATCAACAGAAACACACCCACTAAAATCTCACCGTCGAAAAAAGTGGAAAGAGGATAAGAGTAAAACCCATATGATTCTGAGGGCCTGCAGCTTCTCCGGGAGGGGATCCACGCCCTCGATCTGCTGCTACACGATGGCGATCTCCTCGCCGGGCAGCTCCAGATGCGCAATGGGAAACCCACCGACAAAGAAGCGGGCGGTGTGAGCAGAACGCCGAAGCGGAGGGAATCCACGGAGGAACAACAGAGGAGGAAGAGAAGGGAGAGCACAGCTGCTGGGAGAGGAACGCGGGGGTCTGCGGGGTCTCACGAAGGTGAGGGCGACGGCGGCGAGGAAGGGCGAGGGCGACGCCCGGAATAGGGGGACCGGGGGAGATGCCTGGCCGCCTGGGTCTGCGCGGGCGAGCGACGCGCGGAAGAGGGGGAGAATATAGTTTGGGTTTCCCGCTTCACGCAACACGACGGTTAAACTTGAGCGGGCCGAAGGCTGGCCGAGTTAAACGAACTCCGATTAGCTCGGCCCGAATTAGCCCATTCTTTTAAATTGGGCCAGCCTTAAAGGTCCGGAATTGGGTTGGGTTGGATTGGATTGGGCTGTGAGCTGGCCCGCCCAATTACACCCCCAGTCGGAAGTGAGGGGAAAGATGTCTCCCCCTAAGATGATGAAGTGCTAGGTGAGAACTGGCGGTAAAGAAACAGGTGTGACGCATTGTTTTGTTGTTGTTTGCTGTGAGACGACGGTGAAGCTTACGGTGAGAGAACACCAAAATATTTGTGGGTCAACTCTTTTGGATAGTTCCTAGTTTTTGGGGCAGGTTCGGTGCTCCTCTTGCCCTCTTATTAGACTTTAGAAATAAATTGATCTGTCACTTTGGATTATTAGTAGGAGTGATGTTTCCTTGTGTCTCTGTCATATGAAGGTCAATTACTTTATATGACATTGTGGTAATCTTCTTTTATGAAGTTTGATAACAAAGATATTTTACGGTCTTAACACAACTCCTAACCTACCCAAAAGAATATGCGATAAGCTAAGTCTGCGTGCAGTAAACGCGGACCAAGTCTGAAGCCTGTGGGCCCAATAATTGTCCTCCAACCGGCTGGGTTATGTTTTGGGCTTCGTGCAACCGTTCTCTTCTTCCTCCAAGAAACAAGTGGGCTGGTTGGCTGCTTCCTGTCATGGACTACGTCAGAGGCCCGATCAGCCCGCCGACTACTTGCGCTGGAATCTATTTTAATTTCATTATGGCGTGCGCACCGAGCCCACTATCTGAAAGGCAACATCTCCCTCGCTTGGTCTCTCAAGCGTCGGTGTGGTTGGAAAAAGAAAAAAAAAAAAAACGGGTCTCGCGCGCCGAGCCGGCCCGGATCTCGGCCGTCAGGCCCAGGCGGGTGGCCTCGTCGATCACCCGCACCGCCGGCGGGAGGCCGAGCTGGTGGTGCTGCTCGCGCACGATCTGCAGCCCCAGCCCGTGGAAGGTGCTCACCAGGATCCGCGGCGCGTGAGCCGGCACCAGGGCGGCCAGCCGTTCCCGCAGCTCGGCGCAGGCCCGCCGGGTGAAGGTCACCGCCAGGCAGCCGTCGGCAGTCGCCTCGCCCGTCTCGATCCGGTGGGCCAGGCGGTGGGTGAGGACGCGGGTCTTGCCGGTCCCCGGTCCGGCCACCACGAGGACCGGGCCACCGGCGATCGACGCCACCTCTCGCTGGTCGAGGTCGAGCCCGTCGAGGATCCGGTCCGGTGGCTGGCCGCCCCGCTCGTCGTCCGCCGCGCCGGGAACCGGCCCGTCGGTGACCTCCCTGGCCGTCGGCGCCGCGGCGGGCGCCCCGCCGGGAGGGGCCGGCTCGGGCGCTGCCGATCAGACCTCCCGTGGTGGGGATGGCGGTGCACCCTCCGCGCGTGCTGCGCTCGTGCGCGCGGAGGGTGCACCGGAGGTGGACCTGACCGGGCACGCCGCGGACCACGAGCAGGCGCTGGAGCGGCTGATGGACCGCTGGGCCAGCGTGCGCGCGGCGTGGCGGGCCGAGCTGACCGCGCAGATCCGCGAGGCCGTGGACTCCGGCCGGCTCGCCGATCTGGGCTCGCTGTCCTGCTCCACCGAGACCGCGGCCGAGGTCATCGCGGAGGCGCGCGAGCAGCTGGCCCAGCGCACCTGGGATCGGGTGCGCAGCGAGGCGGAGGAGCAGGGCGTGGACCTGCCGCGCTGGCAGAACCGCCACCATGGGCGCGTGACCGCTGCCGACGACGACACCGCCGACGTGCTCGCTGCCCTCCTCGCCGCTGCGGAGGCGCTGTCGGCCGGGGGCGAGGCCATCCGCATCACCGGGCCGGACTCGACCGGCGACGAGGTGGCCGGCGAGGTGGGCAGGTTCCTGCGCGAGCAGACGGGCAAGCAGGCCGAGGGCCAGCTGTCGGGCTCGCTGACGGGCGCGCAGAACCGAGCTCGGATCGATGCGTACTTCTCCGGCCCGATCGCCTCGCTGTACGCGGACGAGACGCTGGACGAGAACACCTGTGGGCCGTGCAGGGCGATCCACGGCCGGTTCATCTGCACCACCGAGGACGGCAACGCGGCCGAGCTGGATCGGCTCTACACGCCGTGGGGCGGCTACGTGGACTGCGATGGCCGCTGGCGCTGCCGGGGCACGGTGACGGGCGTGTGGCGGCCGGAGAGCACTGCCGGCGGAAACGAGGAGACATGACCAAGTACCTGTCCCATCTGCTGCCCGAGCGCCACCCGTCGGTTGCCCAGGTGGCCCAGTGGCTGGAGCCGAACCCCAACCTGACCGGCGATGCGCGGCGCGTCTCGGAACTGTTCGGCCAGTTCACCAGTGGCCTGCTCAATATGGTTCCCGACGGCCCCGAGCTGACGGCCGGTCTGCGCAAGCTCGTGGAAGCGAAGGACTGCGCGGTGCGCGCGACGCTGAAGGGCGACGGCTGATGATGCTCAGGCTGAAGGCTCGGGCCCACGAGGCCAGGTGCGCGGAGTGCCGCGTGTCCTGGTCGTCGTGGGCATGGCGCGCGCTGGTGGGTGGCTGACATGCCCATGCTGCGCTGGACCAACTTGGTGCGCCCGCTCGCGCGCGGGGGCGTGACCGCGCTCGTGCCGACGGGCAACGGCGGCTCGGTCAGGGCACTACGCCCTGATGGCGAGCTGGCCGAGTGGCCGGGTGGCGAGCTGCGCGCTGTCACCACTCCCGAGCTGTGGATCTATGACGTGATCGATAGCTGGGGCGGTGACTGGGGCGTCTCGGCGGCCGACGTGATCGCTGCGCTGCAGCTGATCGGCGACGTGCCCGAGATCGCCGTGCGGATCAACTCCCCCGGCGGCGACTACTTCGAGGGCGTGGCGATCCACAACGCGCTGACCAGGAACAATGCCAAGATCACGGTGTACGTGGACGCGCTCGCCGCGTCGGCCGCGTCGGTGATCGCCATGGCTGGTGACGAGATTGTCATGGGGCCGGGCTCCCAGCTGATGATCCATGAGGCCAGTTCCATGGCCTACGGCACGGCGGCCGACTTCCGGCACGCGGCCGCGATGCTGGACCAGACCAACGACGACGTGGCGGGCTTCTACGCCGCGCGAGCTGGCGGCGATCCGGCCGAGTGGCGGCAGGCCGTGGCGGTGGAGACCTGGTACACCGCGGCCCAGGCGGTCGCGGCCGGCCTCGCCGACCGGGTGGCCGAGCGGTCTCCCGCGGTCGCTGTAGCTGCTGCTGCACACACGAGCCCTGATCTCAGGACAACTGAGGTCAGTTCACAGGAGATCAGTTCTCCTGACATCATGTCCGGTGTCGGTGTCCCGGCGCCGGACAGCACGGAAGCTCCAGCCGCGCTCCCTACGGCTGGATTCACCCTGTCCGAGCTGATCAGCTCGGCGCTGGCAGAGAGGCGGTCCGCGTGACCACCGCACCCGCGAATGGTGCCGAGCTGGCCGACGTCGTCGGCGAGCACGGTATCGACGACACCGCACAGGCCGCGATCCGCGCGTACGTGGAGCGGGCCATGGCCGACAACGGCGAGCAGATCCAGGCCGCGATCCAGGCCGGCCTCGCGCAGTTCGTGCGCGACCATGAGGCGGAGGGCTCCCGGCTGAACCTGGGCGCCCAGGCCGGCGCCGTGCCGACCGGGCCGGGCGCGATCGGCGCCGCCGGTAACGGCCGGTTCAGCTCGTTCGCCGACATGATCGCGAACATCGGGCGCGAGCGCCTGGGCGACCGCGCGTCGGCGACCCGCATGGCGGAGTACCGCAACGCGCTTGGCACCACCGTCCCGTCCGAGGGCGGCTACCTGGTGCCCGAGGAGTTCCGCACCGAGCTTCTGCGCGTGTCGCTGGAGTCGGCCGTGACCCGGGCGCGTGCCCGCGTCATCCCGATGGCCAACCCCCGGATCTCGTGGCCGGTCCTGGAGGACACCAACCGCTCCTCGAACCTGTTCGGTGGCGTGATCGCCTACTGGACCGCCGAGGGCGCCCAGCTGACCAAGTCCAGCCCGACGTTCGGCAAGATCAGCCTGGACACCGAGAAGCTGACCGCCTACACCGAGATCCCGAACGAGCTGCTCACGGACTCGGCCATCAGCATCTCGCCGCTGGTCGACCAGCTGTTCCCCCAGGCGCTGGCCTGGACCGAGGACGGCGCTTTCATCGACGGCAACGGCGTGGGCCAGCCGCTCGGCTGGCTGAACGCCCCCTGCGCGGTCTCCGTGGCCAAGGAGAACAGCCAGACCGCCGACACCGTGGTCTGGGCCAACGTCGTCAAGATGTACGCGCAGATGCTCCCGACCAGTCTCGGGCGCGCGGAGTGGTACATCAACCAGACGGTCCTGCCCCAGCTGCTGGCGATGACCCTGCCGGGCGGGCTCTCCCCGTTCGGCATGATCAACGACGGCACCGGCTCGCCGCGCATGACCCTGCTCGGCCGCCCGATCAATGTCACCGAGAAGCTGCCGGTGCTCGGCGACCTCGGCGACATCGTGTTCGCCGACCTGTCGTACTACCTGGTCGGCGATTACGCGGCCATGACTGCGATGACCAGCGAGCATTTCAAGTTCGACACCGACTCGGTGGCCTACCGCGTGATCGAGCGCGTGGACGGCCGGCCGTGGCTGCAGAACGCGGTCACGCCGAAGAAGGGCGTTGATCTCTCGCCCATCGTGAAGCTGGCCGAGCGGTCGTGACGAACGCCGCGCGGGCCGTGCTGGTCGTCGCCACTGCCCTGTTCCTCGCCTCCGCGGCGGGGATCGGGCAGCTGCTCGGCGTCGGCACGGCCTCGCTCGGGCTGGCGGCGCTCGCCGTCGGCATCATCCTGTCGGCCCCCGGCCGCTCTGCACCTGAGAGGTATGGATCATGAGTGGAAAGCAGGGCGGCCTGGGTCGCCTGTTCGATGTGGCGATCGCGTTCGCCCCGGTGGATCTCTCGTCCGCCGCCGTGACCGGCAAGCGGGTGCGGCTGCGCGACTACGCGGCCGCGACGTTCGTCGGGCTGAAGGCGGCGGGCACCGCGGCCGACGATCCGACGATCACGTTCCAGCAGCACACCGCGGCCAGCGCGGGCTCCTCGGCGAACCTCGCCGTGGTCGACCGGTACTACCTGAAGTCGGCGACCACGCTGGCGGGCACGGAGACGTGGTCCAAGCTGACCCAGGCGGCGGCCGCCACGATCGCCGACCCGGGCGGCGCGGGCACCTCCGCGGAGTCGCAGCAGATCATCGTGGCCGAGTTCAACGCCGACCAGCTCTCGGACGGCTATGCCTACATCTCGGCGAACGTTGCCGACGTCGGCACGAACGCCCAGCTCGGGGGCGGCATCTGGATCCTGCACGGGCTCTACGTCTCGCGGGCGCCGGAGAAGCTGGCCGCTGCGCTGGCCTGATCTGCAGCTGGGGTCGGTCCACCCCCCCGCGTCCGGCCCCAGCTGCTCCCCTGGAGGACACGTGCTGCACACCTGCGCTGCCTGCTCCTGCCGCTACGCGGTGGGCCTGGACGCGTGCCCGCACTGCGGCAGCACCGACCGTGAGGACGAGCTGATGCCCAAGGTGACCAAGTCGGGCCTGAGCTGGGCCGGGCACGTCAACGTCGCGCCCGAGGGCAGTGAGCCGGAGTGGCGCCCGGTCGACGAGCAGCCCGAGCCGGCCCCTGAGCCGGCCCCCGAGCCGGCGCCCAAGCCCAAGCGGGCGGCGAGGAAGACCGCGCGATGAGCGGCGTGCTGCTCCAGCCCCCGCCCCAGCGCTGGGGGTGCCCCAGCTGCTCGTGGACGCACACCACGCGCCTCGCGCAGCCGCACGCGCCGATGCACGCCTGCCCGTCTGCGGGCGGGATGCAGGTGTTCGGCGAGCGGGTGGAGCAGCTCGGCGCGATCCGGCACGTCGTGCGCGAGCGCGAGGACTACATCGGCGGCGAGCGTGTGCAGCTCGCCCCGGAGACCGGCCGTCCCGTGATGGCCGTGGAGACACACCACGCGGACGGCCGGGTAGATACCGCGGTCTACGCACCGACGGCTACGGCCGAGATGGGAACGAGCTGACATGGCCTGGTCTGGATCCAAGGTGTTCGCGGCCACGCTGCTGGACGCGCTGACCGACACCACCGCGCTGGACCTCAGCGGTGACACGCTGAACGCTGTCCTGTACGACAACACGATCACCCCGGACAACACCGCGAGCAGCGCGAACGCGGCCCACGATGCGGGCGTGTGGGCGAGCGGGAAGAAGACCAACGGCGGGTGGGGCACCGACGGCGTGGCGCTGGCGAACCAGTCGTTCCAGCGCTCTACCAACGTGCTCACGCTGGACGCGGACGACACGGCGAACAGCACCGCGGCCACCCTGTCCGACGTCTACGGCGTGCACGTGTACGACGACACGCTGGAGGGCGTCGGGATCTGCTTCAACTACCTGGGCGGGGCCAACGCGGTCACCTCGGGCACGCTGACCGTGGTCTGGAACGCCTCCGGGATCTTCACCCTGACCGCCACCTGAGCAGCTCGCCTGTGCCCTGACGTCAGGAGACCTGATCTCAGGTCTCCTGACGTCGCCCGTCGTCCGAGGAGGTGAGCTGTGGCGATAGCGGTCCGCTCGTCATCGGTCGGCACGAACTCGCTGACCAACGTCAGCGTGCCCCGCCCGTCGGGCACCACGGACGGGGATCTACTCGTCGCCATCGCGTGGTCCGACGACTCCATGGTGCACCCGGTCCCGCCCTCGGGCTGGACACAGCGCGGCACCGACGGGTCGGTGAGCGGTCTCGGTGTCGCCCGGGTGTGGACCAAGACCGCCTCTGGCGAGCCGACCACCTGGACGTGGACCGTCTCGGGCGGCAACTCGGCGTCGATCATCTGGGTAATGGCGCTGACCGGCGCCAACAACAGCTCACCGGTCAGCGTGGCGCCAGTCTGGAACAACGGCACCGGTACCACCTGCACCGCCACCGGGATCACCGGCACCAGCGGCAACCTCCTGGCCGTCTCCTACTTCACGAACAACAACAACGTCGGCGCCAACGCCTACTCTCAGCCGACGGGCATGTCCGAGCTGGGCGAGGCGGGGGACGCGGCCAACCCCTACGTGTCGTCGGCGCTGGACGTGCAGGTACTGTCCAGCTCGGGCTCCACGGGGAACAAGGCCAGCACGCAGACCCGTAACCGCCCGTGGATGGCGGTAACGTTCGAGGTGGCGGCCGCGCCGAGCGCCGTCGACGACGATGCGCCCGCGGGGCTGGCGAGCGCGAGCGCGGCCGGGCACAACGCCACCGCGACCGCGGCCAGCTCGGCGGCGGCGGGCTCGGGCGCAGGTGCTGCGGCCGGCCTGAACGCCAGCGCGATCGCGGTCAGCTCGGCGGGCGCTGGCTCGGGTGCTGCGGCAGCGGCCGGCCTGGACGCCACCGCGAGCGGCTCCTTCCCTACTTTACAATCTTTATCAGAAAATTCTAGCGGGTCAGATTCGGACTACTCAAGTGGCGAGTCCGAGAGCGATTAAAGTTCGAGATAAGACTTAAGAGGGTCATGAGTCCATTTATGTTAGCTAAGAGTCGTGTTTATGTAATTTCCTTTTTATTGAGTCCAGTAAAATATTATGTTGGAGAAGGTCAAGTATCATTGTAAACTTTTGATTATTATTCAATAAAGTTGAAGTTTTGAATATATAATTGTGTTCACTCTTCTATGTGTGGATGTTATAGCGCTCTAATTGTCATGCTAGCTCGAGGCTTATTTGCCGGCTATTCACGTTCCCGAATTTCTTCTATTGTACATATATCTCGGGGCGTGACACCCCGCCTTCCCAACTTAGTGGGATTCGAAGCGACAAACTCTGAAATCACGTCTTCTCACATCCTCCAACGTAACATCGACCGCCAGTTCATATCCCAATGGGGATTTCAGGCAGAGAAAAGAAAGCAAGTAGGCTACGTGGAAAGTACTGAAAGCACCAGATGGTCAACGTTTGTAAATAAAAAGTAAGTTGTCATTACGAAGCAAAAAGTTTACAGAGTAGAGGGGCCGCGTTTGCCCAGACGCACCCTAACAAAAAGGAAAAAGAAATGACACAATACAAGAAATGGTGAGCACTCCTTCAGGAGCTCGCCTCCTCGACAGCATCAGCTTGTACCTGGCTCGGGACCTCGGGTGCACCCCTAGGAATGGCCGTAGGGGGAGGGGGATCATCAGTCAGGTCAACTAACTCCCTCTCCATCGAGTGTTCGACCTCAGTGGCCCGCTCTCCTGTGCTCAGCTCCTCCTTGCCAGGGTCCTCCTCGCCATCATTGACTTCCTGCCCGAATGGCATTAGCAGAGGTGGCAGGGTTGGCACTGAGATGCCTAGGTTGTCAGCCACAGCCCAGAGAGTCACCGACCAGCCATCATGAAAGCCATGGTCCCTAGCTAGACCGTAGACCTGAACGGTCACTGCGTTCAACTCGTCCTTATACTCCGAGGATGACCAGAAACACTCCATAGTCTCTAACCCGATGGTGGCCATTGCCGCCTTCAGCCTCTCGACCTGGGCCTCCGCTACCTAGGCCCTCCCTTCGGTAGCATCTGCCAAGGTGCTCAGCCCGGCCGCCCAAGCATCCGTTGCATCGGCTCTCCCGATCACCTCATGAAGGGACTCCTCCAATGCCCTGGCCTGAACCTAGAAGGCGTCCCAATCCCTCTCGGCCTCTGCCAGGGTTCGCCCCTGGGACTCCAGGTGCCCTTGGAGCTTGGCACACAGGGCCTCAAATTCCTTCCACGCGACTTGACTATCAGTCAGTTGTCGGGCAACTCCAAAAAAGTGATAGCCCCACAAGCTGAAGGCCCTGGCGACCGAACACAAGTTCTTAGGCACTAGACTGTACAACTCCCTGTGAGCCTTGAGAGTGAAGACTTTGGTGGGCAGTGTATCCGCATGCCCTTGTCCGTCAAGACATAGGCCTCTCACTGGCCAAAGATGACCCATGGAATCTCCTCGAGAATCAGGTAATGGACGATTGCATTTGGGGAGGGAGCCTTGCCCTCACCAGAAACATCCCCTGCAGGGACTGTGGAAGGAGCCCTAGTCTGTGGTGAGTGGACCGAAGAGAACAGAACGGAAGCTGGCACTTCAACTGGCGTTGGTGCCAAAGGAGTCACAAACTGGGGAGGAGGTGACGTTCAACTGCGAGCTCCGACGGTGGACCTCTTCCTCTTCCCATGGTGACATTGGCTATCCAGTGTGCCACCACACCTAGGTCCACTCGACGGCGCTGCCCGCCCGTCATGGTGGAGACCTTATTGGGTGTGCTTGACGTGCTTTCAGAAACATTTTGTCGACTAGCCATGTGAGTACTCGAGCCGATGCTGGTCGCGAGCGCGGTAGACAGTTGTTGCATCCCTGCTGTTTTGATGATGTCATACACTATTTGTCAACATCTTATTTGATCTGTCATTTAATTACTTTCATTTGATGTGCTTAACTTTAGAGTCATTTACATTAAAATTCAATGCATTATTCATCAGTGTGCATATCATCTCTGTGCATTTCCAAGTTCGTGCATATAGATACACTCTATATTGACTCCATGCATGTGTTGGACTTAGTAGAAAAACTGAGTCCATGCACATTGGTTTGCATTTGTTCTGTTTTACTTGGTTTGCATCTCCAAGTCTGTGCATATGGCTGAGTCCGTGCACATTTCATAATCGAACTCCGTGCATACTATTGTTCTATGCTTACTAAGTCTATGCACATTGTTGAACCAAGTCAGTGCACATTCCCTTAATCAAAGTCCATGCTTGTTTTCTTTAAAACCAAAGTTCGTGCATATTCATTGTCTTATGCACTCATTGTGTCCATGCATGCACTAAGTTCGTGCACATTTAGAATCAGTGCACGTAGTCTCTTCAAAGTCCGTGGACATTGTCCAATGTCTGTGCATGTTTGGGTTTGTGTGTCGCATGACTAGTCCGTGCATGTCTTAGCAAACACTTAGAGTCAGTGCATATACGCGATGCAAGTCCGAGCATGTTGCACGCCATCTAGGCTAAGTCCGTGCATAGTCAGAGCACATCCTGGAGCAAGTCTTTGCATACACAGACTAAGGCTCAATCCAAGTCAGTGCATACACTATAGCTAGTCGGTGCATATAAAGTCTTAGGCTCAATCCAAGTCAGAGCACACCATGTAGCAAGGTCAGAGCACATCTGCCTTAGCCATGTAGATTCCGAGCTACACGTCATAAAGTCCGTGCACAGTCCGCCGTCTCGCTTGTTTAAAGTCCGTGCATGTTCTGTGCATTTGATGCACGACCAACGTCCAAGTCCGTGCTTAGTTTGTGCATTTGATGCACGACCTACACTTCAACTCCGTGCATGGTCTATGCACTTGCTGCACGACACTCTCTTCCAAGTCCGTAGATGCCTTGAATAGATCCGTGCATGTTACACTTGTTAAAGTCCGTGGATGTTACACTTGTTAAGTCCGTGCACGTTTTTGACTTTGCTTCACAAAGCCAGTGCACCTCTTCATCAACCAAGTCCGTGCACGTTCACTCTAGTCCTGAAAATCTTTGACGAGATGCTACACACTATCGTCGAATGCTATGCTAATGACCTCGTCGTCAAAACTAGAAGGTGAGAAGGCAACCTACGCGATCTGCGTCAAGTCTTCGACCATCTCCGGTAATATGGGCTCAAGATGAACCCCATGAAATACACCTTCGGCATATCCAGCGGTAAATTCCTTGATTTCGTTGTTCGATACCGAGGAATCGAGGTGGATCCCAACAAGATCAAAGCGATTTGGGGGCTTCTGCCACCCAGTAACCTCACTGAACTTAGGTCACTCTAGGGTAGACTGACCTACATTCGGAGATTCATCTCCAACCTTTGCGATTGATGTGCACCTTTCAGCAACTTGATGAAGAAAGATGCCCCCTTCATTTGGGACCCAGAATGCCAAATAGCTTTCGAGCAGATCAATGAGTACCTTCTCACTCCTCCAGTATTGGGAGCACCCGTTAAGGGAAAACCCCTCATACTCTACATCGCCGCCATGGATGCTTCGTTTTGGGCTCTATTGGCGCAAGTCAACAAGGAAGCTAAAGGGCAGCCACTCTACTACCTTAGCTGGAAACTGGTCGGTGCTGAGTATCACTACTCCCCTATGGAAAAAGTATGCTTGGCATTGGTGTTTTCCGTCAAAAGGCTGTGGCATTACCTCCTGTCTCATCGGGTTGAGCTTATATCCAAGCACGGCCCCCTGAAGTTCCTCCTCAGGTAACCCGTTCTCTCAGGCCGGTTGGGGAAATGGGCACTCCTGATCATGGAGTACAACATCACCTACGTCCCAAGAAAAGCAATCAAGGGACAGGGCATGGCTGAATTCTTAGGAGCCCATCCAGTACCAGATGATTCTCCCTTCAACACGGAGCTTCCAGATGAGGAGTCTCTCGCTCTTCAACACCAACAATTGGCTAAACAGAGCGGAGATGTCTTGCATTACTGGCAACAAGACGCCCTCACAACCAGTCTACCCTGCTAGGAGTTGTACTTTGATGGCGCTTCTCGAGGTACTACCCGAAGCAACCTCAGTTCAAGCATTACGACAGGCGCCGGAATTGTCTTTTGGACCCCTCAGGGTGGAGTTCTGTACAACTCTTGTGCCCTCATGAAGGCTCTGACCAACAACGAAGTCGAGTACGAAGCCCTGATCATCGGACTCCAGGTGGCTCTCGACATGGGCATCAAATGCCTCAAAGCCTATGGAGATTCCCAACTGATAGTCCAACAGGTGCTTGGCATCTATGATGTGTGGAAATCAGAGCTGGTCCCGTACCACGCCGCCATCACCCGGCTAACCCAGAAGTTCTATTTCTTCGAAATAGACCATGTTCCTAGAAGTGGCAACGCCCAGGCTGATGCCCTGGCAAAACTGGCTGCGGTCATGAAGCTACCGCCTGAGGATGAAGTGGACATCACAGTCAAGCACCGAACTCTAATGCCTAGCTCACTCGAAAGTGACTCCGGTCTCACAGTTTATGAGGTCCAAGGCTTCAACCAGGACACTCTCCAAGAAGAAGAAGATTGGGGTGAGCCCATCATCAAATTCAAGAGGGGATTGCTCCCCCCTGACCGGGCTCAAAGGGTCCAACTACTCTGCTAGGCAACATCATATGAGTTGATTGGTGACTCCCTGTACCGACTCATCCACGAGAAAGACAAGTCCGTTCTCTTGAGATGCGTCTCCCCAGCCGAGGCTCGAGCTATCATGCACGAGGTTCATTCTGGGCTATGCGGTGCCCATCAAGCCAGAGACAGAATGAAGCACAACATCAAACTGAAAGGTTTTTATTGGCCTACCATGTACGCAAACTACGTCCAGTATGCTCGTACATGCCATCAGTGCCACGCCTTCGGCCTAGTGCCCAGAAGGCCTCCCAATCAACTACGTCCCACTGCCCCTACCTGACCATTCGCTGAATGGGGCATGGGCATCGCGGGGCCTTTCCCGCTATCTTCCAAAGGCCACAAGTACATTCTGGCCGCCACTGACTACTTCTCTTGTTGGGCAGAAGCCCTTCCCCTATGGGAAGTCACCGGTGAGGCCATCGCCAGGTTCGTCCTACACAACATCATCTACCGTTTCGGTACACCCAGCCACATAGTCTCTGACAATGGGACGCCATTCAAGAACAAGGTCGTATACCAGTTGGCGGCCAAGTTCCACATTGACTGGAGAACCTCTTCAGTCTATAACCCACAGGCCAATGGCTTGGCCAAAGCCTTCAACAAAACACTCTGCAAGCTCTTGGCTAAGATCGTTAGCCACCAAAAACGTGATTGGGGTGAAAAGGTCTCCGAGACATTATGGGCCTACCGGACGGTCTACAAGACTCCCACGGGATGCTCGTCATTCTCCCTCGTCTATGGGGTGGAAGCCGTCATCCATGTCAAAATCCAGTTAGCATCCTACCGCGTAGCGGTACACATCGGCTTGGCCGGCCCTGATGAAAATGAATACCAGAGAAGGCTAGAAGAGCTTGCCGATCTGGAAGGCAAACGACTTGAAGCCTACAAATAGCTACATATATATCAGGCATGCATGGCACGAGCCTATGACAAGCTCGTCAGGCAATGAGCCTTCAAGCAAGGCGACCTCGTCATGATCAAGGAAAGAGAAGTCATGGCAGGCCATTCCAATGGCAAGCTTCAGCCAAATTGGCGAGGCCCCTACATCATCTGCGATGCCTACGAGGGTGGGGCCTACACGGTCATAGACCACAAGGGCCACTGACCCTTCCCACCTCTCAATGACAAGCACATAAAGTCGTACTACGCACCAGAGCATGAGTTCACATGCCACACCGGATAGTGCGCACGCTCCCAACCTCAGCCTTCGAAACTGGTCTTCTCTCCAAGAAGGCCGAATCGGGCACTCTTCCCAGTCCTCCTCTCCAGTCAAGCGAGGGGGCCAACCAGCCCCTCCCAGAGTCTTCGTCATACGCCCTCAGAAGCTAGTCCCCCGCTTTCGTCCTCGCAGCGAGAAGAGCGGGGGCACCACAGCATCAACCACAGCTTAGCCGCCAGGCTCTCAGGTAAGTGAAACAAAAAATATATATAACAAAATGTGGCTAAAAATAGAGATGTCCCGACAGACCCAGTCATTCCCCTCTACGATTATTCTCTTTTCTTTCTTCCCTTCCTTCTTTTCTTTCTTCTTCTCTTTTTTTTCTTTTTTTTTTCTCTCTTTTGTTTGGGTGTTCACAAATGCCCCCCACCTGCAGGCGACGCGAGCGAAGGATGAGCAAAGCAGGGCGCGCGGGTGCAGCCCGCGTGAGAGATTCATTATCGTGATTGGGGGAGCGGCTCCACAGACCGAGGTTGAGGTCGAGAAACCTGGCCACAGGGGCCAGAATCGGGCAGCAGGGTATGAGAGTCGAAGTTGAGATCAGTCTACTAGAGCTGGGAGGTGTTAAAAGTGCGGTGGGACTGGGGAAGGAGGTTATTCATTCAATGATCTAACTAGGAGGCCCGGGTCAGAGTGACAGGAGCTTTGTTCTTCAATGGGCTAGGGGTACAGGCTATGTGAAGGGCTGGATGACATGTCCAAGTTAAAGTGGAAATGCTCTTTTATTCTTCGAATGCGTGGAAAGTCCGAGCCAAAATGACAAGGCGACCTTTATTCTCCAACCGGATGGAAGGTCTGATCTAGGGCAGAAGTGACTTTTGTTCTCTCGTCGGATGGAAGATCCGATCTGGAGTGGAGGGGTCTTTTAGTCCTCTGACCAGATGAAAAGTCTGATCTAGGGCAGAAGGGAATCCTTTGTTCTTTAGCCGGACAAAAGGTCTGATCTAGAGTGAGAAGAGTCTTTTTGTTCTCTAAAGTGCCAGGGAGCCGGCTATGAAACCCGAACTGGGAAAGTAGGCCACAAGGGCCGGAGTCGATGTCACAGAAGTAGGCTGCGAAAGCTGAAATCGAGGAAGTGGGCTACGGGAGCCGAAGTTAGGGGATTGGCAAGCCGTGGGAGCTGGAAGCAGGTCATGAGGGCCGAGATTGGGCCCTATGGGCCAGAACTGAGAAAGCAGGCTGTGATAGCCAAAATTGAGTTTCTTTTGTTCCTTTCTTCTTTTTTTCTTCTTTTTTTCCTTTTTTTTCTCTCTTCTTTTTTTTCTCTTCTCTTTTTTTTTTACATAAGCATACACGCATTCGTCAGCAGGCATAACATAAATATACGTAAGATAGCTCCCTCTATAGGGGATGGGATAAGGACATCGCCCATAATTCGCAGACATGGTGTGGGCCATGAGGCACAACTAAGGGGTGGTGCACCTGTCAAGGGGATATCACATGGTTCTCATGTGTAGCTCAAACTTACAATCTTCACCTGAGGTAACTCTCTGTGACGTGGAGGAGTAAACATGTGAACAAAAGGCCCTAAACATAGGGATATGCAGGCTTTCCAAGTAACGCTCGAGGATTACTCTAGCGCCTACACATGGGTTTCAGGCTCTCGATTTCGGTAGCTTCGCACAGCCCCCAGTTGTTTATTTTGGCAGCAGATTTCACCGTTCGACACGAGTCTCCTAATTTATCTCAATGGGGATTCTCAGCTACTAGGATTCGTCATTATTATAATTCTATTGTGGATTCGACCGTTCGACGCGAGTTTCCTCATGTGTCTCAATAGGGATTCCCAACTACTAGGCTTCGTCCTTATCAAAATTTGCCTCACCATTTTACATGAGTCACCTCATTTGTTTCAGTGGGGATTCCCGGCTACTCGGATTCACTTTTCTATTTCTCTTTTTTTTAATGTGGGTAGGTAACTTTTTCCTCACGATTACCTTTCACGCGAGTGCAAGAATCCAAGTACCAGTAGAGTGCTAAGAAGAAAGGCCCGTCATCCCTATGGTTGTAGCCCATTGAACACATTAAGTGTGGAGTGGGAGAGTGTTGCCTCAGGTTTGTCTCGCAAGCTGGGCCTAACAATCTTAACCATGATTCTTCCCCTTGACGTGTGCACCGGCCATAATTGGGTTCTCTTCGAGCGTATGCCGTGACATACGTGCATCCAGAATTGGGGCGGCATTATTTAGCAAGGAAATGCGATCCTAGAAAATTCAAGGGAAGTATCTTATTCTATATTATAATCAAGCATGCAAGCGGGGTAACCAGGCATTCTCTTCTCTCTTCTTTTTTTCCTTTTTGTTATTTTTTGTTGTGTTTTTTTTTTGCATAAGAAAACATTGTTGTTACCTATAAGTGTAGTGGTAGGAAAGGTATTAGGGAAGCAGACCGCGAAAGGCCGAAAGGACATTAGGGAAGCGGGCTATAGAAGCCAAGGAACATTAGGGGAGCGGGCTGTGAGAGCTGAAGTGGGGAAAGCGGGCTACAAAGGCCATAGGTTGGGGAAGCAGGCTACGAGAGCCCGAAATTGGGAAGTAGGCCACGAAGGCCAAAGGGAGGCAGGCTATAAGAGCCAAAGTTAGGAAGCAAACTGCAAGAGCCGAATTGGGAAGTAGGCTCCAATAGCCAAAGGTCGGGGAAGCAGACTATGGGAGCCAATATTGGGAAGCGGGCTACGAGAGTCGATATTGAGAAGCAAGTTACGAGAGTCGATATTGAGAAGCGGGCTACAAAGAGCCGATATTAGGAAGCAGGCCACGAGAGCCGATATTGGGAAGCAAGCTATAAGAGCCAAAGTTGAGAAGTGGGCTGCAAAGAGTCGATATTGGGAAGCAGGCCACGAGAGTCGATATTGGGAAGCGGGCTACAAAGAGTCGATATTGGGAAGCGGGCTACAAAGAGCCGATATTGGGAAGCAGGCCATGAGAGCCGATATTGGGAAGCAAGCTATAAGAGCCGAAGTTGAGAAGCGGGCTGCAAAGAGTCGATATTGGGAAGCAGGCCACGAGAGTCGATATTGGGAAGTGGGCTACGAGAGCCGAAGGTTGAGGAAGCAGGCTACAAGAGCCAAAGTTGAGAAGCAGGCTACAAAGAGCCGAAGCTAGGAAGCAGGCTACAAGAGCCAAATGTTGGGGGAGCGGGCTACAAGCATCGGTTGAGAAGCGAGCTGCAAAGAGTCGAAGTTGGTAAGCAGGCTACAAGAGCCAAAATGAGGAAGCGGGCGGCAAAGAGCCGAAGATAGGAAAGCAGGCTACAAGAGTCAAAATTGGGAAGCAGGCCGCAAGAGCTAAAGGTGAGAAGTGGGCCGCAAAGAGTCGAAGTTGGGAAGCAAGCTATAAAAGCCAAAGTTGAGGAGCATGCTGCAAAGAGCCGAAGTTGGGAAGCAGGGGAGTGGGACCTATGGGGTGGACATGCAAGATACAAGGAGACAATGTGGACTGAGACTCTAAGGTGCTAGACACGACTCTAAACAACAATGCAAGTGGTGGAATGTGGAGTCAAATGCACCCTAGACAAACCTAAGGCTCTGATACCAATTTGATGCAGGACGCTATGCGAACCAGGACTCCATGTGAAGACGCGACTAAAGGGACAACTAAACCAGTAATGACATAATATATAAAGTAGCATAACTCGAACACCTAGGACTTCCAAGAGAGGGATCATGCCTAAACAAGCAACACAAGCTCGCGAACATCCCACGAATGAGGGAAGTGTGTCGATCCGTTGGGTTGATGAATCGATAGAAGCCTAGGGTAGGCAACTCCACACTCGTGACTCGGGCAAGTCACGGGACAGTCACACTCTCTCACCGCGACAGTGATATGAATATAAGACGATCTAGGAGCCTAACAAACATACAAGTAGTGGCTCAAGAGCGTATACCAGATGAGCAAGCTAATAAAGCAAGGAAGTGCATGCGTACCTCCACGCTCGGGGCGTAGGGAGGGTGCCCGGCCAAATCACATGAACCCCGGTACAATAGCTAAATAGGAACAATCCAACACTACCCACTCCTCGCAGGGAGGTAAAAGGCTACACAGTGAATCTAGGGTCTTGCGAAGTGGGGTGATGGGCTGGGAGTGGACGATGTGCGGCAACTCTGACGTGTCACGAATCAGTACCGCCTGGGACCAGCACGAAGGATGGTGCAACATGGAGGCCAAGGAAGGCACAGTCATCCCTGAAGGAGGCCCACAAGCTCAAGCACCTAGATCCCTCTCTCACAATAAGGGAAACGCCCCAGGGGCAACTCTCCCCAGGCTCTGGCACCTGTGGGAGAGAATAGGACGCCAATCGGGATGGCCGCCTAATGAGGAGGCTGGCCACTTTTAAGCGCCCTCCAAAAGGGAGGGCAGGCAAGGTGTTGGCCGCCCACTAGAGTTGGAGGCGGCTACCACCTTGTACGCCCTCCCCCTGTTCAGCTAAAAGAAAAAAAATGCATACATTCTCACATTTAGTTCAACAACATGTTTAGCATTCAATCTTACAACCCACGAAAATCAAAGAAATGCATATAGTTTTATTCCACTTAATCATTTTTTCTCTTACAAAATCAAATCAAAATAAAATGCTAAATAAGCACTAATAATCAGGTGCATTGTCGCATGAAAAACTCATTCTCTCTGGGACTAAAACCCCACAAGTAGTCAATATACCTCTTAAACTCATCTTTGCCCTCCTCCACGTCAATCCAAGCTTTGACCACGATAGCATGGCTTCTCCATGCCTTCCTACTCTTATGAAGCTATCATCTATCCTCCTCAGTTCCCAGAAGGTGCCTCACAATTAAAGCTCCCTTCGAGGTGGCCCAAGGGATCTGTCTAGGTAGCCCCACCTGGCGATGCCAACGATGGGCCTAGTACAACACCAAGTCTTGAACCCCTACAAGCCATAACTCCTGCTCCTACGTGCTGCATATCTTGAATTCCTCGCCCCGATACATCATCGGCACAAACACGAACTAATCTTCAGGCAGGAAGTTCAAGTAGTATCGCGAGTCATCTCTGGTCTTCAAGAAGGTAGTCCTGCATATCACCTGATCCTCAGGACCAAAGATGGCCTGGGTAGAGTGCGCTCTTCTCGAATATCCGGGAAGCCGTAGTCACTGTGTCATCGAAGTCGAAGCTCAGGTGGGCCTCCTTCCACACTTGTAGTAGGTAGAGACTCCCCATGGTACTCCCTCCCAAACTCATCTAAGTGAGCCCACAGTAAAAGTGAGTGAGCACCACCTGGGAGAGGGAGTGCCCCATCCATTGGAGAGTGAGTGGCCCCACGTGCTCTCTCCTCAACACATCTCCTGTCGTAGGGTCGAGCAATGCCCCGCCTAGGCACAATGTTACTCCGTGCATCAACCGTTCTGCCTCCACTGATTTATCCTTCACCTAGCTCAGTAGCCACCAGGCCAGGCGGTCGACTAGTATCCCCCACTGATCAGTCATCCACCGGACCTTGCACTTGTCTCGCACAATCTCTGCCAGGACTTCCTCCCAAGGGGGGAGATCGATCAGGTCACCCACTTTTAGGTCGCTCCACTAGAGTAGGAAGTCAACTTCTTCCACTAGCATGGAAGCTTCAAACTCAAGAAACACAAAAGTGTGCATGTCTTGGTGCCACAGCTCGATCAGCACACCCAAGGCCTCCCAATTCCACCTCATGCTATGGAGATGCATCCCCAAGATGACCAGGCACATAAGGTGCCACTGATGCATAAATACCTTCATGGCAGGTGTCACGGCCACAAATAGATCATGGAGCCAGCCGTAGCGACAGGCATGTCTTGCCCTCGGGAATGCCAGGATGGGCAGAAATAGTAGGAAGAGTAGAGAAGAGAACAATCAATCAAAAATCAATTTTTGAGTTAAAGCTAAAGCACACATATATGGGCCATGCCCCTACCTGGCCATTCTTCACCAACGCACTCAAGTGTCCCTGCATCACGGAGAGGATGGTAAGCTCCCTGTCTCTGGATGCATTGGAGGAAGAGGATGCCATCCCATGATCCTCCCTCTACTTTCTCCCTTCGTTGTGAAATCCTGGCTTGATGGCAAGGGGCATCCATACTAGGTGATTTATGGATGAGAAGTCTCATCTGTTCTAGACTCTCTAGCTTACAGATAAGAATAGATGGGCAGCCAAACCGCTAGCCGCCCACCCCATCCTAGAAAGCCACATGGGTGGCCACCCTCTATCTGAAGAAGGCATGGCCTTTGGCCACCTAGAACCCAAGAAACGGCTTGGTTATGTTTACTTCCAAGTTCATTTATTAAATGATGATTAATGCTTTATGTTCGTATTTATCATTGTTATTTGGTATATTTGTGAACTTGGCTAATGTGTGTTAGTGCAGCTGCAATAAACAACAGCTATCCAAGTGTCAGCATGACATTGTCAAACTATCATCTACATTTTAGGTAGAGCGTCAGAGGCTAATAGCTTCGGGTGTATAAACCCCGAGTTCCTCTTTAATAAAAACTATGAAGGGTTTATACTCCTGAAGCTATTTGGGGGCAATGCTGGCCCAGAATAATGATGAAGGGAAAGAGCAAGCCCTCTACTACCTCAGTCGGAGACTGGTCAGGATTGAGGTGAAATATACCTTTATTGAGAAAATCTATCTGGCGCTGGTTTTCGTAGTCAAGAAGCTTCGACACTATATGTTGTCGCATGAAATCAGCTTGATATCCAAAGAGGACCCGTTGAAATATATTATGTCCCAACTGGCACTCAAAGGTCACCTGGGCAAATGGGCAGTGATCCTTATGGAGTTTGATATCTCCTATGTGCCACAAAAGGCTGTCAAAGGCCAAGCTATTGCAGACTTCTTCGTCGAGCACCCGGTGCCGGAGGACTATCTGCTGGAGTGAGAGCTTCCTGAAGATGAAACCCTAGAAGCCGCTCAGGTGCGGCCTTCCATGTGGTAGTTGTACTTTGATGGTGCTTCCAGAATTGACACCTCAGCCACTAGATCAGCCAGAGTCAGAGCGGGGGCAGGCATAGTCCTGAAATCTCCAGAAGGAGAATTCGTGCACACATCTTGCTCAATAAATAAGCCGTGCACAAACAATGAAGCAGAATATGAAGCCCTGATAATCGGGTTACAGATTACTCTATCCATGGGAATCCAGATGTTAGAAGTATTTGGGGACTCCATGCTGGTCATAAAACAGCTAGAAGGAGAGTTCGACGTGCGGAAGCAGGAGCTCCCCCCTTACCACCAGCTGGCAATTCGCTTGATGTCAAGATTCTACTTCATCAGCATTAGACACATCAACCGAGGACAGAATGCTCAGGCAGATGTCCTTGCTAAGCTGGCCAGCTCTATGGCGATCCTGCCAGACACAAGCTTGAACATAACAGTGATCAACCACCGGCAAGTTCCCAATGTGACAGAGGTCTTGTCTGATGAACAAGACAATGAAGTGGTAGCTATGGAAGAGGTTCACCAGCCCGATTGGCGAGAACATCTCCTACGCTGGTTCCAGCACCAGCAGCTCCCGAAAGAAAAAGAACAAAGAATGAAGCTCCTGAGGGTCAAGGACTCTTACAAGATGAGGAATAGAACTCTATTCTGAATAATGGCAGATGCTCAAAGAAAAGTCTTACTACGCTACTTGTCTTCAGCAGAAGCTGAGCAGGTGATGCAAGAAATCCATGTGGGTTCAGCTGGAGCACACCAGGCCGGCCCCAAAATGAAATTTGAGATAAAGAAATTGGGCTACTATTGGCCCTCTATGTTTGATGATTGTTGCAAGTTCGCAAAGGCTTGTCATAAATGTCAGGAGTACGCCAACGTGTCGAGAAGACCGCCAGTGCCTCTGCATCCGACCATACCAAGCTGGCTGTTCGCTCAATGGGGCACGGACGTGGTAGGGCCTCTACCGGCATCTTCATCAGGATGCAAATATATTCTGGCAGCTACAGATTACTTCTCAAGATGGGCAGAAGTAATAGCGCTAAGAGAAGTGACGGGAGAATTGGTTGCAAGATTCTTCTGGCAAAATATAATATTTCAGTTCGGGGTTCCCAGCTGAATTATCTCTGACAATGGCAGCCATTTCAGAAACCAGAAGGTTTATCAACTAGCTGATAAATACAAGATTGCCTGGAGGACATCGTCCCCCTCCAACCCTCAAGCCAATGGACTTGCGGAAGCATTCAATAAAATGCTATGCACACTACAGGCGAAGACTGTCAAGTCCAACAAGAAGGACTGGGAAGAGAAGATGTACGAAGCACTCTGGGCCTATCATACCATCTATAAAACCCCAACCAGCTGCTCGCCTTTCTCCCTCATGTACGGGTCTGTGGCTATGGTGCCGATTGAGCTAGAGGCCCCCTTATTGCGAGTCGCCATCCAACATGGGCTAGTCAGCAGCGAACAAACCAATATAGAAAGAAGACTGGAGGAGCTCGCCGAGCTCGAAGAAAAGCGCCTCTGTGCCCAACAAAACATCCAACTCTACCAAGCTCGCATGGCCCATGCTTTTGATAAGCTGGTCAAAGGACAAGAATTCAAGAAAGGGGACCTGGTGATGGTCAAAAGAAGAGAAGTGATGGCCTCCAACCCCAGAGGAAAGTTGGTTGAAAATTGGGTTGGATCGTATATCCTCCGCCAAGTATACGAAGGCGGTGCCTACATCTTGGTAGACCACAAAGGAGTCATCTAGTTCTCCCCCCTCAATGGAAAGCATATGAAGCTGTACCACACAGCGCAGCTGGCATTCCCTGAATGACCGGAACACCTTTCATCTTGGTCTAGTGGCACTCCGCCCCACCCGAGCTACCCTTCATCTTGGTCTTGTGGCGCTCCGCCCTGGCCGAGCTACCCTTCTCCTTGGTGTAGTGACATTTCGCCCTGGCCAAGCTACCTTTTCCATGGTCAAGCGGCACTCCGCCCCGACCGAGCTACCCTTTTCCTTGGTCTAGTGGCACTCTGCCCTAGCCGAGCTGCCTTTTCCTTGGTCTAGTGGCATTCTGCCCTGATCAAGCTACCTTCTCCTTGGTCTAGTGACATTCTGCCCTGGTCAAGCTACCTTTTCCTTGGTCTAGCAACACTCCGCCCTGATCGAGCAACCCTTCTCCTTGGTCTAGCGGCACTTCGCCCTGGCCGAGCTACCTTTTCCTTGGTCTAGTGGCATTCTGCCCTGATCAAGCTACCTTTTCCTTGGTCTAGCGGCACTCCACCCTGGTCGAGCTACCCATACCTTGGTCTAGTGGCACTCTGCCCTAGCCGAGCTACCTTTCATGTTGGTCTAGTGACACTCTGCCCTGACTGAGCTACCCTTCATCTTGGTCTTGTGGCGCTCCGCCCTGGCCGAGCTACCTTTCATCTTGGTCTAGTGGCACTCCACCTTGACCGAGCTACCATTCATCTTGGTGTTGTGGCACTCCGCCCTGGCCGAGCTACCTTTCATCATGGTCTAGTGGCACTTCACCCTGGCTGAGCTACCCATACCTTGGTCTAGTGGCACTTCGCCCTGGCCGAGCTATCCATACCTTAGTCTAGTGGCACTCTGCCTTGGCCGAGCTACCCATACCATGGTCTAGTGGCACTTCACCCTGGCCGAGCTACCCATACCTTGGTCTAGTGGCACTTCGCCCTGGCTGAGCTACCCTTCACCAAAAATGGAATAGAAGAAAAGGAGAAAAGAAAAATGGAATAGAAAAAATAGAAAGAAAAAAAAATAGAAGAAAATGGAAGAGAGAAAATTAAAAAAAAGAAAGAAAATCAGTGACCCCTTCGTAAACCGGTGGCCCCTCCTTCATAAATGGCGACACCCACCACCGTTTATCACCCCAAGCATCCTCACCGGATGACACCCTCCTCTCCACCCTTCCCACCGGATACCACCTAAAGTCCTCCCACCGGTTAAGGTCGTGTGCGCTTCCTCTTTCTATTTTCCCCACCGAACCCCTCTCCCAGCCTCTCACCGGTTGAACATCCCTCACTTGTCTTTCTCCCCACCATTTACACCCCTCACGTGCCACCGGATGTATCCCTCACGCACGCCCCCCACCAGTTAACATCCTCATCCCACCGCCGTTTAACCTCCACCTCCCCCATTCCACCGGCTTTACATAATTCTTGTTCGTCGCCTCTCTTTGTCCTCTCGAATGGGTGGATCTGCCGGTGGATCTTATCGACCATTCCTGTTGTTACCAATGTGATCCTTCCTGCTATCTTTGTAATTATCAGGAGAGGGTGTAGATGGCAGCTTGTGTTGTTTGACAATTGCTTTCACGACGCATGCTGTTCTTCTCTTGGTGGTATGTATGCTTGGAAGAGGGAAGATGGCAGCCATGGTGAGGCTTCTGGGAAATGGAAATCTTCTTGAAGTAGCTGGAGAGGAAGCTTGCCATGAAGAGCTTACTGCTCAAACCATCCGTAGGGGGGTTCAATGAGGCAGGTAAGGCAAATCCGCTTGAAGAAGAAGATATGCATGTATTTGATTTCAGTCCATTAGTGGCTCCCTTGCATCTAGTTTGTTGCAATGCTTGTAAGAAGCCAGTTAAAGCCAGTCAATATGCAGCTCATGCAGAATGTTGCAGATTAATAAACTCTATAGAACATATGAATGTCAAACTTGATGGGGGTAGCAGTCATGGGCAATATCTTGAGCATGGCAAAATGTCTCAGTATCATCTTAGTGGTACACCTTCTTTACTTACAAGTGAACCACCGTCTCTGGTCAACACTTGGTCGTATATATATTGAGATAGTTACAAGAGATCATGGCGACATAAGGAAGAAATTGGTGCTGGATAGTGCCGTGATGTCATCAGAAGATAGATCATCATACAAGTTGTTGATGACATTTCTCAAGCAGAGAAAGCTACATGTCCAGTCAATGTTTTGCCAAACCCTGATCAGATTTTGGCATAGAGTTCGGAGCTATGTTTGGGCCGCAATAGAGGGCATCTGCCATCCACAGGTCTTACGAACCAATTACTAGATAGCAACTTCCCAATGATTGGACTGGCTATTAATGGTGCTTCAGTAGGGATGATGAGAGCAAGATATCATCTGGGCACGAATCCTTTCCCCAACAATGCACGCACGGCTCTAGGGATAATACAGCAACCAGATGGAAGTGTGCCCGACGTTTAGCGTGGAGCTCATATTGAGATACCCAAATGTGGGGTGACCGATGCTGGCCTTCCTGACAGAGGCATTGAATGATCCTTGTGGATCCACATCCGATCTTATCTGGTGCTCGGTTCATCTAATAATGGAGTAGGAGTTTGAACCTCATGAGCTGGGAATGATGGAAAGTCAGATGAAGCTGTTTCTCTACAGTGACTCCCTCTCCGACAGCAGAACAAGGATTTAATCAGGGTCCCACTCATTAAGAGGCAGCCAACTCCACATTAACGGGCAGCCCCTCTTGCAGGTTACCCACGCACATCACTTAATCGATAGAGGCACCTGGTCCCTTTAACGGTGGCCCCTGCATCACCCATTATCCAGCAACACGTCAAGCGACTTAATCGACAAGAGTGCCAAGTCAACTAAATTGTAGGATGACAGTAGTAGGATATATCAGGTGGCAACAGCAGTATGTACCTGGTGGGTAGCACAATATTATATCTAGTGGCCCTCATACATAACTTGATCCGGTGGCATGTACAAGGTCCTCATCTGATGGCATCCACTTCTTCATGATCCGGTGGCCTATTTCAGTAGTCCATCTGGTGGCCCTCAAACATAACTTGATTCGGTGGCACGTACAGGGCCCTTATCCAGTGGCATCCATTTCTTCATGATCTGGTGGCCTATTTCAGCAGCCCATCCAGTGGCCCTCAAACATAACTTGATCCGATGGCACATACAAGGCCCTCATCCGGTGGCATCCATTTCTTCATGATCTAGTGGCCTATTTTAGTAGCCCATCCGGTGGCCCTCAAACATAACTTGATCAAGTGGCATGTACAAGGCCCTCATCCGGTAGCATCCATTCCTTCATGATCCGGTGGCCCATTTTAGCAGCCCATCTGGTAGCCTTCAAACATAACGTGATCTGGTGGCTCCTGTAAGCCCCATATCCAGTGGCAACGATGGCAACTTCTGAAAATGGCCACGGCTGACTTGCTTCATGACCGTTGGACTGTGCCTTTAACTAGGGGTCCTTGCTCCACAGCAGGCCAATTACCCAGCGTGCAATAGGCATGACAGTCTAGTACGATGGCGACGTTTCCCCCATCCAACAAGCTTCGTAGAGCGTCCCCCTCCTGCAACCTTCTACCCACCCCAAACAAAGGAAGGCGGCAGGTGGTGTACAAGGAACAAAGACTAGGAGAAGAATGGAGAACTTCCCTCCTAGCGACATCTTCCCTGTGTATACCCCTGTAAAAGGGTGATGGATGAAGAACAAAAGAGGGAGGCTACCTGAGGAAACGAAGAGAGGCGAACAGTGTGGGCCAGTCCGCTGTGTTCCCGCTGCTCCAACTCTAAAAAAAGAAGTGAGGGTGAGTGAAGGAGAAGAGGTGGGGCTTGGGAAGGGAGGGGCCACTGCTCTGTTTTTCCCTTACTGTATCCCATTTCTCTTTTCTTTGTTTCCCCTTGTTTCCCCCTTTCGATGTATGAGTCCCTATGTTCATCTCTCTCCAAGGAATAGAAGAGAAACTCCCAAAACATCCATGGCGATATGCATGTCTCCTTATCTACATTTTATGGTTCGCTGCAACTCTGTATTATTTTTTTATTATCGCAAACCTTTGAGTGTGGCTTCTACCGCAGATAAGATTAAAAGAGGAGTGAGGACTAAAGCCTCGAAAATAGTGGGAGAATGGGAAGATGCCTAAGACGGTGGATGTGGAAGAAGTCGGGTCGGACCCGAGATTAGAAGGGATCAAAAGGAGGAATTGATAGATGGAAAGAGGTGGGTTTGGAGGGTCCGGAGGTAGTGGAGGAGAATTATGGTGGGAAGAAGAATCCGGAGGTTTCGGAGGAATAAAATATCGAGGGACGCGATGCCCCGGAAAGAAGTATGGGAAAAGATGATGGAAGAGGAAGAAGAGAGCGAAGGATGCGATGTTCTGGAGAAGTAGGAGAATAAATTGGAGGAAAGATGGGAAAGAATGGGCGTGATACTCGGAAATGATGGTGTAGCAGAAAGAAGAGTTCAGAGGTTCCAGAGGAAGGTAATAGAAATGGGCGTGATGCCCTGGGAGGAAGTTTGGAGGTTCCGGAGGTATGAAGTGGGAAGGGACACGATGCCCTAGGGGAAGAGAGAAAAATAAGACGAAGAATCTGGAGGTTTCGAAGGAATGGGACGAGAAGGGACGCGATGTCCTGAAAGAAGGGATAAGGAGTGAGAATCCAGAGGTTCCAGAGGAATAAGACACCATAGGGCGCGATGCCCCAGGAGGACAAGAGAGAACTCCGGAGGGTCCGGGTGCAAGCGGGAATGGGCGTGATGCCCTGAGAGAAATCTAGAGAAGGCGCGATGCCCGCTAAGCAGAGAAAAATCAGGAGGATCCAGATATAAGAGGTGGAAAGGGGCACGATGTCCTGAGAAAAGATTGGAGGGGGCGCCATGCCCAGGAAGTGTAAGGGGACCTGGAGATCCCGAAGGTAGAGGTGAACGAGATGGGAAACGCAGAGGATCCGGAGGTTCCGGAAGGCGGGAAAGATATGGGTCTGGAAACCCGGGAAAGAAGAAATGTAGATGCATGTGAATGCAATGCAACAGATGTGATGAATGCATGAAATGCGATGAGTGCAAAGAATGCATGGGATGAGAGGATGAGATCTTCCTCCTCACCCGTGGAGTGGCCCATGAAGAGATATTGGCGATAGACATGAGTATGGATGAATTTGAGCGGAAAGCAGAAGGCCCCTTAGCGGAAGAATGCCCGCCCCTCCATAGCAATGAAAGTGTGCAGTCAAACGGCCCAGTGGATAAAATTAATGTCCATGACAAAGTTTCAACAATAAATGACAACTCCCTTGGAGGGCGAAGAACAATAATGTGGAGAAGTTGGAAAGTTGGAATAGGAAGCATCGTCTTGCCCAGGGATTGTGGCGTATAAGAAGTGTTGAACAAAATGGGCATTCGCCCCTTGAACAAAAGAATGGGTTTGAGGTTGAAAAGTTGGAACAAGGGGTGCTCTGCTCGGCCCTTGGGCATGGACTTATATGACATCAAAGCTTGACATTCTCTTTTAATGAGCAGCGGCAGAGACTTGACTTCTTCAATCATGCTCGGCACAAAAACACGGATTGGCATCCGACAAATAAACTCTTACACTTTGAACAACATAGCTGTGGCCAACTCTTTCTTGCCCGGCTCTCGATCATCTTCGGTACAAACATTTGCAGAAGGACTCCCATTCCGAGTGGTAGCGAAAGGTGAAGCGGAGGCAGAAGGCTCCATGGATGGTGGAGGTGTAGTGGAAGATGTTGGAGGAAACACGTCGAGCTTTTCCCCTTGCTCGGAAGCGGATGGGGTTGGCTCGAGTGCAAAAAGGAATGGACCCTTCTCGAGATCTGCCACGGGTTTGGGTGAAGGGATAGGTGGAGGAATAGGCAAATTGGGTTTTGGGGTTAAAGGGATAGTGGAGGTCCAAGGTGGCGGCAATGTGAGGTTAATTGGAGAGGGTTTAGTGGTGGGCTCGGCGGAGGCCGATGTTGTGGAGGCTAATGGTGTAGCTGGTGGAGGTTTAGTGCGGAGGAAACGCCGAATGGGGTGAGTGGTGTTAGGGGTAGGAGAAGACTCCTGATACGCCGACACGGGTGATTGAAGTATTGACCCATCGTCATAACACCAATAAGTCTCAAAAATGGGGGTTGGATTGACGACGGTGGTATTGTCCTGAGCAGGGGGTTCATCTGGTGGTAGTGGAGGAAGTGGAAAGTGAAGAAAACTCAGAATGGGTGCCTTTGGTACTTCATCATCACATGCCGTTCTCAATTGTTCGCATGCCGGCTCTTCGTTGTTGGGTTCAAGTGGACGCCGTTGTGGAGGCGCATCAATGGGTGGTGAAATGTAATGGTATTGCGAAGGATTTTGTGAATGTAAGTGTGTATGCGGAAGCGGAGGCGGAGGGCCACATTGATGAGCGATGTGGATGGGTGGAGGGCAGACATCATCCACTTGATCGTTGAAACCTGTCGGATCTTGCTCACTTGCGTTGTTGATGCTGTAATCATCTCTCCTCTCCTTTAAATCTTTTTCCATCTTCATAATGTTGTTCAGGAAGGTGTGAAGAGGATTGATTAGAGAAGGAGGATGAGGAGCAGACCGCGGGCTCGCGACCCTCTTAAATTGTTCCTCCAATGAAGTAACTTTATCAACGAGAACTTGTTGGAGGTGCGTAACATGAGAAGCAGAGGGTTGATAGGGTCTTGAAGGAGGGGGGTTAATGGGTTGACCTGGAAAGGTACCCAGACGGGCCGGGTTGCAAGGACTAAAAGGGCCTTGGGGCCATAAAAGTGAAGGAATAGAAGGAGGCAGGTGAAGGATCACCCGAAGAGGAGTATGTGTAGAAGGAGGCAGGTGATGGGCCACCTGAATGGGAGTATGAACACGAGAGGGAGGCGGGTGATGGGCCACCCGAATGGGAGTAGAAGGAGGAGGAGAAGAATGAGGCACACCCTCAACAATGGCCTTAAGGGCCTGGATTTGTTGAGAGGTGAGATGATCTATAGCACGCAAGATCTGGGAGACCTCATTGTGGGGAGAAGACGGTTGTTGGCACTCAAAATATATTCAATGACGATCAAGCCTCAAAGATGAATGATACGGCCCACTGAAGCACAGAAGCCAAAGGAGATCAGTATATTGAAGCCTTCTTAAGCTTCCAGAGCCTGAAGTCGCCCAGTATGAATGCCGGGGACTTCACCTCAGGAGAATCGATTGCCTGTTTAGGGGAGGTTATTAAACCCTTGGTGGGGGGTAGTAATTGGCCCAAGAATCAAAACGAGGTGGATTTAGGGGTTAACAGGGGTTAAAAGGGAGCTTGAAGGGTGATTCGGTGAGAGGGCAGCATAGGAAGCCATGAGTCGGTGGCATCGCCACCGAATCACTCAAAGCATGTTATGGGGAAAGGTCGATGCCAGCAGCAAGGTCGATGCAGGGGCGAAGGTCTGTGCAGGCCTAAGGAGGTCGACGCACATTGTGAGCTAGGGTCTGCGCATGCTGGGCAAGGTCGGAGCAAGATGCGGCCGGAGGTTGGTGCAGGCCTAAGGAAGTCGATGCACATGTGGGCCAGGGTCTGCGCATGCATGAAGGTCGAGGCACCCCCAGGGTTTAAAGGTCGATTTATGAATGGGTAAAGTTGATGCAGGTGGATCAAAGGTCGGAGCAAGCGGGATGGAGGGTCGGTGCATATGGAATATAGGTCGGAGCATATAGGGTGGAAGGCGGAGCACATTGGAAGGGGGTCGGTGCATGTAGAGTGGAGGTGAATCGGCGAGAGGGTGATTCGGTGGAGACGCTATTGAATCAAGTGGGATAGAGGGCGATCCGGTGGCATCGCTGCCGAATCGAGCATGGCAGTAGGGGAGTCAGTGGTGATGCCACTAAAACACTGGGGTATACACTGATTGGGCTTCCCAATGCATTTTCGGGGAGAGATTTTACGTGTTTAAGACTCTTAAGGACATGAATGCCCAGTTATTAAGAGAAATTTTATTATCTTGATTCATTTGTCCATTTCTGGTCCGTCGATGCAAGGTTCATACTACTGCACCATTGTACAATGCCTGAATTCACCAATTAAAGATGTAAGAAGACTTCCCTACAATCGTGAAGTTCTGAAAACAAACGAGCAGCATCTCCCCTTAACAGAGGATGCTCCATTTATCAAACGGATCAACACACGGAAAGAGAACCAGTGTTAAACCATGAATCAATGAGAAGTCCTAGATGGACTATCTTAGAACCCGAGATCAGCACATTCATGAATCCTGAGGGCCAGCCTACTAAGGACCCGTGCAGATCTGGGAGAGGATGCTGAAGGGTCAATGTGTAACCAAGTAGGTAACATTTTATATCTCCTATGTGCAAGGGGCTTCCAGAGGAGCATGTCATCAAATGACAGACCTGCTGGAACCTGTGATGAGTATAGATTCGTGGAATCGAAGTATTAGACAAGTCGATGGTATCCTCCCCCGGGGGTTAATCCGTGCATACAGATTGGGATTGTTGAAGCGGGCCAACCTCCTTGCACCCTTTCTGAGCCATGATGGACAGCCCTGGCCCATGGATTTGGGCTCATGTCTGATTCAAAGAGGAACCAGAGGGCTTGGCCAACAATAATTGAAGAAATGAAATCCTCGACTGCCTTCGATCAAAAACCTCCGATGCAAGGCATTATTTGCATTTGAGACGAATAGTAGTGAAGTCGAAATGTATGTGGGGATTCACCAACGCCCCTATAACTCATCGAAGAGAAGAGTGAAAGGGCGCCCAGTACTCCCATCCTTAAGACACTGCTCTTCCTTGACTTATGAACAAATGGCATACTCACCGGTGGAATCAACGATAGGGAACGAAGCCTCCGGGGAGGAAATTTGATGTCGCCTTGCTAGGGCGTGATCACAGACCATTTCACTAAAAAGAATGACAAACCTTATAAGCCTTCCCCCCTTTTTTGAGGGATCACAAAATCAATTGGAGTTTTAGCCCCTGAAGGCCTCCTCACGCTGGGGGGGGGGTAATTGAGAAGCCCAGAATAAAAAAAATTAAACAGAATGCTATAACGATAATAGAAGCAGCATAAGCTGTAGATTGAGATGAGAAGGTTGCAACTCACAAAACTTTGCTCCTATTTCTTATTCATTCTCCTCTACATTCTCAGAGGGATATGGATGAGGGATACAACAATAAGGGGGGAATGAGGGAAGCAGCCTAGAATAACAAAAAAGGAATACAAAATGTGAAGTACAGAGTGAAGAAATAGAAGAACTCTCGCCCTCCACCCCTATCTTCCTCTTCACGACCCTTCTTTCTGATCTCTAGATATCTCCTCACTATGTTCTCTCTATTCTTCTATTCTCCCTTTCTCTCTTCTTTTTTCTCTTCTTTTTTTCTATATTCTTTCTTCTATCCCCCTTTTGATCGAGGGGGGAATGCCCAATTTTATAAACGCGAGGGATCAGAGGGATTCGATGGCGTCAGCACCGAATCGTCGGCCCACTATATGGATGTGCCATCGATTTGTTGACCTGCCTCAGCCATGGATGCCACCGACTCATCTTCAAAGGGTGTCGCCGACTCAAGCGCAAAGTGACTTGAACGCCACCGAATCGCCTGCCAATGAATCGCTTTCAAGTGCCACCAATTCTACAGCCAAGGTGCCACTGACTTAGAGAGGGGCATTTCCATAATTTTGACATTTTTCCTGAAGTTGACCCGGTGTGAGCTCATGGCCCAGAGTAGCCCTGGAGTTGATGTAGTGGCTCCGGAATGCGCTTTGCAGCCCTGATTTGGGGTTTCTGGTGATTTCAGACACATGTCGTACCCGTACTGATTTTCTCGGGTTTTACCTTCGTTTGGCCTTCAGCACTTTGATTTGTGCTGCCAGGCTTGCTTTAGAGCCATGTGGGGCATCTTCATCGAGTGGGCCATCCCTCGAAGCACTTCCACCTTCATTGGGCGTGTCTGAGGTCCTCTACAACTCCTTTTCTGGTGTCGTATGTACCTGAGTCAGGTAACCCGAGGTTTCCCTATTTTAGCATTCGACATGTCGATTTATGCCGTCAACTCCACTTTGAGGGCATGTGGTGGGTCCTCATGAGGAGGGTCATCCCTCGAAGCATTTTCACCTTGGCTGGGTATCTTTTCGGTCATTTACAGACCACTTCGACATTCCGAGTGCCCTGATCGGGTCATCCAGGTTTTCTGCTGATTTAGCCTTCGGCTCCCTATTTTGAGGATCCAGGGGCATTTCTTCATCTCGGGAGGGGTTCTTTATCAGATAGAGGATCACCTAGTACATTCTCATCCTTGATCGGATGACGATGTGGAGATCGCATTCGCCTTGGAATCGAGTTTTTTACCATTGCCCTTAGATTTTCTTTCCCCCTTGTCTCCATTCGTTGGGGAGAAGTCCACTGCATTCACCTCCTTGCCGCTGGCCAGGCGGTCTTTGGAGGATTTGCCTTTGGCAGAAGTCTGTACATGATGGTCAGCGAAGAACATTTTGATCTCTACCACCACCGTATTTAGCTGGTCGAAGCTTCTGATATTTGAGCTCAGAAGTTTCTAACTGACTTCCGCCGACAAGCCCCTGCGGCAGATGGTGATCGTGTCTTCAGGCGTTGGAGGATTGTCGCAGCGCATGTTGACGTCCCTCCACCGCTTGATGAAGTCCAGCGCGGTCTCACCCTTTTTCTGCTTGAGGGCACATAGTTCTGCCATGGAAACTTTCCGTTCGGCCCTCTGGAAACGGTCAACGAACTTCTTCTGCATATCAGCCCAATCAGCAATAGAATTGGGCTATAGCGTGGAGTATCACTAGAAAGCAGTGCCAGTTAGGGACGTGGTAAAGTACCGTAGCAAGTATGCCTCTTACAGCGCCAATTCACTCATGGCCGTCATGTAATAGGCCAGGTGTTCATGTGGGGAGCCTTACCCGTTGAACTTCTGGAGCTTCGGGGCTTTTGGGCAGTCAGGCGGAAGCTTCTTGAATTGATGGTGAAGGAGATAGGGCACGCTATACAAATCAATGGTAGCCACACCCTCACCATGTTGAGCAAACTTCGCCTCTATGATCTGCTCAATCATTTGGCTTTGCGCCATAAGGCTCTCTATAGTAGGAGTGACAGATGACCGCGCATTGGCTTCATGTTGCGGAACTTCAAAGTCTACCGCCAGTGGCAATTTTGTCGCGGTGACGGAGGCATTGGCCGCGACTGGAGTGGGAGGAGGCTGTTGTTCCACTCCAGTGGGCACCGCTTGAGGTTGAACAAGAATTTCTTTTTCACGCAATAGCGCCTACAAGAGATTCTTGAGTTCTTGGTTCTTGTGTCGGAGCTCTTCCAACACGAGAGTCTGTGTTTCTTCCCCCAGATCTTCCTCGTGCCGAAGGTGACTGTCCCCATCGGTACTGTGGACGTCTTCTTGGCGCTCTTCTTGCCGTGCCGGCTCGGGCTGAGACGTCCCAGCAGCCGGCGCATGTTGTGTTTGGGTCTTGACCTCCTCAAATATTGGAGAGGCTGGTTGAGCTCCCCCGAGGTGTCCTCTGGCTGCTTGTTGGCGGAGGTGGCGTAGCAGGTGAACACTTTGACAGTGTCATTGGTCACCTGAACGACCCGCTTTTTCTTGGGCGGTTGCCTATCAGGCTTAGGTGGCCTCCCAATTTTTTCAAAAACAAATACTCGGGACGTGGAAGCCTGGGTAGAGCAATCCTCGTCTGTGTGTGTTGAACTAGCCCATGGAGAGGTCGGCCGCACCTTCTTGTTGGCTCCTCGGCGTTTTTGCCCACGTGGGGGCTAAGGTGTAAGGCTTGGGGATGCCGAGATTTCAACGCTTGTCGGGCTCCGCATTTGTTGCAGCTCTGACAGGCGGAAAGGCGCTTCCGCCCTTGCTTGCCTTATGATTCGGGCTTCCTCTTTGGTGACCCATATTTTCTTCAATTGGAGCTGACGCTCCTCTACTGGATTGCCCCCTGTCCTTGACCAGGGAGCTAGTGGCTTGGGTTGCTGCAGGGGACCCTGAGTTGCCGCCGATACGGCAGACTTCTTCATTTTCGCTCCGTCCTCCCGATCTTGTCGGAGGAGCTCGAAGCGGTTGGAGGTAGAGACGGTCGGGACGTGTCGATCCCGAGGCAAAATCGGCTCACCTCCGTCGAGCCGAATGCGGAGGTCTTTGGCAATTATAGTCTTGCCGGAGCGGGATGTAACTGCCGCAGGCGTTGTGCCCTGGCGGTTACGACGTTGCCCCGGTTGAGTAGGGGTGGCCTTGGTGACGCCCGCTGTAGGCGCGACGCCGTTGTGGTGGCGACGTTGCCCCCGTTGAATAGGAGCAATACCTCTGAGAGTTGCCGCAGTAGAATCGATGCCATTGCGGCGTCGGCGCTGCCCCCGTTGAGCAGGAGCGACGCCAGTAGTGACTTGATTGACCGAGAAGGCTCGGCCATTTCCTGGGACAGAGGGCCTGGCACCCCTGGTCCGTCAAGAGATGGCCGAGCGAACCTGAGCAACTACTGAAGCTGAGGGCCTGACACCCCCAACGATTGGCTTGTTGACCGGGCTGACCCGGCCAGCTACTGGGGTCGAGGGTCTGACACCCCCGACAGTTGTCTTGTTGACCGGGTGGACCCCACCGATTGATACAGTAGAGGGCCTGACACCCCCGACAGTGGGCTTGTTGGCCGAGCGAACCCGGCCAATTGTTGGAGTGGAGGGTCTGACGCCCTTGGTGGCTGTTGTCGCAGGCGTGGCTGAGTTAGCCTCAACCACAGGCAGAACTCCCAAGAAGAAGGGCGAGTCGACGACTGGCGGAAAGTCGCCGAAGACAAGTGGAGTTGCCAGGTATCCGAACCTGGCGTGGTTGGCGATGACCTAGGGGCCGTAGGTGACGACTGCCATCGTCGTTGCAGTTGCTGTTGTTGGTGGTGGTGCGTAGCACGAATGGAGTGGCGTGCGAGTGCACGAAGAGCTCTCGAACAAACAGAGAGATGCGTGCCCTCCTCTTCCCGTCTTGTAAGAGGAAGAGGGGCAATCAGAACCTTGAAGAAGGTTTGAGGACTTTCTTTGACAGGAAGAAGAAAGGCGGGATAGGTCCCACCGGACATGCCAGTCTGTTGACCATGGAATTTTTCACATAGGAAAATGAACATGAATGTTCTTCTTGAAAAGAAACATTTCCCTATAGGTAGGGAGTCATTCTGTGGGTGCGCATTATATCAGACGATTTGGGTTCGGGTGTTGGACCTCTCCCCACTGATTGCAGTCAGTGTTGATTTACATCGGCCTAACGTCCGAACACCTTTGTTTAACTGTCGAAGAAATCCCAAGGCCCTTCCCATAAGTTCGGATGTTGAGGGCACACTCACTTAAGTGACTCCGGATGACCATTCGTTTACCACCTATACAACAACACATTGACTGGGCTTAGAGTTTCATCAAAAGGCCCTCAAAGTTCGTGGAGTGTTTTGCTCGGAGCCTCCCCTACTTGGGTGAGACATAGGTCTTCCGCTGGAGTGCTTGAGCTCGGACCTGGGTCATCCGTCCTCGCCTTCTTCTCGAGCGGGGCCTCCTCGGTTTGCCTCGCCCTATGATGGCGTTGTACTCAGTCATTCTCCACACTATCGTGAAGTCTGTTAGGAAGATCTCATCTCGTGGTGTGGTCCCGAACATGATTGGCAACGAGATGCATCCCTCTGGGAGGACGGTTGTGCCAAAGAATGCTTACAAGGGTGTGCGCAGTGGTGCTATTCGTGATAACTCCACACCCATGAGTACCAAGTAGTCATAAGAAATAACGTCGGGGCCGCTTCCATTATTCACTAGAATACATCGGACAGTACATTGATTGTCGGTGGCTGAGGCCACCAGAGCATCTGAGTGGGGAGTGGCTACACCTTCTAGGTCTTCGTCTGAGAAGATGATGGGATCCTCGGGGTGCTTCTCGGGCGGCAGCTTCTTGTCAGCCACTGTCGCCACTCTCCACAGTGTTAATTGCTGACGCGTACCGCTGGCATCTCCCGGAACTATCACCTCCCGAAGCCGGCCCTCCAGAGATCATCATGATCTCTTTCCCATTGGGTTGGTTGTTGATGGGAGGGGTTCACTCGCATTGTCGCTTCTCCTCGGCCTTCGCGATGAATTTATCAAAGAGTCCTCGTCGGACAAGGTCCTCGATGGCATCCTTAAGTTGGATGCAGTCGACGGTATCATGGCCGTGGTCATGGTGGAAGCGACAGTATCTCCTCCAGCTTCGCATCCTCAGGTCAGACTTCATCTTCGGGGGCCATTGGAGAAAGGGCTCCTCTCGAATCTCCATGAGGATCTGGTCGGGCAAAGCTATTAGGGGCATCAAGTGACAGTAACTGCCCCTCTCCTTGTTTGTTGAGCAGTCGTAGTGCTCTTTGTCTCGTCGCTCTTGCTTATTCCGCCCCTCCCGGGGTGAGTCGGTAGATCTTTCCCAGTCGGACCCCTCAGCTTTGGCCAGATGGCCTAGGGCCGCGATGTTCTCCTCGCATCTGGAGTGTTTCTGGGCTAAGGTGAGGAGGTCTGTTAGGGTCGTCGGGGCTTCAAATCTGAGTGACCGTCAGAGGATGGAGTCTAGGGTCCCCTGAGCGAGGGCGGTGATGCTTACATCGAGGCCGGGTACACGGAGTGCCTCTGCTCGAAAATGGGACACGTAGTCTCAGAGGGCCTCCTTTCGCCCCTGCCTGATGGCGAGTAGGCTCACCGCGAATTTGGCCATCTTTTGACAGTCGATAAAGTTCTCCTTGAATAGCTTCTTCAGTTGTTGAAAGGAGGTGATAGTCCCGACCGGCAGGGACTCAGACCATGTTTGGGCATTCTCTCAAAGAGTCGTGACGAATGCCAGATATTTCACGGTGTCTGAGGCCCGGTGGAACACCAGGTTGGACTCGAAACTGTGCATATGGTCGGCCACGTCGGTCGATGGTGCCGTCTTAGGGGGTGCATGACGGCAGCTGAAATTTTGGAGGGATAGGAGCCTCCATAATCTCCCTGGAAAAGGGAGCGTGGAAGTCGAGGTCATCGTCGATGAGGCCGTGGGCTTTGGCGGCGAGTAGGACGTCATCCAAGTATCGGACCTTATCCTCGATCTCATCCATGCACCTCAGTCGCTACGCCATCTCTAGATTGGAGTGGAGTGGGTTACGTCCCCTTCATGCGAGCGAGCTACGCGGTCGTTGTGTCCGCGCGGTAGAGGCGTGGGATGCCTCCCTCACTCGGCAGGAATCCACCACGGTTGGCTCCCCCCCCCCCCATTCTGAGGGTGCCCCGAGGGGACGCATTGGGCCCCGTGGGCCTGTTCAAGAGATCTTGGCATAGGCCTGTCATGACCTGGATTTGTTGGTGCATCTCGACGAGTTGAGTTCATCGGCTATGATCTCTCGACGCGACCGGGTGGAGGATGAGGCTTCCTGCGATTCCCGACGGATGTTGGGACCTTGGTGAGAACCACAGCCCAGGTTGCTGGCGTTGCGAAGACTTCAACGATGTGTCATGACTTTTTGATCGAGGTTCCCACAGACGGCGTCAAAAAGTGTAAAGATAGAAATCTGGTCTCAAGCCCTCGTACGACACTTTTCTAATTATTTATCGGGGAAGGCCACCCCACACTCGTGGAAGCCTGCATACACCAGAGACGAAAGGCGTCAGAAGGAGTCCCGAGTGTTACCCGAGGGGACAACCCTCCGATACTTAAGTCAGCGCTCGGGAGACGGAGAAACAGGAAATAGAGAGAGAGAGAGTTGCAGAGTGACGTAGCAAGCCTGGTCGGGGCGATCTGTCTTCCTGGAGAGCTCTTGCCGTGACCAGCAAGTGCTCGGAGACTGCTCGCTGGGCGATAAGGGTGTTCGGAGGGTAGTTGGAGCGTGGCGAAGGTTTTCTCTCTTAGTGGCTTCTCTCGTCTCTTGTCGGAGCTAGGTAGGTTTTTCCTTGGTGAGATTCACTGTGTCCTCTGCTTATCCGTCGAAGTCCTATTTATAATGGGTTGTTCTGGTAGTGAGGGCCGGTCCCTTAGCAGGGAAGGGCGTAAGTCGTGGAGCAACACCTCCCAATGATCGGGAGGAGTTTTTCGTTGAGGGCTCGTTCCTCCAAAGTCGGACGGTTCTCTGGTGAATCTTACGACACCCGTAGGGCGTGCTTGCCCTGAGTGGAATCAAGACCGATGTCGTGGGGGGTAACGTTCGGTCATCGGAGGGCCATCTGGGGGCCATTGCGCCTAGGTCGAAGCCCTATATGCGCTGGCGAATCCGAGGTCGATTGGTCCTAGGCTGCTCGTTGCGGGCTGACATCGTCAGAGGCCCGTTATACGTGTTGTAGAGGCCTCAACCGCAGCGGACTTGTCGTAATGGACCTCATATGGACCAAGCTGATCTTACCCTCCTCAATTGATAATTTGTGTGTAGATATATTTAGAGATGATAGTTTGTGTATAATTATTTATTTGAACTTGTGTAAAGTTATTTATTTGATGGAAAGTCCGTGTACAGTTATTTATTTTAAGGACAATGTGCACAAAATTATTAATTTTATTTATATTTTATGTATACTTATTTTCTTCATGATGACTTGGGAAGGATTAGCAAGGTTTTCAAGGCCTAAGAGAGGGATCTTGTGTGAAGAACGAGTTTGAGACACCCTCCTACTTATAGAGCCCAATTTATGGCCTAATCCCACTAGGATTGAGGTAGGATAGCCCCAAGTTGGGTTAGGATAGGCTTGGGCATGGATTGGGACTCTTTTCCAACCGATTGGGACTCTCCAAGAGAGTCCCGATCAGACCAACCAGAGTTTTCTAAGCCGCGATCTATCGAGCAATCGCAGGAGTTTAATAGCGGCCTGGAATAGACCGTTTCTCCACCTTCCACACACTTCGCCTACCTAGCAGTCTAAATGGTCTTGTTTAGTCCGTTCAAAGATCCACACAGTTGAAGGAGAACCATCTTTACAGTCTATGCGGCCCAAGAAGGACCGTTTATTTCCTTCTCTGAACTTGTGGTCAGTTCACCCTCTGCGGTCTGCCGTGGGACCGTCGAGCCCTGGGAGCGGCCATCTGGATGACCGCCACTCTCTCTATTGCCTTAGTCTTGTCTATTGTTCTTTGAGACATTCTACTCGAGTCTCCGTCTCTCTCTCTCTCTCTCTCTCTCCCGTGTTAGTCTTGGATTCATGGTTCGACGGTCAGTGTAAGCATGCGCACATTTGCAAAATCAAAACATGTCATGTCATAACATCCATAGCAAAAGTACATAAGTCGCATATAGTACATCAGGTTGGTCCCCCCTTTGAACCTCCACTGTCGCCCGTGCCCTCGCGCCTCTTCGATGGCGGGGCCATCCCTGAGCTCGCCTCCTTGCGGTGCCATCGGCGCCGCTCCTCCTCCTTGTTCCTCCAACGGCCGGAGGAACTCGTAAAGTACCCTCGGTAGGAGCTGTGCGTGCCGTGCGTACCGTGCGTGCCACTCGGAGCACCGCTGCGCTCCGGCCTCTGGCACATCTGCTCGTATGCCTCCACGGTGCCCTCTAGCCAAGCCACTTGGAGTCGAGACCGGTCAAACTCTGCACAGATGCACTCCGTCTCTGCTACCTCTACCCGACTGCGCTCCAGCTCCGCTCGCAGGAGCGCTAACTCCGTCGCGTCCGCCGGGCGGCTGTGCTCCATCTCCCTCAATCGAGTGACCTCACTCAGCGTTACTACTAGCTTGGTTGTCTGCATATACACACAACATAATTAGATAGTTGCATTTATAATCATTATCAAAAGGGAAAGTACAGTTGTCTGCTTACCCTCTCGACGAGTGCGGCCTCGGCCTCCTTGGTTCGTGCTACCATCCGAGCAAACTCCGCATCCCACTCGGCCCGATCTGAAGGTGGCTAGGAGGAGGAAGATGGTGCGTCAGCTCCCTGATGCTGGGCTCCCTCGGCACTCTACAGATAGGGGCATTTTAGTTTCATAATCAGAGCATAAGCATTCTAAGTCTGAGGCTGAGTAGAGCTTACCAGGAGGTCCAGAGAATGCTGAAGATCGTCCCGCTGCTGGACGGTGGAATGAAGGAGCCCCTGGAGCTCGGTGATCCGTCCCTGAGAGTCGAGCTGCATGTAGAAGAACAAGTGTCAATGCATCATAATCATAAGCACATTAGAAAGCATAAGGTTAGAGTCGTACCGATCGTCGAGCGCCACGAAAGACCTGGTCTCCATAGCGTCGGGAGTAGGCCGTCAAGTAGGCCTTGTCGCTCGCGGCTCGGGCACGTACCACTCGCCCAAGTCCCATCCAGTCCTGGACCTACTCTGTTGCTCTGGTGGTCCAGTCGATTTCCACTGCCAGCCCTCATGCGTGGCATCCTACGCACTCCTCTGGCTTCTCGCCAGCCGAAAACTCAACATCCGCTTGGTGGATGCCTATGGTTCTCATGACCAGCCGGTAGTGGAGGGGCTCCACCACGTCCATGTAGTGGAGCCAGATGTCTCGACCCGTGTACGCTAAGGCCACCACCACCCACGGCTGGCCCTTGTGCCCCTCTCCCTGGTACGGCATCCACCGGACCTGTCAAATAGGCAATTGCATTAGTATCCAAGCATATAATAACATTTGCACAAGTTCAAGTTTAGACCTTACCGAGGCATAGGGAAGGGAGTCGAGGTCGTCCTAGATCGCACGGACATGACAATGCAGAGAGCCCACCTCCCGGTGTGCTATCCACCGTCTCGCAATGGGCAGTCGGTCAGGGTGCGTCTCCTCTCCTCTCCCCAACCCAGGGAGGTACACGTAGGCCCACACCTGCATTGCATGGCATCAAAGAGTCAGCATATAGCATTTATAGAATTTATAGAAATTTCACAAGCATTTTAGGGATCAAGTCGTACCTAGAGTAGTGGGGAGAATCCGTCGAGGATCATGCGTCAGCTCGTGGAACTGAGGGTGTCAAAGAGGAAGGTGAGCACTGCTGCTCCCCAGGCGTACTCTCTGACTCAGTCCATGTCCTCTAACAGGGGCAATAGTCGGCATCTAACTCTGTCTGCCCGAGTGGCGAACAACAGCTTCCCGAATAGAAGCATCAGGAACCTCCGCAGGACGATGTCTGCCTCTGGTCCTGGTGCGGCCGCCACCAGCCTCTGTGCTTGGTCCGTCAGCCTCCCAAGGTGCTACTCTGGCAGCTCTCCAGTAGCAATCCCAGCTCCTCATAGACCAAGGCTCTCCTATAGCTTTGCCCTCGGCAGAGTCATCGATTGACACTTCGGCCCCTACAGCTCTAAGCCCAGCAACCTCTGGGCCAACTCTCTGTAGTCAGTCAGCATCCTCCCGCTCACTGGCATCCCGTGCACCTGCAGGCCGGTGATGCGCTCCATGTCCTCGAGCGTTGGGATCATATGACCCCACAGGAAGAGGAATGCACGACTGACTGGGTCCCACCGGTCGTGCAAGGCATACAGCAAGGCGGTGTCGAGCCGTGTGACCTCCACGCCAATGAACTCCCCGAATCCCATGGCTGCCAGCCGCTCTCGTTGGAAGTCCGATAGTGCCAGGTACACTGCACGAACCTGGAGCCAGGAGATCCATGTCCGGCGCTTCCCTTGCCTGCATTTAAATAAGTTGCATTAGTCATTCATTTCATAATAAGTCATGCATTGCATTAAAAAAAAGGCACTCTATCAGGTTCACGGCCGCCACTGGGAATTTTTGGATGAAAAATCAGATTTTTAAAAATTAAGAAAATTCCTAATTTCTTTTCTTTTTATTCCTTTCTCCTCGCTCCTCTGCCTCATTCTCACGTTCACTCTCTCCCTCTCATTCTCTTTCCTCTCTTCTCCTCTCTCTGCGGGACGCGCGACCGTGGCGAGACGGGCGAGGCAGGAATGCGGTGGAGTGATCGTGGAGCATGCTGGCGTGGAGGATGGAGCGTGGCGTTGGCGCGATCCCTCGCTGGATTCAAAGCCGGTGTGGTTTGGTCATCGTGTCATTTTCGGCACGGTTTAGTCGCTTCGACGCGTGAGAACTTCGGTGGAGGTAGGGAGATAGATCACCTGCTTCTCTTCTACATTCCCTCGCGATTTGGAGCCGAACGGTGCGAGTATGAGCGGGTTTTACTTTATTTGGGTGAAATCATGCTTCGGGGGGTGTGAGACAAGTTCACCATTTTCGGCGACGATTTATAGTTTAGATAGTACAATTAGAACCCCTGCCATGTTAGCATTCCATTCCCACTAGTTTCATCGCGATTGGTTGTCGTTTGGGACCGATATGAGCCTGGAAATCCATGTGACTCGTGTTGGGTCGATTCGGTGGAATCGCCGATTTTTTGTCGTTTATGCGTCTATTTGATCCCTTCCAGACTATGGAAGGTTAATTCTACCATTAGGATTGTTTCCCCTTCGTTTTAGGGCAAACGAGGCGTGGAAAGGCGGGGTTTTGGCCAATCCTCTATTTTTCCCGTCGTAACGCCTTAACTGTCCTTTCAGAGACCATTTTCGCTTCTCACGTGGTCCAGTATGCGACCGTATGTCTTATGTCAGTTTAGGTCTCTGTGATCATGCGATAGACCATTTTCCCTGGCTAGCGGCCCATTGTTGGACCGCTAAGCTCTCTCCAGCAGCCCATTAGGTGACCGCTAGACCTATGTGGAATATCGACTTGGCTAAGTGGTCGTACAATAGACCGCGAGGCTAGCTTTGGCAGCCCTATGTGTGACCGCTATGCTTCATTTGATTTTGGTCAACGATTTTAGGTCAGTTCGGGCTAGCGATCTAGCTCTGACCGTTTGTAGTCTTTAGAGGCCCATTAGTAGACCGCTAAGCTCCATTTGACTTCGTTCAATGTTTTAAGTCGGTTCGCGTTAGTGTCCTTAGTGGCCCATTTATAGACCGCTAGGCTCGTAAAATGGTTCTATAATAGACCGTTTTGGTGGTTTGACTAGTTAAGTCAGTTCGGGAGTTGACTGGGTCAAGCGACCTAGTATATGACCGCTACAGTCACCTCGTGGTCCATTCTATGACTGCCAAGTGTCTGTACTCTCTTGTGAGAGTTAGCGGCCCTTTGGCTGACCGCTTGTCTTACCTAGCAGTCCAACGATCGACCCCTTATCCCCAGAGTGTTGTATTTTTGATGTTTTAGTCTTCAATTGTCTTGGCTTGACCTTATGGTTTGCCCGTTGTTCCGTGGATGTCTTTGATGTCCTATGAGGGCTATGGCCATGTTATAAGATAGCCAAGAGTGCCTTTATGTTGATTAGTATTCCGTACTGCTTCAGAGTTGTTATTGGTTTCTGGTCAACCCGGTAAGATCTAATGGTTGACATGCGACCTCGTGAATGTCTCGAAAATCTTGTATAGATCGTGACATGGTTTTGGACGCCTTGAGGTGTTGTTTTATCTTGGTTTGTGTATCCATGTGCTTTAAGGGTCTTGGTGATCCCTTAGGTTCCCGTGATTCATATTATGCGGATGTTTTTCCTTTATTGGTATTTTACCGTGACTTTGACTTAGGGATTAGGCTGATTGGCGGCATGTTATCACTTTTGTGCGACAATATTGACCCCGAGTCGTGAGACTCAAGGATCATTGTGTCACCAGGTCTAGTCGTTGTCTTGAGTCTGAAGGCAGTTTAGTGTGCTACCTTATGTTTTGGTGGCTTGTGCTTGGTGTTCCGAGGTATGTGCGATAGTGCATGCTTAGCCTGTCTGTACTTCAGCACTGATGTTTTGGAGTCTCTGTGTCTTGTGAGCATCCACTAGTCGTAGCCTGATAACACTTTCCTGTGTGTCGGCCCACCTGGGAGTGGTGGCAGGGTGAGTTCCGGATAGACGATTTTTAGGCTAGTTTCCATGGGCTCCCTTGCCTTGCAGTAGCATCCTACTGGGGGAGAAAACTAGCTAGAGGCCTGGCTCAAGACATTGAGCTTGTGTGTGCACACGTGATTAGGGGCGTTTGGACGAGCGCTGACGGGCTGACCATGACTAGTCACTTGTTACTGTTGTTCCTTGTACTTGGTTCTATAAGTGTCTCAATTACTACCATTCTAGGCGTGTGGGAGATACTTGAGGCGCAGTGTAAGACGTCAGTGGACGCCTCTGGCTATTCTTCTAGTGAGTAGGTGCTTCTGTCACTTGACACGATGACTTGTGTTTTCGTGACTTTTTCGGATAGTCTATTCTTGGCTTCACCTGAAGTCCGTGTAGTGTGCATGATGATCTAGTTGTGTATGTGTTAGTGTTTCTTGACTATGTAGGTCTTTTCTAGGGCTTTTGCCTATTTTGGTAGGCCTTCATTTTGGAGTTAGTGCTTTGTCGACGAATCGACAGCGCCCAACTTTATGAGATCGGGGTTCACCTTTCTATTGCTGTTTGGAGTAGCTTAGACAACCGAGGTTCGTTTGGCAGCCATGTTTCTGTTCGGTACGGCCTTACTCTTTCCTATAGTTGTTCTTACTCTTGTGTTTACAACTTTCTATTGTAGTTTAGCACTGCTATTACTCCTGTTCTGCCTGCTTTACTGTTTAGCTCTATTGTCTTGTGTGTTACTGTGGTTTTTCCAGTAGGGATCTGCGTGACCCCTACTGAGCCAGTGACATGAGGCTCACCCCTGCTTTTCAGGTGTGGTCATTCTTCTTCCTCGTGGTCCGTGGGCGGTGTGTCAGTTCGTAGTTGCCAGCGCTACCTGCGTCGGGCTTCTCTGGACTTCAGTGTATGTTCTCTGTTCTATCTGACTGTTCTTGTCTTTATTTGGACTGGACTCTGTTAAGTTAATCTGTCATAAATTGTTAATTGAAAAAGTAATTTTATTTCTGCTATTTTAGCACCTGTGGAAGCTAAATACACTGCTATGGAGAAGACCTGCGTAGCCTTAGTTTGGGTAGCCCAGAAATTGAAACATTATTTCCTTGCCCATGAAGTTAGGTTGATCTCTAGGATGGACCCAATTTGCTATCTCTTAGAGAAGCCGATCCTCTCTAGTAGGTTGGCTCACTGGCAGAGGTTCCTCTCCAAATTTGATATCACCTTCTTTGTTCAGAAGGCAATCAAGGGATATGCTATCGCTGAGCATCTTGTCCATTCACCTATTCCCTATACTGATTCTATCTAGGATGAGTTCCCCGATGAACACCTTGCCATGCTCACTCATCACCCCTTCGGGTCCTTGCACTTTGATGGTGCGCTTAATTCTCAGGGCTGAGGGATCGACACTGTTCTCCTCACTCCGGAGGGAGTGACTATCCCTCTTGCATACTAGCTCACTTTCCCTGCTACCAACTACACAGTCGAGTATGAGGCTCTCCTTGCTAGATTAAAGCACGCCTATCTCTTGGGCGCACAATATTTGAAAATCAAAGGAGATTCTCAGTTGGTGCTGCAACAGGTTCTCTCTACCTATCGCACCCGTGACCCGAAGCTCAAGCCCTATCAAGATCTGGTCACTCTCTTGGCAAAAAAATTTCACAAATTGATATACATTCACACTCCTCGATCTCAAAACATTCTTGCCGATGCACTTGCATCGCTCGTTTCTTCCCTCTCCTTTCCTCTCAGTTGCTCCACTGAGACCATTGTGGTCCAGCCGTTAGACGCTCCTTCCCTTCAGGATCCCTAGTTTGATAACCTTAGGAAGTCCATAGAGAAGACGGCTGAGAAGAAGGATTTGAAAGAAGTATCCTTAGCTGAGCTCGAAGAGATCTTAGAAGAAGAGGAGTTGCCTTGGTACTATGAAATCGAGCAATACTGTAGGGATGGGTCGTTCCCGGAATCAGCTAGCGCCGAGCAGCGTAAGGTCATTAGAAGAGTCGTCTCAAGATACACAATCATTACAGGAGAATTATATAGGCGTGCCCTTAATGGAGTTCTTATGAGGTGTTTAGACGATGATGAGGCCTGGAAGGTCGTTGAAGGAGCTCATTCAAGTGAGTGTGGAGGGCATGTTAATGGTCAGGCTTAGTAAAGAAAATCCTTAGGCAGGGCTATTATTGGCCCACCCTAGAAGAAGATTGTTCCACCTACGTCCGTAGGTGTGTTCAATGCCAACTCCATGCTGACAAAATTCATGCACTTGTTTCATCTCTCCATCCTCTTTCTGCTCCTTGGCCATTCTCCATGTGGGCTTTTAACGTTGTAGGCCTACTAGGTGATCCTAATTCTCAGACCAAGTAGAAATACTTCATCCTGACCGCTACTGAGTACTTCACCAAGTGGGCTGAAGCTGAAGCGTACGTAGAAATCAAAGCTACCACAGTTTGCCACGTCATCCTGAAGAACATCATCTCACGGTTTGGAGTGCCAAGTGACATCACGATGCGGGACGAACGCATGACTCGACTCCAATTGGATATGTGATCCTTGGACTCTAAGCAAGCTCGCGATCGTCCCTAACGAGGGAAGAGTACAGACGTGCACGGTTGAGAAACCGATAGTGAGCTAGGGTGGTCGACTCTCTCTTGTGCCCGGATCGGGTCACGGGACGGTATCGCTCTCTCTCGCAGCAGTGGTGATATAAAAAGTAAGCGGGCTATGATCCTAGCATGCTCTCTAGCAGTGGCATATGAAATATATACGAATAAAGTAAAATACCGAGTCAAAGGAGCGAACACGATACCTCCACGCTCTCGGCGTGGGGAAGATGACCCCGCCCGAACTGATACTCCTGGAACAGTAATGAAATTAATTAAAGCAGTTATTTCTATACCCACTCCACGCAGGGAGGTAAAGGGCGATACAGTGGGACCTGGAAGTAACGGGTTCGGGTTGATGGGCAGCTTCTTGTGTAGCTTTGGTGGCACAAGTACTCGCAACCGTGGGGCCCACGTGCTGGTCAGTGGGGCCGTGTGGGACCGGGGTGGCACCACTGTGGTGGGGACTCCTGGAGGGGCGCTCCCTGGGTTGGCGGTGCGACGCGCGACTCGACTCCAATTGGATATGTGATCCTTGGATTCTAAGCAAACTCGCGATCGCCCCTAACGAGGGAAGCGTACGGACGAGCACGGTTGAGAAACCGGCAGTGAGCTAGGGTGGCCGGCTCTCTCTTGTGCCCGGATCGGGTCACGGGACAGTCTCGCTCTCTCTCGCAGCAGCGGTGATATAAAAAGTAAGCAGGCTATGATCCTAGTAGCATGCTCTCTAGCAGCAGCATATGAAATATATACGAATAAAGTAAAATGTCGAGTCAAAAGAGCGAACATGATACCTGCACGCTCTCCGCATGGGGAAGACGACCCCGGTCGAACTGATACTCTCGGAACAGTAATGAAATTAATTACAGCAGTGATTTCTATGCCCACTCCATGCAAGGAGGTAAAGGGCGATACAGTGGGACCCAGGAGTAGCAGGTTCGGGTTGATGGGCAGCTTCTTGTGTAGCTTCGGTGGCACACGTACTCGTGACCGTGGGGCCCATGTGCTGGTTAGTGGGGTCGTGTGGGACCGGGGTGGCACCACTATGGTGGGGACTCCTGGAGGGGTGGTCCCTGGGTTGGCGGTGAGCTGGTTCACTGGTCGGAGGCCGGGCGGCTCCGATCATCACCGGTCAGAAAGGGTGCCCACGGATCTGCTGCTTCTATTCTCAGGCCCGCGACCCGGTGAGAATCGCTGCTGCGATCACTCCCGATGTCGGATCGATGCTCAAGAGCTACCGTTGGAAAGTCCTTTCGAAGTCCTTCAATCTAGGACCAGAGAGAAAAAATTGACTACTCCAGATCTGGCATTGACTAAATTTCCAAGCTACTATTGGACAGAACCTGAAATCTCAAGGCAGCAATGGAGTTTCCTGAGAACTGCCATTGACCGCAGGGTAGACCTCAGATTCAGACCTTGAGCTCTTCATGAAAGTTAGAGATGGGAAAGAGAGGAAAATGGAAATAATTTTTATGAAAGGTTTTGTTGAGATTTGGATGTGGAAAAATATTTTTGACTGGTGGGTGGTCGGATCTGGACATCGTGGCAGAGCCGGTACCACAAGGGCAAAAAGGATTTTAGGCAGTTAATCAAAGGTATTCGGACTCGATCCGATATAAATTAACACCGGCTTCTGTCGGTGGAGAAAGACCTTTGTACATGAACTCTAAATCATCTGACAACTACGCGTGCGGAAATTCAAACATGCATGCTAAAAATATGTACTCATCTATGTCACAAGTTAGATGTGTACGCATGTCCGAAAGAAAATTTCGCGTGTAAACAGATTGGCACACTCGATGGGACTTTTCCTACCTTTCGTCTTTCTGCCAAGAGATCTTTCCTTGTTTTTGTGGCGACCCTCATGTCCCCTCATTTGTCCATGCAGGGGGGAGGGAGGATAAGAGTTTTCGACTTCGCCATTAATTCCAGACAAAAGTAATCTTCTCCTGTCTGTGATGGCCGCGCTCACGTACAGACCCCTTGCCGTCGCCAACCATGCCCGGTGCGGCTACCTGGCGACCCCAATCGCATTTGGGGACTTCCCAGCTGTTGTAGGGTCCCCCTTTTTTCTAGGGGTGGTACCCGCCCCTCAACAAGTCTCTGTGGTGCCGGCTGTCCCAGTGAGCACCAGGGGCAACCGGTCCTGCTCCCTGTCGGGTCGAGTTTTCTCGGTCCACGCCATTTCCTCCTATACCGTCCCTGCCAAATGGGGGCGACAACGAAGCCGTCAAAGTCGCAGGCCTTCGGCGAAGCTCTCCAGGTCTGGCAAGACCATCTTGGTCGGAAGCATCCACGTCCGGTTAGACGGTGTCGAGCCGAGCCTACCTCGGGACAACCATGTCCCGACAATATCAACTTCCAACCGATTCGCCCTCCTCCGCAAAGTACGGGAGGATGAGCCAGACTTCAAAGGGAAGTCTAAAGCCAAGCATGGGGGCAGCAAGATTCAACAATGCTCCCAGAAAATGAAGAAAATCTGGGTCACCAAGTCGGAGGCCCGCCAAATTAAACGAGCCAGGGCTAGTAAGCTCGACCAAGCTCAAATCCTCCACCAAAAACCTGGTCAAGCTGCCCAGCATGTTGACTCCTTACCCCTCCAAGGAAAGAAGAGAAAAGGGGTCTACCGAAAATCTGACTGCGCTCCCCGAAGCTCGGAGCCCTGTCAACCCCAGACAGCCATTCGTGGTCAAACACCACCTGATCGGGTTTCGATCTTTGATAGACTGGCGAAGGTCCCAACAACACGGCCGTCGATCTTTGACAGATTAGGGGCATCCTCCCGCACACGACTGCAGCCCCCAAAGAAGCGGAGAACCGTCCAGCTCTCGGACACCGGGGATAGCATGAAGGTATATACCTGTTATACCTCCGGCAGGCAAGCAATGGATCCCGCTGACAATCCGCCTAGTCTAAATGAATCTGCCCGATCAGGTGACCCCAATCCGACAGGCGACGCGGTGTACCTCAACACCCGAAATGCCGCCAGAAGGAACCTCCAAGGCCAATACAGTGGCCAAGAAGGGACCCCTAACCAGGGACCGCACCAGGACCAAAATCTTGACCAGGTCCAAAACCAAGAGGTCAGCTTCGCTCAAGAAGAGAACGACCCCGACGAGGTCAGGAGCGCCCAGGAAGAGGCAGCAGCCCAAACCATTGGTGGCTATCCAAACCCAATTTTTGAGCCACCTATAATGGCAGCGTTTCAAGCCATGTCTGACGACGCTAAGTTCGAAACAATGTAGCGTTGGCATATAGAAATGACCAACCTCATGTTGGAACTGAAGCGCCAGATGAACCTGACTGCTCCAAGGTCCTTAACACCAGTACAAGATCAAGGCCCTAGGCGCGAACAGTCGCTGCGTGATCCCCCTATCACTGGGCGACAAGCAGCTGTTCCCTACCTCCGAGTCATTAGAGCAAGTCCTGAGGCATCTCGGGCTCCCCCAAATGCTCAGCCCTCCCGAGCCCAGCCGGTTGAAGACGTCATTGCCCAATGGCAATTGATAGATAAAATTGTTGAAGACAAGTTCGCCCAGCGAGGCGAGGGTATGGCCACTATTGATTTATATAGTGTGCTTTATCCCCTTCATCATCAATTTAAGAAGTTACTGCCAGACTGTCCGAAGGCACCTAAATTGTAAAAGTTCAACGGACTAGGATCTCCCCACGAACATTTGTCCTACTACATAACAGCCATGGGCGATCTCGCATTGGAGGAGTCATACCTCCTCTGCTACTTCGCAACTTCCCTCACGGGCAGTGCCTTTTAGTGATACTCAAGGCTGAAGCCCAATTCTGTTGCTGACTGGGCCGATCTGCAGAAGAAGTTTATTGATCGCTTTCAGGCGGCCGAAAGAAAGGTCTCTCTTGTAGAACTATGTTCGCTTAAGCAGAAAAGGGGCGAAACTGCACTTGATTTCATCAAGCGCTGGAGGGATTTAAGCATGAGATGTGATAACCCTCCTTCTCAATAAGATGCAATAACCATATGTCGCAGGGGCTTGTCAGCGGAAGTCAGTGAGAAGCTCCTAGGTGCAAACATCAAGGGGTTCGACCAGCTAAATTCAGTCGTTGCGGAAATAGAGATGTTTTTCGCGAAAAACCCAACATTTACCCCCTCAAAAGGAAAATCTCCTAAGGAGCGGGGTGCTGTCAACAAGGAGACTAAAGAGGCGAACGCCGTTGACTTCTCCTCCACCAATGGGTCAGATGAAGTTGCGACCCCGAAGGAGTCGGGCAAGAAGTCTGAAGGAAAGGTATCAACAAGGTTGTCCGAACGTATGAAGACTCCTTATTCCTTCAAAAAGGAGCATACAAAGCACCTCTTTAACCTATGCCTCAGGAATAAGCTTATATCCCTTCCAGAGCCGAAAAAGCCAGAGGATGCCAATAAAACAGATGACCCCAATTATTGCGTTTATCATCGCATATTGGGTCATACCATTGAAAATTGTTACGTCTTTAAAGTCGAAGCAGAGAAGATGATCCAAAATCAACTTATTACGATGAAGAGTGATTTGATGGACCCTCCGCAACCCCATGCTTGGGATCGACCAACACGCTCAACCAACGTAATTAACCATTCAGATAACAAGAGTTTCAGGGCTGCAGCGTTCGTTTTCCCCGACCCAGAAGCATCAGAGGCCGATCCTAGCCAGAAAGAAGGGGGAAGCTCGACGAAGGTACCTGCTGACATCTATGAACTCGCACACCAGGAACCGCGGAAGCAGAATGAGCAACGGCCCACCTAAAAAGTAAGGGTGAGCCTCGTGCCACTGGCTCAGTAGGGGTCACGCGGATCCCCACTGAAAAATACGTAGTAACATGGAACAAGTAAAACAGCAGGTGTAGCAAAGCTGGAAAACTACACTACAAAGCTATAAAGTTACGCTAGAAAGCTGTAACAGAAAAGGCGGTGAGCAGGAGTAGGGAGCAAGCTAAGGAAGAGGGGAAGAACTCGTACCAGACAAGCGGCTGCCGAACTAACCTCGGCACCCTAAACTACTCCAAGTAGCAATAGGAAGGTGACTCTGAGCTGACGAAGTCAGGAGTTGCTGATCTATCGACACTACAAGGGACCTGCAAAACAGATAAAGAAACCTAGGAAAAACTTAGACAGACGCAGACCCAGAGACACAACTAGAACGCCGTGCACACTACCTCACACATGACTAGAACGTCATGCATACGATAGGACACTGACCTTGAGTACAGCCATGGGAGGGCTAACCCGGAGGTCATGACGCATAAGAAACGCGAAGAGAACCATGAAGAGCCACGTGCCACGTGACTAGAGTGCCTCTCACCAGAAGAATAGCCAACTGCATCCACTAATGTCTTATGCTGCGCCTACTAGTGTCTTGTCCGCGTACCCTACCGCAAGGACTAGGCCAAGACCAAGACATTATCAGAACTAGAACCAAAGTACCGTCGCGAGTGACTAGTCAGGGTCACGCCTGTCGATGTGAGTCCAAAGCCCCTGATCACGTGTGTATACACTGGCCCACTGTCTAAGCCAGGCCTCTAACTAGTATTCCCCCATCGAAGGACGCTATGGTTGGACTGGGGGCCAACGGAACTAGCTTAAGGATCGTAAATCGAGAAAGTGCCCCACTACAAGAGCTATCACATTGTAACGTGACGTAAGGCTACGACTAGTGAAGGCTCACAAGACTCAAACACTCAAAACACGAGTACGGAAGTACAGATAGGCAAGAGAGCACTGTCACACGTACTTTGAAGCACCAATGGTAGCACTGCCACTGCCGACAACTTAGGACAAGACAACTAGACCTACTCACGTAATGATCCTTGAGTCAGACGACTCGGAGGCAAGTTCGTCACTAATAGCGGAACAAGCCGCTAATTGGTCTAATCCTAAGCCAGAGAAAATGACGCTGGCGAAGAAAATGACACGCAGAGACCTGAGGGAACACCGAGAACCCTCAGCACACCTGGACACGTCGAACGAGGTAAGACGATACCTCACTGCAGCTAGAACCATGTCTCGAACTGGACAGAACCGTCGAGACACACACATGGTTATGTGTCAACCACTGGGTGACCCCGGGTTGACCGGAACCAGACAATGACGACTCTACAGTAGGGAAGAGAACCCTACTACAAGCAAGAAGACTCCTGGCTATCTCATAACGTAGTCATAGCCCTCATAGGATGTCAAGAGACATCCACGGTAAAGTGGGTCGACCACAAGGACAAGCCAAGACAAATAGAAACGTAAACACCGAAGGATGACGCTCTAGGTAAAGCAAACCATCGCTCAACCGCTAGGCAGACCCGACAGTCAGGGAATAGCAGCTACGTGACCAGAGATAAGGACGTTGGCAGTTCTAGATTGTGTCATTAGGGAACTATCGCAGTCAGGGAAAAGACTGCACCCAGTCACCTGAACTGACCTATCCAGAGACTACTAACACACAGACACCGCCCTAGAACAGACACCTAAGACAGATAAACATAAGATAAGCCATTACGGCCAACATAGAAGACCAAGGGGATGGGCGGTTACAAGGGGGCCGCCCAGATGAATGGTCCAGAGAGGGCCGCTCTTGGGTCAGACGCCTAAAAGGATGGGCGGTCACAATGTGGCCGCTCAAGGGGATGAATGGTTGGGGACCAACTGCACAACGGACAGACCCCTATAGGCCAAAAAGGATGGACGGTCAGGGCAGGACCACGTAAGGGGATGAACGGTCAAGCTTTGGCCGCTCAAGCACACGACCCATTCTAGTTCCTGGTCAAAATAGTCTTCACTAGACCACTGAACGGAACTGACTTACTACAGTGCCAGTCAAAACAGTCTTGACTGGGCCGCCTAACGCGACCGACACTCAGCTGTTGACCAATGGTCAACTGGGATGTGCGGTCATATGCTGGCCACTCAACCTAACGAAAACACAGGCGGCTAAAGGCTGGCCGCCCAAGTGGAAATAGGCGGTCATTACTAGGCCGCCCATACCTTGTGCGGTCTATCATGTGGCCACACAAGCCCCTAGACTCCACGAGGATAAATTGTCCAGGCATGGCCACTCATACCATGTGCGGCACCTGGTTTGACCATCCAACCGTGACGGTGAGCAAACCATGGGGTTGGCCCAATCTTGCCCTTCCTACACCCCATTCTAGCCAAAACGCTAGGGATATAGCCATGGACACGCATACAATCACATGGACTCCATCCGGAGTCAAAACAGTACACGGATCGTAGGAAACGGGCGATTCTAACGAAATCACCCAAATGGGACAACCGGACTTCCTGGGCTCCCCACGGTCAAACGGGGTTGCTGATCGACACGAAATTGGGATCAATGGAACACTGACGTTCCCAGGAGTCCATTGACTCGAACTGATCGCAGAACCATCTCAGATTGTCGATGAAGCCTACGAAACCCATGAAACCCCAACGGAGTTGATCTCACCCGTTCGAGCACGAAACGACAAGCAGGGATAGGGAAAATGTAGAGGATGAAGTGGTGATCCATCTCCCTACCTCCACCGAAGAAATCGGGCACCGAAGCTACTAAACCATGCTGAAAACTGCCAGGAATGCAAATGACACCTTCTTGGAATCCACTGAGGGATCGCGCCCGCCATGCTCCAACCGCTGCTCCTTCCTGCGAACCGATCACCCTAGCACGTCCACGCCTCGGCCAGCTCCGCAATGGTGTGCCCCCCGCGCCGAACTGACCAAAGACGGGAGAGAACGGAGTGAGAGAACAGGAAGTTGAAAATGAGCAGGAGAGATAGTGTGGATGAATGACGTATGGACCTCGCCAGTTAGGTTGTAATTTTACATTGGAGTGCCCGACCATGACTTCTTTTTCCTTAATCATGACAAGGTCGCCTTGTTTGAAAGCTCGTTGTTTGACAAGCTTATTATAGGCTCGAGTCATGCGTGCCTGGTACACTTGTAGATGTTTGTAGGCTTTCAGCCATTTGCCTTCTAGATCGGTAAGCTTTTCTAACCTTCTCTGGTATTCATCTTCATCTTGACTGGTAAGGCCAGTGCCGACTGCTACGTGGTAATAAGCTATCTAGATCTCAATAGGGATGATGACTTCTACCCCATAAATGAGGGAGAATGGTGAGCACCCCGTGGGGGTCTTGTAAATTGTCCGGTAGGCCCACAGTGCCTCGAACACCTTTTCACCCCAATCACGCTTTCGATGACTAACGATTTTAGTTAGAAGCTTGCTGAGAGTTTTGTTGAAGGCCTCTGCCAAGCCGTTAGCCTGAGGGTTTTAAACTGAAGAGGTTCTCCAGTCGATGCAAAATTTGGCTGCCAGTTGATACACGACCCTATTCTTGAATGGTGTGTCATTGTCAGACACTATGTGACTGGGAGTACCAAATCGCTAGATGATGTTGTGCCAAACAAACCTAGCTACCACTTCTTCATTGACCTCTCACAGGGGAATTGCCTCGGCCCACCGAGAGAAGTATTAGCTGAGGGTTGTAGACTAAAGAGGTTCTCCAATCGATGCAGAACTTGGCCACCGGTTGATACACGACCTTATTCTTGAATGGTGTGTCATTGTCAGACACTATGCGACTGGGAGTACCAAATCGGTAGATGATGTTATGCCGGACAAACCTTACTACCACTTCTCCATTGACCTCTCGCAGGGGAATGGCCTCGACCCACCGAGAGAAGTAATTAGCGGTAGAAAGAATATATTTGTAACCTTTGGAGGATGGCGGGAAGGGTCCCACGATGTCCATTCCCCATTCTGCGAATGGCAACGTAGGGGCCATTGGATGCAGTGGATTGGGGGGGTCTTCTGGGCACCGGGCCAAAGACTTGGCGCTGATGACACGTACGGGCATACTAGGTGCAATCCGCTTATGCCAATAGAAGCCTTTGAGCTTGATGTTGTTCTTCATTCTGTCTCCAGCCTTGTGAGCACCATACAACCCTAAATGTGCCTCATGCATGATGGCTCGAGCCTCAGCTAGGGATATGCATCTCAAAAGAACTAACTTGTCCTTTTCGTGACCAAGTCTATATTGGGAGTGGTCGATCAACTCATATGATGTTGCCTGATGGAGTAGCGGAAACCTTTAAGGTCGGTCAGGAGGGAGCCAACCCTGCTTAAATTTGAGGATTGGCTCGCGCCAATGTTCTTCTTTTAGAGGAGTGTTCTTGTCGAGGTTATGGACCTTATAGACGGTGAGGCTAGACTCATCCTCGAGTGTACTCGACATTAGTCTTCTATGTTTGATGGTGGTGCTGACTTCGCCCTTAGGCAGAAGTTTGATGGTGTAGCCAATTTGGCCAAAGCGTCTGCCTGAGCATTGCTGCTTTTGGGGACATTATCTATTTCAAAGAAATAGAACTTCTAGATAAGTCTAGTGATGGTGGCATGGTAGAGAACTAACTCCTGCTTTTACACGTCGTAAATGCCAAGGACTTGTCAGACTATTAACTGAGAATCCTTGTATGCTTTGAGGCACTTGATGCCCATGTTGAGAGCCATCTGAAGCCTAATGATTAGAGAGTCATACTTAGCTTCATTAGGTAAGGGATTTCATGAGGGCACATGAGTTGTACAAAACTCTGCCCTGAGGGGTCAAAAAAATGATGTCGACACCTACTATGATGACAAGATTTTAATTATTCCGGGTGACCCTCCGGGAAGCGCCATCAAAGTAGAACTCCGAAAAAGGTACATTGGCCGTGAGGGCATCCTACTGCTGATAATGCAAGACATCTCTAGTCTATTTGACTGGCTCTGGTGATTGAGAGGCAAGGGACTCCTCGTCGGGGTGTTCCGTATTAAGGTGAGTCATCCAGTACCAGTTGGGTGGTTAAAAATTCAGCCATGACTTGTCCCTTGTTTGCTTTCTTGGGAACATAGGTGATATCGTACTCCATCAGCAAGAGAGCCCATTTTTCCAATCGGTCTAAGAGGACAAGCTACTTGAGAAGATACTTGAGTGGGTCGTGCTTAGATATAAGCTCCACCTGATGAGACAGAAGGTAGTGTCGCAGCTTTTTGATAGTGAACACCAGTGCTAAGCATACCTTCTTCATGGGGGAGTAGCGATACTCAGCACCGATCAATTTTTGGCTGAGGTAGTAGAGCGGCTGCTCCTTGCCCTCTTCATTAATTTACACCAAAAGAGCTTCTAATGAAGCATCGATGGTGGTAATGTATAGTATAAGGGGTTTACCCTTGACTAGTGAAGTGAGGAGGTACTCCTTGATTTGCTCGAAAGTAATTTGGCATTCTGGATCCCATACAAATGGGGCGCCTTTCATCATGAGCTTGTTGAAGGGCGCGCATCGACTAGAGAGGTTAGAGATGAACCTTTGAATGTAAGCTAATCTTCCTTGGAAGGACCTGAGCTTCGTGAGGTTTTTAAGTGACGAAAGCTCCTGAATTACTTTGATCTTCTTGGGGTCCACCTCAATTCCTCGATATTTGACGATGAAACTGAGAAACGTACCACTGGATACGTCAAAGGCACATTTCATAGGGTTCATTTTGAGTCCATATTGTCGGAGGCAGTTGAATACTTGGCACAGATCATGTAGATGGCCTTCTTGCCTTTTTGTTTTGATGACGAAGTCATCGACATAGCACTCGATGATGTCGTGCAGCATCTCATTGAATATTTTAGTCATGGCCCTTTGGTAAGAAGCACCAGTATTCCTTAAACCAAAGGGTATGCGCTTGTAGTTGAAAATCCCTTTGGGGGATCGAAAAGTCATGTAATTCTTACCTTTAAGGGACATCTGGATGTGGTTGTTGTAGACACGTCAAAATTGACATTACAGTGAGTGCATCTCATATTGCTTGTAATACCCCAATTTGACCCTCAAATTGGCTTATTTAGGTGATTTTCTAAATTTTTCTTAGATTTTTAGAGGATCTCAAGGTTTATTTGTCCAATCTCCTGGTTCTGCAACCTCCTGTCCCTAGGAAACCCCTGATATTATACATTTCTATTATCGAGGACTCCCTAGGAGCTGTCCTGGCTCAAGTGGACGACGAAGGAAAGGAAAGGGCAGCCTATCATCTTTCTAGGTTTTTCAATCCTACTGAAGCTAAGTATACCACGATGGAAAAGACCTGTGCAGCACTAGTATGGGTAGCCCAGAAGTCGAAGCATTATTTTCTTGCCCATGAAGTTAAGCTGATCTCTGGGATGGACCCGATCTGCTATCTTCTATAAAACCTATCCTTTCTAGTAGGTTAGCTCGCTGGTAGAGCTTTCTCTCTCAGTTTGATATCACCTTCATCGTTCAGAAGGCAATCAAGGGATACGCCATCCCTGAACATCTTGCTCATTCTCCTATCCCTTGCACTGATTCAATCTAGGACTAGTTTCCTGATGAACACCTTGCTGTAGTTACTCATCTCCCTTTCTGGTCATTACACTTTGATGGTGCACTAAATTCTCAGGGCCGTGGGATCGACACCGTTCTCCTCACTCTGGAGGGAGTGACCATCCCCATTGCGTACCAGCTCTCTTTCCCTGCTACCAATAACATAGCCAAGTACGAGGCTCTCCTTACTGGATTGAAGCATGCCTATATCATAGGCACACGATACCTGAACATCATAGGAGACTCTCAGCTGGTGTTGCACCAATTTCTTTCAACTTATCGCACCCGTGACCTTAAACTCAAGCCCTATCAGTATTTGGTCACGCTCTTGGCTAGGCAATTCCGCAAACTATTTTATATTCATACCCCTCGTTCTCAGAGTATTCTTGCTGATGCACTAGCATCGCAGGCTTCTTCCCTTTCTTTCCCCCTCAATCACATTGAGACCATCGTGGTCTAGCGGTTAGATGCTCCTTTCCTTCAGGATCTATGGTTTGACAACCTTAGGAAATCTGTAGAGAAAAAGGCTGAGAAGGAAGATTTGAAAGAAGTATCTCTAACTAAGCTCGAGGAGATTTTGGAAGAAGAAGAATTATCATGGTACCACGAAATAGAGCAGTACTGTAGGGATGGTTCATTCCCAGAGATGGCCAACGCCGAGCAACGTAAGACCATCAGAAGAATCGCCTCAAGATATGCAATTATCGCAGGAGAATTGTATAGGCGTGCTCTCAACAGAGTTCTTATAAGGTGTTTAGATGACGATGAGGCTTGGAAAGTTATTGAAGCAGCTCACGCGAGCGAGTGTGGAGGGCACGTTAATGGTCAGGCTTTGGCAAAGAAGATTCTTAGGAAGGGTTATTACTGGCCAACCCTAGAAGAAGATTGTTCCACCTATGTCCGTAGGTGTCTTCAGTGCCAGCTTCATGCTGACAAAATCCACGCTCCCGCTTCATCTCTCCATCCTCTCTCCGCTCCTTGGCCATTCTCCATGTGCACTTTTGATATTATTGGCCCACTGAGTGATCCTAATGCTCAGACTAAACAGAAATCATTTATCCTCACCGCAACTGAGTATTTCACCAAGTGGGCAGAAGCTGAAGCATATGTAGAAATCAAAGCTACCACATTATGCCGCTTTATCATGAAGAATATCATCTAGCGCTTCGAAGTGCCAAGTGATATCGTCAGGCCTCAATTTGTATCTCAAGAACTTCAGGACCTCTATAAGAAATTTCATATTTCATTGCATCATTCATCGCCATACTGCCCCTAAGGCAACGGCCAAGTCACGGCCATGAACAAAACCCTTCTTAAAATCATTAAGAAAACATGTGAGTCGCACAAATTTGCTGATTGGGCTGACAAATTGATAGAAGCTCTATGGGCCTATCGCACCTCCATCCGTACTCCCACAGGGCAAACTCCTTTTGCTCTCACCTATGGGATGGAGGCGGTACTCCCATATGAGATCTTGATCCCTTCCCTAACGGTGCAGCTAGACAAAGAACTTAATCTTGACGAACGTCGGGAGGCATTGCTAGTCCAGCTGGAACTCTTGGACGAGAAGAGGCTAAATGCGGCCAATCATGTTTCTGTTTATCAAAAGTGTGTCTCACATCATTTTGAAAAGAAGGTTATTGAAAGAAAATTTCAAGTGGGTAACATGATTTTGAACCATAAGTTCATTCGTGCAGGTGGTCCTAGGTCTAAACTGTAACCCAATTGGGAAGGTCCGTTTGTAATTAAAGAGGTGTATCCTGGGAATGCCTATCATTTAGTCAACACTGAGGGAGAAGAATTAGCTAACGTGTGGAATGGGCTTTACCTAAAGCGTTTCTACCCCTAAAAAAAGAGTCTGGCTAACAATAGCTGGGTAGCGAGGTAACCTATGCCTTCATCATTGGGGAAATTCCTTGACACAGCAACCACACACTACACGACACCCCTCGGTTAGGGTCCCCTTCTTTGCATAACACCGTTTCTCCTTCGACCATTCTCGGGGGAGGTGATAGTCTTTTTTCTCTTCTCTTCGGCCAAGCGTAGGGGCAAGGGGTTGATGGATTACACAACCAATCTAGGCACTCCCCAATATGGGAGATGTCTCAAATAAGGGCAGTCTTGACCCTCAAAAGAATAAGCCTTCATGCCATATCTAGTTGATAAAGGACCTCGAAAATCATAGAAATCAATAACAAAATTATGAAAAGAAAGGCATGGCAAGAGTGGCAAAGCCCCGCGGGACGTTATGAGCCCGGTCATATGCGTGCCTAAGGGTCTAAAAATCAAAGACACAAAGCCCCAGTGCAACAGTCCTACTCTTTGAGGGGTAGTGCCCTGGGAGGGAGTCCAGTCCCGATGCCCCGCGTCCCTACGTTAGGCTTATCCCCATTCTTCTTCACTTCCTACCCCTTAAAAAGGATTAAGTCCTGCCCTAGGTATGGCCCTGGGAGAAGCAACGTTGTGCGAGTTAGATCCCTGGCCAGGGGGGGTTGTCACTTTAAGCACACGCTGTGTTCTGGAAGACCCTGTGACATGGGTTAAGGTCCTCACTACTTGGCTTGAGTTAGCCTCAAAACAACCAAAAATAAATAAAATATTCTCAAAACCCCCAAAAAATAAAATATTCTCAAAACCCCAAAAAAATTAAATATTAGTAGTCTGACTCCCCGCCAGAGTTTCCTGAAAAGGCTGGAAAAGTAGGATAATGAGCACACTTACCCAATAGGGATCTTCATTTTATCGGATGGTTAAAAGAGGATCTACATGGGGTGAATAGATCTGGGTTCACAATGAGCGCTTTTAAACGATGATCAAACTGAACAACACATGAACCAGAATCGAAGTACAGATCTGAATACAAATCACTATGTTAATCAGCGAAATGGAAAGAGCTAAGAGCTAGGAGAACCTGTGAATGGGGGTAAGAGAAATGGACTGAGTGCAGCACACCATAACACAAGGTTTTTAGGTGGTTCGGCTGTCCCCAAATAAGCCTACATCCACCCCCCTCCCAACAAGGAGAGGCTTCCACTCTTTGGCCAAAAGATGGTTAAACACACACACATGCGGTCGCAACAGCTAGACACGGGGCCAAGCCCCACATGAGGAGCAAGGTCCTCACCACACACGGGGGCAAGCCCCACGCGAGGAGCAAACTCCTCACGAGGATGATGTCCTCACAACACACATGGGGACAAGCCCCCACACAACAGGTTTGCTTGAAACAACGAGAGACCAAGGGAAACAAAGAAAAAAGAACGTGACTGCTTGCAGGTGTAGTAACTTCTAGATGAAAATGGCACTGAGAATGTCAGGACAACTGTTAACAGTGCAAGGGAACCAGGGCTGGCTACACGGGCTACTGATCTTCTTCCTTCTCTTCCTCCTTTTCTTTCATACGAACTTAACAAACACTCATCTTTCTTTTCTTTCCTTCCTCCCTCTCTTTCTTTTGCACTTTGATTCTTCCTTAAGGGCCCAGCTTCAGCTCTTGCAGCAACAAGCTTCTTACATAGGGTACCTCCCTTTTTATAGGCGCAATCAGCCATCCTAGAAGAAGGTTCCAGGCTGAATGTGATTGGCACTTCATAAATGATCATTTGTCTTCAAGGACCTTTCTTCTTGGTAGCTTCTGATTGGCTAGGGAGGCAGCAGAGAAATTTCAACCATTTTTTTACTTTGGTTGACTAGAAACATATGAGAGAGGAGCTTCCCAAGAAAGATCTGTAGTATCTTCTTCTTCTGCATGCAGGACTGTCAAGGACGTCCTTTTGTCTTGAGGGATCTCACTGCTAGACCATGTGATTGGGTGGAGGCAAAAAGGTGGGTACTAGGATAGCTGACTATTCCCAAAAATGGTAACTTACTTTTTCATGGACCAAAATGGCTGATATAGTAATCCAATGATGACAGGAAGGTTGACCAAGAAAAGATGCCTTTCCAGACCTCAATAGATGTGAATTTTGGCATTTGCGATTCCTATTTTTGGTCTCTAGATACTTTTCTGAAACAGGTACAGGTCTGCTAAAAATGGCCTTGGGAGCCCAGATGTGTCGATGCACATTTGAGGTTCTTCATCTTTAAGGTCGGTGCAGCTGGCTTGGCTTGACTTATGAGGTTGACCTATCTTCTGCAAGGTCAGTGCATCTCCTGAGGTTCCCTTGTAGATTGGTCTTTGAGGTCGATGCACATAAGATCCTTGGCCTTTGTTAGGGTCGGTGCACATCAGATGCTTGGCCTTTGGCAAGGTCGGTGCATATCAGATGCTTGGCCTTTGGCAAGGTCGGTGCACATTTGGAGCTTCTTCACTTAAGGTCGGTGCACATTTGAACTTCTTCAGTGGAGGTCGATGCACATTGAGAAATAAGGTCAGTGCCCATAGAAATTCCTTCAGTAAAGGTTGACGCACATTTGAAGCTTCTTCATCTGAGGTCGGTGCACATTTGAACTTCTTCAGTGGAGGTCGATGCACATGTGACCTTAGGCTTAGTAAGGTCTATGCATGTTTGCATACCAAGTCTGTGCACATTAGCAACCAGCATGACCAAGTCTGTGCACATTTATATTTCCCACAACCAAGTCTGTGCACATTATTGTTGAAGCATGCAAAGGTCGACGCATATCTGACTGATTGCATATAGAGGTCGATGCACATTTTTCTAAAGCACATGACGGTCAATGCACATCTGACTGATTGCCTATAAAGGTCGATGCACATTTTTCTGAAGCACATGAAGGTCGATGCACATCTGATTGATTGCCTATAAAGGTCGATGCACATTTTTCTGAAGCACATGAAGGTCGATGCACATCTGACTGATTGCCTATAAAGGTTGATGCACATTTTTATTAAGCACATGAAGGTTGATCCATATCTGACTGATTGCCTATAAGGGTCGATGCACATCTCTCTGTTTGAAGCATGCAGGTCGGTGCACATCACTATTTGAATCAAGCAAAGGTCGACGCACCTGAACCCATTTCTTCAGTAAGGTTGATGCATATTAACTGCTTGGCAAGATATCTTCACACCTAGACACATCAAGGGATGGCATGAAATTCTGAGCCAATTGGCTACTGACTCATGGTGCGACATCATCAAAACATCATGTACTTAACAGACCTCACTGAATCTGAGCTGCACATCTCCTCTTTGGAGAATGAAATTCAAGATCTAAACAACTCGCTGTCAAAATTCGTGCAATGCCAAGATAATCTAGATAGAATGTTGGGGACGAAAGTGAACCTTCGGAAGGAAGGTTTAGGCTATAACCCTGTGAATAAAAAGGCCTTTGAGAATAAAATATATACTTCTTTTGACCCTGGTTCACATGAAGCCAGCACCTCTTATGGTCACCCAAAACCGCATGCTGCTCAAAAGAAAAACCAAAAACATAATGGTAATCAGAAAAAGAAGGCTCTCTGGCATAAATAAAAAAATAATGTTGTTGGTCCTCGCTTGCATGCTAGAAACTCTCATGCTAAATACCATGCAACTCATAAAATGAATATTTATTGCTTCTATTGTGGTATGCTTGATCACACTGTGCATGATTGCCTCACCTTGAGGAATGATGTACTAAGAGCAGGCAAGAATAGAAGAAATAATGTTGAAAGCAATGGCAAGAAGCAGGTCAACACTGGGAGAATGGTTGCTCAGCACATTACCATTCAGAAGCCCAGGTATGACCCTATGCATCGAGGCACCTATCAGGACAGATCGACGCACTTCAAGGCTGCCAGAAGAAGTATGCCGCCTTGCTGCCTCCAACTATGTGACACGTTCACACAAGTTGGGTGGATACCACAACTTTTTAAACATTTGCTTTTGGCTTTTGGCCCGGAAGAAAGGAATCTGTTGCTTCTCGGCTATCTTTGCTGCCTTGCTAGATATATTAGGAAGTCCCATGATTGGGACAACTGGATCTCAAATTTCTTTGAGGAATTTGCAATCATCCCCCCCTCTCATAGGCTGTTCACTGGCCGTATAAAATATTGTGGGTTGGCCCTCAAGATTGGGCACCACCACAATCCTCAATAATTCAACCATTTGACAGTCTATATCTGTGAGGGGTATTGTGACTCCCGAAGTAACCTTCACGCAACCCACAAGATCCTCAAGTTTTGGCATCTCTGAATCGAGGTAAATGTTAGAGAAGATTGCTCTGAACACCCCTTTAACTTCAGCAATATGTGGCACCTCATGCTAGGCCACATAATGAAGCGGAGGTGGAGGGAACCAATCGCCGATTTCTTCTATCTTCTTTCCTTCGTTTTGAGATCGTTGGGAAGTTTGTTCCGATTTCTCCCTGTATAGTGATGCATCAAGCAGGTGGCATTCAAACACCTCGAAGGGGTGTAAGTCGACAAATATCCTTTCTTCTTTGCCATCCTGGGGGTATTTGATACATTAGTGAAGTGTAGAAGGCACCACTCGATTATGATGCAGCCATGGTCGGCCCAACAATACTTTATATGAGGTATCAGAGTCGATAACATGGAACTACACCTTAGTGGTGAAGTCTCCAAGTGTGAGTTCAAACTCCGCCACTCCCATCGGGACTTCAAACTTCTAGTTGAAACCAACTATCTTCATATCCCTGACCTCGACCAGGTGCACATTGAAGAGCTTTTGCTAGACCCAGTACGGGAGGATGTTTACCACTGCACCGGGGTCAATCAGGACTCTGTGTATCGGTTGGCCATTGAGTTGCCCCCTCATATACAAGGGCCTATTGTGGCTAACGAAAGACAAGAGCATGTCTTCCTCAGTGAATGTAATAGCTATCCCTGGATGTATCTCGATGAAGCAGCTCTCATAATATGCTGGAGTTTGCAAGGCCATGATGACAGTTTGTTGGGTCTCTTCATCCAGGGAGAGTATCTCCCAAACACTAAATCTTGCTGGAATTCTCTTCAGTTGCTTCAATATTTCAGCACCAGCTCAGACATTGGCTAATCTTGCTTCCTCAGCTTTACTGTGCTTGCCGGGGTTTTGTGCTGGAGAAGTCGGCTCAAAAGATGGTTTATCTTGCCCTTCAACTGCTGCCTGATCTTGACATGCTTGGTCAGATGGCTCTTTAATCTGTATTGGCTTAGGCACAAGGGCAGTGCCCTTGTTGTCTCTATACGCCGAGGATGGCCCATCTTTGGCTTTCAAATCAGCCTGGCGGCTTGGTTGTTTGCCTTTCTATGCGAGCAGAAATTCAGCAAATGAGGGGATCGCCTAACTGACTATATCATCAGGGTAGAGGTTCGGTGGAGGTGGGCCCCTTGCACCTTTCACTTCAGGCTCAGGGATTTGGTATGGTTGTTCACCCCTGAAGTTGATGTTGTGATTGGTCGAGGGCAAGCGTCCCCACCTTCTTCTAGATCTTGTAGCATGCTGTAAGGTGGAGGCCTCAGTTTGATTCGCTTCAGTTGGCATAGAGCGTATCTCCTCATCCTCCACTTTGGAGAGCTGGGCCATGTTGAATAAGGCCGACAGAGTATTGCATGACACCATGCTACATTTCGTATTGTTCCTCAACTTCTTCTTTTTCTTCTTCTATTAGGCCGATGTTTGCTTGCCTGAAGCATCTTTCGGGGGATCTTCCCCCCAAATCTCCTTTGCATCCTCTTGATTGAGTCTGAGAGACTCCAGGTGCTCCCAAGGGATATACTCCTTCAGCTGCACTAGCTGAATTTCGGGCTATTCATATACTTCCAACCCGTCGATGATCGCCAGGAGTTGTCTAGCAGCCAGGCTGACTTCTGTATGCATCTGCAGGAGAATCTGCTTCTTCTTATTACTGGTCAGTCTTCAGATGACCATGTGAGGGGCCATCTCATGCCATACTGGGGTCACAGTGGGTGGCTCTGACCGAGGTGTGACACCGTGAATTCAAACTCCTTGAATAGGGCGGGATGCTAGTTTTATTCTTATCTTCTTCAGCACCACGTGCCAACTTTCTTGATCCTTTACAGGGTCCAGGATAAATGCCTCATAGGTGTGCTTGGCACAAGCTTCTGACACCTCTTTGAGCAATTATTGATACAAGGATATCATATTTGCTGTCACCCCCATCACGGGCATCTCGTGAGAGTGACGTGGGTCCACCTTATGTTCGCCCATTTGAAGCTCCCCTCTCTGAATCAGAGCTTTGATGGTGTCTTTAAATATTGTTGGCCCATAGTAGATGGCAGACAAGAAGGGGGGTTGAATTGTCCCCCAGTCGAGATGGCAGATTTTAAAAACAAACTGAACTAATTATAGCGGAAATAAAATTAACTACGTTAATTAGCTTAAACTAAACTGAAGTGAGATTTAAGTTCACTCAATCTTTCCGATCTCACTCGAATAATCCAAGCACTTGAACGATTTAGCCTAAGTCAAACACGAATAGCAGAGGTAGCAATGTGTAGGGGTGCAGTGAATAAAAATCTATAAGATCTCTCTAAATTGATCCCTCTGTAGCTAGTAATTCCACACGCGTCTGTCCAATGCAGTCAGCTGGCACTCCTCCAGGGCCAGGTGATGATAGGAATGCATGCCGTCTTCCTTCTGCTGCCCGTCTGGGAACCCTAACCCATCTGCACCTCCATGGCAACTCTGCCCATCCGCGCTCACCCTCCCCACAGGACCCAACCCCAGAAAATCCTGGGTTGTTCTCCCCTTAACAGCACATGCCTCCTCCAGCACATTTCCCTGCATCCCTTGCTGTGAAGGCGGAAAATTTGCAGAGCCGTTCTCTTCCGGGTGCTGAGCCAGAGGGGGGTTAACCATCCCACCGTGCTGGAAGGTAGACTCTGGGTTCATGGCGGCTGCTAGAGGCGCCGAACTGGGTGAAGCCTCCGCCAACGGGGATGCCCCACTGAGATGGTGGCCAGTGAAGCCTCGGAACAGTATGTGGGAGATGGAGTCGTCACTGACCTTGGCGCCCATCTCCGCTGCCTTCTGCAGCAGAGCCGTCGCCGACATGCAGGCCGATCCCACTGTGACGTGATGATTCCCAGAGCCAAAGCACGCCATGGCGACCCCGCCGGGCCCGACGGAGGAGGCTTTCAAGAGGTTCGACGTCATAAGGCCCGAACCAGAACTGCTCGCGGCGAACGAGCTCAGCGAAAGAGACCCCAGTGGCTCGTCCGAACCCAGGTTGGAAAACGATGAGCTCGCCATGGCGTCGATGTTTACGTGGGGGACGGGTGCGTCCACCACGGCGGCGAGCCCATGGTCCTCTCTGTAGCTCTGCTCCACCAGCGCGTCGCAGAAGGCTCTGTGGGTGACAAAGCTGTCCTTCCTGTTGTGGGGAACACGTGACGAGGATGTGGAAGACATCACACACACACACACACACACACACAGAGAAGGAAAGACAGGCATGACGAGGGGCGAGGAAGAGCTCGGTAACCTGGAGAAGACGGTGCCACAGTCGCAGCGGTACTCCTTGGTGCCACATATCTTGGAGTGGGCCTTCCAGTCCGACTGGACAGCATACCTCTTGGCGCACTTGTCGCACTTCCACTTCTTCTCGCCGTGCTTGCGGGAGAAGTGCTTCTTGATGCCGGTGAGGTCGCCCAGGGCGCGGCTGGGGTGGTGGTGCACGCAGCTCTCCTCGGGGCACACGTACACTCTCTTCCTCACCTCCGCACTCGCCCTCTGCTTCAGCTTCCATGGCAGGTTGTGGCCCCTCCGGTGCAGCTGCAGGTTCTGGTCCCTCTGGAAGCCCTTGTGGCACACCTCGCACACGTACCTGTTGGTGGCCAGCAGGCTCCTTGGCGACAGGGCGATGACCTCCGCATCTGGGTCTGAAACATTCAGACGGCATCAACTTTTCAAGTTTCTCTAGCTTGATAATCTGAGCAAGTTACCAGCTCTCCACATCACAGGAAGAGCTCATGACGATGATCCTTTAAGTACCAGTTTATGATGGTCGGATGATTTAATTACTGCAGAGTTGTGAAACACTGCATCTGGGTCTGAAAAATTCAGGGGGCATCCCACTTATTTCTTAGTTTGACAAGTTACAGAAGTAGTTTCTGTGATGTACGAGCTGCCGGAGACACATGTGCCAGACCTCCATGCATCACCATCTTCTGTGAAACACCGCAGAAGCTGGCAGCTTTTTAACTGCAGACATAGAGTTTCTTGCATATATTCCCTTTCCTCACATCAGTGTGCGTAAAGATGTTGAATATGATTGATCCTAGATTGCAACAGACCTCCCCAACATGGAGTCCCAAGGGTTCATTTAGACCAAATTCAGATTTTTGTCTACCATGCAATCCAATTCAGCAAGAAGCATGAGTCCTAGACATCTACCTAGCTATGTGGTTTCCATGTTCTCATCAGAGACAGCTATTCAGCATTTGGGCATCGAGTCTACTTTCTCAATGTCATCACCCATAAGATCAGCATGTGCCGTTCAAAAGAAGATGAACAGGGAGGAAAGACTGGCATGTGTGGAATAAGGGAGGAATGAGAAGCGAAGAGATTATGCTAGTTTTCTTGCCTGGATTGCCGGGGAGGCTGCGCCGCCTCTTCGTCGCCGCGGAGGCGGCCGGATCCCCTATAGCCATGGTGTGTGCATAGGCATAGCTTCCATGGAGGGGTTGTTGATGTATGCTCCCTTGGGATTCCTCCTCTTGGGATATGCTGGACATGTCTGGGGGTGTTTGTCTCGGTTCCCTCATGCTGCTAGGAGGGTTTTACTTGCTTGATGATGATATACACGAGGCCAGCTGAACAAGGTAGCTAGCAGACAAGGAGATGGGGGAAACTCCCCATCTCAAGCTGCATCACAAGGGATGCAGTCCCCACTGACAAGAAAATGGTTATGGTCACACAGACACATGCATGGCTCACCACATCACCAGCAATGCTTGGGCAATTAAAAATAAGATCACACCGGATTCCAGTGAGCAGTTTGCAGTTTGGCGCTTTTTGCCGGAGGAGGACCTACTGGGAGATTGGTTTTTGAGGACTGTGAAGAGATGCTAAGCATTCGCAGAAACTCCAGAGTGGACCCTCAGTTTGCATTGCGAACCCCTTCCATTCATCGGACCCTTCATTTAAACTAAGGCTGTCATTTAAATACTATATTATCAAAGAATAATACTCCAACCAAATGGAGCATTAGGTGATTAATGGGTAATTAATGTTGGCCGGCCGAGTCTCTTATGGAACGTTTTGAGCGGAAGTGGAGGGATGTGCGAAAGTGCAAGTCCTCACACACCCGAGTCCTCTCTTACAGTTTCCTCCCCTCTCATAGATTCACATGCCAGGAGGCATGTATAAATAGGACTCTTTTTCTAACGGGAAAAATGTTGCACACACATATCCTACTGCAGTCCGTGAGGAGAAATCTCAGAAGAGTCCCTATTGCTCTTGCTCTCTCTCCGTAAAGAGTGTCGACCTGTAGAAAGGGGAGGAAGCTTTGTCTTCCCGTTCTGTGCACGAGGACGGCCACGGCGCGGTGTACTCTTCGTTGGGCTTTTGACATCTTAAGATGTCGTCCCGTAAGATCTCTTGTCGCTCTGATATCTTTATTGCGGGATGCCATCATACTCCGCTGTGCACTATGATCCGTTCGGTCTCTAACAATTAATTCTAGGCGAGGCACTCCCCATGCCAGCTGCTTACATCGAGACTGAAAAGGTTCCGAGGACAGAAGTGATGGAGTGAAGCTGTGATCAGAAAAGGAAAGAGCGATGTGACGAAGAGTTCCGAGGGGGACAAGAAGAGAACGCCAAACGGAGAGGCCCCCGGATGAGGAGCCAACTCCTTGGCCGCATTCTGCAATGTTAACCCCCCTTTGCTTTGCCGTGGTCTTCTCCTCCCCACTAATCACCTGAGCAAGAAGGCATCATGCCCATCTAATCATGGCGTACCTTCGGACATCACCATGTAACGGGAGTTTAACTCAATCCATCCACATCATGACAAGGTGGGTTAGTCCACGGGCAAGCTTGCATAGGATACGACTCCCAGATGGGTCTAACATGAGTGGATGCAGAGACATAGGAACATGCAGATGAGACTCACTAATGTCCGAGAGAATATAATAATATTTCAAGCAGGGCTGGAACAAATAGAAAGATGTGGTCCTGGAATTTCTTCTGGAGATCATCCAGAACACTTGCTTAAGACCGGCAACCGGCATTAGAGTTAGCCACAAACCACCAAGGGCCGGATAATCTTAGAACAGGTTTTCCATTTGACAGGATCTTCTGGATATTTGAATTGATGTTAGATGCCTTTAAAAGGGGGGAAAGTTATGTATATACTCGTAGAATTTATAGCATTCTACTATATACCTCCTCCTCTTTTTACATTGTTACATATGTTCCCCAACGTCCCATGAAAGCCTCGCCTCAAAATTCACTCGAAGTAAAAACTTCTCTTTGGAGCCCTTTTGGTCGTGCAGACTGCCCCTGTGCAGCCTGTCTGGATAGTGTTCAAGCCACTCCAAAGAGACGACCCCCAAATCGTCTCAGAATGACCTGAGATCTTGAGCACTTTTTACACACATCCTAACCCCCACTCCAGAATTTTCTTGAGACTTTTAAAACCCTTTTCTCTTGCTTGCCACGTCCACCTTTACCCTCCTCAGTTCTGACTACGCTTAACTGCAGTACTGAGACCAGTCTGTTTGCCCCTCTCACGCCTGAAACCTCCACTGCACACCACCCTGCCTCAGCTACCCAGTCGTCCCACGTCTATCATCTATCCACCAGAGAAAACCCTGCCCCATTCGCCTCTAGGAAGCCCCAGTTCCAGCCCCATCTTTGGTCCCCTGTCCAACTGCCAGCAGACTGTCCAGATTGTGCAGGGTCTGCCTCGAAATTCGCCAAGACTACCACAGTGCTCCGTTGCAGTCGCTACTCGACCGGTGTCCCTGGGACATCCCCTGCAACGTCCACACCAAGTTTCGTGACCAGCAGACATGCCGAAGGTGGCGTACCGAGCTCGTCCACCTGCTGCATGCCAGCATCGTGCAGTTTGGACAACAGTCTGCCCGCCCGTTCGAGGTCACGCCGGAGCATCGTGCAGTTTGGACAACAGCCTCTAGGAAGCCCCGGTTCCAGCCCCATCTTTGGTCCCCTCTCTAGAGTCGTTTCATGCGAGCATGCATAGCTTATTGCATTTCATGTTAATTGATAATTTACTTAAAGCAATGCTTATACTTGAGGTTTAGCCCTACTGAGCGTTTGCTCATATAGTTTTTCCCCTCTTTTTCAGGTAAGTCTGATGAAGAAGAACTTAGCATGGATGGGGAGGAGCAAGAGTGATATCTAGAGCCGTCCATCTGTTGAGAGTTTATAGTTTTGTCTATTCCTAGTCAACTATGTACTTTTTTATTTCTTGAGTCAAAGATTGTACTTTTCTTCTCATTTAGTCTTCATACTATTTGAGAGAAACATGGTTATGAATAAAGATTTAGGTTAATTCTATTTTACGCACTCTATTGGTATGTGTTGAATGCACTACGCTCTGATTGAGATGATCGTTATAGACCTCGTCATGCCACTTTCGAGTAATCTTCCGCGCTCGGGGCGTGACAGACTCGCTTCGAACTGAAGTACACGGAGCTTACCCTCGAAACACATGGAGACGTCGTGTCCTACACGATTCGACCACAGATCAAGATGCACACGCACACGCTGCAACAGCCGCAGCACAATAATCCCACAACCGTACGCAGACGGCTCAACACACATAGAGTCAAAGTTTAGAAAATAAAGATATGTTCAATACATTGTCATAAACTGAATGGAAGTCATTGGAATATATGTAAAAGGGTTTAAGAAATAAATCCTTGTATGATGAATAGCTTGGAGATGATCTTTCTTGATGCTCAGGTCGGAGGGAAGACGAATGCCGTCGATTTGAACATCAACGCGTTCCTCTCTTCAATCCGCTTCTGTTTTTCTTCTATCACAATCACTAAAAACACCAGGATGTAGATGATATGTACAAATATTCTTCTCCTCCTCTCCGTCTTACCTTTCTTCTCCTACAAGATAGAAAGAATGTTAGCACTTGGATAAATCTCTCCAAAATTCGTAACTCATATATATCCCCACAAGAGATGTATGTAAACACCATTAAACCCTTGCCAAAATCTTGTAGAACATGCCCCAATATATGTATGATAACCCTAGGGGCAAAGGGGTCAAATATCAACCTAGATGGATCATGAGAAGTGGGTTTCGAATCTTGCTTAATGGGGCTTGCCCGCCATAATCGGTCAACTGGTTGAAAGGGTTGGCTGACCGAACTGTAACAATTTCTGGACCCTTGTATGTTGTGGATTTTGGTTGACCGAAAGCCCTGGGTCGGTCGATCAAAGTCTGAGAATTTTCAGACCCCTGCATGCTATTTTTTATGGTCAATCGAACACCATATATTGGTTAATCGAAAACCTGCAGTAAGCTATAATCAAGGAAAAGATATAAGAGTTTAAGCTCAATCACCCCAAGTAAGAAATGCATGAAGTATATATATCAAAACCCATTAGAAACACATGAATGATATGCATTTGAGTCCTTTGAAAACACAAATCATACCACTTAACATCAAGAGTTTATAGCTATGAATTCATACACAATGAATGAGCATCATTTAGCCAATTTCTACCAAGGTTCACATGAATTGATTAAACATGTTGTAAGCTAAAAATCTCATGAAAATATGCATGAAAACTCAACCATATGCTCATACACATGAGACCCCAAAACTCAACATAACTAGTAAAATAAGGCCAGTAGAAGTCAACTTTTACTTGAGCAGAAGTTGCCTTCGATTGAACAAGAAGTCGACTCTACTTGAGTCAGAAGTCGCTTTAAGATAAATTTTGGAAATGTAAGGCCTCACCTGATTTTTCTGAATAATAAACATGATGTTTACTACCTGTTTGAATTATGGATGGCAAGATACTTATCCATTCAATCCTTTGACTTCAGAAAGATATTCACCATGTAATGTGATTCTGCAAAACAAGATGATCAAGATATGAACTCCTTGGTTAGCATTCTTCAATGAACTTTCTTAAAGACACATACACACAAGATTTGTCATCATTGAAACTTAACTACCCAAAATCAACTAGAGGATCCAACAAGTTCAAATGAATACAATATGCCACAAATAGATCAAGAACAAGCATGAAATGGACTTCCCCCTTGATGGTCCATGGTGTCCTATTGTTGGAGAAGCCGGAGAAGATAATCGATGGAATTCTTCACGAAATAGGATGTAGACGTTGATCCAGATGACTTCAGGATGATGACTCCTTGATTACACCTTGAAACCCCTTCAATCACTCAAATATATGGCTGGACATCTTCCTTCTCCTCTCTTCTTCTTCTTCCTCTGATTTTTCTTCCTTGGTGAAGGCTCTTCTTGTTGGGCAATAATGCAATTTCGAATGGGGTATACATGGGAGCTTTTGAGTAGCAAAAGAAGTGTCATTCCTTGACTCAGGCATTGTAGTATTAGGCCAGCTTTTGTTGATATGCCATGAGCCTGACTTGAGCGTGTGCTCTATCTTCTTCAAGCAGGTCCAAGTTTTCTCATATTGGTTGGTTATTTTTGACCTCATCAAAGTGTCCCACTCGTAATGAGGGGTTGAATATTTCCACCGGAACAACTGCTTCTGTTTCGTAAGTGAGGTGGAAAGGTGTCTCTCCTGTGGCGGCTCTGGCAGTGGTTCGATGAGCCCAAAGAATGCCCGGAATTGAGTCTATCCATGAGTCAACTGCTTAGTCCAGCCGGGTTTTGATGCCATGGAGGAGTGTTCTATTGGCATTTTCTACCAATCCGTTAGCCTGGGGATGTCCTACAGATGTATAGTGGTTCTAGATCCCTAGCTCCGAGCACTTCTGTTGGAAGGTAGTGCTCGCAAACTATCTGCCATTATCGATTGTGAGAACTCTTGGGATCCCAAACTGACAGATGATACTTCATAGTACAAATCTCCATGTTGCTTCACTCGTAATCTTTCTTAACGGATTAGCTTCGACCTATTTAGTGAAGTAGTCAATGGCGACCATGAGGAACTTCTTCCTCCCTTGCGCATCAGGGAATGGGCCTAATATGTCCACCCCCCACCGAGCAAATAGGCGACGCTCCATTAGGGTCTGTAATTGCGTAGCAGGCTAGCGGTGTAGATGGGAGAACTTCTGGCAGAGGGCACCTCCGGATGTACTCGAGGCACTCCTACTGCAAAGTGGGCCACCAATACCCTTGCCGTATCAGCGTCCGTGCGAGTGCTCGCCCCCCTACGTGGCTTTCACAAAGTCCTTCGTGGACCTCTTGCATGGCCTGGCTAGCTTCCGTGGGGAACAAGCACTTTAATAGTGGAACTGAGAGAGATCGATGATATAACTGACCGTTCACCATTGTAAAGTGGGCTACCCATGCTCGCATGTGACGGACTTCAGCGCGGTCGCTTGGGAGTTGTTGTCGCAGGAGAAAATCCAATAAGGGATCCATCCAAGAAGGTTCATAGTCGATGGTGTTTACCTGGTTCATAGTCGATGGTGTTTACCTGGGATGTTGGTTCTTCTATGCTCGACACTGACAGTTCTTCCACCAGGATTGATCTCCAGTTGGAAACCGTGGTGGTGGACGCTAGGCGAGACAGAGTGTCTGCTCAGACATTCTCTTCCCTGGGGAGGTGGACCACCTCAATGTGGGAGAATTCTTCTACTGTAGCCTTGGCCTTCTCCAACTACTTAACCATGGAGGGATCGCGTGCTTTGAATTCCCCTCTGACCTGGTTGGCAATGAGCATAGAATCATTGTATGCCCGTACGCTAGAAGCCCCTAGGCGTTTCGCCATACGCAGCCTCGAGAGGAGCGCTTCATACTCGGCCACATTGTTCATGGTCGGGAAGTTGAAACGCAGGGCATACTGGAGCTCTAATCCTTCTGGCGAAAGTAAGACCAATCCTGCTCCGCTACCAGCAGTGCAGGACAACCCATTGTCATACAGTTCCCATGTGGGCCCTAAGGACTGCTCGGGTGAATCTTAAGCAGGTATCGTACATTCAGCGACGAAGTCGGCGAGAGCCTGGGCCTTGATCGCAGTCCTCGGATGGAACTTGATGTCGAATTCACCCAGCTCGATGACCCATTTGATCATCCTCCATGAAGCGTCAGCATTCTGGAGGATTTATCGTAGTGGTTGGTCGGTGAAGATGATGATTGGGTGAGCCCAAAAATACAGACGCAACTTGCGAGCAGCCGTAACTAGGGCTAAGGCAAACTTCTCAGTTCGTGAATACTGAAACTCCGGTCCTTGTAGCGCTCGACTAACGTAATAGATGGGCTTCATGACACTAGCTTCCTCTCGAGTGAGCATGACACTCATCGCGCTCGGCGTCACTGACAGGTATAGGAATAACGGTTCTCCCTTTTGCGGCTTAGAGAGTATGGGAGGAGTTGCCAGGTAGCGCTTTAATTCTTTGAACGCTTGCTCGCACTCCTGATCCCAGTCGATCTATCCTTTCTTCTCCGGTGCTTTATTGACTTGCTTGATTAGTCAGAAGAAGGGGAGACACCTCTCGACTGCTCGGGATAGGAACCGAGTCAATGCGGCGATACGCCCATTGACACACTATACCTCTCTCACCCATCCTGGTTGCTTCATCTCTAGTACCACACGAATTTGGTCAGGGTTGGCCTCGATCCCTCAGTGGGTGACAAAGAACCCGAGGAACTTCCTTGATTTGACCCCGAATGCACATTTAGCTGGGTTAAGTTTCATATGGTACCTTCTAAGTGTGGCGAAGGTTTCTGCCAAGTCTCCCAAGTGCTCGACGGCTAGGAGACTCTTTACGAGCATGTTGTCGATGTAGACCTCCATGTTGCGGCTGATTTACGAGTCGAACATATGGTTGACGAGACGTTTGTAAGTTGCTCCTGTGTTCTTCAATCCGAAGGGCATACGAGTGCAGCAATACAGGCCATGGTCAGTGACAAACGCGGTCTTGTCCTGGTCGGGCTTATGCATGCTGACTTGGTGGTACTCAGAGTAGGCGTCCAGGAAACTCAACATCTAGTGCCCAGCCGTAGCGTCGACTAGTTGGTCGATTCATAGCATGGGGAAGCTATCCTTGGGTGTAGCCTTGTTAAGGTTGGTATAATCCACACACATTCGTCATTTCCCATTGCTCTTGAGAACCGGAACTACATTGGCCACCCAGTCCGGGTACCAGGTAGGCCTGAGTAGCCCTGAGCGCAGCTTCTCGCTTACTTGTTCTCTGATAATGGCCTGTCGCTCGGGGTTACAAAGCCTTCGACATTGCTGAACCGGGTGGCAGGTCGGATCCAACCTAAGTTGGTGTGTGATGACTTCTGGTGAGATTCCGGGGAGTTCATCCTTGGACTAAGCGAACACATCCTGGTTGGCTGTGAGGAAGCTTACGTAGGCTTCTTTATCATGGTCGGATAGGGTCACCCCAATCCTCAGCATTCTAATTGGGTCTCCTCCTGTAACACCCATAGTTTAGCGGATCCTTAGTGGTGCAGATCTAGGTTCCGTCCGGTGAATTTTGACTATTTTTAAAAAAATACAACAAAGAAAATGATAACAAATAAAGGATAATTGGTATGATTGTGTCCACCCCGGAGCTCTAACCTTCTCTAGATCCCTGGTATGGGGACATTAATGATACCCCTACAAGTCATGTCTAGATCTCGGGATTCATCCCCCATTATGGCCATCGCATGACCTAGTCTCGGGCTAATAATCCTCTGAATTCAATTCATTTTGTCTGGGTTATAACCGCATCCCCTCATTTCTCAAATATCAAATTTGCTGTACCTCAGCATACAATGTCCCGATAATATACGAGTCTGTTCGAATATGGTCATACTCGGCCCACCTCATGGGCCCATATGTACGCACAGCAATGTCATGCACAACCTCAAAGTAAAAAGGCCTCGATATCTCCCAGAACAGGGGGAGGTGTTACCGAGATCTACCTCGAAATCACTAATAAGTGATCAAATAAATAATAAGCAATAATATTAAATGCTACCATTCTGCATGCCTGTATGATCTGACTCTCCGGTATATCAAATAGTGATTAGTAAAAAGTCAGGTTATGCCCAGTCAGAGGCTTTCACTATGCGTGATGGTGGTCCTCGGACCTAAGTTCTCTGCCCTATACCGGGATCCGATTTAATAAAACAAATGCTTCCACGTTGTATGCTTGCATGCGATCACATCTTTTATATATTCTATCGGCCCTATGGTCATTCTATTTTGGCGATTAATCAAGGATTGTCCCTCTTCCGGAGGGGCGTAATTAACGTCGTAGCCTTCATGGTATGGCGGGTTTTGTGTCCCGATATGATCACCCATCTTCGTCTGGTTAGTCAAATGGTGCGCAAAATAAATTCGTCACTGAGTGACTGGCACGCCTACGTAAATAAACTAATAAATAAATAAAATAAATAAAATCGTTCCCACACTGGCTACCCAAGTTTCTCTCCCTCTCTCAATGGATTTCTCTTCTTTCTTCTCTTTCAAGAGGAACTCTCTTAGAATGCTTCAAACTTCCACAACTTTTAGCAGCCTCTCTCTCCAACGGAGGGCAATCCTATTTATAGAGAAAAAGTAGAGTATTGGTTTCCTCCTTTTTTAAGTTTGAGATTCCAAGCCTTCAAAAACCATCGGTCCACGTGGAGAAAGAATATTCTGATGGTCATCAGAATTTTCATAGAGCATCCACGTGTGATGAAGAATTTCCCGCCAGACTTTCTTTGGAGATATCGACACGTGGTTCGCCTGAGTTGATCACGAGCTCAGTGTGCTCTTCTAATTTGCGGTCCAGTTCTTCCTTAAGTACCCTCCAGTGACACTCATTCAATCATAAAGTGATCCTTAATAATCCTTTTAATCATTCTGATACCTTACAAAAAAGTATTTCCTTAAGTGTATTGGAGAGTTGACAATAAGTGTCGAGGCAGAAGATGGTGGCTCATTTGCTGATAGCTGAGATGTCGGAGCAGTGGCTTTCGGCTTCAACCTTAGACATAGGCTTCTGTCTTGGTGCGTCGGTGCAGATTCATGATGCTTCGACGTAGTTGCTTTTTAGAATCCGAGCCTTGACTAGTGCATCTATGCATCACCCTGATGCTTCGACATGGTTGCTTTTGAAGGTTCACACCTTGACTTGATGCGTCGGTGCATCACTCTGATGTGTAGACCTCATATAAAATGTGGTAGTTGAACATCTTAACGTATCGAGGCAGGAGATTTCAGCATCATCCTGAATCTTCATCCAGTATCCTGGTGTGTCGATGCATCTAATGGGTGCATCAACCTGTTTATCTGTCAACACACTCTGAAGTGTCAGGGCATGATTCCCTCGTGACAATGTAATCTCGATTTGGATGAGTTCAGCTTCTGGATGTGTTGAGGCATCTCATTGGTGCATCGACGCAGCTCTCTGAACCTACTGCTGTGATTGTAACCGCATTGATGTGGTGAACATTCAGCTTCGACTCTTCATTCTTTTATCCATACTTCTGAAGTTTCCTTTCTTGGTTCAAAGTGAGTTTTCTCTGACCCAAATTTCTTGCAGTAATGAAGTTGATGTTATTACCAAGAAAAAATATTATATTAACATCATCAAAACATAGAATTCAATGACCCCCAGGTGTTTTGCCATTCGTAGCCCTGAGAGTAGCGCTTCATGCTCAGCTACGTTGTTCGTGGTTGGGAAGTTGAAGCGAAGGGTGTATTGAAGTTCTATCCCTTTTGGCGACAGTAGGACTAGTCCTGCTCTGCTACCGGTTGCGCAGAACGATCCATCAATGTACAGCTCCCACGTTGCCCTGAGGATTGCTCGGGCAAGTCTTCCATCGGTATCGTGCATTGGCGACAAAGTCGGCGAGGGCCTGAGCCTTGATCACGGTCCTCGGGTAGAATTTGATATCGAACTCACCCAGCTCGATTGCCCACTTGACCAATCTTCTTGATGCGTCAGGATTCTTGAGGATCTGACGTAGAGGTTGATCGATGAGGACGACGATCAGGTGGGCCAAAAAGTATGGTCGCAGCTTGTGAGCGACCGTGATTAGGGCTAAGGCGAACTTCTCAACCCACTAGTACCGAAATTCCAGCCCCTATAGTGCCCGTCTTACATAGTAGATGGGCTTTATAATGCTAGTTTCCTCCTGGGTGAGCACGGCGCTCATCATGCTCGGCGTCACCGACAGATAGAGAAGCAGTTGTTATCCCCTTTCGGACTTGGAAAGTATAGGAGGAGTCGCCAGGTAGTGCTTCAACTCTTCAAATGCTGCTCGCATTCCTTGTCCCATTCGATTTGCCCCTTCTTCTTCGGCGCTTTGTTGGCTTGCTTGATGAGCCGGAAGAAGGAAAGACATCTCTCGACTGCCCGGGACAGGAACCGAGTCAAGGTAGTGACGTGGCCGGTGAGGCACTGTACGTCCCTTACTCGTGCTGGTCGCTTTATCTCCAGTACCACTCGGATTTGATCAGGGTTTGCCTCTATTCCTCTATGGGTAATGAGGAAGCTGAGGAACTTGCCTGATTTCACACCGAACGTGCACTTGTTTGGGTTGAGCTTCATATTGTATTTCCTGAGGGTCGTGAATGTCTCTGCCAGGCCTTCTAGGTGCTCGGATGCTCGGAGGCTCTTGATGAGCATATCGTCAATCGGCTCACCCACGAGCCGTCCAGAACCCTGGACGCCAATTCTTTTTTAATTTTGGAAGATTTTAAACTTTCCATCTTTTAACTCCAATGAACGTCCAAGGTAAGAGATGCCCATTTAATGGGCGACCAATGGGGATGAGGCCATTTCTTTAAAAGTCTCTAAACTCACCCGCAGCTCCTCCTTTCCTCGTTTTGCGGACCATTTCAACGGGGTAAGGTTCCCCGTGGCTTTCCAAGCTGGGGAGGATTCTTCCCAATGTTTATCTCCTTCCGTAAATGATCATCCCAATCCTTCTGGGAATTGAATTACGATTCCTCTCCCTATAATGGAGCCCTGCAGCTCTTGTTCAGAGAGGGAATTTCAATCAGGAGGGGAGGTGCTATCGGATTCGTGACTGGAGAAGGAGGTCTTCACCGTGCCTAAAGCTCCATCCATTTGAGTCTTCCTCCCAAACAATTCTTCAAAAGTCAACGCACAGGAGAAACCTCCCCAGCCTCCTCTATTTCCTCCTCCGTCTCTTTAGTTTATTTCATTGCATTAGCGCATGCATGCATTATATTCATATGGTCAGGTCCCTTTCTCAACCACGTTGGGGCTCCATAGTGCAATGCTTGCACACTGTATCCTCTTTATTTACACATTCATTCATCATCTTTTCCATATCCATCACATAGGGGTTTAAGGGCAACACCTAATAAGGTGTGTTCATCTCTATGATTTCACGTTATATATGTTTCATTTGAATTTAATGCTACACCCTGATTTTTAATCCACTTCTTTTATTGGTGTTGTTTCTTTGTTTGCAAGGGTAATCAAGAAGAGAGACTCTCTCCTTCGGCCGGCCGACAGGAAGAGAAGGAAGTCATCCACATCTCCCGCATTCATTTGAGGTAACCCCTCTGGCGATCACCCTCCTATTGGCATCCATCGCATGCTCCCTCTCCTTTTCCCCCATTCATGGATCATTCTATGCATATGTTTTCTTTTATTTTATTTTTAGTGGATTTTAAATAGATCTACACTCCCTACTGCCACAGGTCTGATCCTGCAGGCCCAGATTCACTAGCCTAACAAGGGGGTCATGGGTAGCAGGTCACAGAGGGATTTATTTGAAGGAACATGAGGAGATGATTCTTAGCCTCATATCCAATCAGTGGCACTGAAGGAAGTTCATGAACAATTGCCAAAAAGTGGACTTGATATTCAGGTAAGAATGGATTTTGAAGGAACGGAATGCCCAAGGTTCAAAATATTAGAATGATTGCCATTCACAAGGTTTTTCTTCAGCTACATTGACCTGCCCTTGGCTACCTTCCTTCAGCTGCATCGACCTGCCCATCCAGTTCATCGACCTCACCATGCAGTGCATTGACCTCACCATGTGCACTTCATGTAGTTCTTCTTAATGTAGTTCATGCTCACTACAGTGATGAGGGTACCAAGACAGCCAAAAGTGAGCAAGCAAAGATGTGGGCTGACAGATTGCCAGGATCAGATTGTATTTTGCTGATGCATCTCACTGGAGTTGCTGGACTTCATTGTTGTTGCTACTATCACTATTTAGTTGGTGGTTTGCACTGCTGCTGTTGCAAATGGAGCTGTCGGACTCTACTTCAAGATCTGCTACATTTGATAGAGTTGCTATGAAATCTGCTGACCTTTGAAGATCTGTTAAATTCCTTAGGCTGTTGCTGCTGTTGCCAGTTTAGCTGTTAGGGGCGTTTGATCAAATAGTTAGCAAATCCTAATGAAATGAGCATAGCTTAACTTGGACCACTAAATTTGGCCTTCCATATGTCTTGGCATGCCAACTCGGTCATGGAAGACTGTATATGAACTCGGCGGGGTTGATCAGGATGGATTTTGCATAAGATAGTGGACCAGGAAATATGACATGCTGGCCTCGTCCCAAGCGAACGTAGCAGATGCCAATTTGGGCCTCCTCAATAATTTGAAGAAGGGTAGGCATCGTTCGGCCGCTTAGGACAAGAAACGGTTGAGGGCAGTAATGCGCCCTGTCAAGCGCTGGACATCTTTGACGCACGTGGGTGGCTTCATGTTCAGGATGGTCAGAACCTTATCGGGGTTGCCCTCGATCCCACGTTGGGTCACCAGGAAGCCCAAGAACTTCTCGGATCGAACTCCAAAGGCACATTTTGCTGGATTGAGCTTCATGTTGTTCCTCAGGAGGGTGTTGAAGGTTTCAGCTAGGTCGACAAAGTGGTCTTCCGCCCTGGGCATCTTGACGAGCATGTCGTCGATGTAGGATTCAACGTTCTGACCGATTTGCCCTTCAAAAATGTGGTTGATCAGCCTCTGGTATGTCGCGCCGGTGTTCTTCAACCTGAAAGGCATTTAGGTGTAGCAGTATACGCCGAAGTCGGTGATGAAGGCTATCTTCTCGATGTCTTTAGGATCAATCCGGATCTGATGGTAGCGAGAGTAAGCATCCAGAAAATTGATCATTTAGTTACCGGAGGTCGAGTTGACTTGTTGGTTGATGCTCGGTAGTGGGTAACAGTCCTTTAGAGTGGCCTTGTTGAGGTCGGTAAAGTCCAAGCACATTTGCCATTTGCCAGAAGCTTTGGGTACCAAGATGACATTAGCGAGCCACGTCGGGTAAAGGACCAGTAGAAATAGGCCGGTTTTCTTTCCCTTGATAATCTGCTCTTTGATGATCATCTACTTCACAGGGGCATGCTTTCTTCGGCATTGCTGGACAGACTTCATCGACGGGTCAAGGTTGAGCTTGTGTACCACCATCTCCCTAGGGATCCCTGGAAGATGCTCATCAGACCATGCAAAGACTTGGATGTACTCTGAAAGAAACTCTTTATATTACTCCCGTAAATTAGGTGATAAATCGGCTCCTATTTTTACTTCGAGAGCTGGGTCGCCTTTGAGGAAGATGGACAGTAGTTCGCCACCAGGCCCTGATGCTGTCGGTTCCTCCTCAGCTTCCCTGATCTCTGTCTTTTTCCCTTCAGGCTTTATGGCATCAACCGAGATTACATAGCACCTTCTAGCTATTGCCTGGTTACCCCGGACTTCTCCGATGCTGTATTTAGTGGGAAACTTCAATTTTTGGGGATAGGTGGAGGGCACGGCCTTCGCTCGGGAAGTTGAAGAGATAAGAAGGAAATTGCGGGCGATGGGTCTAGACTTAGCTGACTTGCACCTGAATCTGAGAGTTCTGACACCGACAAAGGATCCAAATGCAGGACAAGCAGGTAAAATGAAGCCAGTCGAGGATGAAGTCACCAAGGCAGATTTGTATAAGATCAAACAAGAGGATGATGAGTCTACTCTGGACTATATCCAATGATGGGGAAATCTTTATAAAAGATGTCAACATCTGCTGAACTATGAGGATGCTGTCCAAATATGCAGGCAAAATTTGAAGGCCGAAATCCTGACAAGGATGGCTGGTATTAAAGTCAAAACCTTCAGTCGATTGAACGATATTGTGGCTGATATTGAGGCCTTCTTGGCAAAATATCATTCAGCCACGACCACCCCAGTCCAGGAGGACAAGCCAACTAGCGTGCAGTTGGCACAAGAAGAAGCTCACGTTACCGATTTCGTAGCCTTCGTGAAGCAAAAGGAGAAGGTGAAGGAAGTAGCAAGCTCTTTTGTAATCGAACCTGCCAACCAACAATTATCATTGTGAGCTAAGATGATGAAGCCTTACTCCTTCCCGAACGATAAAACCCAGACTTTGTTTGAGTGGGCCCGTGTGCACGACAAGCTCGTTCTCCCGAAGCCTAAGAGGCCGAGTGACGCCAGATGGAAAGATGACTCTCAATTCTTCTCTTATCACCAGGACAAGGGGCACTCCATTGAAGATTGTTATGTATGCAAAGGCATTATTGAAAGCCCAATCCAAAAAGGCAAAATATAGATAGGGGAGCATAGGGTGGACCCACCGCGTCGTCATCGAATCCTTAGCCTTAAGAGGATGGCCGATATCTCTCCTTTGCATCAGCTGAAGAAGAAGGAAGGGCTTTGAAGGGCATTTCAAGTCCCTGGATTACGACAAAAAATCAGAAGAAATACAAAATACCACAGATGCCCTATTCAGGCTGCAGATATCGAAGCAAAAGAAGATAAAAGGTTCGAAGAAGAGCGAAATCGGCCAATGTCCAAACCGATAGCCAAATGATGAAGCTAAAGTCTCCTTGATAGATGCTCTCTAGAAGATGCCCTATAAAGAAGCAATATTCAAAGAAATTCAAGATGTTCAGTCATCGGTGTCAAGGCCGACAAATATTCAAAGAGTTCAATGGTCGGTGGCCAAGCCGATAGATATTCCAAGATACTCAAGATATTCAATGGTCGACGTTCGGGCTGACAAGTGTGCAAAGATATCCAAGAGGGTCAAGCATCGGCGTCCGAGTTGACAAATATTCAAAGATATTCAAAGGTTCAGTGCTCGGCATCCAAGCTGACAAATATTCCAAGATGTTCAATAAGCTCAATCGTCAGCATCCAGCATGACAAATATTCACAATATCTGAAAATGTTTAACCGTCGGCAGTCAGGCTGGCAAATATCCAAAGATGTTCAACCGTCGACAATCAGGCTGGCAAATATCCAAAGATGTTCAACCATCGACAGTCAGGCTGGTAAATATCCAAAGATGTTCAACTATTGGCAGTCAGGCCGACAAATATCTGAAAATGCTCAACTGTCGACAGTCAGGCTGGCAAATATCCAAAGATGTTCAACCATCGACCGTTAGGCTGACAAATATCCGAAGATGTTCAACCGTCGGCAGTCAGGCTGGCAAATATCTGAAAATGCTCAACCATCGGTAGTCAGGCCGACAAATATCTGAAGGTGTTCAATCGTCGGCATTCAGGCCAAAAAATATTTCAAGATATTCAAGATGGTCGGCATTCGGGTCGGAGAATATTCTAAGATATTCACATACGTTCAAGATATTCAAAAATATGCTCAATAATATCAAAAAAAAAGATGTGTAACCATACCCGAACATGTTAAATGTGCCCGGCAACATGACTTCTTGTCTAAGCCAACCTTTTATCTTGCCCTTGATATCATGACATACTGTCTAGGCCAAGTCATTTGGCGACATGACAATGTGTAAGCCGACATATGTTGTTTTACATTGGCGTCATGACACACCATCTAAGCCAAGTTGGTCGACATCACGACCTTTTGTTTAGGCTGACAAATACATTTCTTTTGGCCCCAACGACCACCCAAATATAGTCGGCATCATGACCTTTCATCTGAGTCGACGAACACCTTCATTTTCGGCCCCAGCGGCCACCCAAATACAATCGGCATCACGACCTTTTGTCTGAGCCGACAAACACCCTCATTTTCGGCCCTAGCGGCCACCCGAATTTAGTCGGCATTACGACCTTTCGTCTAGGCCGATGATTTCTTTTGGACCTAGTGGCCACCTGAATATAGTCGGCATCATGACCTTTCGTCTGAGCCAATGAATACCATCATTTTTTGGCCCAAGCGGCCATCCAAGTTCTTCGACGACATGACCTTTTGTCTAAGCGGATGTTTATTTTGCCTTTGGCATCATGGCATACCGTCTAGGCCAAGTCCTTTTGTGTCATGATATTTTGTCTAAACCGATAGATGTTATACCTTGGCATCATGACATACCGTCTAGGACAAGTCCTTCGGTGTCATGACATTTTGTTTAAGCCGATGTTTATTCTGCCCTTAGCATCATGATATATCGTCTAGGCCAAGTCGCTCGGCATCATGACATTTTGTCCAAGCCGATAGATATTTTATCTTGACATCAGGACATATCATCTAGGCCAAGTCACTCAGCATCATGACATTTTGTCTAAGCTGATAGATAGTCTACCTTGGCATCAGGACCTTTCATCTAGGCCAAGTTATTTGGTGTCACGACCTTCCGTCTAAGCCGATAAATCTCTTCCCCTGGGCTCAGATCTTCTGTCTGGACCAAGTTTGTTGAGTTCAACACTTCAACGTGTCAACATCCATTCCACACTGACTCGGTACCCATGTACCTTTAGGATCTTGACTGAGGGGTACAACTTGGACCTTCCGTTCAGCATGAAGAAACCCGATTTCCCCGCATCGGTACCATTCCAATACTGACAATGCCATTAGCCCGACTTCACGACCTTTCGTCCAAGCTGACAAACTAACAAAAAAAAAGCTTGCGAGCATTCATGCTCAGCCCTAAAAAAAAAAAAAAAGAAGAAAGGAAGAAACATGGCGCACATTACTTTCATGTATTTGTCCTCGGCCTCAAGGGCTCTCTCTCCTGGCAATTAATCAAGGGTTTTCTCCCCTTCAGGGAGATGTAATTAACGCTAATATCTATATGATGGGGCGGACTTTCAGTCCCGACACAGACTTCACATTCATCTGACCAAGTCAGATCGAGCACACAATAAATATTTTTGTCACACACGTGACTGGCATGCCTATAACCCCAACCAACTTAAAAAGTGCGTCACCAAGTTGGCACGCCCGGTGGGACAGAGTCTCCCTTCATCTTCTCACTAGGATTGAGGCCCCCCAAGGCCCTTTATTAAATATTGACAATTTGTTTCTTGCCATTTGAAGGTGACATCATGATGAATGGACTGGTTGCTCTTACTTTCGGTCCGCAAGTCGTGACGGCCCATGCCACCAAAGGGTTCCTGGCGGTGCCTACTACATTTGGGAGCTTCCCACTGGTGGTCGGATTCCCAAACTTTCTGGGAGTCGCCTTCACCAACATCATCAAGATAGTGGCCACAGAACCTGCTGCCCATGCTGCTGCCAAGGAACCACTGGCCTACTAAGCTGGGGAACGAAGCTACCTGGCCTCGCTAGGAGGTCAAGCTCAAATGGTGAGCTGCATGGTACATCATGTGGCTTATGTTGCCCACCCAACCCACACCAACCGGTCCGAGAGTGGCCAAAGAAGGAGCTCCCGGAAGAAGGCATTTGTTCCCATTTCTTGATGTCTCTCAGCTTTAGGGAAGTCCGTAATGATCGACATCATCTGCCTTTTTCTGGATGGACGCAATGCCCAGGTGATACTAGATCGTGTAATTCCGACAATCTCAACCTACAACTCCTTCCAAGCTTTGTCCGGGAGGAGAGCTGAAAAAGGAGAAGCTGGCTGTCGAGGCCAGAAAGAGTTGGCCCCGAGGCCCAGAAAATTTAAACAAGTTTGGGTCCCAAAGAAGATCCAGTCTATCCCATTGGTTGTACCCAGTAGAAGCAATTTTCAGCTCATCAAGGGAGAGAAGAAAAAGAAGATAAGGTTTGCTCCCAAAGATGACACGGTCTTGGACCCTCAAGCCATGCAGCTTTCAAGGCCTGTGCCCGACAGGCCAACGTCCCTGTAACAAAGAAGAAATTCAACCAGTCTGCCATGATATCCCAACTGGTGTACATGCCTCCGGTGCGAGGCCAGAACCTGCGCTCTATTCTCGTGCGAGAACTGGAACAGGAAGATTTGGTCAGAATGGCCCGCAACTACTTTCGGGGTCTAGGAAACCCCTTGTTCAGACAGCAGCAGTTATCAAATGCTATGAACATCAAGGAAGAAGAAGAAGATCGATCGCCACTTGTAGGCGAAGGCAATCTAGGGGATGAGGAAGAAGAGCATCTTGAGGCACCTCTGCGAGCCAGCGAGGCAAGTCGAGTCTCCATTTTCAAAAGGCTGGCATTCCCACACCAGCCTGGAAGAGAAGTCAGAAGATAAGGGAGGAAGCTGTATGTTTATTCCTGCAATATGGCAGGAGTGACCACCCAATACGGAGCTTTCTTGACTGAGCCAGAAGAGCTTGTCAAGGTGGCCGAGAGGCCTAGCTTGGCTACTAGAAGAAGCAAAACGACAGGCACAATTTTGCAAGCCAAAGGAAAAGAGCCTGTTAATGAAGAAATAAGCATCGTCACCACTAATGTAGTGACTTCAGAACTGCATGGGGCTAAGCCCGTTAGCTCGGTTGAAGCAAGCTCTAACAAGACTCCAAAAGCCATGACCAGTGGGCCTACCCTGGATCCATCCATAATGATGCTGTTGCAGTAGTATCGATAGGAGATAGAACTCCTGAAGATGCAATTGAATGAAAAGGCAGGGCAGGCCCCACCATTCTCACATCTAGTAATGCAGGCAGTGCCAGCACATGGGGGAGCCGACTTGGTCGATCTATCGCTACCCTGCACTCCCTTCCAGTCAGCAGAGCACAATCTACCTACCGCTTAGCAACATCCATCCCAGTCACTACTGCCAACCGTGTTGCCGCAATACCATCAAGCACCAGTGCTGTGTCCAGTCTACCAGTGACAGCTCTACCGTACCTATAGCCAGCACACCTTTACCCTAAGCCTGTCGACCCGACCGCCATGAATAAGTTGATGATAGAAAAGATGATAGAAATGAAGCTTGCGGAACACGGTGAAGGAGATTATGCCACGTTCGATGTTTACCGGGTCCCGTACCCACCCCATCATGCTACCAAGTGACTCCCCCCAGGAATCAGCAAGCCGCCAAAGTTTAACAAATTCAACGGGCAGGGGTCCCCTAAGGAGCATATTGCACACTACAAGGCAGTAATGGGCAACTTGGCGGTGGACGAGTCATACCTACTGAAGTTCTTCGAGTCCTCGCTGACAGGGCTTGCATTTGAATGGTATTCTAGCCTACCAGTTGGGTCAATCAGTGACTAGCCGGATATGTAAAGAAAGTTCAGGGTGAGATTTCATGTCACTGAAAGGGAGCTCACGGTGATCGAACTGTACTCAGCAAGGAAGAGACATGACGAGACATCTCTAGACTACATAAAAAGGTGGAGGGACCTCGCTATCAGATGCAAGCAACCCCCGCATCAAGAGGACGTTGTCCAAATTTACAAGTAAAATCTTCAACGGGAGATTCTCGAAAGAATGTTTGGAATGGATATGTTGTGCCCCGGTGTATTTTGATGAAGACAAATTATTCCATTTTGTGTGATTTGCATTGCATATCCTTTGATGAATGTGAGTCAATTTGATAGGTCTCATGAATGGGTTGATCAGCTGGTCATTGAATTGTGAAAACATAAGTTATGGTTGGTTATATGGATGGCTTTCAATGAGCTATATTTGAAATGTACACGCACTTTAGGTTTTGGATTCTACTGTCAAAGAACCATATGAATTAAGTTTGCTTTGGACTGAAGTTGGAACTCATGTGAGGTTTGATTGAATTGAATTGGAAATGCCCTTTCCATGCATGATCAATTCTTTGTTATGTGAGCTTGTGAAGAAAATGGGTTGGAAGTGTACGAATCACTTTTATATATGATTGCATTTCAAGATATTAAGATGCAGGTTGAAGGAACCATTACATGCTTTCGAAAAAGGTAAGTGTGTGATGTCAGTCAAGCCAGCATTCCAGACCTAAAAAATCGTGTATTTGAAGGTTTATGCCTGAATATTATATTCCCTGGATGGTTTTTAAAAAGACAGTTCTGACAGAGAACTTTTGAGTTTTCCTTCAGTGAGGTCGACCTACTGAGATAGCAGTGTCGACATTCCTTCACAAAATCTAGTTTATAACAGCTTCTGGAATGAGTGTGAGGTCAACCGGCTGAGATAGTGAGGTCGACACCACTTTGAAAACTTCATCAGAGGGATGGCTTCTGGAGTTGGTGAGGTCAACACTATAGCTCCATGAGGTTGACCCCACAATTCTGTGAGGTCAACACCACAGTTTTGTAAGGTCAACACCACAGTTTTGTGAGGTCAACACCACCCTTGAGAAAACTACCTTACGGGCTTGGTGAGGTCGACACTATAGCACCATGAGGTCGACACCACCCTTGTTCACCCGTGAACTCCTCTTGGCTTTCTCTTTTAAATTCCTTTCTTTTTCTATCACCTACCTTATTTTTCGTGCAACTAATAGAATTTAGCTTTTCATCCCCTGCTTTGATTTCTGACACTTACCCTTGGCTACCAATGATTCATTTACATTTATGTGACTTGGAATCAACTTTGCCCTACTGCTCATCTTCATGTGACCATTCTCATGCCAGTACTGACTTTGACCTGAAACTTTTACATGTTGGTATCATTAAATCCATATAAAAGACTCATCAATGATTCATCGCAGACATCATCAAAATAATAGAATTAAGCATGTTACACACGCCCAACAGTGTTGTTATTTTCGATGCGTAGTGGATCGGAGTCTGTGGAGTTGCAAGAGGATTGCCAGATCAAGAGTGAGAATCTATGCTTTGGGTTTGAGGTAAATGAGCTTTACTCGCCCTATTTTTTGGAGTTGACCAGCCAAGTTGAGGATTGTTGGGATGGCAGATCCCGAGTCATCTTTGATGATTGTGCGCGTGGATCAGAGTGCGTAGTAGAAGCCTGGTGGGCCCATAACCCATAGGCCCAGGATCATAGTAATGGTACTAAGGGTGGATTTCAGAGGATGTGTAGAGTATTGGAGGATCAGTTCCTCGGTATGAGATTGTCTTGGCTGCTTGAGCCATGTCGTTTGCTGTGCCATTGCTAGAGGCATTAAGTTTGTGACACTGGTAGGATGGAGAGCTGGAGAAGTATGATGACACATTTGTGGCATGAGTACCCTATTCTTGTGTTGGAAGTTGTACCCTCAGATGGAATTGTGGTCCTAGAGATGTGACCTCCTGAGAGATGATTATGTGTTCTAGTTGGAAGCTGTGAGTGCCTGGTAAGGCTAGCTGAGCAGTCAGTGGTAGGGCCTAGAAGAGGCCAGTTGGGTTGGAGAGTTGCAGAATGTTGTAAGGACCCAACTGTGGTAAGGATCTACGATGTTTGGAAATCCGTGTGCAGTGGTCGTGGCATCATCGACCAGGATGTTGTGGTAGCAGATGGCATTTTTCTGTTCTAGGGATATGTGCCGTGCTTTGTTCAGGTTTTGTCCTGTGGCTCGGTAGTGAAAGCAGAGGTGAAGATGGCAGGCATCCATTTGGAATAATTGTGAGGAAGATGGGATGAGACTGTGTAATGGACGATGTCTATGTATGGAAGTCCCTAGAGGGAAGTTATTGGATGAGAGCCTTGGTCTTGTGACCAGCATTGGAGGATTTCCCTGTAAGCCTGAGTCTGGTGCTGTTGGGACTGAGAATTGTGGAATCCTGCTATTTGGTTTTGCTGTGCTCCCATGAGAGGGTAGATATGGCATGAGGATCAGGATCGAATGCCATGTCTGAGTGAGGATTAGCTCGAGATGCAATGATGGCTAGTGCAAGAGTCAACAAATGGACTGTCGAGATTTGGACCGTGCATATCGGCTTATGAGATGGATCAGGTATGAGGAAGTTGAGCAAGTGAAGGTTTCCCGTTGACATGCAATTAGTAACCGGCGAATGGGCTTCCCTAGATAGAAGATGTCAGTTCTAGTGAATGGAGAATGGCGAGAGTCGTTTACTAGCGAGGCTTTGGGTGGCCAATTATGAGGTGTACCCTTTCCTAGAATTGGATCTGGGGTTCGTTGAAGGCTTGTGCTCGGACCAGAGCTGGTCCAGTGCTATTATTGGCGTTCAGCTTGCCAGGTATAAGATGGTTCATGGCGTAGAGCTGATGGATTTATGGCAGTTAGTTGATATGACTGTGTGAGCTGGTTGAGGCTCAGTGATGGTTGTCCCTCGTGCTAGGTGTAAGGTTGGTCAACTGGTACAGAAGTTGATGTTTGATTGGCCCGCCAACCATGGGATGTTATCGGTGGTAGTTTCTCGTGACGAGGATTGCGTCTCCTTGGTGAACGAGATGGTGGTAGCGATGCCATGATTGGAATTTTGCTGTGGCTGAGGTAGGGCCAGACTTGTATCCTTGCATGTCCTATGCTTGCTCTGAAAATTGGTGTGTTGTGGGTGGAGCGAGGCATTTCTGTTCATGGTCATAGTCTGGTTGTGTCCTACGAGAAGTGGTTTCGTGAGAATCGAGGTTGTGGCTGGACCTCTGGGAGCATTGCCAGCTGGATAAGTTGTTCTTCCCCTTTGAGTTGTGGTTGCCTCAAATTTGGAGGATGAAATTTCTGTAATGAGGGGAGGACTGTAACGCCCCAAATTTTTCGGATCTGAATCCGTGAGTTTCGAAGTGCCATTGTGACTCTCGGAGGGCGTTTTGTGCTTTGCTCAGGTTTTTGTCCGTCATGCTTTTGGAACCCTGTGTAGGGTGAACCGATGAGTTGTCGGGCTCTGGGACATTGCAGGCATGTTGTGCATTTTTCGAGGATCATGGGGAGTATTTTTCCCTATTTTTATATTTTCTAGATTTCCAATATCCCAAATTGGGTTTCTATATAAATCCCCATAACCCCCTCTCTCTCCCCATCTCTCATTTCTCTCTTCTCCCTCTCTCACATCTCTTTCTCTCCCCCTCTCCCCCAGGCGACCAACTATGAGACCCGTGAATTTTGGATTCTGATCAGATTTTTAATTCAGAAAATTCTATAAAATTGGGTTATTTTTGTGGGTGAGAAGAGTGACATTTGAACCGGTTCCCTCGGTACCGGTCTGCCCGGTTGCATCCGGGTGCCCATCCCATCACCCCTTGGTGGTCTCCATCACCCTCCTCACAGTTCGGACTGTGTCCGACGCCCCTCGAGCCGCTGCTCGCCCAGCCACCACTTCGCTCCCCTTGAGGAGTTCGCTTTTGCGTGTGCGATTGTCTTTCCGTCTAGGCGTTCGTGCTCTACGAGTTTGCTGACTTTAGGTCCTAGTCTCCGACTGAGTCCCAATTTGACGCGGGATGGGTACGCGCATGGGAACACGCTCACTCGACTAGCTCGTCGACGGCGGCTTCAACTGCAACCCTGTGTGTGCAACCAAAAGAAGACCTCCACGCAGGGAGGGGGAACTCGGGGACGGGTGTGGGAAATACAAAAATTACCCTCACGCAGGAGGGGGGAGCTCAGGGAGGGGATGTGGGCCTGTCAGCCCGGTGTCTGTCCTGCAGGACAGAACCGACTTGTCTCTGCTGTCATGCCTCGATCTGTGGGCCGATGAGGGTGCCGTCAGAGTCCACGCGTAGAGTGAGATGTGCAGAAGCGCTCCTGAAAGTTTGATGACGTTCCGAGGCTGCTGGGGTGTCATGCCCCGAGCGATGCGGAAGGAACCCGGTACGCGTGACGCGTTTATATCATTCATGTCACTCAGAGCATAAGGAATTTGACATCAAGACAGAGTGCGCAAAAGACAAGAATAATAATAACAACCAGGATTAAATTCCCACAATTTATTACCAAAATATCTTAATGACAATTCTAAAATAACCAAATAAGTCTTCCAAGCCCCAACATAGTTCCAGACACTTGACCCAAATAAGGAAAGATACAATGACAAGGGACTCAAGAAAACAAAAAGGACTCAACAAGTGACAGCTCGACGATCTGGGTGGCTCTACGCTCTTCACTCGGTCTCATGCCCATCCGAATGGTCCTCGCTATCCGAGTTACCTGAAAAGTGGAGAAAAACTTGGTGAGCGAACGCTCAGTAAGAATTATATCTCAAGATCGAGCAATCTTTAAGTAAATTACATGTTACGTGCAATGCAAGTTTAGCTATGCATGATGAACGATCAGGATAACAGGAACTTAAAGATGAATCATTCATGATTTTCAAGATAACAACAAGAGAACTATCCAGAATTCGCACTGTATTTAGGGGAGATAATATCAACTGTTCAAGCAAGTAATATCAAGTTAATGTCACTAGAATTTAACTATTTCAATCAAGCAAGTACTCGCCCGTTCCGGGCCACGCAAGTCAAGTCACGTCAAGTCAAGTCAAGTATTGGTTCAAGAGAGAGTGGAAATGTCGTTGATGAATCAAGCAAGTCATGCACTTCGATGCAATGCCACACCGTGGTCAATCAACTCCCATGGGCACAAGTACTTTCGGGTGCTCCTCTCAGGACCAGACCGGGCCACATTAACGCCATGCATTGAGTCGTGTAAAGTATCTCAGATATCCACTATAGTTGTAGCCAATAGAATTCCATGGTATAAGCTAAAGTAGGATGACAATGTAGATTCACGGAATTTAAAGAGTTCAAGGACCAAATGTTACGAAGAGATGGACTGTAATTGAAATCCGCGCAAAACACATGACAAGTTGGAAAAATTGGGTGGAACTGGCGCCCTCGTGGGGTGCCACAGATTCTAGAATTGGCGCCTTGGCAGAGGGGCGCCCATTCTGTAAATAGAACAGGAACAGAGGAATTGGCGTCTGCACAGAGGGGCGCCCATTCAATTAGTGGCTTCTGGCATGGTCGCCCATTCCAGAGCATAGGGAGATCTTCTCACAGAGGCCGGACAGCATCATGTGAGAGGCCAAATCGTCACGTTTCTCTAGAGGGACGTGACATTCAATGGTTCCAGGGTTTTTAAGGTACAACTTGCTCGACTGCCTTAAGGGAATCCAAGGCTAGCATAGACTTACGGAGGTCCCAATGATGAAATCGTCAGTCCGAAGGAAGGAGTATCCCGCGAAGGGCTCAAACATCACCGAGAGTTGTGGAGTGTACTAGAATTGTCGTGAAATGTGGGACTGCATCTACGGACTGAGACACAGTGCCAAATAGACCCGCGGTGTGGGCCAGGAACTCGAGGGAAAACTAGAAATCAGGGAATTGGCGCCCTCTCAAGAGGGTCATCAATTCCTGAATTGGCTCCCTATCAGAGGTCGCCCATTCACAAAATCTCAGGGTTCACGGTTCAGGCCCTAGAATTGGCACCCTTGCACTGGGTTGACCAGTCAACAGAAATGGGCGCCCTCACTGGGAGGCACCCATTCTTTCTTGTTTTTATATATATTTTTTGTCATCACAGAACGTCATTCTGTAGGGTTGGGCATAACTGATACAATGCAGGCTGAACAATAAAGATTTCTGGCATGAAAATTTGCATCATGTGAAGAGGATTACGTAGGGCATATGATCATGTTTATAGATTATTGTCATGTCAAGTTATAGGCTTTTAAATCATGGTTAATATTAAACTATGCAGGATAGAAAAATGGCGCCTCACAGGGTGGTCATCCATTAAATTAGTGTCCCTGGACAGAAGCTAATTTTCAAGCAGGCAAAACGTGTGAGGTGAACACACGTACGATGAGGAAAACTCAAAAGAACAGAAGCGTACAGGATATATGAAATCAAGGCCACACTACTCATGCTTGCAGCCGATATTTTACTACGAGTTTGGCTTAATCTTGAGAACACCTATCTCTTTAGTGAAGAACAGAAGTTAGGGTAGCAGGAAAAAGGATGCAACAACCGCAGCAATTGCAACAGCAGGAACTGGGAAGGAAAAGGCAGCAGCAGTAGGAGGATGCCTTCACGTAGGGGGAAGAAGATGAGGTGATTGGCTTCTTCACGTAGCAGCAGTCGGAGCGACAATAGCCTTTATTCGTTCGATAGGGAGGTTTGTTTATGGGGATGGAAAACCCTAGAGGGGTCGATTGCCATCGAGAGCAAGTTTTAAAACCTTGCTATACGTTTTCCATCCCTTTTCAACAATGTCAGCCGCCTGCCATGTTTTGGTTTTAAAACCCTAAAGCTATTACCCCATGTTTGACCGTTTACGGGTTGACTATCCCATAGGAGCTCTCCGTGTCGAGCCGAGGTCACTCTAGTGGCCGTGTTGTTACTGGTCGAGTCGGGTCCATTTTATGTAGTGACGTCTCCTCGTGTCCGTCCCGCATCAACGTCTTGCTCCCTCTCAGTAACGAGGCCATGTCGACTGCTCGACTCGAGCCATGATCGACCCTCATCCAGATATCGGACCGATGCATCCCCTCAGTCGCCCAGTCAGCCACAAGCCCCCATTCGACACCACGGTCACGACCCACGTCACGGGAGGAACCCTCTGTGAAACACACATGTACTCATACGTCACGCATCGACCCAGGGACCAACTAGCACATCGAAATTGTCCTGAGGCATGCCCCTATTGTAGCCGGGCTGTCACGGCCTGCCTATAAGTATATATACATCTCAGTGTTACACCGCCAGGTGGACGTATGCTCTCGCATCCACATTCGGGCGTCCAGCTACCCTCTGTGTCACCTAGTGTGAACACCTAGCACCCTTCACCCCCAACCAACACGACCCAGTCTGAGACAAACCTATAGTTGCAAAGTACTCTCGGGTCTTCATCCAGGGCTTCAGGAATACGGACTCCGCTTCGGCATGGAACGAAGGTTTTTAGATTCAATCCGATGTAAATAAACACTGACTGCTTGCGGTTAGTGGGGAAAGATGTCCGGTACATGACTCCCCACAGTTGCCTACGCACTCGCACCCACGAAACCATTCTTCCCTCCACGTGTCGCTCATCCCCCCAGTCTACATGCCGCACCCTGGCGGCGCATCCCCAGTTAAACGCTCGATTCCACGGGTGATTGTCGAGAAATCGACTGGCACTCCCGCATCCCAGCCACATTTCCTATTAGCCCGAAAAACCACCCGTGTCACTCGGTCTCCCCTCGACTCTCCGTAAAAGGCGAGTGCACGGTGCCTCCTTGAGGCAGATCCGATCATGAGAGGGGGTGCCCGAGGCCCATTAACCTCTGGCATCCCTCCTGTGGCTATGTCCTATCCCTCACCCCGGTCACCATACACACCGGCCCCGGTGGAACCCTCCCGGGGTGGAACAACCAGCCATTGGGTTCGGTCGACCAATTTACAATTTCGATCAACCGAATCCTGAGTGCGTCGATGCATGAGGTAGACCGAGTTGATGCGCCCATTTACTGACTTGCTAACTGCCTTCTGGTAGCTGCTCCTTGTTACCCTTTTCCCCATACCATGCATATATGTGTCCACATGCGCATGCCCACACCTGAATGCATGCTCCCTCATACATCTATGTGCGAAAGAAATGATAATAATAATGCAAGTAATAAACCCATGGAGCAAACTAATAAATGAAATTTCTATTAATAGGCTTGTCTGTATCTCCCCCTCTTTAATCCTCAAGATAGTTGAAAGAGAAGAAACAAAAAAGAAGAAGAAAAAGAGAAAATGATGAGACTAAAATAAAGGATATATGAATTTAATCACCTGAAACACAAGCTTAGATAGGTGAAGAATGAAAGAAATTAGAACAGAGAGCAAGCAGCTAGTAGGCCCATGCACTGCTAGAAGAACGCATTGACTCGACGACCACATTGCGTCGATGCAACGAAGCTAGACACTGGCCCGAGATTCCCCCCCGCGTCGACGCAATGCACTGCTACGGCGATGCTGTAGTGTACTAAACCAGCCTTACAGCACCCCAGCGTCAACACAGTGTATTGCTGTGTCAACGTAACTATGCACTGGGTATAGATGCCTAATTTCGGACATCCCGCGGGCCTTGTCTAGCCACCATAGAAGTGACACTTTCTTCTTCGTTGACTGAGAGTGTGGGGTCCCATCATTTTTAGGTAGTCTCCACCCTGTCCCTTCGCGGATCCAATTGAGATTCTATATACATATTTTCTTTGATCTCTAGGTGGCCAAGGTGTTAGCCACCCACACCCTCAAGAAGGCCACACTCCTGGCCACCCTCTTCCCCTAGAAGGACACTAGGATGGCCGCCCAGCTTGCTAGAAGGCCAGGGTGCTGGCCGCCCTCACCTATCAAGAAGGCCACCTTGTTGGCCACCTAGGCCCTTAGAATGCCAAAGAGTTGGCCGCCCACACCTCAAGGTGGCCACACAGTTGGCCGCCCAGCTCTTTTGGATGGCCAGTGACTTGGACACCTCCTGTCAATCGCCCGTCAACTCCACGATCTGCCCACTCTGGGCACGTACTCTAAAACTACTCCCATTGGGGGGGTTCGAGACTCATGTAGCCTCACACGCACTCTATTTTCGAATGGTTTTCATGGAGGGACATCTCCCACATACAAGAGGCTCGCTTCGAGCAATCTCACGAGGGTTGGACATTTCGAGGGGAGGAGGTTCTATCAATTTGGTGAGCCAGAGAGAGCTGTGAGGACGAGAGCAACCTTCCCGACCTTCCTTTAGAAGTAGAACCCAAAGTCGAGCTCCGCCACGGGAGAGAGCTTCATCCGCGTTGAAGGCGGCAATCGACATGGCCGCTCACCATGTTTGAACGGCCACCTGCTTGGCCGCCCTCTGTTGGTCGATGGGCAAACCCCATCTTTTTTCCTTCCTTCCCATAGTTTGCTGCATTTCCGTTTGTTCTACTACATTCATGCATGATAGACTTACCTAGATCCTACTTTTGAAGAGGTTTTCCAATCTAAAGCATAGGGAAGGCGGATGGTCAAAAGTCTCAACTATCCCCCTTTTCGCCCCCCTTCTGGTACGATCACCGTCGTTTGCATGTTTTCCCTTTTGGTTTGAACATATACTGCATTATCATAGTCTAATGGGTCTATTCTCTCTATTTGTTGGTTAATTTGTAGAAACTTTGTCATCGACTCGCAGAGCTCCTTGTTCTTCATCGGCGGAGAGCGAGGATAGGAAGAACCCATATCCTCCCGTTCCTAAGTCATTCACGATCATTCTATCCCTGTGAGGCTCAGGTATAAGTCTCTGGCGATCACACCATTTCTATTTTTCTAACCTATGCACTGTAGGTAGCAGTAGCATAGTTCAGAGGGAAGCATCACGACCGTACGCCGTCTCGCGCACCTACCTTTCCGACGCCTACACTGGGTCATGCCAGCGTTCACCCTACGTCGACTCAGCCTCTTCTCAATCAGGTCAAAAATTGGAAAAACACATGGGAAAAAACGCGGAACGCCTCCGAGCACCCGAAACGACCCTGTATCGCGCCGATCCGAACACGAAAGATGTCCGAAACGAAATTTCAGACACGACAGAGCATGACACTTCGAGAAAACAAATTCGAGACCCAAAAATATGGATCCGGAAGGATCCAGGTCGTTACAGCTTGGGGGGGCGTGACATCGGGAGGGGTTGACCCGTGCTACAAAGACAAAGTAAGCATCAACAGCAACAACAACAAGGATGAGTGGAGATAGGGAGACCAGTTTCAGTTTGTCACTAGAGGTAAAACAAGCTCTGGGTTTATGAGAGTGACGCACTGGCAAGGGATGGAGCAGACAGGTACTGGCTCGAGTGCGGAGCGGCTGACATTGGTTTAGAGTGGAGTAGGCAGGTATTGGCTCGAGTGTGAAGTGACTAACACTGGCTCGGTGTGGAGTAGGCAGGTATTGGCTTAGGTATTAGGTCCTTTCCATTGGTAAGGTGTGAGCCGAGTGCTGAGACAGACGGTAGTTTGACAGACGATGTCGAGACTAACAACCAGTTGAGAAAGTAATCAACTCGCTGAGGGATTTCATTGATGTTCACCGTGAAAGGCTTCATATGGGGCGTTGATATCCTGATTACAAGTCTTACAAAAGCCATGAGATAGTTCTATTATTTTGTCGATTCTTGGGTCTTTGCATAACCATGCAGGTGTTTCTGTCATTCTTAGATGGCAACTGTGGTGGGACTTGTGATTCGACTAGCTGTCATTTAAGGGGTGTTTGTGTAACATACCCTTGGTGTAGTGTTGAACATGAAGCCAACAATATCCTCACCCAGAGAGCTTGAGCACGTACAATACGAGCCAAGTGCTTGTTGTCGGTGAGCGTTGTTCATCTTTTGAGCACATGTTCTTGCGTGTTGTGACCTTTGGGCTCTTCAGGGAGATTTATAGGCCCAAAATTGGCCAAAGGGACACCTGGTCCAGTTGAGTCCCTGGCAGGGGGTGCCTAGACTGGTTGAAACCCTCAGGGGAGCTACCTGGATAGGTTGGAGTCCCCAAGGAGAGAACCTGGTCCGGTCGAGAGCTTAGTAGGGGGGGCTCGGTCTGGTTGGAGGTCCAAGGAGACCTGGACCGGTTGCAGACCCCAGAGGGACCACCTACACCAGTGGGGGCACCCAGGGGAGCACCCGGATCGGGTGGCATCCCCAAGGGAACCCACCTAGTCCAGGTGGTTGGAAAACCCCACTCGGACCGGGTGGCCCCCTAGTGGCCTCACCAAGACCGGGTGGGGTCCCTGGGGGCTGCACCAAGGTCAGGTGGGCCCTAGGAGGGCTCCACCCGATCCAGGGTGGCCTTAGGGGTGCAAAACCCCATAAGAGGGGCCCTCTGAGTGGCTTCTTCATAGTTTTGACACTCTCCGACTTCGTGGTAGACTTCCTGACTTCACGTGTGAACTCTGCCTACTTCACTTACTATTGGACCGGATTTGGAGCTTTGTGGATTTGCTCCCCTCCATGTCAGAATGCCATGGTAAGTATGAGAGAATCGTTTATTCATCACGAACTCATCCTTGCGCGTCGCGTGCAATGGTGGGGGCGCCCCGGACCTGGGTTCATAGCGTTGTCAGTGTAATGCCATGTTGTGAGTTGTATAGGATTGATTCTCATCTTTGGGCCTTGAATAATTCGAGAAAATAAGTGGGTGCAACAAATGCCCCCCACGGGAGGTCTATCAGAGTCGGGGACAATAGTAGGCTGTCCGTGTGGCTTGTGTTTTGATTTCTCCTGGCCTTCCTAGTGTTGTAGGAGTTATTTGTTTGTGGACTGACATTTGTTGTTGTCATTTTTTATCCTTTTGCAGTAGCTTGCATAGATGGCCCGCTTTGGAGGATATCTCAGGGCCTGGGGGGCAATGGACCGTGAGTCCCGGAGAGGCCCCATCGTCCGCCGTATAGAGAGGTCGATGCCTCTATTCAGCCCACCCACTATCACCCTAAAGAACTTCGAGACAGTGGACAGAGGGTTCTATTGGGTTGTTGAGGGACCCATTGCTGAGACCACTGAGAGTGAGGCTCAGGTTGAAGTGGCATACATCATGCATACAAGAGGTGTTTGGCAATATGACTGAATCGGAGGATACCCATGCCACCACTCGTTGGACCACCAGTTGTATGAGGTCTTGCTAAACTTTGTGCCCGATGGGATAGAGGCTAGCGACCCACTCATGTTGGAGGAGCATCACCGCTTAGAGTGTGCTATCTTGCACGATAAAGATAGCATGGCAAGTGTTTGCTTATTTGCCTACCCCATCTACCCGGACGTTTTTGCACGCCAAATGCAGTTTCCGAACATGGAGTGTCTGGGCTTTTTCAGCCAACATGAGAGCTTCAGGGTACAGACCCCATCCATGTCACCAGCGAGCTGGGATCTACATGGCCAGCACCAGGCCTCACACGAAGCAGTCTAAGGAATGGTATTGGCGCCATCTGGGTGAGAGTACGTCAAGGATGGGTACAACTACATTTGCATCCTTGATGGGATATTATGGCATACATTGTTAAGTTGGTATGATTGGTGGACAGTGATCTCGTCGCACCACTACCACCAAGGAGCTACGAAGTGGTTGATGGGCATCCTTAATTATTACAAGGCACTATTGGAGTTGGTTGGGATCCGTCATCCAGTGACGATGGCTCTTTATGGATACTCATGCCACATTGGATTGCTACAGGCATTGGCATAAAGGTTCAACTGGAGGTGGAATGCATTTGTCACAGTGGAGGGCGAGATAGCCTTGGACCTATGGGCATTTCACCGGATCTCAGGCTTGCCCATGGCAAGTCGTGCCTATGAGGAGGTGGCATTGGATGATCTTCATTGGAACCAGACCGACGGAGTAGGGGGATATGAGATACCACACTGCTACATGTACTTGGTGAAGACTTTGAGAGATTTGACATGGGCAGGCAAAGAGAAGCCAGTGCACACAGAGTCGGTGACACTGAAGGCATGGGTTCGTCACTTCTATGACCAGCCTTTCTGCTTGTTTGAGGAGTTTGCCAAAGAAGGGGCTGCAGGCGCTGGATTGTCGAACCTTTGCGGCACCTCTGGCCGATGAAACTCATACTTATACCAACATTCCAATTTAGGAACTCTGGAAATCCCGTCACGTGGTGGAGTGACTCCCCCATCCTTTCCTTGAAAGGGTGGGCGCTCTCTTGCGATATAAATACGGGTGTATTTTTATGAGAACTACCAAATTGCTGCAAGCCATTACAAAATGAAGAAATGGAGATAGGGATCCAATGCATTTCAGAAAAGAGAATTTTTCATTACAAAAAGGGACAATTACTATTGAGGCCCTTAAAAGGGACACATTATAAGGCATGGAACGACTAAGGTCGCCGGAAGATGTCCTCAAAATCAAGGAGTCTGACACTTGGAGCCGCTCCCAATTCGTGAAGATGAGCTTCTTCCTCTGGAAGGCGAGCTACTTTGTCCTGAAGTGATGCCACTCGTCCTTCTAGCAAGGCAATCTCTTCAGCACTCTGAGATCGTGTCACCTCTACTAGTGGCAGTTCAGCCTCAATAGCATTCAATTCTGCCCATAGCTAATCCATCCAGCTACATAAGAGTTGCGCACGAGTAGATGAAGTTTCCAGCTAGCTCCTATGCCGTTGAAGATCAGAATTCAGCGTCTCTAGCCCTGATCGACAATCGGCTCTCTATAATTTAAGGGCTGTCAGCTTATCCTTTGCAATACGCCCCAGAAAATCTCAGCGATTCACAAATTTCACCAATAATAGCACCCGCTGGGTCCATATCCCTAAGGGGCAGCCTAGCTTTGTAGTCCAATTGTCAGCCGCTCAGCCACTTCTTTCAGTTGTAGATAAGTTAGTGTTGGCTAAGATTCTACTACTCGGTGCAGCATTTCCAAACTTTGCCAAATGAAGTCCTCTGATGATGTGAAAATAAGAGAAGCTACTAGAGTTACATCAAAGGTAACTTCACTGTCGATGGCTGCCCATAAGCCAATGTCTGTCTCAGAATAAGAGGATGGAATGGTCGTCGGGGTTGATGAAACAGGCACTTCAGCAGCTTGCTCTTGAGCTATTGTCTCTTCTGCTACAAGACTCTCAGAAATTACTTCCTGTGGAAGTGCTGGCAGTGGCAGAGGCTCCGGTTCTGTAGCTTGCACAGATGGAGTTGGGAGCTCGGGCGCGATGGTCATTACAGCCGCTGGAACAAAGGTAGAACCTCTGGATGGATCCACTTCAGCCCTCAGCTTTGAAGCTCGCACCGGAGCAGAACTCTCCCCCAATGAGCTCAGCTCAAGTGGTGGTACTTCGACTGTCGGTTGTATCCTTACTGGCACAAGACGAAGTACAGCAACTGCCTCTGGAGGGGCCATGGTTGCAGGAGGTGGTACGTCTGAAGCCTCCGATAAAATAATGGCGTCTGAAGTCGGTGTCAACAAATGATCAGTACCGACAGGTTCCTGGAACACAATTCCAATAAGCACCCAGGGTGACAAAATAAATGAAAGACTATGCTACTCGGCAAAAAGAGGAGGGCAGAACTTACCCTGATCATGGAATCCATCTCCTCAGAGGCCTGTACAGAGGATGATAATTCCGCAATTGAGGCAATAAAGGGAGAGATTATCTCCTCTTCCATGTCGATGCCGGCAAACTCCTCTTGCAAAGTTCCCTCAGATGATGGTGCTAGCAACTTCGGAGGGCTAAATATCGAAGAACTACTCAACAATGCAGGAGGCGTCGCTACCCCTTCGCTGACGGTCTCATATGCTTCCTCCTTCCCTTCAGAAGAACCATAGTCTACTTCTTCATCAGAAGAGGAAGCAGAACTACTGGAAGAAATATCTATACTAGGCTTAGGCTGGCTCGCTACTTCTGCTGCCTTTCGAGTTGCTGAGCGGGTGATTATACGTCGCAAGGGGATAGTACCCTTCTTCAATGCAGTCTTATGCCCCACCTGCGATAGAGGGACATCTGCAGCCGGTGCCCCAAACTCGGTGCTGACTACTTCGGCCACTACAGCGCAAAGATATACATAAAGTGGGGTCAAGAGGTTATCAAAGAAGGAGAAAGAGTGAGAAGAGTGAGGTCACTTAGCTTACCCTTGGATTCACTGGCCAGTGTAGGTGAAGGCAGTCTGATATCCTCCTAAATAACAAAGGATTCTCTCTCTATGCCCGCTGCTGCTTTTGCAACTTCCTCAGTAGTCGCAACAGCGGTAACTACTTCTTGAGCCACTGCCAAGCAAAGGAAATGTCAAGATAAAAATGAGGTCCCCTAAAGGGAATAATTCTGTAATTTGCAAAAAAAAGTAATATCACCTCCGATAGCTTGCTGGGCAGCCTCCTGCTGAGCGGCGAACTCTTCATATGATGGCATGAGGCGCAAGGGAATCCCAAGCGCATCAGATGTAGAGGATGATTGCTTTGATAGGGCTTTTCGAGCCTTCTTTGCTTGCCCCAAGGCAACATTCATTGAAGAAGCTGCCCTCTTTTTCCCAGGAGGAAATGGAGTCATGGTTGGTGTTGGTACAGGAGTGTTAAAATATTTTGGCTTCTGAGCCTGGGAAATACCATGGAGAAAGCATATCATTGTAAAGAGGATCGAGCAATGAAACAAATACCATGTCAACCGGTGAAAGTCATACTTGTCAGGCCATTGTAAAAAGAAGAGAGGGGCCAATATTGATAAGCCACCTCCTTGTTACGGGATGCCGCTTCCCAAACAAGCCAGCAAATGTCACCAATTTTCTTGCACTTTTCAACCAGATCAACCAAGTCTACATGGCCGCGGGAGGCAAGACAATGGTACAAGCTGAGGTGGTCAATACCCCAGCCATCCGCATATTGAAAATATACGAATAGGGGCTTATCTAGAATGCTCGCTATAGGACTATCAAGAGTCAGCCCATGAATATTCATCAGAATGAACAACCAAGATGTTTGCTGATAGTACGTCGGGATTCTGTCCTCCTTCCAGACAAACGCCCGATATGGGAAGAAGCGGTTGGTCTCACACTTCCAAGAAGCTACTCTGGGGAGTGGTTCCTTGATTGGAAAAGGGTATTGCGGGGCCTCCAGGTGAGCGTCACCAACCTGGCATAAATGTTCCAAATTCTTCATGATGATGTCTTCATTTATGTCAGCAAACATAGGGGTCAACTATTTGGCTACATCTTCTCGGACTTGTTCCGATGTAAAATAACATCGACGTCGGTCGGTGGGGAAAGGTCCTAGTACACGAACCCTAAATCGTCTGATAAATCCGAAAAGCGTGGAATTAACAAATCTATGCATCCGATAAAATGGACGCCCAAAAATTCCATGTGAAACACCGACCTTGAATATCCCATCCGTGTTGCCAAATTGAATAGCCCATATGACCCAACCCCAACCGAGCATATTCGGTTATCAAAGTGGCCCTATGTGAAATCTCTTCTCTTGGAACCCTTCAGGACAACGTGGAGATTCAATGCAACATTCCTTGCTCTCTAGTGCCACCCATTCAAAATCCTGCATGTGAGGGACTGCGCAACTGCGGGCCAACGGGAATCCCTATCACATGGCACTGGCTGTCACTGCCCATTCGATGGCGAGGAGTTATTTTCTAAATTTCCTTTTCTTACTTTTTATCTCTTTTTTTCCTGCACCAGACTATTGATCCCCATGATTTTAGGGTGCTGAAGGCATCTAGCAGACTTCCATGCTTATTTTTTTAACCATCAGGTGTCCACTTGTGTGATCTAATGGTTAGAAAATGGGTAATAGGAAATTCTCCTGTTACCTTGTAATAGAAAATCATCCTGTTACCTGGTAATAGAAAATCCATGTCATATATATATATTTCAGTTGAGGAGAGAAATTTAGAATCATTTATATTGCTGTCATCGTCCTGACTTGTGGTGACAATGCCAATATGTGGTTTGATCCATGGGTGAATGATAAGAGTATTTTTCAACTTTATGGAGACTGGGTCAGGCAAGACTTGGGGCTTCCAAAATCAACAAAGGTAGCACATTTCGTAAAGGTGCTTGGACCCTCCCAATTCCAATATCCCCCGTGATGTTTGCACTTTGGCCTGTTATCACCAATATTCTCATATCAGGAGCTAGCTCAGATATGATTGGGTGGACTCGTGATAATGGAAAATTCTCTTCGAAAGGGGCCTGGAATATTATCAGAACTCAACAGTCAAAAGGATCCCAATCACAAATGGGTATGGAGCAAGCCTATGCCCAAAGATTCTCCCTCTACACATGGCAAGCTATAATTCGGAGACTCCCTACATTGGATAATATGAAACAGAAAGGTTTCTGTTTCCAGAACTGGTGCATTCTTTGTAAATCAGAGGATGAAACCACTGACCGCCTTTATTTTGCTTGCACATACTCTAAATGGAGATGGCAGCAAATTTTGATTAGATTGGAGATCAGAGGACATCCATCAAACACATTGCAGAATGAGATACAACATGTGCATAGTACAGTGTGAAACAAAGGTCATCTTACCAAGCTGACCAGGCTAGCTTTCAGGTGCACAATATGGAGAATATGGAAGCAGAGTGTACACGAACCTTTGAGGACTGCAGCACCTCACAGATGCAGCTGCTACTTCTCATTGCTGACATGAGAGACTGCATGGAAGCATACACTCTCCCAAAGACACCAAAAGGAAGGGTCAAGAAAATTCTCTCTAGTTTTCACATTACCCCTAAGATTAGATGCTAATGCATACTGTTTTCTGATTAGCAGTTTGTGCATTATTTATTTCATTGGCTAGAATCCTTGTCATGTGAGGTCATAGTCAGTCATGCCAATCGATCATAGTCCATGGCCTGTGTGGACATGGTCAAAGCTTATGCATATTGTCCATTCATTAATTCATCTATTACGTATTACCTACCAAAAAAATAAAATGCCAGTATTTGAAGATGGTTTGACACTAGCACCACATCGTTTCCTTTTCCCTTCATGGGATGAATGTTTGCCAATTGAGAGAGGTTCATTAGTATATGTTGTTTTAGCCGTGGACCATCTCCCCCATATTCCGAACCATTGTTGCTTTCTCCCTTTTTCCTGTATTTTTCTTCTTTTCTCCAGCTATGCCGTGTAGGAGTGAAGTTAGTTGAACATTGTGGAGATTCAGAACAAAGGACTTCAATTGCCATAGGCATAACATTTCCACCATCATCATTTCTTGTTTGGGGGAGAGTTGAGTGAATCAATCCAGTGAAAGGGGGTTCAATTACCAGATGTTCCACTGAGAGGGGACATTACTTGTTTATTGCTTTTCTGAATGTGCAGCTCTGGTGAAAAAAATGGCTCTATTAACAGGAAAATTTTATTGTGAAGTAGGAGGGACTAGAGGAAGCCTGATGCCGATTGCAGAGCACAACTTCATGATTGATCCTTACATCACAGCGATCTGTGATTATGAAATTAGAGAAAGGAGGGGATGGGAAGGAAAGGGGAACAATGACAGGGGGGACATGATGGGAGTGATGATGGAGTAATGGAAAGTGGATTTGTTTTCCCCTAACCCTCTTCATGTTAATAATTCATTACAGAAGGTTAACATGACATTCCTGTATTTTATTTTCATTGCAAATCACACATGCAATGGAAAATGGAAGGCTTTGTTTGCATGAAATCTCCCCTCCACCCCCTAAGAGTACGAGAAAATAGTGTTTCTTTTCTTTACCGTTTGACCTGGCTTAATGACATGCATTTGTTCGTTATGCATGGATGAACATATCAGAATAATAAGTTAATTTATCTCTTCATTTTCAAGTTTAGCTGCAACCTCAACCATTAAAATTACTTCATCGCAAGCTGAAATGTCTCCTGCAGATTGAAGCCACATGTCATATAGATGAAAGGAAACTTGAATTCTTATTTAATTCTTTTCCTTAAATTGTCACAGTTTTTATCCTTTTCTTCATCTGCAGCTGGTGGTTTGGGGCATGGTGTGGCACATGCTGTCTTTTTTTGTCTTAGCCTCTTGACACCTGCATTTGGTCCAGCAACATTTTATGTTGACAGATGCTCACAGATGCCATTTTTCCTAGTCTCTGGTGAGGCTTCCTTACAGGCTTATCATAGTCATTAGATGTCTACATGTGGAAAAGAGAGAGCACTTCGGAATAAAATTGCTTCCATCTCCATCCAAGAAGTTTTCCCTTTTCTTTGATGTGGCCTGTTTCCTTTAACTTGCTTTGTCCATGCGGATCTGCTTTCAGCAATTTCATGATGGCGTTTAATTTTAGCTTATTGAGTAGCTTCATAAGTTGATTTTGAAGACTCCAATCACATCAGGGCCCACGGTACTCGATCTCTCAACCACCCGAGTTACAACGGTGCCCCCGGCACCCGACTGTCGGGTCCAGACAGCGTCGGGCTACTCTAGCCCCAGCAATGGCCAACAACTCTAGTCTTGCCGGTGCCAACAGCAGCCTACTACCCTACTACTCTAGTCTTAATGGTGCCCCGCGGCACTCGATTGCCTAGCTATCCCGGTCACTATGGTGCCTACTGCACCTGAACATTCAGCTACAACGGTGCCCATGGCACCCGACCGTTCAGTCCTAACATAAGAAGAAGGAAGTGTGAGGCCCTTGCACCCTGGCCGACCTGGGAGCAAGGAAGGAATGGATCCACGCATCCCACTATTTCTCTAATAACGCGACACATATCTTTACTGCGTTCATCAAGAACGTGGCCACAAGTAGCACTGCATTAGTAACCAGGCCCCTCCTTCGGCCTTCGTTCAAGTCCTGAGCCCCAGCAGCCCTCAGGCTCTTCAGTCTCGACGGTGTTCATTGCACCTGGTCATTCTATCGATGATATCTAGGGTACCCAACTCTCCCAATTTCAACAGTGCCTGGTCACTCCAATCACAGTAGTGCTTAGGGCACCCGATTGCTCCAGTCATCACCATGCCAAGGGCACCAAACTACTCCAGTCAAAGCAAGGCCTACGGCCTCAATGGCTCCAGTCACAACGGTGCCTACGGCACTCGGCCATTCCAAGCTCGACGGCTTTTGGTTGCTCCAGCTAGGGTGATACTCACGCCGTTCGACCGCTCCTGTCTCAACAATGCTCGGCCACCCTCATCTCAACGATGCCTGGCCGCTCCAGTCTCAGGTGGTGCCAGCACCACTCGATCGCCTCAATCTTAGTGACGTCCAACTGCTCCAGTACAGCGGTGCCCACGGCACACCCAACTTCCCCGATTTTTGACACTATCTCACAACGGGAATATATTGTGATGCCCCTCGGGCGATAGCCTACTGAGTCACAGGTCCTTTGACAGACACTATGTATGAATGCGGAACTACCTGCACAATAACGCAATGACCCGGGGACTGTCATAAATGACGGAATTATCCCGTGGTTTGCAAGCATTTGTAATCAGACTTTCATGGCCCCATATAAACGCCTTTCATGGCACATAGTTATGTAGCCCAATCAGGGAACGGATCTCCATCCTCGTTGGAACCAGTCTCTCTACCCCCAGTTATCCCTACTGTGTTGTTGTTGCCCTGTCACTATTGCACGGTCTAAGCCCTCCCGACGTCGCGGCTCCCAGGGTCCCTGACTTCTCTTCAGCAGTAGAAACAAAGGTGCTCGGGCTCCGCTAGATGCAAAATAAACACTGATTGCTTGCGATCAATGGGGAAGACGTCCAGTGCACGAGCTCCTACAATCACCTACACTCGTACGAGCGGAACCACTCTCTCTCCATTGGGTGCACAACATTTCATGCTCACGTGCCGTGCCCTGGTGGTGCATCCCCTGTCAAACACTTGGTTCCACTGGTGATCATCGAGAAATCGACTGGCATGCCCGCATTCCATCCAGCCATCTCTGTCCCAGTCTTCTAGAGCAATCAACTATACACCATTCCTTCCTGTGCGTTCTTGTTGTTCTTTTCACCCTCCTTTCAATACCCCCGAAACTCTTGTGTGCCAAGTCGACCAATCTCGGCCTTCCGTAAAAGGTGAGTGTGCATCCCTGCCGTGAGGAAAAATAGAAGGGATTTCCCCGCGCGCGTAAACATACATATATTGTTCTCACTAGATTTTCACTAGTTCAACTTAGACCCAAATATCGAAAGAACTGCACACGGATCCAATCCAACCTAGACAGATAGATTATTGGAATCTAAGTTGTTGCGTATGTTACACTTGAATTTGTGTTGTGGGGAATCGAGGGAGGAAGCCAAGGTAGTAGACAACAATGTCGAATGAGTGGGCCGAGCATTAAGCGATCATGAATGTTAGTGGAGTCTACTGAGCATCAGAGCTAATTCTCCTACACTAGAATAGAAGTTCTCTTTGGGAGTAGTTAAGTTCCCTTGGAAAATTCTTTGATGCTTAAGATAGCACTAAATGCAGAAATTCAAGAAAGGGAGACTACTTTGGTACCGTGAATGAATATTGAGCATTGTTGTTGCGTACATTGAGAAGATCACTGGAACCAACCTTAAATAGGTGAAGAGTCCAATTCATTGCATGATTATCCTTTCACGGAGACCATGTGATCATGGAGATAAGGCAAGTTGTGCTTGGAGAACCTCCTGGGTGGGGGTAGGAAAGCATAATTTGGGTAACGTGTAGGGATCATGGGATTACTTGTCTTGGTAATATGTGCACTATCCGCGTGGAAATGTGTAATTAAAGAAGGATTTCCCTGATAGTGTGATTATGATTCACTGACGTCATTACTTGTGTTAACTCCTATAAATTAATTTCACCAATTTTTGTGATAACAGAATCATTAAAAAAAGGGATAGGCAACTAAAACAAGAAGAAAAGGAAATGCATAAAAAAGTGAAGAAATATGACTAAGTCAACATAGACGCACACTTAGGCGAACTTAAGATAACTTGGGCACTGAAATACTCCGTCTATCATGAACAGTTCGCCTATCTTCCTAACTTAGACATTGGCTTAACGACCTTCGCTTATCTTACCCATTCGCCTATCTTATTATCATAGACACTACGATCTCACTTAGGCGATACTAAGTTCACTAAGGTGTTGAATTGCCTATCTGATATATCGCCTATCTCATCCTTTTACTTTGTCTATCTCAAACCAAACAAACTAAGGCATATAGACGCACAACACTCCACTTATCTTCACATAGATGCTCAAATCACTTAGTCGGCTATCGAACTTAGTCACACACATAGTCGCTTGCATATCGCCTATCTTTCTAAAGTCTCAAATAACTTAGGCGCTGATCTAATAGTCAGTTGTATATCGCCTATCATTCACTTTGACTATCACAATAAATTCCACATAGGCACTAGAATCTTAATAAATTAAAAACATCACCTATCTTATTTGAATCAGCTATCTTACACAGCTATCTATCTAATTACATTTTCTCTATTATTTATGATAGTTGCAGCATAGATCTATATCAAATTTAATGTGAAATAGTTGACATTTGCTCATCATTTTGTGAAATAGGTGGCATACTCAAATAATACAATGATTTCATGAAATAGCTACCTTTCATTCATTGAAGACGAACATTGAAAGAGTTTTCAACATATGTTAGGGGACCACAAAATAATGAAAACAGAAAAAAAATATCACCTCCTAAGCCTAATTCTGAGGAGAGAGAAAGTATTTCTAGAGAGAGAAGGAGACTTACCTTCGAAAATCTCTTGGAGAACATGGTCCTAGTTGAGTTTAGAAGCAATCTTTTAACACCAATCACTCTTGATCAATTATCTTCTTGCAACAATGAGCCTAGATTGAGAGAGGAGAGAGTGAGAGAGTGCGTGTGTGTGTGAGAGAGAGAGAGTGAGAGAGATGTGAAAGAGACTTGGAGAGAAAGAAGCTTAGGAGAGTATAAGAGAAGTGAAAGGGTGTGTGTGAGAGAGTGAAATCCCGGTCAAAAGGTCCCAAGGACCAAAGACCTTTGGTTGGCTTTCCCCCCAAAATCCTTTTTTTTTTGAAATTCAAATGGGACAAGGGCGGGATCGCTTGGGATCGCCCAGAACCGCCTGGGAGCGGCTGATCCCTGGCCGATCTGGCCCGATCCCGCCGATCCCGGGGGTGGATCGGTTTATCTTGGATCGGGATCGGATCGGTTTGCCTGGAAACCGATCGGATCGGCCGATCTGATCCGATCCAGCGAACCATGCCTGAAAGTCAAGCTACTTGTACGGAGAATCACACATGGTCGTCTGCCGAGTTGTGATAGGCTAGCCTCTTTCATGCCATGTATCATACCTTTGTGTAGTCTTTGTGGTGAGGAGGAGGAGACTATGGACCACGTCTTCACAGGTTGTTCCTTCTCTAAGGAAGTATGAACACAAGTTTTGCTTAAGGTGCATGGGGGACCCTTGTTACAAGATAATGTGCAACAACTGCTAAACAAATAGCACAGAAGATGGAGCATGAAGGGGGAAGGCTAATCTGGTGGATCAGACTACATGCGACACTGTGGGCACTATGGGGAGAAAGAAATGGCATGATTTTCAAAGGGAAGCTAGGGTGTCAGATAGAGTTGTCTCTTTTATTGTGGGGAAAATGAGAGAGTGGGCGTTGACTCTATGTAATGTGGACTCGCATAATTCTTCTTTTGACTTATTGGGGGACTAGTGGGTGACACATCCTCTTGATGTGCAGTTTTTTTTAAGGGATCTTTTGGTTATTCACTATCTACACTTGTACATCCTTCTCTTTTTACTTTTATACAAATTAGTGGTACCAACCACTTTCAATAAAAAGGTGAGGTGGCTGGCCGGCCTCTCCTTTTATAGAAGGTGAGCGATGTTTCCTCCTTGAGGAGGCAGAACTGCTACCACAAATGGGCCTATGTAAGACCCATTTATGGCTGGCCTGAATGGTCAACCCATTAAGCTGCCTGTTAAATTAGGTCAAATAAGTCAGCTTAAGGTTTAATAAACGCAAACATTTTGAGCAGAATGTGGAGCGAGAGTTGAAACCTATGGTTTGATTAGGGGGTTCCAACCGGTGCCGTGAGGATAGTACATTTCTCGCCTTCAGTATGATGACGACCCCATTTTCTTCGCGGCGGAAGGTGAGGTGCAGTTGTACACCATTAGGCTGATGCTGGAGCTTCTATAGGAGGTTTTAGTGGCCTTAAGGTGAACTTTGAGAAGACCCATGTCCTGGGCATATGGGGCAGAGAGCTGTCAGAAGAGCTGCTGCTATTCTAGGGTGTTAGATAGGTGAGCTCCCCATCACTTGGGCCTCCAGTTGTCTCCTCATAGTACAAGGTGCAAGGATTGGCAGGGTGTGGGGCAGAGATTTCAGTCCAGCTAGCAGGGTGGAAAGAGAAGCTTCTCTCATATGGGGGGCGGCTTGTGCTTTGCAAGTCTGTCCTTGACAGTCTCTATATCTACTTTATATTCACATTCCAAATCCCTATTTCGGTGGTGAGGAAGCTTCTAAGCAAGATTCTTTTGGCATGGCTGCGTGGAAAGGGGTAGAGGGTGGCATGATATTGCTTGGGGGAGAATCTGTGAAAGTAAGCATGTGGGAGGGCTCGGTATCAAGAATATCAGGGATTTCAATCTTGCTTTACAAAGCAAATGACTATGGAGGCTTGGTAGAGAGGAAGAAGGTCTGTAGGCTTCAGTCATACAGCAGAGATAGAATTTGGGACCTTCCTGTCCCATCCATCTCATATATGGAGGGGTATCTTGAAAAGCGTAGACATCATCAGAGCTGGAGTTAGAGTAAACGTGGGTGATGGACAGAAATGCTTTTTGGATGACAAATGGCGCAATGATAGCGTTAGAGAGAGATTTCCCCAGCTGTATGCAATCTCTTTGTAGCCCTTGGCAGTGGTGGCTCAACTCTTCGAGCGACAACCGAGGGGGGGTTTGGACCTCCACTTTTAGAAGACATCTGTGAGAGGAGATTGTTCTGCTTGAGGCATTGCTCTCTTTGGTCCAGGAGCATACTATAGTTGAAGACAAGCAAGATGAGTGGAGATGGAGGAGGGGAAAGGATGGGCGATTCTCAGTTCAACCTATCAGGTCATTGCTGATGGCAGGGTGAGAGACCCATTGATGAGACAAATCTGGGATCCAAGAAGCCCCCTCAAGGTCAAGGTGTTGGTGTGGAGGATTTCTCATGGGAGACTACCAACCTATGCTAGATTTGCTGCATTTTTAGAGGGTATTCAAACCGCCTGCTACCTTTGTGGAGAAGAGGAAAACATAGATCACTTGTTCATTGGCTGTCAGTTTGCTCAAGAGGTCTGGCAACACGTACTGAACAAAGTCCAGTGTACCTTGCAGCATATGGACTCTATTTGCCAATTGCTGAGGGAGTGGCACAGGCAATGTCCCCTCAAGGGTTATAGGCGCATTTGGTGGCTGATCTTGCATGTCACATTGTGGGCCATTTGGGGAGAGAGAAACTGCAAAATCTTCAGAAAATTCGCATCGACTCCTGAAAGGGTCAGGGAAGTTGTTGGGGATAGGTCAAAGAATGGGCAAAATTGCTTTGTAATGTAGATACACACACTTCGTCTTTTTGGGGGAGGATAGGAGGACGATGACGAAAAAGAGGAGGGTAGGGACCCCGCCCACTTCGTATCCCCAGGAAAAGATTTAAAGCAGGGAAAAAACTAGCAAGGTATGTGGAAGACTCCGAAGGCTCCAGAATTTACGAAAGAAATGAAGGTTTTCAATTCAGATTAAGAAAAGTTAAAGAGGAGGGGAAATGACTGTTCGGACGTATTCCAACTAAGCCAAAATGGAGAAGTACAATAACTAAAAGAAGAAAAAGAAAATGACAAGCATTCCTTCAAGAGCTCGCCTCGATAGTAGTAGCATCGTCTAGCCCTTGATCCTAAACCTTGGACACACCCCCAGAGACGATTGCGAGAGGTGAGAGATTGTTAGTCAGGTCAACCAACGCCTTCTCTACCGATGGTTCGGCCCCAATAGCTCGCTTCTCTGTGCTCAGTGCCTCTTCATCGAGCTCCTTCTTGCCATCACTGGCCTCCGGTCTAAATGGGGTCAAGGGAGGATGCAGCGTCGGCATGGGGACACCCAGGCTATCGGTTGCGGCCTGAAAAGTAGCCGACTAGCCTTCCTAGAAGCCATGGTCTCTGGTCGGGCCTTAGACTTCGACGGCCACCACATTCAACTCATCTTGGTACTCCAAGGACGAGTAGTAGCATGCCACCGCCTCTAGGCCAATGGTGGTCATTGACGCGTGCAGGTTCTCAAACCTCACCTCTACCTCACGAGCTCTTTCTTCAACAATGTTCACCATGGCCCATAGCTTGGACAACTGAGCGTCCGCCATGTCAGCTCGCCTGGTCGCTTCCTGAAGGGACTCCTCCAGTGCTTGGGCTTGAACGTGGAAGGAGTCTCGATCTCGCACGGCATCCGCTAGGGCTCACTCCTATGACTCGAGCTATTCTCTGAGCTTGGCACACTAGTCCTCCTTCACCACTCGGAGTTCTCAAAGCTAAGCACATTGGGCCATCTAGCCCCTTCTGCACGGCCAGGCTGGCCATTTTTTTTTTTTTAATCAACACCAGCCCTCAGGAGTCTAAACCTGGTCGAGTGCACAAACTCCCCAGGGGGGAGATGTGTTCTCACTCCTCCAGGACGACACCTTGGCCATCACTTTTATTAATTTTTGGAGAAAGAAGAGGTTACAAATTTCAACGGGGCATACCCCGGACTATACAGGTTGCATATCAAAAGACAGCACAAGGAATGAAAAAAACTTACAATGGGGCTCCTAAAGAGCGAGACAATAGGGAGCAATCTCTATTTTAGAAACAAAAAAAGCCCCGGCTCCACAAAACACAACGACAAGTGACGAGCTGCAGCAAGGGCAGGGCCTCTTGAGCCTCAAAACCGAAAGGCTGGCATACCCATCCGGTCAACCCTGTATGCTCCCTTAACCAACCTTGGAAGATCATTCTCACTGGTATAGAAAGAAGGACCAGAGCCAGCACAAGCAAGAGACGCCAGAGAATCTGCCACTCGGTTACCCTCCCTAAATATATGCTGGATCGGGCAGTTAAATTGCTGTAGCAGCTGCAGTATCTTCTTCCACCATGGGATAGTCATCCAACTAGGAGCTTCTCTTTTTCTGATAGCTTGAATAAGAACAGCACAATCCGAAAAAATAGCACCCAGTTCAATATGGCACTGGTTGGCAAGGGCCAGCCCATCATACAAAGCCCTAGTCTCTGCAACTAAACTGTAACCACAACCATAGGAGAAAGCAAAAGCTACCAGCAGTCTCCCTGTAGGATATCTTATACATCCACCTCCCCCACTACGGCCGGGATTCCCTTTAGATGCTCCATCTATATGCAAGGAACAGCCCTGAATGGCCAAGTTACAGCCGACCTGAATAGGGTGTTTAACCACCACCCGGGGAAAGATATTGAAAGTGGCTAAACACCTCAGCTGAGCAGGAGACACTGGCTTAGAAAACCTACACTTGACCAAAGTCTGTGAGATGGAAATAAGAATATTCCTCTTAATGACAGCTAGATTGGCATCAATGCCATCAAATCTGGCTTTGCATCTACTCTTCCATATTTCCCAAAGCATCATAATGACTGCAAGAAGCCCAGAAAAGCTAAAGGCAGACTGAGGGTTGGAAACAGAGGTAATATTCCATAGACGGCCAATGATATTGTCACTAAGCCAGACCCCATTGCTGATGAGAGGGAGAACCCAATTCCATAGTCTTGAAGCCAAATCCCCAGAGATGAACAGGTGATCAGTGTCCTCTTGACTTGGGAGAGAGCAGCAATTACACTTTGAAGCCAGATGGATCCCACAGTTCATGACTCTACTATCCACAGGAACTGCTCGATGAATGAGCTTCCAGATAAACAGGGCAGCCCGAGGGGGAATGGCTGAGTGCCATAACTTGGCCCAATCTGGTCTCTTAGGGCCCTGTGGTCGAACCAAATTATATACAGACCTAACATGGAAGGAACCCTTCAAGGAGCCGGCCCAAACGCACTGATCTGCTTCACTGGACAAAAAAATACAAGACAGGACAGAATGATCACTAAGAAAGCACCTTGCAGGATGTAAAGGATCCTGCAAAACATCACTGACAGAGGCAGCAGGAGGGACTGTAGCTCCAGGGGAACGGTTCGTATAAAGAATCGGACCATCTCCAGTCCAGAAATCCCTCAGAAAGTCTATAGAGTTCCCATTACCAATGAACCACCTGCTTTGCATCAGAATGATATCTCTGGCCTGCCTGAACATTGCAGAAGGCATACCTGCAGGGAAAGGCTTAATACAGCTAGCAAAGTGGGATCTAAGAAACCGGCTTCGAGCATAAGAAGACCAAAAGGAGGACCCATGAAGGATATTCCACAGCATCTTAACTGCAAGGGAAATTTGTACTGAAGGAAGGTGTCTAATACCCAACCCCCCCTCTAATCGGGGTTTTTGGATATCATTCCAAGCCACCCAGTGTCGCCGATTAGTTTGTTGGTTCCCTTGCCAGAAGAAAATAGAGCACTGACTTTCAATAAAATGCAATACTTTCTTAGGTATAAAGCAGGCTGAAGCAAGATAGACTGGCATGCTGAGTAAAACAGAATTAATGAGCACCACTCTCCCCGCAGGGGACAAGAGCTTAGATTGCCATCCTTCCAAAGAACAAAGGAAAAGTGAGAAATACATGTGAAACTTTCCATGAGAAACAAGGTGGAAAACCTGATAAAACTTCCAACCCTTACCCGGGACAAACCCTCCCACACCTGTGGTGTCACTCGCAGGGGTTGGGGAAGGCAACGACTCCTCAACAACCAAGGAGCCCTCGGCCATAGCCCGGTCCCCTCCAGCAGCTATAGGCGGGGCAGGAAGCTCCTCTTGGTCACCTGCATCAGGAGCTAGCGCGCGCTTCTCCTCCACCATTGGCACTATATACAAGACCGAAGCGTCAATATTCTGCCAGATACTATAAGCAAATGCTAAAGAGAAAAGAGCCCTACACACCTACAGAAGTAGTCTCAGTCTCCGCAACCTCAGCGGATGAGGCCCCAGAGGACGAGAAACCTGAACTCTCCTTTGTCTCCATGACCAAACTACTACTGCCTGAGGAGTCTGTGGTCGTCTCCGATGAGTCCCCGGAGTTGGTGGAACTAGAAGCCCCTACAGACCAACAAAACAATGGGGTCAGCATACAACCTGATTTCACATAAAGAAAACAGTCCAGCCAAAGGCTTTAAACCAAAAAGCTCACTAGGCGAGGCACTCCCCTCAGAGATTCCCTCGATATCGATGATCTCCTCAGTCTCCTCAGTTAGAGCCATAGTCATAGGCTCTCCCCCTGCGGCTCCAGCCGTGTCACGAGGAAGCTCTCCCTCCTCCGGAGGGGATGAAGTACCTATGACCAACACTAGGAAAAGCTTAGCACTGCCAGGCGATATAAAAAAGCTCACCATAAGTGGCTAAGCTCCCAGTCACATACCTAAGGGTCCCATGGTAGAAGACCCAACTACCCCACCGTGCAGGCTGAGACGACAGCTGGCAAAGGAGGGAAGGGCGGCCTAACCGACGGCTGTGGTAGCGGCCAAGATGTGACTTCAGTAACAAGGGCAGCCAAGCCACCCACCACTCCTAGCTCGGCTTCAAAGGAGGGAAGCTCCACCGATGGCCCAGTACTGACTAGCTCATGGACCATCTCCAGGGTAGTGGCTGGGTCATCACCTGGGAAATGAGACAACAAGTCAGCAACCTCAGTCCACCAAACGCCAGATAAAAGGAGGACAATTATCCTTCTAGTGGCTCTGCACTTACCTGAGCCATCCCGGGTCGCCGCAAGTTCTTGCTCCTCAGTAGGGGCAGACACCTCATCTCTCACCTTGAGAGGGGTCATGGTCCCCGACGTCCCTGCCATCTATGTAGGGGAATACATGGCGATGTCAGCTGCCAAATATAAGCACAGCCACAAGCAAAGTATTCCCAGTCCCAGGGACCCCACCTGGCCTAATACCCTTAGGGCCCTTCCATGACTCAAAGTCAGGGAATGCCTCGATGTTGGGGCTAATCTCGTCCATCGTGCAAAGAACTGCATCGATGTCGATCTCGCACTCAATCTCGTCATCCAGCAAGGGACCGGTCTACTGGGGTGGCGAGAAAACCACCTCCGCCCCAGCCTCCAGTGGAGCTGTAAGAAAATCGGTCAAGTAACACGAACTTAATTAGCCATGTTGGCTAAACCAGCAAAGACAAAGAGTGAGTATGGCACTTACTCAAAATCGCATCCACCTCAATATGCTCGTCTATCTGGGGTCCTCGAGTGGACTCTCCAGCCTCCACTACTCCAGTATCCACCCAGGGGTGCTTCCGCCTAGGCTGAAGACCCTCGTCCCCACTCCCTGAGGACGCCTCCACTAAGGAATGACCTTCCCCTGCTGGGGAACCAGCCAAACAAACGCGTTAATAAATAATACCTCAGGTGCAAATACAAAGAAGAAAAAAAAAGGAGAAAGGAAGAGGGACATGTCTCACCTGAAGCACCCAAGGGAGTCAACGGCAGAGGAACCAGTTGCTCCAACTTCAACCCCAGCACTCAGTCAACTTTCGCAACTGCCTCCCTAATTTCTCACTGTGTGTGGCGTACTCAATGTAAGAGACGAACTCCACTGGTCCAGCAGATCCAATCGCATGAGCAATATGGTGCCTCCAGTCATTGACAACAGTGTCGGCATAGCTCCCCTCCTGGAGCACCCTATCCAGGGAACCATTCCTCCCAAAGCTGTAGTAGGGTTGGAACTGGGTCCACCAGGTCCTCAGCGTCTTGGACCGTGATGCCCCAGCACCAACACCTGCAGGCCCCACCTGCACCAGCCTCAGGGGCTTGAGGGACCCACTATAACCTCACCTTAATGACGAGGAAGCCTGCTTACCTCGGGGCCACTACTGTGTAAGCCGCTCCACATCTCGACAGATTTGGGAGAAGCGAGTCCTTGGGTACTCATCATCTAGTGAAATGGGAGGCTGATCCTCCAACAAAAGTCGACTCTCCTTAGCTTTTCGGATCACCGAAGCCTTTTGGGGATACAGATGGCTATGCTCGAACCACCACCTGGCATAGTGGACGTCGAACATCCCACGATGATCTAACCTCGGTGTTGGTAATTGCTCTGGCTCCCCACAACAATAGAAGTCCCCCCAAGTAGCTTCTACTAGGTGGCTGTCTCGACCCTTGTACAATTGGATAGCCAAAGGGAACTCCAGGTTTGGCTGGATCTCCTGATCATACCCAAAGTTTCAGGCAAATCAATACAGGTAGTATAGCTCCAGGATGCTCGTAGCAGACCGGTTCAGTGCTAATACCACCGGCTGGGTGCTGCCATAGCCCCCCCCCCCCTTGTTGGTCCGTTATAGCCCTGCGTCAATCGTTGTTTGCGTGCTGACCTTAACGCCCATGTGTCGGTGTGTTATAGTTCTATAGCGCCCCTACGGAGGTGCGTTACAGTCTGGATTTTCTGAGAGTTGTCTGTGTTATGTGAAGCATAGCGGCCATGAGCTGGTCCGCCATGGTACATAACGGCGCCGATCCAATCCGTTATATACTTGGAGATTCCAAAAGAATGCATATGTAATTTCTACTCAACTCATGTGTTATGTGAGCCATGTTTAAATTATTTTATATGCACTATGACATTCTTCTACATCCCATGTGAGTAGCTTTCACTTTCCTTGTGATGGAGCCACTAGTCGTAGCCTGACGACTTCCGTGTCGGCCCACCCAGGAGAGGTGGCGGGTTTAGGAGGACCAGACCAGCCCTTGGGCTAGTCCGCCTAAACCCTCCCTCCCCCACTCCGTAACACATTAAAGAAATAATTTTTAGGGGTTTACCCGTACTAGGTTGAACCCTTCACCCTAGTCTGCCAAAACCCTTCCCTGCCTCTTCATCTTCCCCTATAAAAATCCCTTAGAAGCTAAACGGGTGGGGCATCAATCAAGCATCGGGCAATTAAGCATCCAGCCTCTAGCATCCAGCAAGCGCCAAGGCTTCAAGCAAGGAGAATTATACGTGGGTGACTTGTTGATCGGCTAAGTATGCTGAGGGTATGTCGCTTATACTTCCCTCACATGGTGTTTAAGCCATGACACGCAAGTCTATACCCACCGTTTGTGGAGCGTTATGACAAGGGCGAATGTCCCCTCATGCCGAGATTCCCCTCGTGTGCCTGCCAGCCACAACCGCGCACGTCATGGTGCCATGCCTCCAACAGCTGCGAGGCCATGTCTGACTGATCCACTCGAGTTGTGACCGACCCTTGCCCGGATGCCAGCCCCTGCTTTCTCCAGTCACCCAGTTATAGCCTCTCATTTGGCGAGTAAGACATGGTCCACATCGTGAGCAGGGCCCTCCGTAAAACACGTGGGCATCCGCTCTGTCACGCCTTGACCCAGGGACCGATCGTCGCGTAGGAATTGTCCCGTGGCTTGCGCCAATTGTACTTCGACCACCATGGCCCACCTGTAAAGCCCATGCAGCTCTCATAAATTATATTGCCACTTGAATGAATGTGCTTGCATCCACGTTCGGGCCCTAGTTTCCCTTGCGTCACCCGATGTGAACCTCCAGCACCTCCGACCTCAACCAACATCATCCGGCTTAGTGCGAAACCACAGCTATGAAGTTCCCCCCTGCTCTCTGCCCAGGACTTCAGACACATACAGCTCTCTCTTCAGCATGGAACGAAGGTGTTCAGATTTAATCCCATGTAAATTAACACTGACTGCTTGCGATCGGTGGGGAAAGACGTCCAGTACACAACTCTCCATAGTCACCTGCGCACTCGCACCTATGGAACCACCCATCCCTCGACGTGTCCCTCACCTCTCGAGTCCACGTGCCGCACCCTGGCGGCACTTCCCCTGTCAGCTTTCGGTTCCATGGGTGATTGTCGAGAAATCGACTGGTACGCTCGCACCCCAGCCATGTTTCCTGAAAAACTAGGAAACCTCCTGTGCCACTCGGTCTCCCCTTGGCTTTCTGTAAAAGGTGAGTGCACGGTGCCACCTTGAGAAAGATACGGCCATGTGAGGAAGTGCCCGAAGTACGCTAGATTTTGGCTTCTTCCCCCGTCACCTTATCCCACCCCTTAGTCAGTCACCGCACACACATGTGCCCACGGCCCTCACTCCTCGCCTCGTGTGAACAAAAGAATGGCACGCCCAGGGGGACGTCTCCCGCCTTCCTTCTTTCTGCTAAATAGAAAGCCTGTGCCAGCCCTAAAGTCCCGGTACCTTTTTCCTGTTCTTGCTGGAGAGGTAGAGGAGAGCACCTATTCACACTTCCCAGCAGCTTCCAGTTAGCCTTCCAGTTGTCGGATCGCATTCGACGACTGCCAGTGGTCATCACCTCCATCTTGTCCAGTGCATCAGCAGCCATGGCGGCCTTCACCTACGGTCCCATCATCGTCGCCACCCATGCACGGGTGGGCTACTTGGCGGTGCCGATTGCTTTCGGTAGCTTCGCCCTGGTTGTCGGATCACCCTATTTCCTGGGTGTGGTCCCCATGCTGCCCTGCATCTACCCTCAGCTCCTAGCTTTTCGACGCCACCAATGCACCACATCAGCTGCCAGTTCTAGCAACTCATTTGAGCATCAGACTCGGGCTATCTGTCACCGGCCCCCACGACGGTCCAGGGCCAGTTCCTACCCGGGCAAACACCAGCCCCCGGGCCCAGTCTCGACCGACTCCTGATGCGAGTCTCGCACCCCGAGTCTCGGTCCCTACTACTGCAGTTCACTCGGGCTTCCAGCCCCGAGCCCCAGTTAAGTCAGCATCCGGTGCGGGTCTCCACCCTAAGATGTCTGGCTTCCCGATACCCTACTCGGGCTTCCAGCCCCGAGCCTCAGCCGAGCCAACTCCCCTCACAGGTCTCCTAACCCAAGGACAGGGCTCCCCAGCATTTTGTTCAGGTTCCTCAGCCCGAACCTCTGAAGAGCAATCGCCTCACCCTAGTTTTCAACACTTGGTTCGAGGCTCCCCAGTGTAGACACGCCAAATTTGATGCTAAGTTGTCTAAATCTCATATTACGTTGCGACGATCAAATTGGACTCCAATATTTGCATAATACGAAGTTTTTCTACATTTTCTTGAATTAACACCTTCGTACAGGGCGTCTTTTTTGGAAATAACGCCATCATCAGGGTCGCCATTTTATTAAGTAATGCCTTTCAGAAGAGGCGTCATTTCCTGATATTCTTGATGTTATGAAAATCATTTGGATAATTCTTTTAATTCACGCCTTTCATGGAGGCGTTGTTCATGAATAGCGCCTGTATGAGAGTCGTTGTTTTATATCAAAATTTAGAAAGATTATGAAAAATCAGGAATGACGGCTCTATGAGTGGCGTCATTTGTTGAATAAACGCCTCTGGGAGTGGCGTCACTTCAGTTCGTGCTCATCCTTCCCCAGAAGAGTCCTGCTTTGTTTTGATCCTCCGGGTCAATCCAGGAAGGAACTCTAACAGGGTAAGGGCTCTTTTTGTGTTAATCCCATTAGAGTAATAATCTTTTTAGGTCTCTAGAGTCTATAAATACCACCCCATGTCATTCAGTAGAGGCTAATCGTAATCGTAATTGTGAGGTGCATTGCTGTTAAGAAGAATCCCCTGCTTCCTGCCATCGCCGCGCTGCTCCCCGCCATAGCGTTGCGCCGCGTCCTGCTGCCTTTCTCTCTTCCTTCTTCCTTTACTGCTATACAGGAGCAGCAGGAAGGCCGCCGCCCCATTCCATTGCATTTAGCTCATTCACTTCACTGCATTATTCTCTTTATTATTTGCATACTATCTCCCTCCTACGTAGCTCCTCTTTAGGGGTTTTAAAACCAAAAAAAAGGTGTGTTTAGGCTATATTGATGTTCGAAAGGGTTGGGATCAGACCGTTGAAGGAGGAAAACGGCTCATATGTGACCATTCATTTTATTGAACCATATTTTCTTTTCTTTTTTCCTCATTTATTCAATTAATGAAATGCATAAAATAAAATAAAAATTGAATAACCAATGCAATTATCCTAAAATGTATGTAGGGAAAGCATAGGACCCAGATCTCTTGGCTGCAGGTCAGGGCAGTGTAACTTGCACTGCCCGACTTCCAGCGGGAGAGGCTGGCGGCGATGGGATTCGCTGAGTTCCTGAGCACCAAGGTCAGCCAGTTTGACATACAGCTCCTTTATGCTCTGCACGACTGCTGGGACCCAGTGAGTCGTACGTTCCTCTTCTCGTGGGGCCACATGTTCCCCAAGCTAGAGGATATAGCTCGGATCACTGGCCTACGCGTGCATCGGTCCCCAGTCAGCGGGAGGACTTACCCCGACTACCGGGAGATGGCCCAGGAGCCATTGGGGTTGGAGCTGCTGCACCCGGAGTGGTAGTCGATGACGCTGACCAGAGCAGCACTCCAAGACAGCCTCGGGCTGAGATGAGCAGGGATCGTGACTGGTGAGCTGCGAGAGCAGCATCTCCAGAGGCTAATGCATCGAGCCAGATCAAGGGTAGCAGTAGATCCGGGGCTGGAGGTAGATCGAGTGCTGAGGCAGTTTCTGACACTGTTCTTCAAACGACTGCTATTTGCGATGCGAGCTAACATCATTAGCTGTCGTTTCTTGCCATTACTTGAGGACCTAGACCACTTTGGCGACTATGCATGGGGAGCAGTGGTTCTCACCTTCTTGTTCGAGACGTTGAGCTCCACCAGCTAATGCACGATGCTCGGCGGCTTCTCCCCTCTACTCCAGGTACGACCCTACCTCTAAACTAGTTATGCAATTCCTATATGCTTTCTATATGTGGTATATGCTGATGTTTGGTAAAATGCAATGCAGGTGTGGGCCTACGTGAGATTGCGTAGGGTAGGGAGAGAGAAGGAGACCCACCCCGAGCTGCTACCCGTCGCCAGGAGGTGGACAGCCCCGCGAGAGACTAGACGCCTTCGGAGACAGGTCTGAGGGATTCAAGACGACCTGTATGCCCTGCCCTACACCTCAGTATGACTGTAAACTTAGACTCTTTCATTAAATGCAATCTATATGCTTATGATGCTAAAGTGACTTTTCTATTCTGATAGGTTCGGTGGAGACCTTACGAGGGCAAGGGCCACGAGGGCCAGCCCTGAGTAGTGGGGCCCCTCGCCTTCTCGGGGAGCGACGCGTGGCTTCAGTGCATGAATGTAGTGGAGCCACTCCACTTCAGGCTGGTGATGAGGACGATCGGCGTCCTCTAGCCAGCGGCTGAATTCCCAACACTCGAGAAGCTGGGGGAGCGCGTCGAGCGACACCCTCGAGGCTTGGCGATGGTTCTGGACTGGACAGCATGAGCTGCAGAGCAGATCAGGGACTAGGTGGCACTCGGGTGGGTCGTGTCCGCCCGAGCAGAGAGCAAGGAGGCATACTACGCAGCGTACGCCCAGCACTACCGGGACCAGGTGTTCTGGGGTGCCTACCGACCGAAACAACTTCTAACCCTAGCACTCTTTACTTATGCTTTTATATGATTGTGCACTGACTCTTGGACTTTCTAAATGCAGATGGACCCTGAGGGCAAGATTACGGAGCTGTAGGGGCTCCTACACTCGACCATCTGGGAGCGAGACGAGGCCTGACAGGCACTGGGCCTACTGGTGAGTTTCCTTAACCCTTAAACTTAATTATACATTTGATTATGATGATGTCTATGAGATGACTGACCTTGGAGTTTCTAAAATATAGTGAGCTGAGGGGGCCCAGCGACAGGGGACGGACGCTCCTTCCACTTCCCAGACTTCCGCGGATCGCACTGAGTCAGATGCAGAGTTCGCCCTGATGGTGGCTCGTGCCAAGGCAGTCGAGGCGACGCTCTCCGAGAGAGTGAGTACACTATGCTTTACCTGTTGATTATGCTTATATTTAAATGCAATTGACTAACCATGATGCATGCATGCAGACGATCGAGCTGACAGCTGCCTTGGGCGAGAGTACTCGGCTACGAGAGGAGCTCGAAGCAGAGTCGAGTCACGACGTGAGAGGAGACAACTCTCCTCCGGGAGGAGCTAGCACAGAGCTGACCGATAGACACAGTCGAGATAGCACTCCTACAAGCAGAGCTTGAGCGGCTCAGGGCGGGGGCGGAGGAGCTGGTCCGAGTCTGAGCTGAGGCCGAGCATGCTCGTACCAAGGCGTCAGAGCTGAGAGGAGAGTTACAGGCTTACAAGGAGATGAGCTGGGAGTAGAGCAAAGCGGCACCGAGCGGTAGCACCCATGGCACCCACGGCTCCTTCCCCAGCTACTTCACGAGTTCCTCCGGCCGCCGGAGGAATGAGGAGGAGGAGCGTTGCCGACGGTGGCATGAGGAGGACGCTAGCTCTGCGATGGCCCCGCCATCGAAGAGGCGGCAGGGGGGTGGTGACAGTGACAGGCCAGAGGGAGGGGCCTGAGGTACTCAGACACGACTTTTGTACATGGACATGATTATGGTTATGATATGACTTGTTTTTAGTTGGTTTTCCTTTTGTGTAAATGAATGAATATGTGTGCATGAATGTATGAATGTGTGGATGCGAAATGCTAGCTAACTCACGACTGACCCTAGGGAGACACGGGAGAGCGGGGGAGGAGAGAGGCATACCAACTTAGAGTGGAGAGGAGAGCGACGTGCCATCTTAGAGTGGAGAGGAAAGTGACGTGCCGACTTAGTGTAGCAGGGAAATGAACGGTCGTATGAGTGGCCGCTCCAGGCCCCATATGACCCATGCTGGACCGCTGAAGGTAAAACATAACGAAGCAACTAAACAGTCTAATGACTGTCCGTTCAATGGAATAGAGCGGTCCAACGTGGACCGTAGGGAAAGTGGAATGGTGTCTCCAGGGCCGCTCAAATAACAGGAGTCAAGGCGTGTAGAAAATCGTTGAATGGTCTTCCTTGAGACCGTTTAAAGGTTGGGCGGTCTCCAAGTGACCGTTTAAGAAATTAAGGCTCTCAGAGAAGGAAGGAATGCTGGCAAGATACAAAACTGTCAAAAAGCTAGAACTGCTCTTGCGAAGCCGTCTTGCAGACACACAAGAAAGTAAGGTGACGGAGACACGATCGCATCCCCAGCTTCTCATGGTGGTAACAGACGACCTGTCCCCGGCCTGCTTGTTCTGAGGAAGTGGCCCAACAGAGGAAGCCGTCTATGCTCGAGAAGAGGGACGAGCTTCACACCTAGCATCCCTTTTGATCTGGGGCAGCGGACCAACTAGGAATACCGACAGCAGAGAGACCTTCACCAAGAATGAAGGCTAGTTGACCCATCCTCCCCTGGCTGATGGGGGACACTAGAGCAACAAGGCCCACCCATTACGTAAGCCGACCCGGCGCACAAGCCATGCCTGCAAACTAGAAAGCAAAGTCGACCGCCTTGCCTACTGACACCGTCAGACAGAGGAGCACGCCCCTTAGATCGAGGAAATACCTCATCACGCACCTACAAGAATGAAGGAAAGTGGTCACGTCCATACAACAAGAAGATGGCAGGAGGGACAATACTAAGAAGCAAAGAGGGCGAGTACAAAGGCATTCTCTGTCCCCTTAAGGATGAAACCTGTCCGGCTCGAGGAGTAGGACTCCCCTGCCGGCGTACAAGCAATTGACCTTCTCCAAGGCCTCTTGCCAGCCATCCAAGTACCTGTTTCGGTATTCCTCAAAAATGGGACCATTCGCTCCTGGTTCCAGCCATGGCTGCCAAGGAGCTGGCGGAGGTTCCCTCCGGAGAACTAGGGGTCGATGAGGGACCTGCGAGGCATCGTCGTCCGATGAAGTATCAGACTCCCCTAAAGACATCCCGCAGAAGGACTCCCTCCTCAACACTCACCGTTTTAGAGATGGTCATGAGTTCATCCCAGAAGCCACCATTTATAAGGAGAAGCGAAACCCCCAGAAGAACAAGGACACTCCTACTGCCTCAAGCAAATCCACAAAAATTGAAGCGACGGATCCCGAAAGTCGTGCCTTTTCAGAGTCACCCTCAATGGCACTGCTCTGTATCCCCATAGAATCTCAGAGCCACTCGGATGGGAAGAAAGTACACGAGATTTGTGAAATGAAGGAAGGGTTTCTATTCCTGAAACCAAAAGCTTACAAAGGAAGGGTAGTCACCCAAACAAAAAGAAAGATAGAAAAACAACAAGAGGCGCCCTCCAAAGGGTTCGCCTCAGCAACATCGTCACGTGCCCAGGACTCTAGGCTCACGTGAGGCAACAGTCTGACCAGAAGGAGGTAAGTCTTCAGTCGACTCTCCTGCACAGTCTTCCGCTGCTGGGGGGACATCGGGCACCCGCTCACCAGTGCTCAGCCCTGGCACCAACCCCTCGGTCCTGGCCTCTTCGCCGCCCATCCCCTCCTCGCCATCACCAGCCTCCAAGTTGTAGGGTGCCGATGGAGGAGGGAGAGGTGGCACTGCGAGGCCGAGGTGCTCAGTCGTAGCCACAATGGCGACACTCTAGCCCTCCCGGAAGCTGCGGTCATGAGCAGGGCCGAAGATCTCTAGGGCTGCTACAGTCAGCTCATCCCGGTAGGCTGGAGAAGAATGAAATATCTCCACTGCCTCCTCGCCAGCAGTAGACATCGACGAGCATAGCCCAATGAGTCCCTTATCGACCTCCTTGGCTCGGGCCTCCAATGCCTAAACCTGCACCCCCAGCTTGATCACACGGGCTTCAGCCATGTCAGCCTGAGCCTGGAAGAAGTCTCGATCCCACTCCATCCCAGAAAGGACTAGCCCCTACTGGTCCAGCTGATACCACATCCCAGCATTGGCGGCCTCTAACGCCCTCAGGCGCTCTTCAAGCACCTCATAGTTGGTCGAGAGCTCTGCCTGAATGGCCTGGCTGGCCCCCAGCTCTCGATCTAGACCCTTAAAGTGCTACCTCCACAAATCGAGGGCACCAATGACTAAGCACACGCCCTTCACATCTAGGGATGTCAACTCTTTCTCGATCTCGGGCGCAGGCTCTCAGAGGCGCTCATACCATCGAACACTCCTACCCATGAGATTGACAACTGTCGTGATCCCTGCTAGCCCTGACATCGCCTCTTTAGGTGGCGGAGGTTGGCCTCGCAGGGGGACTTCCGGCGGAGGAGGATGGCCACCATCTGCCACCATGGGGGCCTTGCCCTTGTCGCGCCTTCGCTCTACGGAAGCAAGCGTAGGAAGGGGAGTGGTCGATTCTCTAACCGGTGATGGCGGTGGAGCCGCAGGAAGCAGTTCGGGCGATAGTGGTGGGACCTGACCCTGAGGCAGAGTAGAGGTCCTGCCTCTCTTCCTCGAGTGACGTTGGCTGTCCAGCGTCGCCAACTCATCCACAAACAGTGGGGGGAAACTACCTCCAGCCATGGCGGATTCCCCTCCTTCGGCACCGGTCGTCCCTTTGGAAGCAACTTTCTGGGGGCTGGACCCTCCACTGGCCACAGAAGGTGTAGTCGAACTCACCAGGGGAATGCCCACCGGGACCAGATGATGGAGCCTCCCCGGAGCAAATGCAACCTCGACATGGGGAGCAACAACGGTCACCTGATCAGCCTGCGACGTGACGTGATCCACAAGGCGAGGAGCACACCGCGACAACCTGACAATCTCGTAGATCCATGCTGGGACCTCAGGCACCCCTGAAAATTGAGTATAGCTGGTTAAGCACATATCGCCACTAGTACAACTCAATGGAAAACTAAGGGTAGTACCTTGCGGCAACAGAGGACTCAACCCTAGCTCCCAGAGTAATGTCAGAGTCAGCACAAAGTCCACATCAACAAGGGGGTATCAGAGGAAAGCATCCACCTTCCTACGCTCCTCGGGATTGGTCGGAGGCTTCCTATCGGCCCAGATAGGAGGAGTGCCCCTGAACCTCCAACTACTAGAGTGATCGTAATCACTCGACTCTTGTTGACATTGAAAATATTTCTAATGTTTCCTAACTTCTGTCTCTGCAGGTCCTGAGTTCTGATCCAGTGTTCCTGTGCCGACAAAAATAATAGAAAGAAAAGAAAAAAAGAATGGCGAAAGCTGAGCAAAAGATGAGCCCAAAGAAAAGAAGAAAAGAAATGATGCTCGTCTCCGACGGGTAGCCGCTGAAGCAAGCACTCTCGCGCTCTCACTCTCTCTCCCCCGTTCTCTCTCGTTCTCTCACCCTCTTGGCTCTGACTGTAGACGGAGGCAACAGTGGGCGAGGTGACGATGCCGGGAAGCTACTGAGACGCGTGGTGGAGTGAGGATCGGTGCGATTTTGGCGCGATCCCAAATGGTGGATTCAAAGCCGGCGGTTAGGTTCACGTTGTGGTTTTCGACGCGGTTTAGTCACCTTGGCGCTCGATTTCTTCGGTGGAGGTAGGGAGATGGATTGCCACTTCGTTCTGCACGTTTTCCCTGTCTCTGTGTGCGGTTTAGTGCCCTATCGAGTGAGATCGGGCCAGTTTAGGAAAAATCATTATTTTTGGGGTTTGTAGGGTTCGTCGAAAAATGGTGATGGTTTGTAGGATGATTACTGTGAAAATGAACATCGGGATGTCAGTATCCCGTACCCCCCAATTTTGTGTCGATCGGTTGTCATTTGGGGCCGATAGGAGTCCGGAAACCCTGGTGACTCATTTAGGGTCGATTCGTCGAAATCGCCCCGATCTCGCGTTTTAATGCGTGCATGCACTATTTTTTGACCCCAGGTGTGTTGTATGATCTTGTGAGTCTGTTTCCCCTGTGCTTCGGCGTGAATGGGGCATGGAACGGGTCGATTCAGACGTTCTACTATTTTGTTCACCAGATTTGTGTAACGGTCGTGCCAGTGACCGTCACACGTGTAACGGTCCCATGATAGACCGTTACATTCCGTTGGTCATTTTGCGCTCTTCGAGGTTGGGTTGGTGTGACGAACCAGCATAGGACCATCACATGGCTGTAACGCGCCTATGGTGGTGCGTTACGTTCTGGTGTTTTCGAGGATTGTGGCCGTCAGTCTCTCGAAGATCGTGTTTGCCTCGAAGATCGTGTCGATCGGTTAGCCCTGACGGACCTCTCCATGTGCATCAGGTTGTGTAGCGCCCGTGGTCTGGTGCGTTACATGGTTCGTGTTAGGCTTTTAGGCCCGTTGGCCCTGACGCCCCTGTCTTGGTGTGTTAGGGGGTGTAGCGCGCCTGGCTTGGTGCGTTACGTGGTTTGAGTTTTAGTTTTAGGCCTGTTTGCCCTAATGCCCCACCCTTGGCGCGTCAGAGCAGGTAACGAGCCTATGGTGGAGCGTGACAGTCCTGTTGTTGGCCGTGATGACCGTTGTTCTATTCTGTGTCTATTCTATGTGTTGGTCTATCTTAGATTGTGTCTAGGGCGGTGCCTGTGTGTCGGTAGCTCTCTGGATCGGTCGATTTAGGTGACTGCGTGCGGTCTTTTCCCTGACTGCGACAGTACCCTAACGACTCTATCTAGAGCTTCCTGTGTCATTGTCCACCGCTCCAGTTTCTGCCTGTCTTGGCTTGATCTCATGGTTTGCCCATGACCCGTGGATGTCTGTTGACATCCTATGAGGGCTGTGACCATGATGGGATAGCCAAGAGTGCTTGTGTGTGTCTGCATGTGTGTCGTGTCTGGTTCCGGTCAACCCGGTGAGACCAGGAGTTGACAGGTGACCTTGTCTGTGTCTTGATGGTTCTATCTAGCTCGAGACAGTGTTCTGGATGCCTCGGGGTATTGTCCTACCTCGGTTGCGTGTCCAGGTGTGCTGAGGGTTCTTGGTGTCCCCTCGGGTCTCCGTGAGTCGTTTCCTGTGGAGCACTGTTTCCTCTGGCTTAGGAATAGATCGATTGGCAGCTTGTTTCGCTATCTGTGATGATCTTACCTCCGAGTCATGAGACTCAAGGATCGTTATGTGAGTAGGTCTAGTTGCCTTATCTTGAGTTTGTCGGTAGTTTCTTATGCTGCCATTGGTGCTTTGGAGTACGGAAGACAGTGCATTATTAGCCTGTCTGTACTTTAGCACTCGTGTATTGAGTCTCTGTGTCTTGTGAGCCTCCACTAGTCGTAGCCTTACGGCATGCTTCGGCATGACAGCTCTTGTAGCGGGGCACTTTCCCGATATACGATTCTTAAGCTAGTTCCGTGGGCCCCTGGTCCAACCGTAGCATCCTTCGGAGGGGGAATACTAGCTAGAGGCCTGGCTTAGGTAGTGGGCCAGTGTGTGCACACGTGGTCAGGGGCTTTGGACTCACGTCGATAGGCGTGACCCAGACTAGTCACTCACGATGTACTTCGGTTCTGGTTCTGATAGTGTCTTGGTCTCAGCCCAGTCCTTGCGGTAGGGTACGCGGACAAGACACTAGTAGGCGCAGCATAAGACGTCAGTGGACACAGCTGGCTGTTCTTCTAGTGTGAAGGCACTTCAGTCACGTGGCACGTGAATCTTCACGGTTCTCTTCACTGTTCTTGTGCGTCGTGACCTTCCGGGTTAGCCCTCTTGTGGTCGTACTTGAGGTCCGTGTCCTATTGTATGCATGATATTCTAGTCATGTGTGGGACAGTGTGCATGACGTTCTGATCGTGTCGTCTGGGTCTGCGTCTGTCTAGGTTTTCCTAGGTTTCTTTGTCTGTTTTGCAGGTCCCTTATAGTGTCGACAGATCGGGAACTCCTGACTTCGTTAGCTCAGAGTTGCCTTCCTATTGATGCTTGGAGTAGTTTGGGGTGCCGAGGTTAGTTCGGCAGCCGCTTGTCTGGTACGACTTTCTCTCCCTCTTCCTTAGCTTGTTCCCTACTTCCACTCCCTGTCTTTCCTTTTACTACTTTCTAGCATAGCTTTACAGCTTTGTAGTGTAGTTTTTCCTGCTTTACTACACCTGCCATTTTACTTGTTCTGTATTACTGCGTGTTTTCCAGTGGGGATCCGCGTGACCCCTACTGAGCCAGTGACACGAGGCTCACCCCTGCTTTTCAAGTGGTTGTCGCCGTCGTTGTTTATTCTGCTTCCGCGGTTCTTGGAGTTGCGTACTCGTAGTGGCCAGCTGGTACCTTCGTCGGGCTTACCCTGACTTTCTGGTACGTCTTTACTTTTCTGTCGACTGTACTTGGCACTTGTTGTCCTTCCTTTGGACTTGACTCTGGGCTATAATTGTTGAATTTAAACTGTTAATTAAAAAGTAATTTTATTTCTACTATTTTAGCAACCCGATCTAATGAAATTTAATTACTTACTGCTATATCTGTCAGTTCAATGTACTACATTCAGTCGACCGCCGTCCCTGGACCGGTCGACCGATTCTCCCAGTGTTGAAATGTTCAGATCCTATAAAATTTAGGTCGACCACCCTGCCATATCCGGTCGACTGAACCCTTCGAAGCCACTATATTTGACTTTATTTTCTTCACGAGGGAAAAGCATCTATCTAGGATTTTTTAATCCTAAAAATCTCCAGACATCCCTGGAATTGTGGATCTGTATCTTGGCTTGTCCTTGGCCATTCAAGGCTTATAAAAACATCTCTTAGGGCCAAGAAACCCTAATGAACTCAAGGAAGATCAAGGAGACTATCAAGGGGAGAAAAGGCTGCTACTGTAGCTCTGTGAATAGTGTTTTGTCCAAGCATTCTTCATCAAAACTCAAGAATTTGAAGATCATCTTGAAGCCATTCAAGTGGAAATCAAGTTGAGAAGCAAGCTTCATCAAAGATCTTCTTCATCTACTAAGGGGGAGCTTAAATCTGAAGTTTTCATTTGTGTTTCTACTTCTATTTTCAATTGAGTTTCAAGTGTTCTGTGTTCATAAACTCTAAACATCTATGTGTGTGTGTGTGGATATACCTAGATCCATGTGTGTGTGACCTTCCTTCACATTTCTGCAAGGTTCGGTGCTTGTGCACCTTCGTGGGAGTTGCGAACTCTTCACAAGTGTGTGTGTGTGTGTTGATCTTGTAATCCTTTACAAGATAGTGTGTGAATCCTCACAGATCGTAAGGGGTGGACGTAGGTTGTCGTTGTTGCATCCGAACCACCTAAAAATTATTATTTCTTGTGTGGTTTGATCCTTTTCTCCTATCTCCATTCTATGCAAGCACATATGTAGATTAAATCATTTGTATCTCTTGAGTTAGATCTAGCATAACTTGTCATTATCACATTGGATTTCTAGTATATTAAAAGGTGGGTTCGGATCGACAAGGCAAACATTGTTAGGAAGATAACACTTTGCGTGATTAGAATCTTTAGATTCACACCTCCTCCACGTACGGTGCCAAAGATCCGCTGTGTGTGATATGTTTTGACAGATCCATTTGTTAAACAACAGATCTAAGTCTATAAATGGTAATTTTACCATATCTTTTTAAATCAGCAAAAATTTATTAAAATCTATAATCACCTAATTCACCCCCCCTCTTGGGTGTCATTGATCGTGGGACTTCAATAATTAATCCTTAATGGTTTGCTAATCACACATGAACTGTCGAAATAGGTTGCTCCCTTAAGTGCTTTGAAAGTTGAATGAGAAGTGTTGAGGCATAACCTTTGTCAGGTCGAAGCAGAATATAGTGGCTCATCTGCTGATGACTGATACGTCGGATCAGTAGGTTGCTGCTTCGACCTGCCATGGTGACAGCACATACTTCTCCTTCTGATGCTTTGACCTAGTGGTCTTCCAATTGCTAGATTCATGCTGAGTGCGTCGATGCACTCCTCAGATGCATCGAGGCAGTGTAAAGATAAATCATTCAAACAGCTGACTTCAAGCACTGGCTTCAGACTTGGTGCATCGATGCAGCTTCCCAATGCTTTGACGTAGTTGCATTTAAAAACCCAGACCTTGACTTAGTGTGTCGGTGCATCACTCTGATGCTTAAGTGTGGTGTGACATGATGGTATAATTGTTCTTGATGCATCGGTTCACTTCTTTGACGCGTCAATGTCACTTTTCTAAGAATCATCTCTGTGGCCATGATAGTATTGAGGTAGTGATTGCCCTATTTCGACATACTCATGAGAAACTGAAGGGCCTTTTCTCTTGAAGTTCCATGCCTGTGTCGACCTTGATGTTTCTGCATCGACTCTCCAATGAAGACATAAGGTTGAGAATGTTTCTACGAAAAAACTACGTTGAAGCAGTAGTTGTCCTACTTCAACCTTGAAACTAGAAAGTTGACTTTGGCTTGTTTTCATTTGCTCTGACCTTGACTTATTTTCATTTCCTCTTCCTATTCACTTGGACTCCACTTCACTGCTCGGACTGCTCAACATAAGTGACCCTTTTCATGTGAAACTTCTGTCAAGACAACCATATAAACTTATCATCATAAAGGTGGTGTTATATGCACATTATTCATTATGCACATGATTCAAAGATTCATCAAGATTCATGAACTACAATCACAGCAAAGATTTCATTATTATAGACTCATGACGAGTCACAGTGTTTGACATCATCAAAATCATAAACCATGCCATGAACCATGGGGATACAACAATCTCCCCCTTTTTGATGATGGCAACACTATGAGTTGTTGGGATGCACGGCTGGGATCTAGAGGAGGGTGAATAGATCCCCTTCTAAAAATTACTTTAATTAAAACTTGGCCAAATTACAAATGAACTTAATAGAAAAAAACTAGTAGACTGTACTACTTACTAGGTTTATCTAGAGACAATGTAGAGCTGTTAAAAGATATAGAAATTAATACCTCATATACAAAGCATTGTTTTTGCACTACACACGTTCAAATGCCTGGCAAGCACACAAGCAGATATAATATTGGACACAGTGAATCGCACTGGAATAGAGCAAATCTCACACCAGATGAGAACAACACTTGAGCAAACTCACGTTGCCTGAGACTCTACTAAGCACTCAGATAATCACCTGGCTTGTATAAGCTACTTCAATGAAGAACATATATCTTATCTCAGAACACATGAATCATGCAAAAATAGATATCGAACATATAATGCTCAATCAAACATGCTGACACCACCTGTGAAAGAGATAGAAGATATGGAGTTGGACAATCATACAATCACATACCATAGTGCAAGGAGATTTTAGGTGGTTCGATTGCTTCCAGCAATCTACGTCCACCCCCCACTCAAACTAGAGTGAGGATTTTCGATGATGCACAGCTTAACCGTTGATCCACAGCTTCGGGGATGAATCCCTACAAACCACTGAGCCTCACAACTTGCTTACCTGAGGAACATATCCTCATTGCTAAGCAACACAGCTTGCTGTCCGAGGATCTAATCCTCGCCACTGAACAACACAGCTTGCTGTCTGAGGAACCAATCCTCACTGTTGCCTTACAACTTGATAGAACGTACCAAAGAAAAATGAGAAACAAAAATAGAAAAGATGATGATGAGCTCGGGCTCCAGCAGTGGCCGGGTGACGTTCGCCTGGCTGATGGGATGCACGTACTTCTCGACCTGGTCATCCTAGCACTCCCTTTTGTTGTTCACTAAGGGGCTCGAGTGCGCTGCCAGACTCCAGAAGTAGATCATCCCAGTGGCGTCCTGCGGTACTGCGGTCAGTCGACCCCGGATGTCGTAAAGTTGCTTCGAGGTGACGCTCGCCCCCGCGCTAGCAAACTCCAACATCTTCGGCATCAGACCCCAGTCCTAGATGGCCCGGGGCGCAAACTCTAGAAATAGAGAGCAGACCCAGGCGTTGCAGAAGTGTAGGGGGTACACATAGCGGGCCTGCCTCGGGAACTGGTGCACGCTGATGTCTCCCAGGGCCTTGTAGATCAGGCAAAGGACGGCTGGGCACAGAGACAGCTTGATCCCCCATGCCATCTAGCACGCGAGGTAGATGGCGTCTGGACGGATCACAGTCTCATCCCCGTACGGCATGGCAAAGGAGCACAGCCAGTACGTCAAGTAGGCCGCGCAATGCGTCGTCGGGTCCAGCGCCATCGGGTTTGGACCACCCAGACGCCCTTTAGACGGAATCTTCACGTCCAGCTTCGGCTTGGCATGCTTCTTCCGGGCGATGGTGGCCCCGACACAAGGAAAGTCTGTGTACTCCTTCGGGCCGTCATAAAAGTACTGTAGCCATAAGTTCATCCGTACCCTCTTCCGGTCCCCACGACGGGGCTGCTTCTTGCCGTGCGCCAGCCTGTATAACTACCGGTAGGCCTTCATCAGGTACCGGTACAAGTACCCCAAGGAATAATAGCAATCTCCATCGGTCTCGTCCTTGATCAAGTCTGGGAGGCAGAGCTCTTCGTAGGGCTCCCCGTCGATGGGAAGGCCGCTCAATTGGCTCAAGCTCCACAAATCTAGCGAAGTCTCCCCCTCCGCGCAGAAGACCTCGATCATCCCACAGCAGAGGCCTTTGGAGATCGGATACTCATACCGGGAGGCGTACACACTATGATAAATGCCGGCCCAGACCAATATGGGAGCATAATTGAACAGCACGTAGTCTGTGAATTCCACTGCTCCCTCCCTGAAACTATGCGCATCCTGGAGCTTCAGCTCACCGAACCAGCCCAGCGACAGCTCATGTCTGAACCTGATCGCCAGGCAGTCGAGGATGAAGGGCTCCTCTCTGTAACCCCATTTCAGCGAGGCCAGAAACAGACCATAGCGATGCTGCTCACCGTGGACGCGCCCCGCCACGTTGTCCCACTTGGCGGGAGTGAAACCTGGGGTCCTCACCAGCCTGTCTTCCACTGGCAGCACTGCCTCCAGCCCCAACATAGGCTCCCACTAGCGAGCCTCACCTATCAAGTATGCAGGCACACTTCGCGGGATGACGTGTGACAGGCTGTCCCGGCCCTGCAAGATGGCACACTCCACTTACTTCACAGTCCATGGATCCCGTCGGTCACGAGTCCGGAGGTGCTTCAGGTGACGAATGAGATGCTTGTCCTTCGAGAAATCTGCAGGATAGACCCCCGTGGCACGGTCAAAATTGAAGCCCTTATCGGCCTTGGCCAATCTTCGAATATCTAGGGTCTCGGTGTCCGAGCCTGAAGAGTCGGCCAATGCTGCGATCTCCGCATGATCTCGGTCCAAGTCCTCTACGTTGAACCACGTAACGACCAGCACTGGAGGCAGCTGAGTACGGCGGGCGCTGACAGCAGGAGCTGAGGAACCACTAGGAGCAGCCATTTGTCTGCAAAATCACAACAAGCAAAGATCAGAACAAGCCCAATACAAAATGGAAGCAGTGAAACAGATAATAATAATAAACTCTTCATTGAGGGAGAAGGAAGAGGGACACCCCACTACAGGCAAAGGGAGGGAAAGAAAAGAAAGAAGGAGCGAGTCAAGCCCCCTAACGTCACTCTCCCCTGAGGTATGCCCACAAAACCCCTAACTATGTGATCTCGGTGCGGGCCCACTGCGTGGCGCAAGTCTGAGAGACGGACGAATGGAGAATGAGAGAGAGGTAGTGAACGGTGGAGTCTATGAGGGAACCCATGTCATAAAAGTTAAGGCTACCGATTTTTGACGAAATTTCAGTAGAGTTTCCCCTAGGCCGGAAGCGTAAGGGGAAACACGGGTGCGTGCCCACAAGGATTGACGGCCCCAACAAAGTGGTGGTGGGCCCCGCAGGATAACACCATAAGTCTTCAGTGCAGAGGAATGCCACATAATCCTTCAACGACACACTGGGTGCGAAGCCTTCGCCGGCACACCCCTGTGCTAAGTGCTCGCCGGCACACTCCCCTGGGACCCTCGCCGGCACACTCGTTCTAACGCATTCACGGGCACACTAGTGCCCATTCACGTTCACCGGCATGCTAGCGGCTACCTGAGTTCGCCGGCACACTCTTGTGCGGCCCCCGGCACACCCCGAAGGGAGGCTTCACCGGTACACCCCCGTGCTCTCCCCGGCATACCCCGAAGGGAGTCTTCGCCGGTACACCACTCGCCCGAAGCTTCCCCGGTACACCCAAAGAAGCCCCCCTGACCGGCACACTCGTGCCCCCTTTCGCTCATCGGCACACTCGTGCCACCCCGCTCACCGGCACACCCGTGCCCCCTTGGCCCACACCGGCACACTCGGTGAGGCCCGTCTCGGTGCGCTCGCCCCAAATCCTCGTCGGCACGCTCTGACGCCCCCGTCCGCAGCACGCCCTCCCGGCGGCCATCCCCGACGTCAGAGACGAAGGAGAAGAAGAGGAGGAAGAGAGAAAGAGAAGAAGGGGGGAGGGGGAAGAAGAATGGGGAGTGAGAAGGAGCCTTAGGGCTCCGTCTCCCCGTCGAGCAAAGAAGAAGAGGAAGAGGAAGGAGAGGGAAAGAGAGAACGAGAGGGAAAGAGAGAACGAGAGGGAAAGAGAGGAAGAGGAAGGAGGAGAGGGGTTGCCGTAGCGGTCTCCTCACCCCGGCGAGAAGAGCAACGACGGTGACGGCGGCGTCCGTGCTCGGCGACGGGAGAGAAGGAGAAGAAGAGCGGGCGCGGTGTTCGCACGGCTAACCAAGAGAGCGGACTGGAGGGGGGGAAGGAATTCGAACGGTGTAAGAAATTAAAACCTAACTAGCGGACTTAACAGTTTTGACGAGATAGAAGGAATTAACCTAAACAAGGAACTAAGTTCACTCAAACTCTCTCAACTCACACGTTCACACAATGGAGTGTAACAATCAAACCATACAATCCCATGAAGCAAACCACAAGACAATGGAATTTTTAAGGTGGTTCGGGACCACGACGGGCTCCCTACGTCCACCCCTTAACAAACTGGTAAGGTACCACTCACTGGATAAACCAGCACGGGGAAAACTCCCCAACACGGAGTAAGGCTCCAACACACACGCAGGACGACGCCTGCACACAAACACACGGGGATGTGCCCCAACACACACACGCAGAGTAAACCCTGCAGACACGGGGTAAAACCCCAACCACGCATGGAGACAAAGTCTCCAACATGATCTGACGACTGGATCACAAACACACACACGCACACGCTGCAACAAACGTAGCACAAGGACACACACGACCGCACGTAGGCGATCAAACACGACCATATACACAAACGGTCACACATACACAAATATCTCTAATGTTTGGAAGATAAACACGAATGACCAAATCAATAGAACATGGAGCATATCACAAAGAGCAAATAGAAGATGTGAAACTGATCCCCCTTTGTTTTCCATGGCCGAATGATGATGTTCTTGAATGCTTAGATCGGAGGTAAGTTGGATGAAGATGATTCTTGCATCCTCTTGATCTTCTCGTCGATCCGCTCATTTTCTTCTTCTTTCACGAGCTACAAATCCTCCTGGATGTAGATTAAATCTCTTCCACAATAGCCTCTCCTTCCTTTCTCCTTTCCTTTTCCTACAAGATAGAAACAGTAAAATGCATTTGAATCTTGAAGAAAACAATGGAGAGAAGTAGAATAAAGAACTTGGATTTAGACTCCCTCTTAGTAGATGAAGGGAACTTTTGGATGTAGTTTTATCTCCTCTTAGCTTGAGGTTGATCTGCTCTTCATGTAGCTTGAATCACTTGAAGGTGGATGAAGAACTTTCTTCCCGGAGTACTGTTCATAGCTACAGTATCATCACTTGAATCTCCCCTTGATAGCCTCCCTTAGCCTCCTTAGAATCATTAGGGTTTCTTCTCCCCAAGGGATGTTTTTATAGCTCTTGAATGGTCAAGAGACAAGCTGGGAACCAGATCCACAAATCATGAAAGGTTTGGTGGCTTTGGGATTAAACAAATTCATGAAGAGGGGCTTCCCACGTTGGGAATAAAAAGTCAACAATGAAGGCTTTCGAGACTGGCGGTTGACCAAAATTCACGGGGCAGTTGACCGTTCTGAAAAAACTCTGTAGACATATCATTTCTGGAATTTTCGATCGACCGGAACCTGCTGGCGGTTGACCGCTACTGAAAATCCCACAGACAGTTAGCTACTGGAAATTTCGGTCGACCGCTTGCCCAGGGGCGGTTGACCAAAATCTGGGAAATTCCCAGATTTGCAATGGTCAGCCCCTTAATCCCATTGGTCAACCCATTTATGTCTGAAGCTTCAAATTCCTTGATCTTTGGAGAATGTATACTTAGTGTATTGACCTACAAAAACATGGAGAAAAGAATTAGAACTTTAGCGTAATAATCCATGTGATAAAAACATGAGGTACATGTATGAAATCCAATGAACTCGGTGCACATGAACACTTGAAGAGACAAGGGTTCTAAGCTAAGGATCAAGGGATATGCCAATGCATGTGAGCAAAGGACAGATACCATTCAACCAAAACTACCAATGTTCATGTGAGCATTCAACAACCATGTATACGAATTATGAGAACACACATCCACCCCATTTTACCAAGATTCATAAGAACCCTTTAATTTGCATTCAAGGCCACAAAGGCCACAATAAGAATATGCATGAACATAGTGGAATCAATGCAATGCAATGAGAAAGGTAACTCCCTTGTGTTAAAAGAACTTCATTGATGCACTCCTTTGAGTTCCAAACTTGAGTCATGAACTTGTTCCTACAAGCCAAGATACATTAGCATTAATTCCTTATACATCAAAGGTTCATATGACTTTCAAGAGTGACTCTTGAAGTCATTCTTTCAACTCATCATTTCATTAAAAGATTCATAAACATGTTGCTCAATGAAACACACACAAGCACAATCATTTTGTTATCATTAAAACCAAATACCAAACACAATCATCAACTAGGGGATACATCAGGTGGGAACTGCGCCCCCGGTTGCTGGCGTTGCTGAGGCTTCCACGGGGTGCCATAGTCTTTCGCTCGAGATTTCTCACAGACAGCACCAAGAAGTGTAGAGACTGAAATCTAGTTTCTACGCCACGTACCACCTTCTCTATTTATTGAACGAAAAAGTCATCTCTCACTCGTGGAGGCTTACAAGCACCAGGAAATAGAAGGCATCAGAAGGAGTCCCGGGTGTTACCCCAGGGGACAACCCTCTGATGCTTAAGTCAACAACGTGATAATAAAGTATAGAGAAGAGCATGAGAGAGAGAGAGATCGTTGTAGAAGACTGAAGAGTTGTAGAGATCCTCCAGATGAGTGCTCGCCGATCCCAGTGTTCACTCGGTGAGTGCTCATTGGACGGTAAGGTCGCTAGAGGGACCCTTTCTCCGAGTGTGGGCTATTGCCCCCTTCTTCTCTCTGTGTAGCAGGGCTAGTAGGTCTATCCTCTTGCGTAGTAGTTTGGCAGAATGAACCACCGTGTGTCTCTTCTCTGTCGATATCCCTTTTATAGGGGGTTGTCCTGGAGGAAGGGGCCTCATCTCTTGATAGGGAATGGCCTATGAAATGGAGTAACGCCTTCCTGCTATAGTGGCGGGAGTTTCCCATTGGAGGGCGATCGCCTCGGTGTCGACAAGTCCCAAGGAGAGTCTGACGGCGCTCATGGGACGTGCTCGCCTGTTATGGGGTCAAGGCCGACGTCATGGGGGCAACGGTCGGTCGTCGGAGAGTCCTCCGGGGATAACTGTGCTTGGGCCATAGTGTTTATGCGTTGTAGAATCCGATGTTATCTTGGGCTTGGCCACACCTTGCTGGGCCGCACACGTCAGGAACCTCCTGGGCATGCTATTAAGAGCACTCTGGCGTGAGCCTGCCGTTATTGTCCCCGAACCCAAGGTCAAGGGCGTGGAGATTCCCCCTCCATCAGGCCTCTACCCTGAAGAATCAGGCAGCCAAAGTGTCCCTTCATTTGCCGAATTCCTACTGGCAAGGAGCGGCAAACAATCCTCTCCCCGGGAGGCCCGACCGGTAAAAGAGACCGGCGGCCTTGCGGCCCCGCCCGCGGCCATTCCTTATCCAGCAAGAGAAGAGAATGATGACATCCCCAATCTGGCCGAGTTCATGCAAGAAAAGGAGCCAGTCCAACAGGTGTCACAAGCCCAAGAAACACCCAGTGAAGGAAATGGACCCCCTTGCAAGCCAGCCCCACAAGCACGAAATAACGACAGGCGGGACAAGACTGAAGAAATGGGGTTGGCCAGTGTCAATGCCATCAATAGAATAATGGAGCAGCACAGAAGAATCCCAACGAGGTTTACTATCTAGGAAATACTCTCCCTAGATGAGGGGGCCCGACAGGCCCTCATTGCAGCTCTGCAAACTCCGGCTTACTTCGAAAGTTGCTTTGCTGAGGTGCGACCCGAGGTAGATGTGACTTTCACAGAAGAAGGCATGTTGCTACCCACATACAACCACAACAGGCCGATGTACATGAAGAGGTAGTTGAATGGACATCCCAACAACAAAATATTGGTTGACCCAGGGGCATCAATGAATATACTCCCGTGCCAAGTATACCAGAAATATTACTTCGATGTGCACTTGATCGAGGTCAGGGACATAAAGATTGTTGGCTTCAACCAAAAGTTAGAGGTCCCCATGGGTATAGTTGAGTTCAACTTATCCCTCTGTGACTTCACAACCAGAGTGCAGTTCCATGTAATCAACTCCAGCACTTCTTACAAGGTGTTGCTGGGCCGACCTTGGCTGCATCAGAATTGGGAGGTAGCCTCCACTCTGCATCAATGCATAAAGTATCCCTACAATGGGAAAGAAGAGAGGATCTTTGTAGATCAACACCCCTTTGAGGTGTTCGAGTGCCATCTACTGGATGCCTCGTTATATTTAGAGAAGCCCAAAGAAGCCCCCCGTGCACCTCAAAGCAAGGGGAAGAAGAAGGCGGGGCCTAGTGAATGGTTCCCTCCACCACCACCAGGCTATGTGGCTCCCCCAGAAGTGTCATTCATTTCTGAAGTAGAAGGGATGTTCAGGGCGATCCCCTCTGTCATCCGCCCCACTCCGGGGGCATTGCACCTTGAAGACTTGTTGGAGGACGTCAAGATCCTGCCAGGGATTATTAAGCCTATAGTAGAAGCCGACCGTCACACAGTCGAATCTTTGAAGATCTTGGAGGTGCCGAACCCCGAAGGTCAGCCCACAGTCTTCTACACAGCGGAGGAGAGACCTATCAAAGGGGACGATGATTGCAGGTTCCCCGAGGAATTACATGACCCCATCATCCCGATTGCGGGACTCCCTTATATGGCTCGCCGCATGGTTGAGATGGCCAAGAGGTAGAGAATCCCTTTTTATGAGCCAACGAGCCGGAAGAAAATGTTCAAAGAAATGTGGCACCCACCAAACATAGACCGAAGGCTATTGCAGATCACCCGACATCCAAGCTTGGGTTTCTCGGCAGAAGAATTCCACGATGCTAACACGATCTCAGTCTCGACCTCAGCCGACGGCAATCCCCCAGAAGAGTCCAACACACAAGGGGCCGAGGGCCAGGAGCATCACCTAGCCTCGGCCAGTGATGCCCAAGATGAAGAAGTGTTCCTCTGGAACCCGCCCACATGTAAGGACATAGGGACGGTCCCATCCTCTTATCAGGGGCTAGTCCCGGATGGCCGCGATGATGGGGCACCCCCACCTCCGTCCGACATCGGAGTAGGAGGTAGTGGTTCGGGCCGTGCTATGGATTTCTCTCAATACAATCCCGTCATGCTCGCCTTATGCTACCAGCAGAAGCAGGAGATTGAAATGTTGAAAGCACAGCTAGCCGAAGCCACCTCACTTCTGTCCAGTCTAATTGAAAGCATCACTCCCCGATAGGACATATGCACGAGCCAATCCTCGAGCACCAGTCTCAGGGCTCCCGTGCACCCAGGGAGAGAGAGTAGGGAAGTCATTGCCCCCTCAACCAGTTGGCCAGTGAACTGGGTCCGCACACTGTGGGAAAGAATGTAGAAGCCCCATTCCTTCCCAAGGAATAAGACCCGGGCGTTCTCCAAGAGTCCAAGAGGCCGCAGGACTCCCGAAGAAGTAATGACCCTCTATTCTGCCCCTATCATCGGGTACTGGGTCACCCTATCGAAGATTGTTATGTCTTCAAGGACATTGCTCAGGGTCTTATTGAGAAGGATGAATTGAGAATGGGAGACTATGAGGTGGCCCCGTCGTGCCCCCATGAAGTGGGCATCTACGAAAGGGGAATTTATATGGTTTCGATCCACCACCAGACCCTCGAAGATGCAACGGACACCGAGTAACCCCGGTTTCCAATTGTGAAACAGCCGCACACATGGCAAACAACTACTTCAGACCTGGTAGAATTTGTCTATGACGACTATCAAGAGGTGTCCGAGAAGTTCTCCACCTCCCCGCACCAGAAGATGCCTCTGAGTCACAAGCGATGGCGCATGAAGGGCCGAGCGCTGACACCCCTTGCAAATGCTGGGAACACATCGAAGCGGAGGTCGCCGCAACCTCCGACGATGCCCAGCAGGGACGAGAAGCTGAAGAGTTCTCCACCACCTCTAGGGGTAACCCACCCACAGGCTAGTGCTTTGGCAGCCCAGGAAATGTGCCATCGGCGCTAGCTTTGACCCAAGAGCTAGAGAAGGAAGCAGACAACGCCTCACTTCCTAGCGAGGCGAAGCAAGAGGAAGCATATGATGTCCTCGAGACAGAAGAGGAAGAAGATCAAGACTTCATCAACCTGCTCCCGGCGCCACTGGAGATTGAAGATGGCAGCCAAGCCACCGTTGATAAACTCATCGAAGTCAACCTCGACACGGAGAGTGATCCTAGGTCGACCTTTTTAAGCACCCTTCTGTCTCCCCAAGAGAGAGAACAATATATGAAGTTGCTACGAGAATTTCAGGACTGCTTCATCTGGAATTACAAAGAGATGTCTGGCCTTAGCCCCGCAGTGGCAAAGTAGCAGAAATAAAATTACTTTTAATTAATATTTTAAATTAGTAATTATATACCAGAGTTTAGTCCAAAGGAAAGATGACAAGTCTAACAGTACAGTCAACAGAACAGAAAAGATGTACCGAAAGAGTCGGGGGATGCTCGACGAAGGTACCAACTGGCATCTACGAACTCGCACACCAGGAACCACGGAAGCAGCACGAACCACGGCCCACCTGAAAAGTAGGGGTGAGCCTCATGTCACTGGCTCAATAGGGGTCACGTGGATCCCCACTGAAAAATACGTAGTAACACACTAAAACAGCAGATAAACAACAGGTAAGCAACAGGTAACAACAGTAGCAAAGCAGGAAAACTAAACGACAAAGCTGTAAAGAAAAGGGATGTAGGAGTAGGGAGCAAGCTAAGAGCGGGGGGAGTTAAAAAGGAAAGGGAAAGAGCCGTACGAATAGGTGCGACTTTCGAACTAACCTCGGCTCCCAGAACTACTCTAAGTAATGACAGAAGGGTAGACTCTGATCTGACGAAGTTAGGACTTGCCAATCCGCTGACAAAACGCCAAGCCTAGAGCGAAGACCTACAAGAACAACAAGAAAACCTAGAAAAACCTAGACAGACGTAGACAACACGACTAGCACATCGTGTACACTACCCCACGCATGACTGGAACATCGTGCAGGAGTCAGACACTGACCTCGGGAAAAGTCAAGAGAAGGCTAGCCCAGAAAGGTGAAGACGCACAAGAAAAGTCGAGAGTCACGTGCCACGTGACTGAAGTGCCTTCTCACTAGAAGAACAGTCAGTTGTGTCCACTGACGTCTTATGCTACACCTACTAGTGTCTTGTCCACATACCTTACCACAAGAACTAGGTCGATTCCAAGACACTATCAGAACCAGAACCAAAGTACCATCGTGAGTGACTAGTCAGGGTCACGCCTGTCGACGTGAGTCCAAAGCCCCTGACCACGTGTGCACACACTGGCTCACGGCCTAAGCCAGGCCCCTAGCTAGTATTCCCCCTCCGAAGGATGCTACGGTTGGACCGGGGGCCCACGGAACTAGCTTAAGAACCGTATATTGGGAAAGTGCCCTGCTACAAGAGCCATCACGCCGAAGCGTGCCGTAAGGCTACGACTAGTGGAGGCTCACAAAACACAGACTCCAAAGCACAAGTGCTGAAGTACAGACATGCTAGCCAAGCACTGTCACCCGTACTCCAAAGCACCAATGGCAGCACAAGAAACTGCCGACAGACTCAGGACAAGGCAGCTAGACCTACTCACGTAACGATCCTTAAGTCTCCCGACTCGGAGGCAAGATCGTCAAAGACAGCAGAACAAGCCGCCAATCAGTCTACTCCTAAGCCAGAGGAAATAACGCTCCGCCGGAAATGACTCACGGAGACCCGAGGGGACACCAAGAACCCTTAGCACACCTGGACACACAACCGAGGTAGGACAGTACCCCGAGGCATCCAGAACATTGTCTCGAGCTGGACAGAACTACCGAGACACAGACAAGGTCGCCTGTCAACCCCTGGTCTCACCGAGTTGACCGAAACCAGACTCGACATACACACAGACAAACACAGCAATACACAAGCAGAGAAGATGACACTATGGGCAAAGCGAACCACCACTCAACCGCTAGGAGAACCGGACAGTCAAGGGACAACCGCTATGCGACCAGAGACAAGGACACTGGCAGTTCTAGATTGAGTCGTTAGGAAACTGTCACAGTCAGGGAAAAGACCGCATCTAGTCACCTAAACCGACCGATCCAGAAACTACCGACACACAGACACCGCCCTAGAACACAGACCTAAGACAGACCAACACACGAATAGAACAATGGCCATCACGGCCACAACAGGACTGTAACGCACCTCTATAGGCGCGTTACACAGCTCTGATGCACCAGGACAGGGGCGTCAAGGCAAACAGGCCTACAACTATGACTCGAACGACGTAACGCACCAACCAAGGCGCGTTACACCTCCTGACGCACCAGGGCAGGGGCGTCAGAGCCAACAGACCAAAACCCAGACAAAAGGGCATGTAACGGCCCAGTAGGGACACGTTACAGAACCCTGGTGCATGGGGGTTGGTGCGTTACAACAACACCACCCAGCCAAACATCGGTCAAACAACTGTAACGGACTCAAGGAGGCACGTTACAAAATGCTGACGAACGAGGGGAGGTCCGTTAGAGCCAATCGATAGACATGATCTTCGAGGAAGGCACGATCTTCGAGGAACTGACAGACACAATCCTCGGGAAAGACCAGATTGTGACGCACCTCCATTGGCGCATTACAGTCATGTGACTGTCCTATATTGGTTTGTCACACCAACCCAGCCTCGAAGAACTCGAAAGGACCAACAGTTGTGGCGGTCTATCGTAGGACTGTCATACAGTGTGATGGTCTCTGGTATGACTGTTACACTGAACCGGCTAGAAAAATAGTGGAATGGTTGAATCGGCCTGTTCCACGCCCCATTCACGCCAAAGCACAGGGGAAAGAAAGTCACACGACCACAAAAGATGTCTGGGAGCTAAAAACGGCACATGCACGCATCCGATCGCGAAAACGGGGCAATTCCGACGAATCTACCCAAATCGGGTCACCGGGGTTCCCGAACTCCTACCGGCCCCAAATGACAACCAATCGACACAAAACTGGTAGTACAGAATCCTGACATCCCGACGATCCTTTTGACAGCAATTATACTGCAAATTGTCGTCGTTTTCTTGCGAACCCTACAAACCCTAAAAATAATAGTTTTCCCTAAACTGGCCCGATCTCACTCGATAGGGCACCAAATCGCGCACAAAGATAGGGGAAACGTGTAAAACGAAGTGGCGATCCGTCTCCCTATCTCCACCGAAGAAATCGTGCACCAAGGTGACTAAATCACGTCGAAAACCACAACACGAACCTCCCACGTCGACTTTGAATCCATGAACGGGATCGCGCCAACGCCACGCCTCCATTACGCGTCTCAGCAGCCTCTCGGCATCGTCAGCTAGCCCGCAGTCACCTCCGTCTGCAGCCGGAGCTGAGGGAATGAGAGAACGTGAGAGAACGGGGGAGAGACAGATGGCGTGAGTAAGACTGGATTAGCACTGTGTGAGATGGTTTTGCTCTCATCAGGATGTGACGAGGTCCTTCCTTTTCGTCATGATGTCTGTCTCGATCATGTTGTACTTGGCAGTGTTCACCGAAAGGTTTGAATCTGTGGTACATTGTTCGAGGTTTTCCCATTATTGGTTCAGGTTACTGTTGACTTTTCTAGTTGGTTTGATGGTCGTACACGTTCTTACGTTATTTTGGTCGTCTCAGCTTGAGTCTGTTCAGATCCTGATGCATTTCGCTTCTGTTGAAGTGCTCGATTAGATTCCTTGGTTGAGAAGATGCTCGACCGACCTACGATTTTCCCTTCCTGGTGAGCTTCTGTTAGTGAACTTGATGCTTATCGTACCATTTGACGGAGTCTTTTCGAGGTAAGCCTTGGAATTATTCCTATGTCTGCTTAAGTGTGGACAGTATTTCTTCTGAGCTTGACCTTCTCCTTGCTCTACGGTTGCTCAGCTTGGGACTCCATCATGGTGTTAAGAGTTATTGTGTACCATATTTGTCGTGCCGTGTCCAGCAGCCGACGTGTTGTGAAGGCTCATTTATTGTTTCCAGGACGTGAGGGTAAGCTGAGATTGGCATTTCTCCTTGTGCTTTGTGCCGATGCTGGTGCTCTCTTTCTTTGCACTTTGGCTTCTTGTGATCGGTTGTTCGCTGGATCAATACTCATGGCATGCTATTTGCGATTTTTATGAATTGCTATGGCACTGAATGTGTACTAAGATGTGGATACCGAGATATTTTTAATGCCTGTATGCGTTGTATGAGTGCGTAGTGGAAGCGTGTGGGCTAACAACCCATGGGCCGAGGATCATTGTCGTAAGATTCTGGCCAGTCGAGAGAATTGTCTTCCTCGATGTGACTTCTTTTTGGCTTCCCGTGCCTTGATGTCGTCTGTTGCCGTGCTTTTGCCAGACGTATTATGGTGTTAGCATTGGCATGTGTGAGTATTGGGGAACCTGTCGACATTCTTGCTGATTGAGTACCCTCTGCTCTGCATTTCTTTCTTGGGTGTTATGTTCTCAGGATGTGATCATGGTCCTTGAGATGCATTTCCTCGAGATTGTTGTTTTCTCGTTATCGTGGGTCTTTTCTTGGTGAGCTGCTCGATGCATGACTCGTCCCCTGTAGTCATGTGTTCAGCTGTTATTATGTCTTGATGTGACCCAACTTGCGGTTGTGTTCTGCGATTCTGTGTCCCGTACGGAGCTAGGATCCGGTAGGTGCTATCGTTACTATTGTTTTAGTGATGTTTCTCTATGATTTTGCATGTCTATCTTGGCACTGTGTGGACCGTGATCTTGTCGGTTAGCTTTGTTGTACTCTTCTCTTCTGGTAGAGTTAGCTTGTGACTCAATCAGATGTTATATCTGAGTGAGGACTGACTTGATTATGTTTGTGGTCCAGTGCTATTGTCGTTGGTGTCCTGTGTGCCAGGTGTTTTCTGTCGCCTTTGGCACTGGAGCCGATAATGTTGTCGAGCTGTCAGCTGTGAGGATTATGTCTCCATGTTTAAGCTGATGCTTGCTGTGTCTGTCATTTTGTTTTCCTGATGTCTATTGTTGTGGCAGTCGTGTCTCTTTCCCTGTGAGACGTAAACGACGTTGCCTTGTTCAGAGGTGTTGGACTTGCGTTCACTTGTGTCGTGCTCGGTCTTGAGTGTGTGCTTGTGATTATAGTCTGACTGTGATCCTCTGAGCAGTGTTTCTCGTGATTCATCTTAGTGTCATTGGGTTGTTCTTTCCTACTTCTCCTTTGCTTAGTCCTTAAATTTTGAGGATGAAATTTCTTAAAGGAGGGGAGGAAGTAATACCCTAGATCCTTAATGGGTCTTTTCGGATCTTTATTTGGTCTTTCAGATCTTTTTGGAGAGTTTCGGATCGCTTTTGTGGCTCCCGAGTTGAGTTTTACGATCCGTGTAGGTTTTTCTCTCGTACAAGTTACGGAACCCTGCGATGAGTTTACTTCTCAGTTCATTGACTCGAGGACGCTACAGCTGCAATGTACTCTTTGAGAGGATCGTTTCGACTATTTTTTCATATTTTTCTAAATTAGTAGATTTTCGGCACAAAAATCATAATTTAAAAAATTAAAAAAATTCCCAATTTTCTTCTATTTATTCTTCTTCACCCTCTCCCCTCCCTCATTTCTCACCCTCTCTTCCTCTCTCACATTCTCTCTCCTCTCTGGCTCTCTCGACACGGGGCACGTATCGTTGTCGAGATGGCCGAGGCTTGGACGTGATGGAGTGATCGGGACGCGTGATGGGGTGACGGATTGAGCGTGGCGCGGCGCAATCCCTCGGTGGATTCAAAGTCGGCGCGGTTCGTTGTTTCGGTGGTTTTCGGCGCGGTTTAGTCGCTTCAGCGCATGGTTTCTTCGGTGGAGGTAGGGAGACGGACGCTCTACTCTTCCTCTACGTCCCCTCGTAGTTTCACGTCGAACGGTGAGCATACGAGTGGGTTTTGGCTCAGTTTGGGAAAATCATGCTTTTGGGGAGTTCAAAGGGTTCGTCGAAAAACAGCCACGGTTTTCAGATCGGTTGGTACCGTTCGACTCCCAGGAATGTCAGCGTTCCAGATCCACTGATTTTGTGTCGATTGGTTGTCATTCGGGACCGATAGGAGCCCGGGAAACCTGGAGATCTCATTTGGGTCAATTTGGTAGAATTGCCCATTTCTCGTCATTTATCAGTCGATTTGACCCCTATCGGAGTCTGGATGTTCAGTAGTGTCACTGTGGTTATATCCCCTTCGTTTTGGAATAAACGGGGCATGGAAATGCCGAGATCCAGCTGATCCCATGATTCTCCCACCGTGACGCCTACGCGGTTTTACAGTAACCGTTTAGGGTCTTGCGCGGTTGTGGTTGTGACCGTTAAGAAGCAGGCCTGTTTGGGTCTATGCGGTCACGTGATAGACCGTCTTAGGGCTTGCACGACCCATTGAGGACCGTGTACCCCCTGTCGAACGGCCCTTTGTTAGCCGTTCTGTTCCCTTCGTGCTTTGAGCGGCCCTTGTGTAATACCCTGGATCCTTAATGGGTCTTCTTGGATTCTTATTAGGTCTTTCGGATCCTTATTGGAGAGTTTTGGATTTATACTATTTTAACAATTCTGATCAAATATAGTAATTGTTTACTGCCTTATCTGGAAGTTCAATATACTCTGATGCACCACCGCACACTCCTTTTATCCCTTCGGAGCTTTACCGCTCTTGGGAGGCCTCTCAAGATCCAAGGGGTTTCGGGTTTACTCGAGCCCGAATGCTGGGTCATCATAGTTGGTATCAGAGTGGGTGTGTTGCAAAGGATGTATGGAAGTACATGAGAATTCAAGATATTATAGTGCTTAAAGTCCATAAGGTCTAGTACAGTCGATAGTTGGCATAGGTTTTATGTTTTATGTACTATTTTACTTTTTGCATGAGCGCTTGCTTGTGCTATGTTGGCACTGTGTGAGATGGTTTTTCTCTTATCAGGATGTGACGGAGAGTGTTCTTTTGTTATGGTTTTGTTATCAGTTGTGCTATGCTGGGTGGAATTTACCAACAAGTGTGAATCTGTGGTGCAGCGTTTGCTTTTTCTATGATGTGTTTTGGTGGCTGATGGGCTCTGTGATGACTGTGCATGTTCTCTTGAGGATATTATGTTGTTTTGACTATTTCACTTGAGGTTTGGTCAGCCCCTAAGATGTTCAGGTTGTGCTTTGAGGTGGTTGTTTGGATGCCTCGTTGAGAGAATGCTCAGGCGAACCTAGGATTTTTCTTCCTGGTGAGCTGTTATTAGACGAGATTGATCTTTCTCATTCTATTTGTGGCATCTTTTTGAGTTAAGCTCTGGAAGTGCTGTCTCGGTGAAGCCTTTGTCATATGTCTACTTATGTGTGGACTATGTTAATTCTGAGCTTGATCTGCCCTTGTTTCGACAGTAGCCTAGCTTTGGACCCAATTTGTGTGTTGGAGGCCGTTGTGCACCGTGTTTGGCATGCCATGTTTGGTGGCTATTGTGCTAGAAGGTTCAGTAATCGTTTCAGGACATGAGGATAAGCTGAGATTGGTATTCTTGGTAGCTTGTGCTATGACTCTTAACATGATGGTTTGCACTATGGCAACTTGTGATCGGCTGTTAGCAAGATCGGTACTCGAGGCATGGTACATTGCAGTTCGTGAGTTACGATGGCGCCGAGAGGTTGTTTGGTCTCGTGCGGTGCAATGGGATCTAGAAGGGGGGTTAAATAGATCCTCTCACGAACTATGACCTATTTAAAACTTGACTATCAAAGGCATAGACCACCCTTATAAAGTAATTAAAACACTTAGACACAAGGCACAATGGATTTAGATGGAATGGGTTAAGTGTAAACGGTAGTCGTAAGCCTACACAGGTTGAGGTACAAGTTAGGGTGCTTCTCACCAAACCTCTGATGCGTGTGTGAACAAGGTGAACCTCAATTGATGGAGAATGCCCCCAAGTGCCTGAGTGCAAAGATGCAGTAAGTAGCCAAGGGAGTGCTAGTACCTTCCAAGGAATAGATGGTGTGTATACATGAATGCACAGTCCACAAAGCTTGAGTGTGCGATGGTGATGAACAAGATTACATCTAATGAAGTAAGCACATAGATCTATGAATGGGGATAGATGATATAGAGCAAACTCACAAGATGATCAATCCACAACACAAGGATTTTAAGGTGGTTTGGTTGTAAACCCACAACCTATGTCCACCCCTCACCAAATCCGGTGAGGCTTTCCTGCTGACACACAAGCTTGACCGGGGACATGCCGCAAAACCATAGAACGGAAAATCCTCCGTCTATCTTCCTACACACAAAATCGGTAGGGACGGTTCTCCACAGACCGGAGCACACCTCTGTCTGTCTTCCTACACACAAGACCGGTAGGGACGGTTCTCCACAGATTGGAGCACGCCTCCGTCTGTCTTCCTACATACAAGACCGATAGGGACGGTTCAAGATGAACAAAACCACAGAATAAAACTCACTGCAAGTGCAGTGGGAAAACTACAACAAAACAAAAGGAATGAACACCAGCTAAAGAGTAGGATGATGATGTGGAGGCTGGTGACTGTAGCTACAAATTTCAGATCTGAGGATCTGATTCTTCAGGCTCAGGTAGAGTACAGGGCTGCTCTCTCTCTCTAAGGCTTCTCTATTCTTTTCCTTCTTCTTTGACAGCACTGGGCTAAGATCAACAGGAGCTGGGCTGCTCTCACGCGATTCTCAATGATGTTCTTTGTAGATGCTCAAGGGCGTGGCTCTCTCTGGGCAGCAGCAGTTCCATCTCTTGCAGAAGCTTGATATTTATAGCCGAGCCTTAAGCAAATGTGGTGAAGAACTTTCCCTCTAAAATCTTTCCTTGTCTTTGAGGAAGATACTCTGCCAGAAGTACGACTTGAGCTGGATGGAATATAAAAAAGTCTTTTCTTCTACTCCAGATCTGAGCATTTAATGACCCATATGGAAAAAAATCCTACGACATGCTTCCTCATTGGCTCTGGTCACTTTTTTGTTCTGTGTACCATTCTAGGACCATATCTCATTGGTTGACTGCAGAAAGATGGAGTCGATGCGGCAATGTGCAAGCACTCGCCTTTTTCAGCTCGACACAGTCAATCTCTCTCTTGTCTTCTCTGTAGTCTCTTTACTCACCTTCTCTACTACCTTCTGCTCGGCACTGCTATGGTGACTTGGACTGCTACAATGCTCAGACTGCTACAGTAGCTCGGTCATCTTCGGATGAGCTCAGTCCTTATTCATATAGCTCGGCTCGGACTGCTGCGGTAGCTCGGATTGCTACAGTGCTCGAGCTGCTATAGTGCTCAGGCTGCTACAGTGCTCGGGGTACTACAGTACTCAGACTGCTATAGTAGCTGATAGTGCTATAGTTGCTCGGGTTTGCTACAATAGCTTAGTCTTCTCCAACTTAAGCTCAGACTGATGCAGTACCTCGGATTGCTACAGTAGCTCGGCCTTCTCCAACTTTAGCTCAGACTGCTACAGTAGCTCGAATTGCTACAGTCACTCGGCCTTCTCCAGCTTTAGCTCAAACTGCTGCAGTGCTCGGACTTCTTCAGAAGCTCGGACTGCTACAGTGCTCGACCTGCTACAGTGCTAGGACTTCTCCAGAGAAGCTCGGACTGCTACAGTTGCTCGGCCTGCTACAGTGCTCAGACTTCTTGTAATGCCCCGAATCGGGAGAGCAAATCAAAATGATCATTTCTAATGCAGCGCCCGAGTATCGGTGCATCTTAGCCTTGAATGACATCACCTCCTGGCAACAATTGTATAGCCGAGCTCGCTTCATCTGCCAACAACTCTTAGTTTCCCTTGACCTTGCATCTCCTTCACCTCCCATGCCCACATACGCCTCCTATCCGCCATCCCCCACGAGTCAGCCCTCCACCACGTATCCCTCCACGAGTCAACATTCCATCCCCACTTATCCACATACCTCTACATATCAACCTCCCACATGTCAACCTGCCACCTACCATAGTCAATCTTCCTCACCTTTGGCCAAGGGAATTCCACACCCCAAGTAGGTGGACGCCATTCACTACATTCCCACCCCATACGCGCCTCCACCAAATCCACTCACTAGCCCTGCGCCATTACCTACGCAATTGCCATTGCTTACACAACCCCCACTACCATCTCCAATACCTTCCCATCTCGGCATCCACCTTGCCCGAAGTGGGCTCCTCACCCTCCATTGTCGGAATCCTTTACAAATAATTTCGAGGCTTTGATGGCCACTTACGTATTGCAACTTCCTCCGGTTATGTCTTGCCAATCCACGGTCAAAAATTTGCGCCATTTTTGTGAGTATCATCATCAATAAGGGCATTTGGTCGAGGATTGCCCCGAGTTCCGTGAATTTATTTATGGTCTAGAAAGTGATAAGAGGATTGATTGGGCTATTATGCATGAAGTTATTTTGAGTCTCTGCAGCAAGCAGCAGTAGTAGCAAGTGCCGCCTAGGCAACTGTCCCCGTTTCAAGACCAGCGGCACCCCTGTGATTCTTTAGTTAATGAAGCACTCGCTCTGTTACCTACTTCTCCTCCTATCCCATCCCCTCCATCCACCCAAGCCTCTGCTCAGGCAAGTACGCCTCCTTCACCCTCCATTTCTGCCACCACTCCTATTCCCAAGACCACTCCACGCATCGTGACAATACGTCGAAGAGCACCACAACCTGCCACTTCCTCCACGTCACCACCACTTTCACCCTCTCCACCTTTGCCATCTCCATTACCCTCACCACCATCACCACCGCCTTCATCACCTTCTCCCCCAAAGGTCCCTATTCCACCACCACTACCTCCACTAACTTTGCCACCTCCTTCGCCGTCGTCATCCGACCCTGAGCCGGCTGAACCCACACCTACACCTCCACCTCCACCTTTGCCTTTACCCCCGCCCAGGCCTATTATCGCCACTATTTCTCTGCCACTTGCATTACCCTCACCCACACCTTCCGAACCTTTCCCTTCTACCCCTTCTCCATCACTTCCCACCCCATGGAGAGGGTGTGCATCACCTCTGGTGCCTCTCGGGTCAAGTCCCTAAGGAAGTGATAACACAAGCCAGGTTTTTACCATGCATTACAGGGTTCAAGAGTTCATTTGTCGCATGTCAGTCCAAGTCCTGGTCCCTGGCTATTTTGGGGAGAAAGAGCCTTCATTTTTGAAGCTGGTTGCCAAGAGAAGCTCCTTTGCGCTGATGCCAGTCTCTTCCTAAGCAAGGCCGATGGCAATCTCATTGCCTGCCGGATGGTCGATCATCGATGTTGTTATTTCTCCTTGCTCGATTGGTATTCAGTTCACTAGCCAAGAAGGATTCTCCACTCAGATGGTGCTAACCCATACGGCCACCAAGAATTTAATAGATTCCATGTTCAAGGGGTAATTGGCCATACTTTCAAGATTGTCTAGGGGCATTCTGCACTTGCTATGTTTTCTCCCTCGGTTCATTGGTGAGACGGCCACAACAACGCCATGCATTACTCTCCCTCAGCTTTGGCCTGCATTTTTGGTAAGGGAGTTAGGCTTCTTCCCAATTGCCAAGTGGAGATGTCGAATCTCATGCTCCTGGTGCCCAGCAACAAAACTCCACAATTTTTTGATAGCCATCCCAAGGAGTTAATTATTTGGGAATGTCTACCTATGTTTAGCACCCCGTGTCTAGGGGCAACCACATTCATAACCAGGATAGGCCATCTGCCAGGTGGGCCCGTTACCTAAGAAGACACGACAAATCAAGGAGCTCAAAGGCCCGAGTCCGTGCCAGGTGGATTCATTCCAAGAAGATCTCGGCTAAGAAGAAGCGGCGGCGTAAGTTCAGGGGCCGCCAATTGTGCATTTGGGGGTCCACTCCAACTCCTTCTTCCGTCCACTCATCATTTCTCTTGCACAGTTCCTATCCTTGGGTGGTGTGCCTTCCGCCACCTGACCATGTTTCTACCATTTTCTCCTATCCTCACCATTCTAAGTTCTGACCTATGTCCTCCTCTTTCCCTAATCCAAGGGCTTCTTCTAGTTGTCCTCCCTGAGTACGTCCAATTTCCACTTCTCATCCTTTCCCCTCGACCCTCTCGAGGGTTTCTCGTGTTCGTTCCCCGACTCGATTGGGTAGTTTTTCTGATCCTTCCCTAACTTTGTCTGGCGACTGTCACCTTCCTTCGCTGACTTTGTTGGGTGATTTTCGTGTCTTTTCTCCGATGTTGTTGGGCGATCATGTCACTTCTTCCCCGCCTTTGGTGGATGACTCTCATATTCCTTCTTCGATCGTGTCAGACGACTCTTCTCCTTCTCTTTCCATCTTTTCTTCTTCACCCCTTTCGGGCTCTCACCCTTTTTCCTATTGTTCTCGAGGCTTTAGCCCGCTTTGATCTCAGCTGATCTGATTTCTTCTATATTTGGTTCCTTGTTATCAGGACCTCAGTGCCTTAACGAGGGAGTTCTAACCCTCGTCTCTCTTCCTTTTTATCCCTACTTCGTCCAATATGATGTCCGCCACTCCTCCGTGTTGAGGAACCCAATCCTTTGCTCTCCTGTCTTTTTTTATCCGGTCAAGCAAGAAAATAAAAAGATTCAAATGACTAAGCTTTCAGGTTGCTAGTTTTTACAGGATAGATAAGTGAAGGTATCTTTATTTTGTGTAAAAATGTGCCATCAGTATTTTTATTAATCACGCATTCCTTAAAATGTGGTTGAGTGACTTAGGTAATTTGAATTTGGTTAAAATGAGTTAGCTTCTGCAACACCCTTAGGCTGGTGGTAGTCCCGTGCCAAGAATCTAGTTCCTTTCATACATTTATTTTTTAATTTATTGGGTTACTACATCCTCCCCCACTTAAAAAAAATTTGGTCCTCCAAATTCACGTCACGCACTTGCAAATTTAAAATTTCAAATAGATGGGTCAAAATTCTAACTTGAGATCAAATCTGAATACTTCTGCCTGATTGAATCCTCTAATTCCCAAGTAGCTTCCTTAAATCCACATTTACTCTATTGGACTTTCACCATCGGTATAGCCCTATACCTCAGTTGGTGTAACTTCTGATCCAATATCTTGATCGGTCTTTCTTCATATGACAAATCCTTCAGTAGCTTCAGGTCATCAAATTGAATCACATGTGAAAAATCATACATATATTTCCTAAGCATGCATACATGGAATACATCATGGACACCAGCTAGTTGTGGAGGCAAACCCAACTTATATGCCACTTCCCTGATTCTTTCTAGGACCTCAAAAGGGCCAATAAATCTTGGACTCAATTTTCTTTTGACACCAAATCTTTTGATTCCACGTGTGGGTGAGATCTTCAAAAAGACATGCTCCCCCACTTGGTATTCATAGTCTCTTCTTCTATTGTCGGCATAACTCATTTATCGTGATTGAGTAGTTTTCAGTCTTTCTCTAATCAATTGGATATTTTGAGTTGTATCTTGAATAATATTTGGATCCAACAATCCTTTCTTTCCAACCTCACTCCAGCATAGAAGTGATCTACAACTTCTGCCATATAGTGCTTCAAAAGGTGCCATGCCAACTTCCACGAAAATCAGTCATACAAGGTCTCAACATATCTTCGATGATCTGGTTCATCCTCTTAGTTTGCCCATCTGTTTGAGGGTAAAAAGTTGTGCTAAAGTTTAGTCTACTACCCAAGGATGATTGCAAACCCTTCCAGAAATGGGTGGTGAATCTCGAATCTCTATCTAAAACAATAGAAGTTGGAATAGCATGTAGCCTCACAACCTCCTTGATGTATCGTGTAGCTAGAACATCCATGGTTCATCTACTTTTGATGGGTAAGAAGTGAGCAGACTTAGTTAATCAGTCTACAATCACCTCTATAGCATCAAATCTACTTTGGGTCTTTGGCAATCCAACAATAAAATCTATGCCAATGCTTTTCCATTTTCACTCTGATATCTCGAGATGTTTCAGCTTCCTAACCAGTTTGAGATGTTTGGCCATAACTTATTGGCAAACCAAACATTGGTTCATAAACTCAGCTACCTCTCTTTTCATATTAGGCCACTAGAAGGTTATTTTTAGATCTTGGTACACTTTTGTGGCACCTGGATGAATGGTGTACCTCGATCGATGCTCCTCCTCCATGATTTTATCCTTCACGGCAAAATAATCAGGCACATAAGTTCTTTCTCGAAAAAGCTACCTTCCATGATCTGCCAATAGAAAGTCAGGTCATTGATCTAATTTCTCTTTAATTTTAACAATCAATGGATCATCACCTTGCAGCTCTTGAATCTCTAAGAGTAACTTGGATTGGAGTCTAACATTTAAAATTAAGACTTTCTCTCCCTTCTCCTCCACATTGAGGTTTAAGCTTGCCAGTTCCTCTAACAAGCACCATTCTTTAATCATCAGCTTGATAATAATGCCATCGACTTCCTACTAAGAGCATCTACTACCGCATTACCTTTTCCTAGATGGTACTGTATAGAGAAATCAAAATCCTTCAAGTCCTCTAGCCACCTTCTTTGCCTCATATTGAGTTTCTTTTGAGAGAATAGGTACTTGAGGCTCTTGTGGTCAGAATACACAATAAATGCCTCCCCATAGAGATAATGTCGCCAAATCTTCAAGGTAAAGACTGTAGCAGCCAGCTCTAAGTCATGAACGAGATGTTGTATCCATGTGGCTTTGATGATGACTAACACTATGACTCATCATGATGTCATATGTGGTTTTGAAAATGTAAAACACAGAGTCATTTGTGCATGATGCCTTATGTGTTGATAACCTAATGCAATTGCTTATCTTGAGTCTACATGATGATATCATATGTGTTTGAATGATCTCACTGTTATTGTATACAACATGAATAGGAAATGGTCTTCTACGTACTTCAGCACTTTAGCTGTACAGTTCGACACATCAAGAGTTCTTCATGTTATAAGATCGATGCATCTTCTAGTGTAAAGAACATCAGATCAATGCATCCATGCATTTCACGGTCATTAAGGTTGATGCATCATTGGGCTTCATGATAGTCAGGACAATGTATCATTTGTTCTCAAGATTATCAGGGTGACACTCTTCAGCATGTCAGCATAGCCAGGTCGATGCAAACTCTTGCTTCTTCACTATAAGGTCGATGCACATCCATGCATTGGGAACGTCAGGTCGATGCACATATTCACTCCGAGTATAGAAGGTCGATGCATATGCATAAGTGTAGCATTATAAGGTCGATGCATCTCTCACTTCATTGAAGTAACATGTTGATGCATATATGTCATTGAGTCTAGAAGGTCGATGCACATATGCATTACAGTCTAGAAGGTCGATACATGTGTAGACAATATGCGCTATAAGGTCGGTGCATCTAGTTCACAGCATGTGCTATAAGGTCGGTGCACCTTGTACACAGGTCAATGTTACTAGATGCAATATGCTAGATGCTATAGCATAAGGTTGCTGCACATCATAGTCGGGTCGATGCTAGTAGGCTTACGATTGAAGCATAAGGTCGATGCACATTAGAGAAAGGTCGATGCTAGTGAGCCAACATTTGCAGCATAAGGTCGGTGCAATAGAAGTCATCATTCTCAAGGTCGATGAAATTTGTGCATTCACTATAAAGATAGGTCGATGCACCTTCATTACAAACACAGTCTGTCTAACAAATAAGGTCTACCTGTGTGACTTAAAGGTCGATGCTTCTATTCTAACTTGCTGCATGGGTTAACTATAAAGGCTGATGTATCTAGTTTATGCACCGATGCATTTGGAGAATTTTGTGCATGATTTGTCTGAAACTACATTTGCTTTAATACTTATTACTTGCTTCATAAGTCTCATAAATCTCTGCTTTTGTTTTGATAGAAAAACATGGTCATCAGGGCATTACCGAGATTCCTGATTGAACATCTGGGTTGCATAAAGGCCGATTGAACCTTACACTTAGTCGGGCCCAGTCCAACGTGGACATAGTCTGGACTCGAACTGGACTTGCTTAAAAACTAACGAGCCAGGTGCGACCGGGTTGACCTAAATCTGCCCTCAGCCCAGCTCGTCGTCGACAACCCTAATCATATCACCAACAGTGGTTAGAAAACTAAGTGAGGCCAAATCTGAGGCAAATAGGTGAGGTAAATTGGGTCAACACTAAAAAGTCACTGATATAGGTCCCAAAGTGACTGACGCCAGCTAAAACCAACATTTTTTTATCCTGTGTCACTGCGGAAACAAGTTAGTCCCATCCCATCCCAACAAGTAGGAATATCCGGGTAGAGTTTAAAAAGTTGGAGGCAAAGCCAGCTAGAGTGAGTGGTGCCGACGGCGACCGGCCTCCTCTCTCTACTCCCACACCCGCTGTCCTTCCACCCCGCCGCTGCTGCAAATAAATACACACAACCGCACCACACCCTTCCCCACAACCCAGCCAGCCACCATTCCCAACTGCCTCCTTTCGAAACCCCCCTTCTCTTCGCAGCTGCGCCACTCCTCTCTATCTCTCTCGCTGTTTGTGTGTGCGCGCAAGATGTTTCTAGCTCTCCAAGGGGAGCCCGAGGGCGATGTCTGCTCCGAAGCCAACCCCACCCACCAGAGTTCCTCTTCGGCTTCCTCTATGGCCAGCAGCTGCGGCCGCTGCAGCAGCTTCTCCCCGCGACCGTCCTCCTCCTCTGCAATGGGCACCCCTCGGCCTGCTGCTGCAGCTGGTGACCCCTGCCCTTCCCCTGAGCAGGCGCCCGAGGAGGCGGACGACCGCGGCAGCCTGCTGTCGCTCCCCTCCCGGAAGCCCCACCGCTCCTCGGACCCCGCCTGGGTGGCCATCCGCCGCCTGGGCCACCCCGTCGGGCCTCGGAACTTCAAGCTCATCCGCCCCCTCGGCAGCGGAGACATCGGCACCGTCTACCTCTGCTGCCTGCGCGGAGACGACAGCCACGACGGGCCCCTCGCACCCTGCCCGCCGGCGTACTACGCCATGAAGGTGGTGGACAAGCGAGAGCTGGCCAAGAAGAAGAAGCTGGGCCGGGCGGAGGCGGAGCGCCGCGTCCTGGCCGCCCTCGACCACCACTTCCTCCCCACCCTCTACGCCGACTTCGACGCCCCGCCCCACTTCTCCTGCGCCGTCATAGAGTTCTGCTGCGGCGGCGACCTCCACTCCCTCCGCCACCGCCTGCCCTCCAAGTGCTTCCCCCTCTCGGCCGTCAGGTATAAATTTCCCCTCCACACCGCCCACCCCGCCGGTCATTTTACTACTATCTTTCCCAGGGTGCCCCGTTTGTCGGGTCAAATTTACCGAGCTGTGCCATCTTCTTCCCCAGGTTTTATGGTGCGGAGGTGCTTCTGGCGATGGAGTACCTGCACATGCTGGGAATCGTCTACCGCGACCTGAAGCCCGAGAACGTCCTCATCAGGTCCGACGGCCACATCATGCTCTCCGACTTCGACCTCTCCCTGGAGTCCACTGCCTCCCCGGCCGTCCGCTTCTCCCCCGAACGTGGGGGCGTGTCCTCCTCCCCCTTTCCCGCCTCCCCCATCTGCTCTGACGACGACGAGGACGGCCGCAGCCGACCCTCCTGCCTTCCCGGTCGACTCTTCCGCATCATGAGGAAACATTGGAAGAAAACGGTGACGAAAGGCCACGCCACCATGACGCGGAGCCGGTCGACGAGGTCCTGCTCGTCGTCGACGAGCACCGTGTTCGTCGCCGAGCCGGTGGAGGCCCGATCGAGCTCCTTCGTGGGGACCCACGAGTACGTGGCCCCGGAAGTGGCCGCCGGCGGCGCCCATGGCGCGGCCGTCGACTGGTGGGCCTACGGGATTTTCCTCTACGAGCTGGCCTACGGCTGCACCCCCTTCGTCGGGGCCACCAACGCTGCCACCCTCCGCAACGTCGTGTGCGCCCCTCTCACCTTCCCCGCGGGGCCACCGGCGGACCCCCGGCTGAGGAGCCTTATAGCGGTGCTGCTAGAGAAGGACCCGGTGAGGCGGCTGGGCTCCGCGTTCGGCGCCGCAGAGGTGAAGACGCACCCTTTCTTCGAGGGGCTCAACTTCGCGCTGCTCCGGTCGCAGCGCCCGCCGGTGGTCCCCGGGGCGCCGCAGCCCGTCCGGTCCAAGTCCTGCCGCGATCAGCGGCGGGGGAGGGTTCAGCCCGACCGTTCCTCGGTCGACCTCTTCTTCTGATCACGTTCTCCGTAACGACGGACAAGCTTCAGAAATTTTTTGGGTCACCCCTTGTCTCCATTACAGCTCTCCACGGCCTTGTAAATAAGGGATTTGCAGGTGGAACAAGTATTAAGATAACAGGGTTTTGTTGTTTCTATTCTTTAGCCGTCGTTTCTTCTTGTTCCGATCATATACGCGTTAGCTGTTGGAGAAGAGGGGAACGTACGAGGGAACCATGGCTAAACTCCAAACATGGTGGGGGCTGGGGTTGTGTTTTCAATTTGTTGTAAGTCACATGCGGGCAGAAGATGCGTAGTGCAGCCGGGAGCCATGGCGTCCACCAGTGACTCCAGGCTTTCTGGAGGGAGGGTGCAGGGGCGGCCATTGCGGACACAAGGGGACTGGAGACGGTGGCAGGGATGTGGGGGAGTGGACCTGATGAGTGGAGTTCAGATATGCGCGGAGTTGGGGATTGACTTGCAGGCAAGGTTTCGAGTTTCTGAGGAGGGTGGCGAAGAAGTGGAAGGTGGGACGGGGACTCTCTCTCTCTCTCTGGGCTTCCTTCTGCAAGCTGAGGTTAACAGTGTTGACTACTCTGGCTACTGCTGCGTTGCAGAGCTTTGATCTGTCACGGCCTGCTGTTATTACGAAACGCAGGATACAAAGTATTCTCAGAGAAATCTGTAAATTGTTTCTTACTGAGGATTCCTCTTCCGAGATGACGAGGATTCTCGCAGGATCATAACGCAGAGACCCCAGTTTCCAATCGTCCTGACAGCTCATTTTTTTTAGCTTCATCTCTCATGGGTGCCCAACCCAACAGTGCATGCAATAATACCCTATGCACCGTCGTGCCTCTCGGGCATGTTAGGTACGGAGTTAAGTTGGCTCTCTGTGGCCATTCCCACGGGCTTGAGAAACACAGGCAACCATGCCAGTTGCGGAGGAGCATAACGGCCCTTCCAGCAGCCGTTATGCCCTTAACGCGCCCGAACTAGTGCGTTAAGTGCACTAGAACCAGAAACATTTTTTTTACAATTTTCTATTTTCTGACTTTTTTGTTTGTTTTGGTTATTATAAATGCAATACAAGGAATTGCTATGACTCCATGACTGACCCTATGACCTAAATGTACAGGGGAAAAGAAGAACGAGGATTACATGGCTCCAAGTCCGTGCGGTCTACCTAGCACTGCCGGAGTACCAAAGAGAGAGGCTAGCTGCCATAGGCTTTGGGGAAGTCCTCAGCATTGAGGTGGCGAGAGTAGATACGGCCGTCCTATTCATCTTGCATGAGAGATGGGACCCAGTCAGTAGAGCGTTTATATTCCCATGGGGACATATGATACCGACGCTAGAAGACATGGCCCGAATCAGCAGTTTACGAGTACATGGCAAGGCGGTGACCAGGTGGGGTTATGTTGACTACCGGGAGCTTACCCAGGAGCTGCTAGGTTTAGACTTGATGAGGCCGGGGCATCTATCATCCCAATTATAGTGATCGGTACTATAGGAGAGCTTGGGTCTCTGGAGAGTGGCAATAGTAGTTGGAGAGCTACCGGAGCAACACATCGACCGGGTGATCGAACAGGCGCACCCAAGTGTGGTGGCAGAGGTGGGACCGGAGGGAGACAGGGCCTTGAGACGCTTCTGATGCTCTTGTTTGGGAAGCTCTTGTTCATGACCTGAGCTGATGTGATTAGCTACAGGCTCCTACCCTTGCTAGCGGATCTGAGTAGAGTGGAGAGGTATGCATGGGGAGCGACAGTGTTGGCCTTCTTATTCTACTCGCTCAGCGCGACCGACAGAGTGATGATGCTAGGCGGCTTCTCGCCTTTCCTACAAGTAAATGCCTAAATGCTTCTACATGCTTTCCATTATGCATTTAACTACTATATGCTGACATCTCCAAAATGTAGTTTTGGGCTTTCATATACCTACCCTGGATTGGCCGAGGGGTCGAGCTATATCCGGAGCGGATCCCCATCGCGAGGTGGTGGAACATAGCCCGAGGCACGGGGTCAATTCAGAGGTTGACTGGGGCGATCCAAGAAGATCTTGACTCATATCCGCATGCATCGGTAAAAGCCTGAATTTACACCTTTCTGACATGCTTCTATATGTTTGACAAATGCTGACAAATGACTTGGATGGCCCTTTCAGGTGCGTTGGACACCATATGGGGATGAGGAACATGCGGGGCAACCATGGGTAGAGGCTTCCCTGGACTATAGAGGATGGGATATTTGGCTCCACTGCATCAATGTGATCGAGCCACTTCACTATCGCTTGATCATGAGGACGCGAGGAGTGCATCAGCCCGCGGTGACATTCCCTCACCGACACGACGAGCACCTGGGAAAATCTGCAAAAGGGATTGCTAGCGATATAGATTGGAGTGGCCGAGCCAGAAAGTACATCCAAGATTGGAAACAAAAGGGCAAGGCCGTGAAAGAGCGGGCTGATAGTGATGAGGCATATTTGAAAGCCTACACCCGTCGATACGGCGGCCAGGTCTTCCGCGGTACCCGACGATCGGTATGTATGCTGAACTCAACACTTTTGCTCTATATGAATGAATGAATCTTATATGCATGACACTTGCTTCTAAATGCAGCTAGACCCACAAGGACGCATCGCCGAGCTTGAGGGACTACACCATGCCACCGTGCAACAGTGGGACGAGTACCGAGCAGTTCTGGAGCTTCTGGTGAGCTTTCTTTAGACTTTAAAACTGAAATGTTTATGCAAATTGACTGACTTTTGAAAAATGCAGCGGGCCGAGGGAGCCCAGAGGACCGGGCCGGATGCACCATCCTCCTCTACACAGCCTGCCAGAGGATGGGCTGAGCGAGACGCAGACTTTACCCGAGCTGTAGCTCGAGCCAAGGAGGCCGAAGCTACCCTCGCGGAGTGGGTAAGAACCCAAACCTTTCCTAAAATGCTTTATGATTTATGCATGTGCCTAAGATGACCATGATGTGAATGCAATATGCAGGCGAGAGAACTGACCGTAGCATTGGCTACAGCAGAGCGATCCCGAGCAGAAGTGGCGGAGGTATCCCATCTCCGAGAAGAGATCGAGTGACTCAGGGGGAAGTGACTCGGTTGAGTGGACAGACGGTAGACATAGAGAGGTACCGGACCGAGTCTCGTGAGGCATGACTCCAGGTCCACGACTTGAGGATCGAGCTCTGGACCATGGAGCGGACCGTTCGGATGTTGGGCCGAGGACCCGAGCGGAGTGCGTCCCGGAGCGGCGCAGTGGGAGGCTCGCGGAGTGTGGCACCGAGCGCATCGGTGGGAGATTATTTGGCTAGTTCTTCTGACTGTTGGAGGAGCGAGGAGGCAGAGCGGAGACGCCCACGGGAGGAGGAGCATAGTGCCATGGAGCCACCATCAAAGTGGCACGAGGGCACTGGGGATAGCAGCGGCCCAGGAGACAGACTGGCTGAGTGACATGCTTGTTCTTGGTTTTATGTTTTTTTTTTTTTTGGTTTTTTGACACACATTTGGGATATGACCATTGGCATGTAATGGAATGAAGAAGAAAAAATTTTGGTTTATGAAAATGCGAATGTGAATGCGTGGATGTGAATGTGAATGTGAATGTGAATGTGTGAATGGAAATGTGTGGATGTGAATGTGAATGTGAATGTGTGAATGAGAATGTGTGGATGTGAATGTGAATGCATGATTGTGAATGTGAACAGGGTAATAAATGTAGAACAGAGTGACGGACGTGTGTGTGGAATGCAGGAGGGACTGGCAGGTTTGATCAAACAGAGAGGGAACAAACAGATACTCATCCTGCAACAGAACATTTAACGGATCACCTTAAGACCGTTAAGTAAGCATAACGGATCATGATCCATGCGTTATACCCAACAGAGCGAAGGCAGTTGACAGCCAGAGCTTAACGGATCAATAGGAGATCGTTATGAGACTATAACGGGTCCACGATAGACCGTTAAATGAGTCAGTAGCAGAGTTCGATCGGGACTCTCTTACGCCTCCCGGTATAGCTACCCCATCTCAAAGGGGCTCTGCTGCGGGATGATCGAAGTCTTCAGCACCGAGACAAATACTTTTTACACAGCGGAATGTAAGACTTCGCTAGATCTGTGGAGCCTCAGTCAGTTGAGCAGCTTGCCCATTGACGGGGAGCCTTATGAGGAAGTCTGCCTCCCCGACCTTATCAAGGATGAGACCGACGGGGATGGCTTCTATTCTCTTGGCTACTCCTACCGGTACCTTATGAAGGCGTACCGAGAGTTATAGCAGCTGGCACATGGCGGGAAGCAGCCCCCCCGTGGAGATAGAAAAAGGGTCCGCATGACCCTATGGCTGTAATATTTTTATGACGGGCAGAAGCAATATGAAGACTTCCCGTGCATCGGCACCATCGTCACCTGCAAGAAGCGTAGCAAGCTCAAAACAGACGTGAAGATCGCCTCTAGAGGGCGTCGGAGCAATCCTAACCTGATGGGGGTTGATCCACTGACGCACTACGTAGCCTACCTAACGTACTGGCTATGCTCCTTCGCCATGCCATATGGAGACGAGACTATCATCCGACCTGACGTAATCTTCCCAGCCTGTCAGATGGCGTGGGGAATCAAGCTGTCGTTATGCCCGGCTGCCCTTTGCCTGATATACAAGGTGATCGGGGACGTCAGCGTTCATCAGTTCCCGAGGGAAGCTCGGTATGTCTACCCACTGTACTTCTTCAATGCGTGGGCCTGTTCGTTGTTCCCCGAGTACGCTCCTCGCAACCTCCAAGGCTGGGGATTAGTTCCACGAATGCTAGAGTTCACGAGTGTGGAGCCGGGAGCGACGTCCCTGCAGCTGTACAACATCAGGTGCTGGCTGACGACAGTCCCCAATGATGCTGTCGGCACCATTCACTTCTGGACACTGGCCGCGCACTCGAGCCCCTTGGCAAATAATAAAAGGGAGTGTAAAGATGACCAGGTGGAGAAGTATGTTCATCCGATCACCCAGCAGAACGTGGTTTGCCCATTGTTGGAGCCGAAGCTCAGAGACTGGGCGTTGTCCATCCGCCAGAGTGTGTTGGCTTTTAGGAAGGGGGATACTCTACTGCTGGAGCCATATTACCCCTTCCGCTTTGGGCAAAATTTCAGCTATGATCAGCATATCCCGGTGCACAGCGCCCAATTTGTCTTGCCCGTGCGAAGCCTCCGGGGAGGTATGACTGCTGAGAATGCCAGAACCTGGTGGGACTTCTTCCACCGGGTGGATACCGCAACCTTCAGGGTGCCAGCCCCTGGCCGTGTCCCTTGGGTGACCGTCGAGTACATAAAAGGTGCCCTCGGTGTAGGATAGATGGAGAGGGGGAACGCCTTAAATACCCCTTCTTCTTCTGCAATAAATGGTACATGTGGGGGAGCCATATAGCCTAGGGGTGGCGGAGGGAACCAGCCATCCGATTTCATTTTCCTCTTCCCTTTGTCCTGGGCAGCTTGAGGAGCTTGCTTTGCCTTCTCCAGGTACAGATTAGCATCTGACAGATGACACTCGAACACCTCAAAAGGGTGGAGGTCTACGAAGATCCTGACACCCTTCCCTTCACAGGGCTACTTGATGCATTGGTGCAAGGTGGATGGCACCACTCTGTTCTGGTGCAGCCAAGGCCGGCCAAGTAGTGCCTTATAGGAGGTATTGGAGTTGATGACATGGAACTGGACCTTGGTGATGAAGTCGCCAAAGGACAGGTCAAATTTCGTGACCCCCATGGGCACCTCACACTTCTGGTTGAAACCAGCAATCTTGACATTCTTAACTTCGACCAGGTGCATGTCAAAGTAATGCTTCTGGTACACCCGGTAAGGAAGTATGTTCACTACTGCCCCTGGGCCGATCAGGACCCTGTTGATAGGCTGTCCATTCAGCTACCCCTTCATGTAGAGCGGCCTATTGTGACTATAGGTGGGCAGAAGCATGTCATCCTCTGTGAAGGCCACGGACACTTCGGGTGACATCCCTGCCAGACAGGCTTCCAGATGTGCTGGCGTCTGGAGTGCGGCAATGATGGCTTGCCGCGTTTCTTCGTCTAGGGATAGCATCTCCTAGACGGTGAATCGGGTCGGGATCTTCTTGAGGTGCCTGACTATCCGATCAGTAGCCCACACCTTAAGCAACTTCATTTCTTCGGCCTTGTCGCGTCTGCCCCCACCTTGGGCTTGGGGTGTCGGGTTGGAGGGTGCCTCCTCGACTGGGTCTAGTGCGACTGCATGAGCCTGCGGGGTCGGCTGGGCTCCCCCTTTCTCTTGCATAAATTCGGAGAGGTTTGGGACACCATCAAATTCTTCTGGCGGCAGGGGAGAACTTGCCACTAGTGGAGCTAGAGGACTGCTCACTTCTTTGGTCAGCCGGGGCCCCTGTGGGCGTAATTGCCTTTCTGTTCGGGCCATGAGGAATTTGGTGAACGAGGGAGTGCCCCGACTTTTGGGTCCTTCGGGGTAGAGACCCGATGGAGGAGGAATCTTTGTGCCTCGAACCTTAGGCTCAGGGACTTGGTATGGTTGTTCTCCCCTAAGCAGGATGTTGCGGTCAGCTGGAGGAGGGCGTCCCCACTTTCTTCCCGATCTGGTGGCATGCTGGGAGGTGGACGCTTCAGCCTGATTCGCCTCCGCTGATTCACAGGGTGTCTCTTCTTCTTATTCCTCTAGGGAGAGGGCAGTGTCAAACAATGCCGAGAGGGTGTTGCAGGCGATGGTGAATTCCTTCTTCTTCTTATTCTTGGGTCTTCTCTTCTTCTTCTTCATTTTTGCAGTGGCCGGTGGCTACTCTTGGGAAAGTTCGCCCCACAAGGGAAGCTCTACCTCCCCCCAGGTCTCTGCCTCGGGGACCAGTTCGAGGGACTCGAGCTCTTCCCATGGGACATTCATTCAGCTCGACAGGCTGGATTTTGGGCTATTCATAATCTTCGAGCCCATCAATGATGGCTTGGAGTCTCTCAACAGTAGGATTGACCTCTTTACACACCCGCATCGGGATGTGTTCCTTCTTGTTGTAGGTGGGCTGCCTCATGACTAGCCGAGGGGCCGTATCATGCCATACAAGATTCACCAGCGGTGATGCTGGTCGAGGAGTGACACCCCTGGTTGAGGCTGGTCGACGATGTTCCCGAATGGCAAATCGGTGGAAATGTCTTCGAATTTCCGGATGTCGCTACCGATGGCGGTACCAGGGGAAGGGTTGCTTCAGCTGCCGATACGGTGGTCGCAAAAAATGCGAATGCGAGCGCCAGCAGCAGCGGCTCAGGGTGGTGGTCGGCGATCTTCATGGTGCCCTACTGTAACGGCAGAGCCACACGCAAGAGATTTCACCACGACGGTCCGACCGCTCGGGACCGGGTTTGGCTACTGCTTACTGCTACTGGATGTTGTAGTTGCTGATCTTGGTCACGCCCTGGCCACTTAGGACTTCAGTACCGAGCTCGACCATATTGAGGTAGTACGAAGAGGGAATGGTGCCCCTGCTAACTGCGTCTTGGACGAAACTGTTGATATTCATGTTCAGGTTGACCTGGGAAACGGGGCTGGTGGCGATGTATTCGATAAATGGCCAGGTAGACGACCCGTTGGACATCGTCGTCACGTAAACGATGTACGTGTTACCGCCAATCGATGCGGTGCTTTGCCCTCCAGGCGTGTAGGGAAAGTTGTAACTCGGCATGATGGCCAGCTCACCTTGTATCACCTTCGATGAATTGGGGCCACTACTGAAGAAAATGTCGAAAATCGTGTCGTAGTAGCACGGCCCCGAGGTACAGGTCGTGGTAACGGTCCCTGTTGCGGTCAAGCTTGGCAACGCGGAAATCGGTGCCGGCAAAAGGGTGGTCGTGGACGGGCTGTAGGCACTTTGCTGTCCAAACTGAATGTTGGGGTAGGTCTTGACGGCCGTGTTGCTGGAGGTGAAGTTCCAGTCGAACTCGGCCGCTACGACGCCGCCAGGCGATGCAATGGTCGCACTCGTGCATTGCTTGAACGCGGTCGCAGCCCAGCGATTCCAGATATTGCTCGAAACGGTGAAACTGCCGTAGGTGTTGTTGGTGTCGGCCGACGAACCGGTCGAGATGCAGGTGCTTGGGAAGGTCTTGGTGCCGAGTGCCTGCGCCGAGGCGGAGCCGGGCGACGACGCCGAACCCGAATCTGAACCGCCCCCGCCGCCGCCGCAAGATGTCAGTGCCAGCACCATCAGCGGAATCCCAAGATACTTGTAGCTCACCATCATTTTTCCATGCTCCGAACGCTGGCTCCGGCCCGAGGCCTGGCAAACGCCATTGACTGAATGAATGCCCCCGATTGGAAGCGGGCAATTGAGAATGTTGTCCGGCAGGATTCTGCGGGGGAATCCGCAAAATCCTGTTTCAAGATGCTTCGCCCGGACGCTCGCGCGCGCGACTCGAAACACTCGAAGGGGCACCCAATTTACGGCCTGGAACCAATGGAACGCGTTGGAATCCAATCGTCAGGATGCCGCTGATAAACCGGCCGGCTTACTTATGGAAATCACGCCCCTGACGCTGGGACGGGAGGGGGATTTTGCGCGTGTGGATTCTGGGACCGGAACCAGGCCGACGCAACCGCCGAAATAAATCGTCTTCCCGCGCGCCGGAACGGATGCAATCATCGCCTGTTACATTTAACTGGCGAATAGAACAATTCTCGCCCTCCGTCACCATTCAAGTGTGTTTTTTAGTGCTAAAGGGGTAAGGGACTAGTTTCCCATTGTTTTCCCCTTCACACGGGTGTGAACAGGGCGTGGAATGGGATTTCCTGGGTGGTTCGCTAGTTTCGCACTTGAGACGACCTAGCGGTCCTTTCAGTGACTACTAGGGAGTCAGGCGGTCTTATAGGGGACCGCTAGGGTCCCCGTATGCCGGTTCGAGCTTGCGGTCACGCGATTGACCGCTAGGCTCTACCTTGCGGTCCGAGGGGTGACCGTTTGACCGTGATTTGGTGGATTAGAGGTCGGTGGGGTAGCGATCTTGCGACTGACTGCTAGGCATCGCCTAGCGATCAGGCAAAAGATCGCAACTCTACCGTGCGGTCCGAAGAGTGACCGCTAGGGGTTTGCGAGTTCCTGGAGCTTAGCGGTCCAGGGGTAGACTGCTAGGCTGGCCTTAGCGGTCCAGGGGTAGGCCGCTAGGTGGTTTTCGTGCTTGCCGTGTCCATTTTATGTTGTGTTGGTCTCCGGTCGGTCCGGTTGAGACCCAATGACCGACCTATGACCCCGTGAGTATCCCAGACACGGTGGATTTCGTGTTCGTATTTTAGGGGTGTCCGGAGATACTACATTATCTCGATTAGCGTGCTTGTGAGTCTTGGGATTCGAGTGACCCCGTGTGTGTTTCGAGTGTCGAGGGGGCCGTGTGTATGGCCATAGACTGTGAGTCCAGTTGGCCAGCCTGGGGATGGGGATTTTCTGTGTGTCACCATGCTTTCAGACCTAGGGATTAGGCCTGATCGACGGCGCAGTGCCATCACGTGCGACGGTCTTGACCTGAGTCTTGTGACTCAAGGACTGTTGAATTTAATAGGTCTACTGGGCTATCCAGAGTCTAGTGGCCGTGAGCCACTTCTTCCTTCGTGTTACTCGCGATGGGTGCGTGCGTGATTTTCTATGTCCACGTTCTGTGACACGTCCACTAGTCATAGCTTTTCCACGGCACGCGTGTGCTGGCTCGCCTAGGAGTGGCTGAGCGGCGTTCCTGAGAGAGACGGTGAGTAGGCCGGTTACCGTAGGGCCCCCACATATAGCCGAGTCCAGGCTTAGGAGGAATTACCAGTCAGAGGACTGGCCTAGGACGTATGGTCTGAGTGTGCACACGAGGTTGGGGGCGACGGACAACGCCGACAGGCATGACCCCAACTAGTCCTTGTTTGTAGTACTAGTTACTTGGTGTGTCTTTGTCTCCGTCGGGGGCATTGTAGCTAGACAATTGTGACGCGGTGTAAGATGTCAGGGGACTCATCCGGTCGTTCTTTTGGTGGGTGATACTCCCATCACATGACGTGAGTTGTCGTGCCATGGGTTTTCATTTTCCGTCTGCGAGACAGGGCTTCGCGTGTGTTTTTGGGAGCGTTCCCGTATTCGAGGTCTAGGATTTTTGGTGAGCGTCACCGAGGGCTTTCCCTAGACGACATTGAGGTCACGACAGGGAGGTCGTGACTGTGTTTCCAGACCGCGTGATTTCAGTGTGGGCCCTTGTCTGCGAGGACAGGCCCCCACGACGATGAGGTCGTGTCATTTCCCTGGTAGCGTGACTAGGGCGGTCGTAGTCTGGTGGTTTGTGCCTGGTTGTTCCTCGACCATGAAATCAGAGTGTTGGGTTCCATTCCAGTATAGTAGGAGTAGCTGTAGAGCCGAGGTTTTACCAGCCATCGAGTTTCCTGTTCCTGTTGTTACTGTTGTTCTTGCTGTAGTTACTGCTTTCCGTACCACCGTTGTTCTCGGTTGGGGTTCCGCGGGATCCCTACTGAGCTAGTGATAGGAGGCTCACCCCTGATTTTCAGGTGTGGCGGATCTTCCTCGAGGTTTGAGGGCGTTGCGTAGAGGTTCTTAGTTGCCATCTCGCCGGGCCGAGTATTCACTTGGCATGTGATACGTTTTACTACTTTAGACTGTACTTTCTGTTAGACTGGACACTGTTGTTGTTAGTTGTTTATATTTGTTATCCTGCTTTATTTCCTATTTCTGTGTAAACCACACCTATCTTTTTAGTCCTTCCGAGCCCTCCAGCTCGTGGACGGCGGGCCAGGATTCGAATGGTATCGGGTATTCCCGGTATCCGGATCTTGGGTCGCTACACCATAGTTGTAGATTATCATCGGGAATCACATTTGAGTGATCAACACGGTCGAGTTAAAATTTTTATTTCCTAATTTTCACTACGTTCTTCTTGATCTTGGCCTAGATCCTTACAGTACTATCAGTGCTAGGTTGATCACTCGTGATTCCCGCTTGTTTTCAAAATTTTTTTATATTTTCATTGTGAATTTTCAAGATTTTTTGTGACTATGGGGAACCCATGAGATGGGATCGATTTCAATAAAGATGGAGATTAGATTGTCGTGGAAGACATCTGGGATGACTGTCGACAGTGTCTAGGGCGCCAACTGTCCCTGGTTGGCCGGAGATGTTGTCCATGGAGTGGGCAAACTGCCGTTGAAAACCCCTATTCGTGTTATTATTAGGGGTTGAAAAACCTCTGTTCATGGCGTTAATGGGCGGCGATTGGCGCCAACGGTGTTGCAGGCCGGTGGGCTTCGGTCCCACGGTGAGACTCGAGCCACTAGGTGGCCGTCCAACACCGAAAGGAGCAACTGCCATCCGTGAAAAGTTCATCAGATTTACAGGGATTCACCGCATTCTTCACAACAGCGTACAGTGGCCTCCGACTCCAGCCACCTCGCTGGTCAATCACCGGTTGTTCCCTGGTGGCTCCTGGATCCTATGGTGGCCCATCGTGGGATGATGTGACCCGCCCTAGGGACGACGACGGTGAATCGATCGCAGTGGGTGGGGGGCGCTACAATTTCTGCGAAGGGGAGAAGACGACGACACTATGTGTCACGGTCTAGCCCTGCAGATTATGTGCCAGGGTGGTGGTCCAAGCCCCTTATCATCGTGGACCCTGGCGCAATGCACCATCCGAGCCCCATTAAGAGATTTAAATAGGATTTAAGTCCATTTGCCTCTGTTTTTAGCCCAGGTTGCCTCGTTACACAGCGAAAAATTTTAGAATTTTCCTATTATGATAATTTATTATATTTTCATGTGATGCTTAATATAATAAATTTATTATAAATCTCATTAAAGACTTCCCCTGTGCAAGGTGTGCATGTGAGGGTGGCTCACCACAATCAACCGCCCTAAAGAACGATGCCCCTACTAAGGCCATACCTGAGATACAACCCAACCTTAGAGGGAGAAACGGAAGAAGATTAGGAGATAAACTTAATACAGGATGGGAGATATCAAGACTTGGCTCCCTTCCAAGGTACTACCCCTCAAAGAGATAATCTGTTGCGTCGGCACTTTGTGTCTTTAAATTTTGGACTCATAGGCACGCATACGACCGGGCTCATGACATCCCACGGGGATCTATATTGCCATTCTTGCCATGCCTTTGATTTCATAATTTTTACATATTGATTTGTAACAGCCCTTATTGGCTAGATTTAGCATGAAAGCTCACTTTCGAGGGTCAAGACTATCCCTATTTGAGACCTCTCCTGTATTGAGGAGCGCCTAGGTTGGGCATCTTATCTATCAATCTCTTGCCCCTGCACTTGGCCAAACAGAGAAAAGAAAAGGCCTTTGTGCATACCAAGAGTATGGCCAAAGCAGCAACGATGTGCCTTAGAGAGATCGACTATAATTTACTGTGTAGTGTGTGAAGAACCCATGTCAAAGGACACCCTTAACAATTGGGGAAAGAATTCGGACTCCCAGTGTAAAGCTATCACCAGCCTGAGGGTGCTGTAGAAGTGAACTAGCTTTAACTAAGCTAATCTAAGACCACTCATTCATGTGAAGGAACTAACATCATGTGCAGAAGTATATAATGGAAATGACAACATATTCTTGCACAATTAAAAGATATCTTTGCAAATCTGTGGCATGAAAGCAGCATCTTGAAGCGATCTTGATCAGCGCAAGCTTTCTATTCCTTACTTGACAGGATAAAAATGAAAGGATAGAAAAAGGATTGGAAGATTCATTGACACGAAGGAGCGACAGACACCAAATCGGACAAAGAATGATAAAAGGAATAGAGGTGAGGGCTAGAACTCCCTCGTTAGGGTACAGAGACCCTGATAACAAGGAACCAGATACAGAATAAACAGAGATCAAGGCAGACTAAAACCTCGAAAATAGTAAGAGAAAGGGTAACGACCCCGAAAGGGTGAAACAAAAGGAATAGAAGAACGATAAGAAGGTTATTATAAAAATAAGGAAGAGGAGGAATAATCATCTGACAGAGTCGGAGAAGAACCAGAGACAAAGCCCAAAAATTTTGGGGGAGGAAAATCAGATGAATACCATAGGCGGGGATAATGGAAAAGGTCTGGTGGCTCCGGATGAGAAGAATCGAAAGGAGTCCCAAAATCGGGATGAAAAGAGGGCTTAAGCTGAGGCCTAGGATCGCGAGAATAATGAAAATTCTGATCGTCCGAATGAGAAGGAGGGAAGCGGGGGTTCATGGACCTGAGAGAATCAGGAGAGGGAAAAATCATGGAAGCATGATCAGAAAAGGACAAGTACACCACCCAAGGGTGGGAGTTGAGTAGAAGAAATGATAAATGAGATGAAGAAGAAGGAGAACTGATCCCCTGGGTACACAACTGACAGCCCTTGAACTTACGTCACCTTTTCTTAGCAAAAACTTCTTTGTAATGGACCCGTCTGGCGTGGGCTTGGACCTTCAGGCCTCTTAAATATCTTCTCAAATAACGGGCCCACCTGGTGGACTACCTGACCCGGTTATGAACATGCAACTTTGTCGGGACAGTTGCCCCTAGACACCTGGTGCTAACAATAGTTTGACATTCTTGAACGGATGACTCCTCAGGATGAGCGTCATGAGACCACGGAGTCTTGTCACTTGGCACCAAGATGTGGAGATCTGACAGCTCCACTCGGGAATCAGTTATGAAGCGTGGCTCCCTTGATAGAAGAGAAGGATGAAACTGAGGGAGAGTAATACACGGCGTTGACGTGGCCGGCTTACTAATAAACCGAGGGAGATTGCTTAAAAAGTGGAGAATGTCCCTTGAAAATGCAGAAAATACGACAAACTGTCCCTTGAACATAGAATCTATCACCTTCTTGGCAGTCACATGCGTTAGCATGATCCAGTTAGAGAACCTTGCTTGGCCAGTAAACTAAACAGCAACAGAGCGAGAGGTGATAATAGCATCAATGATAGCCCCTCCGCCAAGCAATGAAATTGCCACCGGTCTAGCTAGAGAAGAAACTGGCATTAACACAAGGGAACTCTTCTTAGCAACCATCTTCGACAAGTTAGGCTCATCAGTCCCAAAATAGCCAGGAACCAGGATGCGTACTGTCATGCGACAGATAAAATCTTGAAGCCTGAAATGTATTGCTGGGATAGCATTATCCTGACTCGGCTCATCATCTCCGTGGGGACCAAACCCAATGGACACCAAAGGTCGCGCACACCCGCTCCGTGGGGTGGAGGTGGATGGAGAAGTGGAGGGAATAGGTTCGGAAGACGTGGAGGGTTCAGCGGGGATGGTGATGTCAAGTAGTGACAAAGGCAATACAGGTGAAGGTGAAGGTGAAGGGCTTGAAGGTTCCGGCAATGGAGGCAAAGACGGAATGGGAATGGCAGGCTCAGGTGTAGGTGAGGGTGAAAGCGTAGGTGTAGGTGAAGCTTGCTCAGGTTCGGGCGATGAGAGTGATGAAGCAGAAGGCAAAGGAAGTAGAGATGGCGAAGATGAAGGCGGCAAAGATGGCGGAGATGGTGGAGAAGACGAAGGTGATGGAGATGACAGAGACAGTGGAGATGGGGAAGATAGTGATAGTGATGGAGAAGGGTTAGGGGATGAGGATGGTGACGAAGGTGGGGGTGGTAATGAGGGCAATGGGGATGGAGAGGAGGAAGAGGAGGGTTGTAGTGTCCACTACCGGCGTATCGGCACAACACGTCGGACGGCATTAGGAGTGGAAGTAGTGGTAAGAACAATGGGAGCAAAGGAAGTGGAGGGAGCCTGAGCAGAGGCTTGGGTTGGTGGGGTTGATGGAGATGAGGTAAGAGATGGTGAAGGTAATGGGGTAGGTGGAGTTGGAGATAGAGGTGATGGAGCGGGCGTGGGAATGGTTGATGGAGAAGAGGGTGACAGAACGGGTGCCGCACTAATCAAAGAATCACAGGGGTGCCCCTGGGCTTGTAATGAAAAATGGGGTTAAAAATAGAGATGCCCTGATGACCTCAGTCGGCTCCCGTCACGGGACCACTGGGGGCAAAAATTACCATCAACCCAACTGAGGTGAAAACCCAGAAGGGTGTCTTAGGAAAAATTGGGTAATCCCTCGATGTGAAAACCCGCAAGGGTGTACCGGAAAAAGCTAAAGGGGGCCAACTTTGGCGAAAATCCGAAAGGGCGGTAGAGCTGGTAAAAAAAAAGGGAGAGAACCCTCTCCTTCTCTACTCCTCACTGACGAAGGTCATCAACCACGACAGCCTGCCAATGGCAACCTCAGCATCACTCCACAACAACGGTGGCCACTACACCCCCGAGGGTTGGCCCTTGCCAATTCTAGCTCTGATACTCGGCTACACACCTCAATGGTTAACCGATCAGCTCCAGCCCTCCGGTTGCTATGCGTCAGTAGAAGCCACCTAGCTCCAGTTCCAGCCTCTAGCCCCAACATTCGGTTACCCACCCTGACGATCGGCCGATCTGTTCTAGCATCGTGGCTACAACGCCTCTACATGCCAGCCGCTCAGTTCCAGTACTAGTTACCAGCTATAGCACCGCGGCTACAATGCCTCCACAGGCCAGCCGCTCAGCTCCAATGCCAATCGTCAGTCCCAGCACCGCGGCTACAATGCCTCCACAGGCCAGCCGCTTAGTTCCAGTGCCAGTTGCCAGTCCAGCAGTTTAGCTATAGTGCATCCGTAAGCCAGTCACCCAGACCTAGCATCAGCATTCAACTCCCACATTTCAGCTACAACCCCTTCATAGGTCAGTCGGCCAGCTCTAGTCTCCAAGCCCAACTTCTAGCTACAATGCCTTCCAAGGCCATTCGGCCTGCTCACCTCCGGTTTCTCAAGCCAATGTAAACCACATTGCCGGATAATGACATAAAGATGGCCAGTATCCAAGCGTTAACCTACAACCGAAGCATTCCAGAATCAGTTCCGAGCCTTAACCCCGTGGGCTGCCACGTCCCGACGGGCCTATGCTAACCTTGCACAACACGGGCTTTCCCCTTCAAGGGATTGACCCCCAGCACTTGGTCTTTTTCCAATCTCCCATCTCCCAGCACTCAGCTCCCAGCATTCAGAATCCAGTCACACCATTCCCCATACCCAGTCCTCAATTTCAATGCCTGAAAATTGGGTAAGCCCAGTCTCCTACCCCCTGCACTAGCGCATAGTAGGAGAAAATCAAGCATGACTAATAGTAAGTGGTCGCCAGTCCCTGCACCCAACATTGTTTCATAGAATGAGAAGTAGAACGACTCAACGGATAACAACACCAAAATCTGGATGTTTGCCATTAATAGTCTGTAAAAGGGAGCCCAAGACATGCCCTTGGGGTAACAAAACACATATAGTCTGGATAACACAAAAAAAGAAGAAAAAGGGGTGACATAATCATATCCCAAACTCGCCCCTCTCCAGTGCCCCCAGGCGGGATTCTGCGGCTGCCAGCTCCACCTCCAAGGTCGACAAAAGCTGAATGCCAGCCTCAGCCCCGGCCTCGACAGTCCACCACTCAACCCTAGTGAGCTCCACGACTCGCCGTTGCTCCCCCAAGGCCTTCTATAAGGCCTCGGCTCTGCTCTCTACCTCACTCAACTGCATGGCATGATCTGCAGTGAGTGACATGGCTGCGTCAACACGTCTCCTCTACTCGGCCGCCACTGACACAAGCCTAGCCTGTTGCTCCTGTGCCTCTCGGATGGTTGCTAGTCATCGAGCCTTCTGCTCTTGAGCCTCCAGGAGCCGCAAGTACTACGCCCAGATGTCGGCCAAACCAGACATCCAGAGCTCGCGCGGGAAGCTGAGGCTGTGGTAGCCCTGGGTGCAGTCGCTCAACCGCTGCCTAACCTCCTCCGGAGGAGGCAGGGGGTTGCCTCCTAGGTAACCTCGGGCTCGCTGAAGCAAGGCCGCACCCATGCTCGCGTCCTGTAGCGGCTCTAGCAGAGAAGCGGACGTAGGCCACTCGACCCCCAGGTCCAGGGAAGAGTGGCCCATACACTAGGAGGACCTGCACAATCCCACCAAACACAAAGGAGAGTCAACCACATTCAGGACTTCCCTGTGACAAGACAAGGTCAAAAACCTGAGAAATGTCCTGATCCTCACCGGGCATGGCTCCCGCCATGCCTGTGGCATCTCTGCTAGGGGTCGGTGAGGGTAACCTCTCCTCCACATCCGCGGCATCCCCCGTGGGAGTCAGAGAGGGCAGAGGCTCCCCTGTGATCCTGCCGTCCCTGGCAACCATCGGGGAGACGAAAGGCTCTCCTTGGTCATCCTCAATAGGAGCCGACAAGTGCTCCCCCTCAGATTCCAGGCCTAGTCATAACACAATGACGTCAACACCCTACTATCAACTCTAACCAAAGCCAATGAGGAGGAGGGAAGGATCTATATATACCTTCTAAAGCCGCCTCCATCTCGGCGTCCTCGGCAGAAGAGGCCTCAGAAGAAGAAGAGCTTGAGCTCGAACTCTCGTCGGTCTCCGTCACTGCACTGCCACTGCTTGAAGAGCCAGATGAGGCCTCTGAAGAACCCTCGGGCGTGGGTAAATCAGAGGCACCTGTACACTAAGAAGCTGAGTCAGGCTATTGTAAAATCCAACTTCATGTAAAGACAACTCCCTAGCCAAGGGTGGTAGATAAGAAGCTCACTAGTTGGGGCGTCCCCTTCGGAAACCCCCTCAATGTCGATGAGCTCCCCATCGCCTCCAGTGGAAGCTGCAACAGTAGGCTCATTGCCTACTACCCCGACCGTGTCATGGGGAAGCTCACCCTCCTCCAGAGGGGAAGAGATACCTGTGATCGACACCACTAGAAGCCTAGCATTAATGGGTGAATCAAAGAACTCCACCATAAAATGACTAAGCACTTAGTCGTATACCTGATGGTCCCACACTAGAGGACTCTACCAGCCCCACCGTGCAAGCCGATACCACGGCCGACAAAGGCAGGAGAGGTAACTTTGCTAGCAGCTACGGTAGTCCACCCAGCATGTCCTTAACGGTAGGTGGGGGCACAGAGGTCACCTACCCAGACTCGCCCTCAAAAGATGGCAGGGCCACTGAGGGGCCGGCACTCACCACTAGGTTCATGAGTTTTAGAGTTCAAACATCCTAAGACATATAAATCTCCAGTCATTAGTACTGCAAGGATCCATCTAGTATATGTCTTGTAATCATTAGGAGCCCTCAATGAAACCATCCTACACGATCATCACCCTGTGAGGCTCAAGTAATTGTCTCTAGCGGTCACCCTATTCTTATGCTTCTAATTCATGCACTGTAGGTCCAGCAGTAGTAGCAGTTCAGGAAGAGGCACATGGAGTGCGCGACCCACCACGCCGCCGCCACAATATGACACCTACAGAGGCATCACGTCTTTCTTAATGGCTATGATGCTCAGGTGATCTCAGACCGTGTTGTCCCGACAGTGCCGACCCGTAATTCCTTCAAGGCCCTGTCTGGGAGGAAAGTCAAGAAAGAGGAAGCTGGCCACCAAGGCCGAAAGGAATTGGCCCCAAGGGCAAGGAAATTTAAACAAGATTGGATGCCTAAAAATATTCTGCTGGCTGCACCCATTTGTCACAACTGCAGTCCCGTCGAGGCGGGGAGGAAGAAGAAGACGGGGCTCACCTCGAAAAGAGATGACACAGTCGACATTCCCCATGTTGTACTAATTTTAAGGCCTGAGCACGAGAGGCCAATGTCCCTGTAACAAGAACAAGGTCTAATCAGTCTGCCAAGATGTCACAACTGGCGTATATGCCTCCAGTGCGATGCCAACAGCTGTCTCCCATCCTCTAGTGAGGACGAGGCCACGAAAAATGCCCGATATGGTCCGGAGTTATTTTTGTGGTTTGGGAGACCCCTCATTGGGCCAACAACGACTGCTTCGAGTGGTGGTTGCTGGAGAAGAGGAAGAAGAAGGGTACGTGTCGGTGGTGGGTATAGAAGAAGAAAGAAGAGAGGCATCATCTGTAGATGACAATGAATATGAAGATGGCCTGGAAGATGGAGTTGATAAGGTCCTTCCACATCAGGAGGGAAAGAAAAGAGTATTAGTGTTTGTAAGGCTGACCTTCCCCAGTCGAACAAAAAGAAGAGTTTGGAAACAAAAAAGAGGAATGCAAGTCTTTACTTGCAATATGGCCAGAGTGACCGGCATATATGGGGCTTTATTCGAGGAGCCCGAAGAATTGGCCAAAATAGCTAAAAGGCCAGGGCCTAATACCAGAAGAAGCAAAGCTACGGAGGAATTGCTAAAAGCGATAAAAGGAAAACAAGTCGTTACTAAAGCCATCACTACGCTGACTGCTAATGTAGTGACATCTAAATAAGAAGAGGTTCTGTTGATTGCCTTACCTAAGGGTGCTTTGGGTGAAACAGTGGAAGGTGTCTTTAGTACGATGGCCCTAGGCCCGTCGGTACTGATGCTACTGCAAAAATATCAACAAGAGATAGAGCTCCAGAAGAAACAATTAAATGAAAGGGTCGGGCCGACCAGACTCCATCATTCAAACAGCTGAAAATGCAAGTGGAATCATCATGGGGAGGTGCCAACCAGGGCGATCTTCCACTATCATGCAATCTTTTTTTAGCCTGCGGAGCATAGCGAGGCTGCCCCTTAACAGTGTCCCCCTCAGCCACCGCTACCACTAGTGTTGCCCCAGCTACATCAGGCACCACTACTACGCCCTACACCATAGGCTATCACCCTGGTCACTCCACATCTGTGACCGACGCACTTCTACCCAGAATCGGTGGACCTGACTGCTATGAATAAGCTGATGCTAGAGTGAATGATAGAGATGAAGGTTGCCAAACTAGGTGAAGGAGATTATGCCACGTTTGATGTCTACCGGGTCTCGTACCCACACCACCATACTGCTAAGCATCTACCTTCGGGGATTAGCATGCCACCCAAATTCGACAAATTCAATGGGCATGGGTCCTTGAAGGAGCATATTGCATATTATATGATTGTTATGGGTGACTTGGTGGAGGACAAGTCGTACCTACATATCAGCTGAGGGGTGGACATAGATTACTAGAATCGAACCACCTAAAAATCTCAGTGCTCTGTCGTTTGACTTCTATATCCTCTATCCCCATTCTCAAGTGGAGACGATATATCAAAAGGTGCTGCTAAAATAATAGGTCAAGCCTATCTGGATGGCTGCACTTTGTGTGAGGAAGTCTTTGGACTGGTCCTCTGCCTAGTACCAGTCTTGTGTGCTTTTTTGATTCCCTGCTTCAGTATCTTGCGCTTAAAGTGTTTGTGAATGTATTTTACTGATGGCATGAACTAACAATATTATTCCTCCGACCAATTTTTTAGTATCGAAATTGTGTGTTAGCTTTAAGTTTTCTTAAATCGGTCTATGAAAGGGGTTGATCTATTCACCCCCCCTCTAGATCGGCATTGCCATTCTCATCAGTTGGTATCAGAGTAGGTTTCCCATAATGTGGTCGAATGACCTAGGAAGATCTGGAAATGGCCATGCTCGTAGTTTCTTAGCTGAGGGACATTCAATTAATAGACCACCATTTTTTGATGGTGCTAAGTATTTGTATTGGAAGTACATGATGGAAGTGTTCTTACGAGCTCAGAGTCCCGAACTATGAAGACTTGTTACCCACAGTCCATTCCAACTTCTTGAATATAAAAATACATGGACAAGAGAACAAATTCGCTTGTCAACCATCAACTGGACTGTAATGAACGTTTTGCAGTGCGTGGTTCACCCAGAGGAATACTCAAGAATTTTCACATGCAAATCCGCCAAGCAGATGTGGGACCATCTGAAATTGATCTATGAGGGAACGTCCCAGGTAAGAGCCACCAAGGTGAATATGCTTATTTTAGACTATGAGTTGTTTAAAATGAAGCATGATGAAATTGTGTCTGAAATGTATGTTTGGTTCTTACAACTTGTTAATAGTCTTAAAGCTCTAGGAAAGTAATATCAAGATAGTGAGCTTGTTAGAAAAATTCTTAGGTCCCTAACCCCTATGTGGGACACTAAAGTCACTGTGTTAGAAGAATCTAGGGATCTATCCACCATGACATTGGGTGAGTTAATAGGTTCATTAATGGCGTATGAAATTATTTTTAAGAAGAATGTGGAAGAGAATAAGAAAACAAGTCAATAGCTATCAAGGGATGTGAGAGTAATGAAGAAGGGGGTGAGCACTCTAAGATACTGCTTCAAAGCTAGTTGGTGAGTGGTAGATCTCTTAATCAGTTCTAAAATAGATATTCTGCCGGGGTCTTATCCAGATGCTTCAATAAATCATACTGAGTTCCCGGTATGGATTCCTGTTCATGCTCCTACTCTTCTTGTCCCTGTATAGGATCTTGTTCTCTCTGTGGAAATACACAGTGGAATATCCGTCGACTACGGAGTACCATAGTCTGCAAGGTTTGTACCTCTGTCGGGTTTTGGATGAGTGGAGGGTTAATGGAAGTAGAAGGGGTGTTGATAATGGTGAGAATTGGAGGAGGAGTGATGGGGGGGAAACTCTTATCAGAGGCCTTGTGGGTTGGGGATTAGTGGAAGGCGGAGTAGGAGATAAGGCAGGTCCGGCAGGTGCAGAGTTAGAGGGGAGAGACACTACTTGGGTAACTGCGGTAGCCATGGGTCGACTGAAGAGAGGCCTAGGCACGGTTGATGGTGGGGGAATTTGAGAAGGGACGGGTATTGGCAAAGGGCGAATAAGGAGGTTTTTTTTTGGCAACAGATTTATGTTGAAAGAGGGATTTTATGGTGAGGGTGAATTTACGGGGGTGCGTGTGAGAAGGGGCCTTGGAGGAACGGGGTTAATGATAGTAGGGCCTTGAGTGGGGATGCGAATGAGGGGTCGTGATGGCTGGGGAAAAGGCGTGGGTTGTGGGGTTGTTCTTAATAGTCGTGGAGATTGGTCATGGTTGATGGCCCCGACAGAGGCACTTTCTTCATGCCACCCTTGTCCTCTTTCCACTTCTCGGAAGGAGGTGACAGGGTTTACTTTCTGATTTGGTGGATGCTCTGGTAATGGATTATGGGCAATCCCCATATCGAGTGGTGGTGCTGGGGCTTGCTGCTGTTGAGGAGGTTGTTGAACTTGCTGAGGTGGCTGCTGAGCCTGTTACTGTCGAGGGGGTCTCTGAGCCTTGATTGTTGCAATAAACTGTCTCATTTCATCCCAATTAATATCGCCTTGGTCATTCAAATCATATATATAATCCTTGAAATGGAAGCAATGATCTATGTTATGACCAGGTTGCTGATGGAAGACACAATATCGAGAAGTATCCACATTAGGGGGCCATGCCACACTTTCTTTTGGCAAAGTGAGCAGGTTGGCAGTCATAAGGGCATTAAATATATCGGGAAGGCTCTCGGGTAATGGAGGATATTGGGCTCTCTTGGGGCCTGTGGGTCTTCTGGGTTGTTGGGGATCGTAGTTGGTTGGTGGAGGCATATTGTGGTATTATTGGGGTGCAGGAGGATTGTATGGTAGATTCTAGTTCTGTGGAGGAGGTGGAGGCCGAAAGGGTTGAAGGGGGTTATTTTGCTGAGGCGGAGCTTGGGTGAGGAAACAAGTCTACTGCTGTTGCGGTTGCGAGGGCCTAGGATTGAAGGGATTACGGAAAGATGAGGGATGACCAACTGCTCCTACCTGTTCATTGGTAATGGTGCCCTCAGTTGTGCCTCCATTGGTATTAACATTATTACTTTTTCTTATCATCCTTGGTCTTGGTTCAAACATGCCCATGATGGGCGAATCCTTCATTTAGGTTTGAATATATCGAGCTCTTTCATATAATTCCTCCATAGTGTTGAGCTTATTCATGGCTAGTATATGTCGAAACTATGGAGTTGCATTAGAAATTATCATCTTCACTTGTTTAGGCTCTAACAAGGTGTCTTTCAACTTCTCGGCCATTGCTCTCCACCTATCAGCAAACTGCACGAAGTCCTCATCAGACTTCATCTTTTCAGCAACAAGATCAGTAACAGACAAAGAAGGGCCCACTCGGTCTTTATATTTCTGTAGAAACTTTCGCTGAACAACATCAAAGTCCCCAACTTCAGATGGCTCCAGGGAATAAAACCATTCGAGGGCCGGGCCTTCAAGAGACCTTCTAAAGAGGTAGGCTAAAGACCCCTTTTTATCATTCCAAAAGGATGCCTCATACATGAAATCTTTTAGATGAATGAACGGATTGCCCGTTCCATTATAACGTCTGAAGTTAGGCATCTCGGATGGAGGCAAGTGGAAAACTGGAAGAGTAGGGAGAGTGATCTCCGGAGCATTCTTGGAGGCTGTGCCATTAATCCAATTTTCATCCTACAAAGCTTCTTCAATATTTTTGGGTTCAAATTGGGAAACTAATGCAATAAGGTCTTCATTATGCACATCTTTATGAAAGGATCTAGTCCTAGGGGGGTCATGAAGGCTTCCATTTATGTTTTTGATAGGGTTGTCTTTTAAGATCTAAATGTTGATAGAAGACTTATCAGGCATGGTTGATTGGAGAGAATTTTCGATCGACCGACCGATTTCCTGTTTAGCATATGGCGGTTGGCTACCTTGCCCTGGTTCTTCCTTAGATTCTAGAAATGTTCCATCATCATCATCCATTTTCCTATCATCAACAGTTTTATTAGACTCATCAGACATTTCAACAAACACTACATGTGGAGTTTCTTCTACAACTTGATTTTTTACATTAAAAATCCTATATGCCTTAGATGTCTCAGAATACCCTAAAAATATTTCAATATCACTCTTAGCCCCAAATTTACCAAGGTCAACTTTGTCATTGTTATGGATCTAACATATTGAACTAAAAGCTTGAAAGTAGGCTAAGTTAGGTTTCTTACTTTTGAGCATTTCATATGTGGTTTTCTTACTTTTGGGCCTTACCATGGCTCTGTTAATTATATGGCATGTTGTGTTTGCTACTTCAGTCCAAAATTTTCTTGGTAGCTTGCTCTCAATTAGCATTGTTCGGGCAATCTCCACAATTGTATGGTTCTTCCTTTCAACCACTCTATTCTGTTCTGGGGTCCTGGGAGAAGAGAACTTGTGAGTCAATCCTTCCTGGTTACAGAATACAAAAAATGAAGATTTTTCAAACTCTCCTCCATGGTCAGATAAGATAGTGGAGATTCTGAATTTACCTTCTTGTCTTACTTTTCTAAAAAACTTCTGAAATTCATAGAAGCCATCATTTTTATTTGCTAAGAAGAAAATCCAGGTAAAGCGATCTAAGTCATCAACTAACACATAGCCATATCTATTACCATTGATGCTGGCAGTTATTGTAGGGATATTATGGCTGTCTGAGCTGCCGAGTATAGTATACTTCTGGGCCAAAACAACATGCTTGACTCAGTGGTGCGCGGCGAGCCGGCTTATCTTCCAGGTGAAGCTCGCGAGTGGGGAGCCATTACTGGTGTGTCAGAGCTAACTCCTGACCAAGGAATGCTAACTCGAACTCCCGGATTCACTCCCGCCAAGTGGGACTTATCAGCGGGGACCCTTCATAAGGAGAAGCATACGTTCGGTCTTTTCTTGGCCCCATTGAGGTGGGGGTTTAGAGAGGAACCATTCCTCTTGGATTGCTTGGTGATCAGGTTCATGCATCAAGTTGCCATTGGCTGGTTTGCCGACTTGAAGGCCACTGACGCCCATGTATTCTGTGACGGAGTAGTGAAATTCACGGAGTACGTGCTTCAGAACTACGGGCCCATTCTGATGAGAGTCGGGGTGTATCAGAGCATCTATGGTTCCCGCTTCCGGTACCCAATCTCTAAAGGTTTATGCTGTGGAATGATAGAGGTGTTTTGCCTAGAGTATAACACTTTTTATACAGCAGAAGGGGAGACTTCTTTAGACTTATGGAGTCTACACCAACTGTCGGGTCTCCCTATTGATGGCGAACCGTATGAAGAAGTGTGCTTGCCTGACTGGCTCAAAGACCGCACAGATGGTGAAGGTCGTTACTATCTCGGGTACGTATATCGGTACCTCATGAAAGTGTATCAGACATTGTGGGTGTCCATTCAGGAAATCCCAAAGAGTTCTTCTTCTCACACCCGCTTGCGCAAAGAGAGGAAGCGAGTGTGGATGGGACTGTGGCTAGAATATTTCTTTGGAGGCGAGGAGCAATACAAGGACATTCCTTCTGTCGGGGTAGCTCCAAGTAAGTTGAAGAAACGGGCCCGCCGAAAGACCTATTAGGATCCTTCTCTTCTAAAGGGGCGGCGGAGTGGCCCTAACCTGGCAAAGGTAGATCCTATCACACATTGCGCAGCCTATCTGACCTATTGGTTGTGTTCATTTGCTCTCCCTCAGGGGGACGAGACAGTAATCCGCGCTGAGGCGATATACCCGACGTGCTTGATGGCGTGGGGTGTGAAACTATCTCTCTGCCCCGTCGCACTGTGTTTGATCTACAAGATGTTGGGAGATCTTCATCATTCTCGTCTCCCACGAAATCTGCGGACTGTTGGTCTGCTTCATTTCGTTAATGCTTGGGTGTGTTCTCTATTTCTAGAGTTTGCTCCTCGAGCGCTTCAGTCATCAAATTTATTCCTGAGAATGTTGGAATTTACTGGTGCCGAACCTCAGCAGCCATCGGGCCAGCTTTTTGCTATCAGAGGGCAATTGACAAAAGTGCCCGTGAATGCTCCCAGAGCTTTATATTTCTGGCATTTAGCTGCCAATTCTAGCCCCTTGGTGAACTGCTTGCGGGAGTGTAAGTTTGGTGATGTAGAGGAATACATACATCCTGTTTCGGGCAAGGTCTGCACCAAGCTATCCCTGGAGCCGGAGCTGGTAGACTGGGCACTATCCATCAGGCCTAGTGTCTTAGTTTTCAGGAAGGGCAGAAGTACTTATTTGGAGCCGTACTACCCCTTTCGGTTTAGCAGAAATTTCAGTTATGACTAGCAAATTCCACCCTCTTCTGTACAATTTCCATTGGAGAGTTGATCGAGGGTAGGGTCGGCCACTGTCGAAGAAGCCCATACATGGTGGAACTACTTTCATCGCCGTGAGGCAGCTTCTTTCAGAGTTCCAACGCCTGGGCGGTTCCCCTGCGTAACGCTGGAATACATTAATTGGTGGAGCGCCCGTACTGGCTTTTACAGACTTTCCAAGAATGATTGTTGGGATCATGCAGAGCGCAAGTTCCTAAGCTCCCAACCTTCTCCAGTGTTCAAGATTGATCCCCATCATCTGAGGAGGTTGAAATCTCAGAAGGAGTCGGAAGTGCAGGCTTATCTAGCTGCCTGGAGATCCGTTAAGCAGAAATCTTCTAGACCGTAGCTAGTGCTTCCAGAGCTTAAGAAGGACGGATTCTTAGAGACCGTCTGAGGCTTGTGCCGAGTCGACAGCGTGAGGGTGACCTTACAGCAGTTCCCATTGCCAACCGAAGAGCCCATTGCTTCTCCTGCTTCGTGGCGTCTGGAGACCGACCGCTTGTGCCCTTATAGGACTTTTATACGGAAGGAGGACCGGTGCCCGACTTTGTATGCTCAGACCTCTTGGCTATTCACCTTGCTACGCATCCTCTGGCTGACAAAGCCAAGGTGATATTGGAGAGACCATTATTTGTAGCCTTCAGATATGTCGACGGATGGGGAATCGACCACCTCGGCTTGTATTACAACCTGTTGTCTCATGGCCATGAAGATCTGGCTCTTCTAGCTGAACGTTGCGCCACTATTGGCGATGTCTGTTGGCTGGTTCAGGAGGGCACGCCCAGAGATAAGGAGCCCTCTCTGTATTATTGGTCTCTTTCCCCATTGTATTCGGGCCCACCAGGCACCTGCTTATCCTTAATCTTTTGTTCATTTGCTCTTTTTGGGGCACGTACACGTCCTTCGACTGATTGTTAAGTGCCCATACTTCTTCTGTAGATTTTCCAGATTCCAAGACCAGCTTGGAGTGCCAGAGGTTAATTTCAAAGGCGCAGAAGCCTAATCACTTTGAAGCCCAGTTGCAGCTCCGACCACTGCACCACTGCCTTCCGGAGGGTCTCGAAAACGTGAGAGATCTCACGTAAAGGTAGTTGTCTCTAGGGCCAAGAGGGCTCGAGCAGAAGTTTCCAAGCAAGGGATGCAGGCGGTGATAGCACCTAGTGCTCCTTTACCGGTGATCCCTTCTTTTGAAGAGTTTGAGGCGGCGCAAGAGCAACAGTCTTCTTCAATAGGTATATCTTTCTTGACCTGTTCTATTTAGTCATGAGCTGACCTTTTATTGTCTTATCCTTTCTATTCAACCCCAGAGGCGCCTTCTGCTCTGGCCGTGGAGGGAGATGCAACCGCCAGTGTAACGACCCAGAGATCCAGATATCGATATACCGATAACATCGATATACCGATATCAAGAACTGGAGAAGTCACCCAAGAGGCTGGTGAGGCCTCTGAAGGGTTAGAAAGCCTATGCACGAAAATGCTTTCCCGATTTCCGTTCTGAAGAATGAAGTTACCCATCAGCTCACAACATTCGACCTGAAGAATAAACAGAAAACGGTCCGGGTGGCGCGCGGGCAGAGGGCCGTTGTGGGTGAGGTCTCAGGGCGTGGTTACATCGCGCAATTCTGGCTGACGTTTCCCGGTTGGTTTTGGCAGCACTGGGCCTCGAAAGCACCGATCAACTCGTCGATCCTGAAGACTCTTATCCTGTGCATTTATTGGGACGGTGCGGATAAGCCCGCCGTTGCCGTGCCTGTTGGTGATTTCTTCGGAGCAGGATTGGCTGAAATGCCCAACTTTGCCTCACGTTACTTTGGCACCTCGAGCGGTGGCTTTTTCTGCAAGTGGCCGATGCCCTTCAAGAAAGGTTTTCGCATCGAGCTGGAGAACCTCGACGCCGAGATCGATACGGATGTCTTCTGTAATGTCATCTACCAGTTGACGGAAGAACCTTGCGAATCGGCGGGCTACTTTCATTGTCAGTTTCGTACCGGCCACAATCAGGGTCCCGAACCGCTGACGATTTCCGAGGCGAAAGGACGCGGCCACTATGCGGGCTGCTTCCTCTACATGCAGGGCGAGGAGCGAAACTATTTGAGCTATCTCGAAGCCCCGGAGTACGTCTATATCGACGACGACTGGGAAACGCCACGCATCGTCGGCACCGGGCTTGAGGATTATTTTCTCGGGGGGTGGTACTTCCGCGAGGGACCTTTCATCGGCCCCTGTCATGGCGTGCCCATCAAGGACACGCTCAACTCGTGCGTGGCGATGTACCGCGCACATGAAGCCGATGCGATTCGCTTTCAAAAGCGCTTTAAATTCGCATTCGTAAATCCCTGGGAACCCGACCGGCTGAAACCCTTTGTGTACTCCGCCGCGGCGTATCTCTATTTGGATGATCCTCAGGGACAAGGTCCGAGCACTTTCAAGGCCCGCGATCTGCTCTGTTGGTATCGTGTGCGCAACTCCGACCATCAAAGCATCCCTTAGCAAACGCTTAGGAGCTGCGTGGCTCGCACACGAACGCGTTCGTTTTTGCCCATGACTGCTATTCGTCGCGCGCCGAGGCCGACTGCTTAAAAATTTCTCCGCGTTGGACTCGCAACCGGCGGAAACATCGTGGACCGCATCTCCCTGCCCGGCAAAAATCCGGCGAATTGCGCCTTCGATCCATCCGGCAATCTCGGCTTAGTCGTCACGGAGGCAGAGAAAGGATTGCGATTCCCCTCCTCTGCTTCAATTTCATGGCCACCATAGGCTGGTGCCGCACCGCCGTGGGAATCCCCACCCGAGGTGGCGCGCTGACCAGCCGTTTTAAGCTGAGCGAACTCGACCCCACGCCCGTGCCCGAAGAAGCCGACGGCGAAAAGCCGGCCTATTACCGCATAGCCATGATTTGGTTGTCCTCACTTTCTAGTGTGGGCACATACTGCGCGCCCAAAAAGAGCTCATCTTACTAGCATAAGGCGAAAGCGATGCCGTCGAGCTCCCTTTCAATTCGGAGGTCGGCCATCCAGATAATTCTCCCGAAACTTCCTCGGACTGACACCCACGTAGGCACGGAAGATTCGATCGAAATGAGATGGCCGGCTAAAACCACAGGCCCATGCCGTTTCCGCGATATTCATGTCCGACTCGCGCAGAAGCCGGCAGGCATAATCCGTCCGCTTGCGATGGATAAATGCGATCAGGCGTTGCCCGAAGTGGCGGCGGAAACAGCGTGAAAGATGATCTGGCGAACATCCCAGCTCCCGCGCCAGCCACATCACGGAAAAGTCCATTCGCGCGAAGTGGGTATCAATGCTCTCCCGCGCGCGTCGCAAGAGTGAGGGCCTCTCCTCGCGAGGTTGCGAGTCCATGTCGAGTCCCTCGCGCAACCGGACGAGCAGAGCAAGGTAAACGGCATAACGAAGAAGCCGGCCGGAGCGAGAATTCCCGCTCTCGGCCAACTCCGCCGCACCGTTCAGGAGGGAATGCCGGTGCACCGTCGGGAAGCTATCATTGGGTCCGCACCGCAGCACCTTCTTCAGATAACCAAGATGCAGTGAAAAACCGTTCTCTGGAAACATCACGATGACGTTGAGGAAATTCCTTCCTCTCCAGGTTTCGCCATGCGGCATTCCCGACGGAACCAGCAGCGCCTGACCCCCTCGGATTGTGATTTTCTCATCGGGAAGCGAAAAGCGCGTTTGTCCATGCTCCTGGAAAAAGATTTCCGGCGTGGCATGAAACGGCTTTCCAGGAAGCCGCAGACGCAAGCCCGAGCGCCCCGGCACCAACACCGTTGCGTCCCGATTTTCCATCAGTTCCGCGATGCGGCGATCCAAGACCTGACGGTAATACGCAACCCTGCTTGAGTACGAAGCCAGCAGTCCGATAAGCCGGTTTTCAAGATCGGCGGGCAGCCACCGGTTTCTCTGTATCGCGGTGAAGGATTCCTGGCGCGGATTCCGAGTGATCACTGCTATTATTACCGCCGCGGCACACCGGCATGGCGGTTCGTATGGGTCATTTGGAGCGGTTCCGTCATCGAGCAGATGGCTGACGCCTTGCTGGGCCGTGACGTGGTGCGGTTGATGCGGATGAAACCGGACGCGCCCGAGGTGAAATCACTGCGCTCACTCGTTCGGCTAGGCTGTGACGCAGAGCAAGTGGGCGATCCGTGGCGCAACTCAGTCGAGGCATACCGGATGCTACTGGCGGTGTCCCGAACTTCGGACGACGCCAGGAAGCCACCTTCACCACGTGCCAGACGCACGGTGGCCGAAGCGGAGAAACTGCTGCGGCGCGAGCCGGGTAGTACGGTGGGCAAGGCAGGCTTGGCGGCACGGCTAAAGTTATCGCGCTTCCAGCTCTACCGAGCTTTGAAACATGAATTGGGCCTCAGCCCACACGAATGGACAGCGCAATGGCGAATCGAACGCGCCTGCCTGTTGCTCAAGACTACACGGCGGCCAATCGCGGAAATCGCGGTGGAAGCAGGAGTGCCCAATGCGAACTACTTCGCGCGGTTCTTTCGGCAGCGAACCGGCTTTAGCCCTCGGGATTGGCGGCGCCTTTTCGGTGAATGGTGAGAGCGGTTCTCAGCTTTCACTTCACGTCTACGACACCCCAGTATTGAGGGTAGAGCCAGGCCTCGGTAGGAATGTCGTCGACCATCGTCGTCTCAACATGCCCGCCGGAATAGAGCCAGTTTCGTGAAACGGCCTGCAGGCCTCTCTGGCCAACGCCGGAAAGGAGAATTTCAATATCCCCTTTAAGCGAGGCTCCGGGAGTTAAAGGTACTTCGATGAAGGAGCGTGGCACGGTAAGCACCGCTTCGTAACCTTTCCCATCCGCGTCCAGCGTGAAGGCCGCCTTTCCACCGGGAACATCGCCCACAAAGTCGAAGTTCTTGTTACCCGAGGCCGGCGTAAAATAATTGGCGGGCTGCTTGGCCTGTTGCGAGAGGACCTTCATTCCGACTAGACGAGGCTGGTCGTGGATCACGGCGGCAAGGAGCCGCACATCTCCCGCTCCAGGTTTGGTTCGATCGCCAGCCGGTCCGAGATCCAGACCAACGGCATCACCGCCCTTGAACAGAACCTTTGGATCGTCAGCGCTGTTTTGGAGCGGCGAATCGTCCATGACGTGAATATGTGCGTAAAGATTGACTGCATCGTAGCCGAGCTGGACCGTGGCAAGAGTCCCACCGGCGCGAGTGAGCGTAGAGGTCGGAAGGGTAGCCCAGGTCGATTCGCCCGAAGGGTCTCCGCTCAGATGAGCAATTTGCAGACTTTGCGCGGCGGGTGCAGGGCCGGCGGTTTCGTAAACTTTGTCGAGAACGACCGAGCCACTGACCCGCTTTTCACCCTTGACGGTCAAATCACTTGTGAAGCCGTCCACCGCGTAGATGCCGCCTTGATCATAGGCATAAACTTTTTTGAGCTTGTCGTAGGTTTCAATCCGTCCGGCGAAATTTTCGCTCCCAAAAGTGTAGGGGCCGGCAGGAGCTAACGAGGAAGGGTCGTTCATGAGAGCATCGACGTAGTAGCCGTCCGAAGTGTAGAAATAAATCGGCCCCCATTCGCTAGCGCCTGCCACATATTTGTCGTCCACCAAGCCGGCCAAGGACCAAAAGTGGTACATTTCGCCCGGCTGGGGTTCGGCAACGGCCTTGCGTCCGGCCATCCAGAGCAGCTTGCCGTTGGGACCGAACTTCGCGAACTTCACCGCATTGGATTCGGCCGTGTGTCCCAAGCCCTCGTGCAGGGACTTGGCGATCTCAGGGCTGGCGTAGGCGCACCATTGCGATCGGGGAACGTCCGGATAGAGCGCCTTGATTTTTTCGGCAAGAGCCGGAGTCAGTGCGGGAATGGTGGCGCTAAAACATGTATAGATATTCCCCTGTTGGTCGAGGCGGACACCGGCCATGCCGGTACGCGGTCCGCTCCAGAAGTGGTTTAACAGACTTGGCACGATCGGAGAGACGAGATAGCGAGCCTTCGCCGGATTCCATCGAAGCGCGCCGTGATCACTGAATCCGTCGCTGGGAATTTCGACAATGGAGTTGGCGTGAGTCAGGAGATACGCGTTTCCGTGCGGGTCAATCCAAATGGAGTTGGCGCGATCGCCCATAGACGGCAAGGGCTTCCCGTCGATTTCGGAGATCGTCGTTACTTCTTCCGGTTTTGGTTGATAAGAGCCGCTGGCGTCAACCCACATGGAAATCGTGGTTTGCTTCACTGGAGGCTGACGATGGTCGTTCGGATTGCGCACATCGAGATATCCGACCGGCAGCAATTTATCGCCATCGATCAGGCAGACGGAGTGCGGGTCCCCATCATCGACAAAATACTTCTTATCGTTGGCCAGACGCAGGACGAACGGGAGCATGCGATAACCGTATGTTTGGTTAATGTCAGCTTGGGCCTTGGAGGGAACCCAGTAGGCGTCGGGATACCCAGGATGGTTTTCGTCGGGCGCCGTGGCCCGGGCGAAGCCCTCCGGCTCGAACGGATAATACGACGTCATGGGATCGTCCGCGTCGCCGATATTGGACACCCCATAGCCGGGCCATCCGAACCAACGTCCCACCGTGGCGCCGGAGGCAAGGTCGATCCGGTCAAAAATCTTCGGGATCGACGATTCCGCTACCAAAAGACCGCCCTGCGTATCGGCGCTGATCGCGGACGGCGCGAGATAGCTCGACTTATCGTAAGTTCCGGCCCAAGGACGGCCACCCTTCTTGCCGAGAGTGCGGATCAATTGGCCTTCCGCGTTGAAAATCTTCACCTGTTGGCTGGCACCCTCGTCCGTCACGCTGATCCGGCCTTGGGCATCGACCGCGACGCCGTAGGGTGCCTGGAGGCCGGTGCTGACGATGGCCGTAGGATTTCCCTGGGTTCCGTGAAAGCGCACGATTTGTGGCACTTGGTTCGTCCCGTAGGACACGGCGTACAGATTGCCTGCGGAATCGAGCGCGAGACCTCGCGGAGCAGGGCATGTTATCGTCCGCATGGGCTGACCAGTCTCGACATCGAGCACCTGGATCATATTCGCCGAATAAACCGAGGCGAATACCTCATGGTCCGTGGCAGCGACACCAATGCATTCGGGCGCCGTCCCGTCCTTTGCCAGACCGCCTTCGGCTGGAAGACTGCCGGCAGGGGCAACAACCGCGGTGTTCGTCTTCGCGACGGGCACCGTGGTCCCCTCGCCGACTTCATGACCGAAAAGGACGGTTAAGCCCGTGGCCGCGTCGAGCCGGCAGAGCTGCGGGTGCGCCCCCGAATAAATCGCGAAGAGATATTTGCCATTACTGGCCAAGGCCTGTACGTCGCCAAAGCCGCCGGCCACAAAGGGCCTTTTCCGCCAGAGCGTCTTTCCAGAATAGTCAATTTTGACGATAGCCGCCTGGGCTTCCGAGCCATACCACCCGAGATAAAGGCCGCTGGAGTCCGCGGCGGTGGCACTGGGTACGCCATGATCGCCTCCCCATCCACCGAGACCATCGGCCGTCGCATATGGGGGATTGCCCGAGGAACCAACAAAGCCGACGTAGCGCGCCTTTAGGCCCTCCGATAGATAGGCGCCCCACCTATACTTCCCCGGTGGCAGTCCATAGCCCCATTGGTCTTTTCCATCCCAGTTGACGGTGAATTTGCCGGCCGGAACGTTCTGGCCGCCGGTCAATTCACGCAGGACTTGGCCGTCCGAGCCGAAAATATTGATGGAAATCTTCTCGGCTTTCGGCACATCAACCGTGATGGGAACGCCCGCCGATATGGGCCCCGTCTTGGCCAAGGCCTCTTCCATCGTCCCATGACGCCGCGGCAGATTTCCCGTTGGGCTGAACTCGATCTGTCCCCAAGTTCCCCAATTGGCAAAGGCGAAGTCGCCGGGATTTTCCGCGTAGATTGCGGAAACGTCGTAAAACCACGTGGCGTTCGCCCAATGAATGCCAAAGATCGCCGTCATGCGCTGGCCGGGTTGGAAAGGATTCTTTCCATCGGGCACGTTCAAAGATTTTTTTGATATTAAATGAGAATTAGATACATTTTTATTTTTTAAGGTTGCCTTATATTGTTTTGAAAGGGTGAATTGATGAAGAGGAAAGCTCAGTTTGCAGCATGCGAAGTGTGGGCATAATTGGCACTAGATTCTAGACCCTTCCATCCAAAAGTATTCCTTTCTTTCTCCTGCTTGGTTTATGGTAGCAACATGTGTTTCATATAAAGCTAAATTCAGGCGTTGTTTTTTAGATAGCATTTGAAAATGCTGCTAGATATGCATGATTTGCCTGAAACTGAATCCCATTGCATCTTGTTTCTTAATGTCATGGCAACTAGAAAAGTACTTGCCTTTGGCTTGTGCTGAACTGAGCAGCAATATGCTCCCAAGATACCGATCTCTTGAAACAGTTCGACTTAATTTCTTGTCTCCATATATCGATGTCAAATCCTTCCAAAATGCTACTGCAAGTAATGTATCTGCTGCTAGTTTTCAGTGTGGAGGGCATTCAGAGTGGTTGAAAAGTGCCAGAAATATTTGCTGTTTGAGAATAGCTGATGTTAGTATGGCATTCTAATGGATAATTTGATTAACATTAGATAATTCACCCTCATTGATGGATTTCTCTCACTTTTCGGTTGTTCAATGTACGCTCATACAACTGAGATGATGGATAAACCATCTGGTTCAAGCATAAATCAAATGGTGAGGAGGTCAGGTCACATTGTTAACCTTCAAATAAAGGAAATGGAAAGGCCTTTTGCTGATCCTTCTTATGAAGGGATAGTGAAGGACCTCTTAAATGTAGCAATGCAAAACCAACTGTTTGGCACTCCCGTCCATCTTTGGCGTTAGCGAACATTGTAACAGCATGTTATGCTGCATCATAAAGCAAATTGTGGGGAAAGCTCGCAGTTTGCTTTTCTAATATTGACTGCAGGACTACCTCATGTCACTCTGCCATAAAAATCAACTATAAGGGTAGCTCATAATTCATCTTAGCATAAGGCAAAGGTGAGGCAGGAACCAATCCTTGCGACTATATATCTATATATATTCTCTCTCCTTTAGTATTTGCAAGGGTTCTGGTGGGGACACCCAATTCCAACTTGACCCTGCATGGGTGTGCCATTGGCAGAGACGAGTTGAGCTGAGTCCGATTCTGTCCTCACTTTGGCTCGGGGATGATTGCCATTTTAAATGGTTTCTATTTTTTGTCATTTCTATTTTGGGAATGATGGCCATTGAGAGTAGTTGTTTTTTTGGTGTTGTTCCTATTTAGCGTTGTACGTGTTATTTAGTAGCTTCAGATTAGGAATGCTTGTAACTCTAACAATTTGGTGGAGAATGGAAGGGATTATGATTGCCCGGCAAAAGCTTTGATTCATTCTGAGAGGGAGAGTGTGAGAGGTCCACACCTTTGCCACCTCTGCCCTTTCTTCTTTATTCTTCTCCTATCCTCTTCCTTCTTCTTCTTCTCTCTTCTTTTCCTGCAAGCCACGATGCTTCGTACGCTTGATGTTGCGTTGCGATTATGTTCCCCAATGCATGCACCCCGCCGCCATGCCACACACATGCAACCAGCATGCTTGCTTCTGCCTCCTCAAGCAAGCTCATGCATGCATGTGATGCCTACCTCCAACATGCTCTTGTACGTGTGCCCCTACTCCCTCATTGCTAGTGTGCTCATGTGCACTCGATGCTTGCCACTAACTACCTTACACTTTAATTTTTGGCATGCTCGCTGCCTGTGCATCCCCGTCATTGTGCGGGATGTCACATAGACGGCCATTCGACAGTTAACCTACATCATGTTCCTCCTTAAACTCAAAAGCATTGGTACTTGGTGCTGCACTTAAACCTAGACCTCTCATCTAGTAGCATCTTGCTGCATGCACATATTGTGAGCCCTTCCACCCAAAAATATTATTTAAACCATTGCTGGTCTTGAGCATTGCAAAGACGGAACTTCATAATGGCATCAGAACTGAGTAGTTGAGATTGGAATACACCCTAATCTTGTGGACATTTCTCAACTTCCACTGATCCACTAGGCTTATATTAGCAAGCTTGTTGTAGGTTTAGTTCTCAGATCATCTAGAAATTATTCACTAGAACTTTTTGTCACTTGAGTTTGTTTAATTGAAAATTCTGAATTACTTGCTAACCATGCATCAAATTTAGTATTAGAGCATTAGGTTAGGTTAGGGCATACACCTTCCATTGCATATTTAATTATCTACATGAACACCTTTGCATTGCATTAATTGTTTGCATGTCCACTAGTAGGGGTAGTCAGTGCTCCGAATCGGGTTCCACCAGCCGAGGTCACTAGTTAGAATCCAAATGGATGATGATCTAGGAAACATGCAACAAGCCATCATGACCTATCTTGATCACCCTGGCTAATCTTTCTAGGGAGTGCATGAGAGATTGATTGAGTTGGAGGCACACCAGCTAGGCCAAGGTGAGGAAGTTATAGATGATGTATCAAGGACTTCGGCAGCCCCTTCTCCTTGGGCTGCCGCTGGTTATCCAGGGCCCCCGACTTTCTGAGGAGGATCGCCAACAATGTCAAGCGGGTGTCGATCTGATGGAGTCTTTCTTGGGTTATGGAGTTGGGCAGGTGGAGAAGGCCGCTGAGGAGCTGCAATGCTCCTTGTTGCTGGTGCTGATGGATACGGTCACAGTTGGGCCTGCCCATCTTCAGTATTAGTAGGGGAACCTCCTCTAGGAGGTTATGTCTGTCCGAGGAGTCTTTGGGGAGGAGCTTTTGCTGCAACAATCTTGTCAGGAGGATGGGAACGAACCTCTGCCGGAGGGGGAGGAAGATGGTCCATAATCTCAAGGGGAGGCAATTGCTTTTCTGACCGTAGGGGAGGAGCCGGAGGGAGAAGCATCTTGGGGAGGGAGGTAGTGAGGGAGCTGTTGGCGGAAAGAAAAAAATATGGGGGAAGCAGGTGAGGGAGCTGGTTGCCAAGGTGGGTATTTCCTTTGAGGCTGGGGCTGAGAAAGATGTGAAAGGGGCATTCTCTAAAATTAAGAAGAGGTGATATGCTACTATTTTGTAGGGAGAGAAGTCTCAATAGAGAGGGGTTAGGGAGGAGGATGGTGGTAGGGAGGAGAGGGGTTCCTTCTTCTTCTTCTATTTTTTTCTTTCTCTTCCTTTTTTTTAGGGTACAAGATCAATGCCGAGGCAAGGGAGGAAGTGTTTTATGTATCAAGGGGAAGTCCTGGTAGGACAGAGGGTTGGCATTAACCAAAGGAGGGCCATTTACATCATTCACTCAAACAGAAAGTTTGGGCCAAGGGTAGGATAACTATTGGCTTAGGTGAAGTGTCGAGGCCCAAAAGGAGGAAGGCGGGCTTCGACAAAATGTCTAAGCCATCAGTCGGGCATCTGTAAGCTTAAACGTCGATGGCTGGACATCTATCGGCTTAAGTGCCGATGGCTGGACATCTGTCGGCTCGCTCACTGGTGGTCACACATCTATCAGCTTAAGCACCGATGAATTGGACATATGTCGGCTCGATCATCGATGGTTGCACTTCTGTCGGCTTGGGCACCGATGGCTTGGACATTTATTGGTCTGATCACCAATGGTTTAGCATCTGACATCTGTCTGCTCCACGCCGAAGGTTAAGTATCTGACATTTGTCAGCTTAGACGTCAATGGTTGAATATTTTACATCTGTCGCCTCAGACGCCGATGGTTGAACCGTTTACATCTGTCGGCTCAGACGTCGATGGTTGAATCTTTGACATCTACCGGCTTAGATGCCAATGGTTGAATCTTTGACATCTATCGGCTCAGACATCGATGGTTGAATCTTTGACATTTGCTTGCTCAGACGTCGATGGTTGAATCTTTGACATCTATTGATGTGGACACTGATGGTTGAATATCTAACATCTATCGGCGTGGACACTGATGTTTGAATATCTAGCATCTATCAACTTGGACATTGATGGTTGAATCTTTGACATCTATCAGCTCAGACATCGATGGTTGAACATTTGACATCTATTGACTCGGATGCCGATGGTTGAATCTTTGACATCTGTTGGCTCAGATGCCGATGGTTGAATATTTGACATCTGTCAGCGTGGACATCGATGGTTGAATATCTGACATCTATCATCGTGGACACCGATGGTTGAATCTTTGACATCTATCAGCTCAGACGTTGATGGTTGAATCTTTGACATCTATCATCTTGGACGCCAATGGTTGAACATTTGACATCTGTTGGCTCAGACGCTGATGGTTGAATCTTTGACATCTGTCAGCTCGAACACCGATGGTTGAATATCTAACATCTATCAGCGTGGACACTGATGGTTGAACATCTAACATCTATTGGCTTGGACGCCGATGGTTGAATCTTTGACATCTGTTGGATCGAACATCGATGGTTGAACATTTGACATCTGTTGGCTTGGACGTCGATGGCTGAATCGTTGACATCTATCGGCTCAAACGCTGATGATTGAATCTTTGACATCTGTCCGCTTGGATGCCGATGGTTGGCAATCTTGAAACATTGTCAAATATTTGTCGGCTTGAATGCCGATGGCTGGAGATTTTGAAGCATTTGAACTTCTTTGCACATTATTGAATATCTGTCAGTTTGAATGTCGATGATTAGATGTCTTGAATACCTTTGAATATTGTTGAATATCTATCGGCCCGGACGCCAATGGTGGACATCTTGAACGTCCTTTGAAAATTGTTGAACATCTATCAGCCTGAATGTCGATGGCTGAATCATCTTTGAGATTATTAAACATTGTTGATCATCTATTAGCCTGGGCACTGATGACTAGTTATCTTGCTCATCCTTCAACGTTATCGAACATCTATCGACCTGAGTGCCGATGGTCATGCATCTTGTAGATTCTTTTGAATATTGTTGAGCATCCATCGGCCTGAACGCCGATGATCAGACATCTTGAATATCTTTGAATATTATTGAACATCCATCGGCCTGAACGCTGACGATCAGAGATCTTGATCATCTTTGCGTATTGCTAAATATCCATCAAGCTGAGCATCGATGGTCATACATCTTGAAGATTTATTAACACTATTGAGCATCTATCGGCCTGAACGCCAATGATTGCATATCTACGAGCATCTATCGGCCCAAATGTCGATGCTTGAACATCAGGAGCACCTTCGAATATTACTGAACATCTTCGTACATTGTTGAATGTTGTTGAACATCTATCGGCCGGGACACCAAAGGTTAGACATCTTGAAACATTATTGGACATCTTAGAACATTGTCAAACATATGTCTACTTGAACGTCGATGGTTAGACAACTTGAGCATCTTGGAATATTATTGGGCATCGATCAGCCTGAATGCCATTGGTTGAGCACCCCTTTTTCGTTATCGATCATCATTTTCATGTATTCATCATTCCTTTGCCGATCCCCGGTCATCATTCATCATGATTTTCATCATCATTTCGATCATCTTTTCATCATCATTTTTTCCATCTAGAGCTTCATCATTTGGATTGCCCCTGTGATCAGTAGCAAATGTATAGTACAAAAATCTATCATCGAACGACCTTTTGATAGGCCTACATTATCATTTTTCATTACTGTTACAAGTGATCATTGTCCCTTGGGGGGATGCATTTGGCAGCAGCCGTGTATATAATCATTGATGTTTCATATATTTGCCCCCAGAATAAGGTGACATCTATATCTCGCATTTCTCATCCGGCTTCCTGCTGTAATCCGAGAAACTTGAGATGCCCTTTAGGGCGCATGGTCCTTCAGCTTACATATTGAGGCCATGTTGGCCGGCCTCTTTAAAGTCGGGCATCTGATGAGGACGCGATGGATACACCATGTACTTGTCCATTTGTAGTTCACCTTTCTTGATCAGGCCTTAAATGACGCCCTTGAATATGTAACAATCTTCAATGGAATGCCCCAACCTTTGATGATAAACACAAAATTGGGGATCATCCCCTCTTTCGACATCAGTAGGTGTCTTCGGCTTTGGGAGCACAACTTTGGCATATTCTTGGCCCTACTCGAATAGGATCCGAGTCTTGTCTTTTGGCAAGGTGTAGGGTTTCTTGATTTTGTCTCCTAATGAGGGTCCTTGCATAGCAAGCGTAGGGGAAGAAACCTTAGCTGCCTCTTTTTGTTTTTCTGTTGTTACTCGAAGGCCTTAAAATTTGAGATGCAAATTTCTCCTTGCACCAGATCTTTGTTAGGTTCATTATCCACTCTGACAATACGTCAAGTCTATGTATATGTCTAATGTGTGAAACTTGAGTCCGTGCATATATGATCTCATGTTAAATTAAGTCTGTGCACTTCTTGATTAAAGCTCTATCAACTCTGTGCATCTCCCTATTTTTTGTCTAACTGTCATAAGTTGACTTCAATTCTGACTTTTTGATCAGACACATGTTCGTGGAGTTTAAGAATGACATGTTATCCAAAATAAAGGATGAGCCATAATAGTGACACGTGGAAAGCAGTCATGCTTGGATGCTGCCACGTGGCCGAGCAGTGTCAGATCTGGATAAGGCATTTGGGCGGGAGATGTGGTGAGCACACGCCCTACCTCTCTACTGCTACCTATAGATAAGAAGATTCTCCTTCAAGAGAAGACTGATCGTGAGAACAGATTTGAGTGTGATATTGAAAGAAGAAGAGTAGCGAGAGAAAAGGAGCCAGCACGATCCAGACTGAGAGAGAGCAGAGTAGATCGAAGAGGAAGTTTTGAGAGAAGTTTGAGAGAGTTGTTGTTCATCGGTCTCCAGGTTTAGAACCGGAGCTGATTTGCTCATTATTGAGCTACATTCCCAGTTGGGTTTTGAGTCTTTGTTTTGTTCCTTCTATTTTCTTCAAAACTCTTGTTTCTTCAAGCTGTGAGTCAGCGATTGCAGAGGTGCGTTCCTCTGGACAGGTGAAGCTGTAATCCTCAGCGATTAGAGGTGGATTCCTCTGGATAGCAAAGCTATAACTCTCAGCAGTTTGTAGGGAAGGAATTCCCCGAAGCTGTGGATCAGCGGCAAGTTGTTAGTTAGTAGTGAAGCCACACTCGGTTGAGTGTGGGGTGGACGTAGACCTCTGGATTGAGGTTGAACCATCTTAAAATCATTGTCTACTGTGTGATTGCTCTGTGCTCTGAGTTCATTGTTGCATTCAGTTCATCAATCAGTAGATGAATGCTTAGGATCACGTAAGGATAGATCTAATTGATCTGTGTTTCAAGGTTGTGATTGAGTGCCTCCTTGTAGTCCTACAGTAGCTCATTTTAATTCTGCACTAGTAGCCACTGCATTAAGTTTTAATTGGGTGGTTGATCTATTCACCCCCCTCTAGATCATTCTCGTGGACTCTACACGTATATCTTCAACACCCGGGCCAACCCGAGCCTGCTGGCTAGCCCACCTTACAACGCAGTGTACGCCACAAAGGTCGGGCCCACATGCCCAAAATGCCTTCTCTTGGCTCCCGCAAGCTTTTACCCTCAGCCCGAGGCCAAACCTATGGCCCGCCAGTCAGCTACCCGAGCTGTTTGACGACCCGAGGTGTGTCGGGAATTTTTTGAAACACATCGCGAGTGGAAACTATAGCACGACAACAACGAGCCCCCACGGGCCAATCCCTGCACCCCAGAGCCCCCCATCCCTCAAAGGACAACTCAAAAGAATATTGGAAGACCCCTGGGACCACCCCCCTATGGCCAGGGCTCCCCCCGGGGGGAGTTTGCCCCGGGCGCGATTGCACCCCAGGGAGGGCAAACTCCCTTGGGGGTCATGCCATCCTCCCAGTCTCGTGGGCCCTGCTACCATTCCCAGTTCCAGTCTCGTGCATGGTCGATCGGCGTACCCACGTGTGAAAGAAGTTGTGTAGGCAGAGCCTCGGGATCACACGGAGTCATGCGGGTCAATCTCCTCGATCCATACGTCCCCGACTGATGTGATCGAGCGAGGCAAACTGACGGGCAAGATTGTAGGGCTCGGTGTAGGTGGTGGAGCAGGTCGCGATCAGCCCGATGCGGCTCGTCGCCATGGCGACAGCGGCGAGCGCTGTGATCGGCTCCAGCCAGTTGAATGGTGTGCTCTCGACGTCGTTCCAGAGGCCGAGCACGTCGGCGAGAAAGATCGAATCGAAAAGGCCTGCCTCCGCCTTCTGCGCGAGTTCGACCGTGTAACGGATGTCGGTCAGCGGCAGGCTCGAGGATTTCGGATGGCGCCACGCCGCCTCATGATGGCCGCGGCTCTGGATGAAGAGATTGATATGCATGCGCGGCATCGAACACCCCCGTTCGGCGAACCTAGCGGCATTTCAGGGACAATTTACGGCAACAGCACCACCTCAGACGATCCGCGCGACCACGGGAATGCGAAGGGCAAGCCCCGCAACGACGTAGCAAAGCGCGCAAGCGAGCGAGCCGGTCACGAGAAACTTGACGAGCGCGGGCGCTGCGACGCCGCGCCAGGCCAGGGCCACGGCGACGAGAAGCGGCGGATGGATGATGTAGATCAGGAAGGCGCGGCGGGCGAGCCGACGCCAGACACCGTGCAGCTGGTCGAACCGGCGCTGAAAGAGCGTCAGCAGTCCCAGAACGAAGCCCCAGGCGATGAACGGCTCCCAGAACGCATAAACCAGCGCCTGAACATTCAGGCCGCCTTCGGCGTGTCCCTGCAACCACGGCAGGTTCGGCGCCAGCAGCACGACAATCGGAAACAGCGGGAAGACCCGCCAAGCAATCCGCACCCAGCGCTTTTTGCGATCCCCCGGAATCCGCTCGAGCCAGCGTTGCTCGGCACCGGCGCAGCCGGCCGCGAACAACACGATGTAGGATGCAAAATAGCCGAGTTGCAGGAAGGCGACGTTGACGCCGACCGGCCAAACGAGCCGGAGCAGAAATGCCGCGACGCCGGTGCCGATGGCCGCGGCGAGCAGAACCTTGTCCGACGGAAGCGAGGCATCGGCCGTCTCGTCCGGTCGCCGCAGCGCGCGCCACACCAGCCACACCGCCGTGAAGATCAACAGCGCCTCGACAAACCACATCGGGCCCGGATCGAATTTGCCGTGACTCCAGAGCCAGACGACGACGCTGCCGAACGACCGGCCCTTTGCGGTCGCGGCCAGCGCGACGGTGATCGGGTGCAGGATCAGGAAATAAAACAGAAGCGGAATTCCAAGCCGCAACAGCCGCTCCCTGACGAAGCCGGCCGTGCCGTGACGCCGCTGCGCCGGCGGCGTGTAGTAACCTGCAAGCAGGAAGAACAGGCCCATCCATAGCCCGTTGTGTGAATGTTAATGAGGGGAAAATATATGGTATGAAAAGTCACGACTGTCATGTGTTCATGGAGAGTATAACGAATTGAGATTACAATGCGTAAATTAATTTAAACGATAATTAATAATTAAGTGCGGAAGTAAATTAAACTAATAGCGTGGTAAAATATATACAATAGTTCAGAAATTACAAATATACAAGTCCCACAACTGAAAGAAAAGTCCACAAGTACAACTACACGGGGCATACCTCGGTCAAATGTACAGAAGGAGGACAGACCGACTACTACTGGTACGCTAGACACAACCACCAAAAGTTCGAGACGCACGGTCCAAAAGTCGAGGCTACCCACCTAAAAGTAGGAAGGGTGAGTCATAGTCAAACTCAGTAGGGGTCACGCAGATCCCCACCTCACAACTAAACACGCTGGCATGCAAATATAATGGCAATTAAAGCATGCATTTAACCAATGCGTAGGTAGATGGCATAATTAAACACGGATATAGCAAAGCTGTAAACCTATCTAAAGAGTTTAAATAGCTAATCTACATGCCAATTAATCTATAAGCCAACACAATATAGATATAACGCCAAATACTAGTCCCACCAATAGAAGGAAGCTCTACTAACCCAATGATAGGAAAAAGAAGAGACACACTAGAAGAGAGAGACCAGACGCCTCCACTGACGGCTTACACTGCGTCTCAGGCAACTCACAGGTCAGACAAACACAACCAGCGAGAGGTGTAAACACTACCGAAACAAGGACTAGTCAGAGTGACACTCGTCAGTGTCAGTCCTACTGCCTCCAACCACATGTGCACACACTGACTCCTACCTAGAGCCAGGCCTCTAGCTAGTTTTCCCCTTCCATAGGACGCAACAGTATAAGCAGGGGCCTATGGTAACTAGCTTAAGAACCGTCAACGGGAAACACCTCTCACCCTTTCCCAGGTGGAACGACACTCCAGGTTGTTGGACTACGACTAGTGGCTCCTTCACAAGGAAAGAGATGGCTACTCTATCGGGGTCTAAAATCATGCCATAGCCTTATAAAATAACTTGAACATGGCGAATATGCACTACTGAATGCATTAGGAACTAAACGTGTCCCTTTTAGAATGCCATAGGTTATGACGGACCATGCTGGGACCGTTACCTGACATAACGAATTAGGGCAGGGGCGTTATATGGAACATAACGCACCTCCCTCCCTCCGTTAAACTCACCCGAACACCTGGGTGAACACAAGCACACAGACATGCAGACCATAATGCACCGCCACTGGGGCGTTATGTTCAGTGTAACGCGCCTCCCACAGCCTATTATACTTAACTGAACAATGCAATACAACCAGAAACACATGGCATGATGCGCCAAGTATGGGGCGTTATGCTGAGTATAACGCACCTCCCATGGCCCGTTATACCCACCCGATCTTCAATTAGAAATCATAGAAACATAACGCACCAAGGCTGGTGCATTATGAGGATATAACGCATGGGTCTAAGCCCGTTAAAGCCACCCGAACGCCAAGAATCAACAAAAAAATCTACAGTTTTAATGCACAATATAACACACCAGATCTGGGGCGTTATATGACAATAACAGATCTACCCTACACCGCTATGCTAACTGCCTTACTGGGTCAACGGTCAAATGATCGGTCAATGGTCAAATGACGGACCTGGAGGAGTCCGTCAAAGGGCACATAACGCACCACTTTAGGCGCGTTAAAGGACTATAACGCACCGGTCCTGGCGCGTTATGTCAACTGGGTTACGGGTTGGACGAGTTCGATACCGAACTCCCTCCCGGTCGACCGAAATCGATGTGGGACGCGCGAAAACAAAGTAACCTGCACAAGCATGCATCCATACATCCATTTACATCAACAAAAATGTTAAGACGATGCCCATGGACGTAATTTCATAATTTAATTACTAAAATATGCTAACATGGAATAATGCACAATAAATGATGCAACTAGCATCAGACCAAGGCGCATGTAGTACCGGCAGGTTCCTAGCGAGGAAGAGAGTCCATCCCCCTACCTCTGACATGATAAGGAAGCCGATCCGATGCCGAACGGACGACGAGGGCCACGGCGACCTCCCGACTTCACGTGCCTCCACACTCCGCGGATCGAGGGTAGAAGGACGTCCACGCGATCCTCGCAACACGACCTTCCCAACAGCATCTCCCGTGCCTCGATCAACGACCGTCTAGACTAAAACTGAGTGAGCAGAAGGAAAACCCCAAAATTAGGCCTAAAATCTCCCAAATAGGGTTTTACACGAAAAATGATGAAAATGTCCGCCATTGACGATGCATGAGGCATCAAAATACTCCTGGCAAGACGAGGAACTCATCCCCCTATCTCGATCGCGACGAAGCCCACGAAACGGTGCAGATCGGACGATAGGGCATCGCGGCTCCACTCGGGTCGTCTCTTCTCCACGCTCCCCGAACCGCAGAATAGAGGGTACCACCTCGACCTACGCATCGAGCCCTTGTTGTCCTCCTGGTTTTGATGATGTCTACCATGATGTGATTTATTATTTTGTTATCTGACAGACTGGCTTTGATATAGAATCTCTTGGTTACAAACTGCTATGTGGCTGTCCTGTTTTCAAAGTCCATTACAGGTTAGAGACAGCGTCAACGCTGTAAGGCACAAGCGTGGACGCAGCAGAGCTGAAGACTTCAAGTCTTGCAAGCACAAAGGTCGACCTTGCACGTCAAAGGTCGACGTTGCAAGCACAAAAGTCGATGCTGCTCATGTTTACATGAAGGCTGCGTCAACGCTGCTGAACGGCAGCGTGGACGCAGCTGAACAAATCCTCAAAGCCTATATGACTGCAGTTGAAGCCACTGCAGCTGAAGCCTTCATGGAGTTCAACGTCTTCAATACCAAGCCACTCTTCAAGCCAGCGTCAACGCACCGGCAGGGTGCGTAGACGCAGCCTTCGTTGATTTCAAGACAAAGGTCGATGTTACAAGGACAAGGTCGACGCTATTGCACTGCAGCGAAGTCACCAAGGCGTCGACGCTCCGCACAGGCAGCGTGGACGCAGTGGTTCAAAGCTGAAGAATATATGCTGCCGAAGTCTGCCTGCGTCAACGCTGGACGTTCAAAGCGTGGACGCTGCAGTTGTTCAAGCAACAATGTATGAAGTCTTCACACTGCCGCCTTCCACCATAACTTCCCCTCCGCCTCACCCATTATCCTTACACCCGCACGCCAAACCCCTCCTCCATCCGCCACACAGTTCATCTACCCCTCCACGACCTCCACCACGATGGCACCTATGCCTCCACCTCGCCCATCACTCATCACCCCCACCGCTATTACCCACGCCCTTCCATCTAACCCTCCTCCCCCACCAACACCCATTATCACCAACCCCTCGCCCATTATCCTTACACCACCGTCAACACCCATCATCACTCCGCCTACCGCCTCACCCGTTATCCTCCCGCCACAAATCATCACTCCCCCTAATCCTATACCTTCCACCACCCCCTTTATCCATCCTATTCTAAAGTCTATGAGGATAGGGGGAGAGCAAGAGTCCTACAACGGTAAGAGTTCACGCTGCGAACGTCTACACCCCCTTTGCCTCCCTTTGCACCTTGCTCTTGCCCTTACTGACTTAACCACCATAGGGTTTTCTCTGGGATAGCAATCCCAAGCCCCCTGATCACTTCTTCCCTTTTGCAGCAAACCTTCTTGAGGTGGTTTCGCACGATTGATCTGGGATCCACTTTGCCCCAGATCCGACGACTTACGACTCAGCACGAGATCTCGTCTCTTCATCTAGCGTCGTCTGTGGGAAACTAAATAAGAAGTTAACATGGTGCGTAGGAGCAATAGTAGGAGGTTGACTGGTGATAGGGGGAAGACGTCGAAGGCCATAAATCAACAGCTCGTGCCGTCCCACTTGTTAACTGGCCCTGCCCCAAATGCTCAAGTTAATGCCTCTCCCTCACCGCCGTCCCTGGGGGGATAGCCCGCCGTGGTGGATCCTAAGACCTTCCATTCCCTCTATGCCAAACTGGATACTCTTGTCGATTTGTTGAGGGCCTAGGTGGCCAGGGAGAAGCGGTCCCAGCAATCGCGCCTGAGCCCCTCTCGGGTAGAAGCCTCCCGACGAACGACAGGAGGTCATTTTTTATCCAAGACGGCCGCATCATCCACAGTGCGGCGGGCGAACCTTCTCACCCCCTGCCTTTAGCTACAGAACAAAAGGGTTCCTCCAACCCACGGAGGGAGAGGAATGATGCCCGACAACCTACTCCATCTGTGGTGACCGTTGTTCCTGCCACGCGGCGACATAAAGAAGAGGGAGAGCGTGCTAGGAGTCCCCCAGTTCTCTCTCGTACCCATTCAAAGCTTACCCTCCAGCTCTGGGACTTTGAGCGACGATTCACAGAACAGTAACGAGAGCTCTGAGCTCTGCAGTAGAGCTCCGCGAATAAGGAGGATGAGGAGCAAGTTTCATTCTCCATTAAAATTTTGGAAGTCAGGTTGTCACCCAAGGTCCAACTTCCGGCCTTTAAGTCTTACAATGGCATGGGCGACCCGGCCACCATTTTGACAGTTTTGACGTCTTGATGACCCTACAGGGGGCCTCAGACTCGATCAAATGCTGGGCCTTTGCCACTTCTCTGGTGCAAGGGGCTCAAGCTTGGTTCCGAGCCCTCGCACCTGGAAGCATCACCAACTTCCGACAATTTGGGTGATTGTTCAAGAAAACTTTTGTTGGGAGCAGTCCCCCAATGTCACGACCCAGGATCTGAGTACCGGAAAGCAACCAATACAACCCGAATCATAGCCTGCTACCCACAAGCCATGGCTCGGAAGGGTTAAGTTGATGCTGTGGAGATGCATTGTAATCTAAAATAAATACAAATGGTAAAGTGCAGGAATTAAATTACATTTAATACAATTTAAATAGTTTACACTCCAGAGTATAATGTCCAAAAAGTACAGTCTAAAAGAAAGAAAAAGTACACAGCCTTGGGGCATACCTCAGCTAAAGCATGCTGACCACTAAACACTTTGGATGCTGCATCGGATCACCAAACTCCAAGTTGAAACGTCGCACCTAAAAAAGAACAGGTGAGTCTCATCTCATTGGCTCAGTAGGGGTCGTGTGGATCCCCACCACAATAATAACACTAAACAATGACAACAATAATAGAAGTGGTGGCAGTAGGAAAAGCAACAATAACAATAACAACAGGAGTAACCGTAGTAATAAGAGTAGCAATGACAGTAGTCGGTGGAAACACACCTCTCTAAGCTACTCCTATTCTCAGCGAGAAAACTTGGACCTCACGGTTGGAACTACCGAACCAACGGCAAACCACGGCTATGCTACAGGGAAAAATCCACAACACTTCTGTCATGAAGGTCCATCCTCACTGAAAGAAATCATAGCTAAGACCACGCTGTCAAGGGCACAACCTCCACTCTCGAGAGGACTACGACCTTAATACCGGAAAAAGCTCGATCTTGAACCAAGAAGGGAGCCACGACCTCACCGTCGTGCAAGCTCTACCTCAACTGTTGGGAGGGCCTCGACAACGCTGTCGATAATTCTATCTCGATTGACCATCTCTCAAGTCTCACGGACGTGGCCCAAACCCTATGCTCGAGTGGGGCAGACACACACACACACACCTCTCCCTAGGACTGGCTAGGATCCATGTCTCTGCACCCAACAACATGGCTGTGTCTTGCAACCTGACACGAGGTACGCACCCCTGCATCCACCAATGACATACACTTCTCCTAACCAAGGCACCCTATGCTCTAGGTTGTCCTTGCCTCTGCTGAACGAGCATTGCACACACTAGGTTGTCCTCACCTAGTCTGTCTGCGAAATGCCCTCAAGGCAGTACTACGGTAAAACAATAAACCCGTAGTCTCACAGAAACAATCGGAGTGCCCACGCACGAACTCAAAACTCGAGTGGAATACGGCCTTAAGCCGTGGCACAAGGTCAGACATAAACCAATCAGAACTGGCCTGAGCAACTCACACCAACACGTTGTAACGACGGAAACGGGAATGCTAAGAGATGATGTGGACGACGGGATCGCCCACGGAAACGTTGCCGGGGATGTTTAGGGAGAGAAGGTGGAGAGAAGAAGAGAATGACGCAGATGCGGACGAACTAAATTACCACGGGGCGTCGGTTCTGGTTTTGGGGAGAGGGGGGAGAGAAGAAGAGAATGCTATTTGGTGGAGAGAAGAGGGAAGATGACCATTACCGGGTTTGAACGGGAGAACATACAGATTCCCGATTGCAGCAGCACCTTGACCGTTGGCGCATCGAGCCGCCGCTTCCGCGAGGCCACGGTTGCCGCCGCCGAGACTGCCGCCGATCTAGCCGCGATTTCTTCGACGAACAACTCGCCAGCGAACGATGGCGAAGCGGACCCGGTTGCGCCGTTCACGGGCGTACCCATGCAGAAGCGAACGTGGATGTTCAACCCAATGGGCTGGGGCGTAACCCAGATGAAGGCCGAGCATCCGAACGCGAGCTATGCCGACTTCAATCGCCAGCAGACGAGCGAGATGGCCCGCCCGCTCTCCATGCCGTTCAACGCCGCTGCCTGTGATTCGAGCACGTACAGTTTCGCAAGCGGCAAGCTCGACACGCTCTGCTACCGCGCGGCCCTGGACGTGGAGCGACAGGACTGCAACGACCTGGTGCTAGACCCGATTTTCGCCGCCTGGTTTCGCGAATGGACGATTGTTGCTGACCGCCGCGACATCATCCCCAACCATCAATGGGATTGGCCGCTGCACCCAGTCATTGACGCGGTTGCAGAAGCCAACGCCACCGACACGAAGCTGAAGAACGGCACGCTGCAGCTACGGCAGGCCTACTCCGACGCCGGCCACGACTTGGAAGATCAACTTTCGATCATGGCCGAGGACACGTTCGGAGAAGCGAGCGACGAGAATATTTTGAAGTGCCGTCAAATCTTGCGACTCGTCAACACGCCGCAGCACGCAATCCAGTACGTGGCGCAGCTCATGGGCGTGCAACCGGCACCCCTTCCGAATCAGCAACCCCAGGGAGGTACGGCCAATGAGCCACCCGAAAACTTATAAGGCCAAGCTGTCCAAGCCGCAAACCGCGCGGCTCATTGCCGATGGCGGGCCAGTGACGATTCAGGCGAGCGCAGCAGAAGGCGACAAGAAGGGCCCACCCACGTTTGAAGGCGTCGGCTACAGCGGCGGTATCGTCAGTCGCTCCACGCTGAGCAAGTCGCTCGATGCGGATTACATCATCGACCTGGAAGGCATGGTCCCCGGTCGCAACGTCAAGGCAAACCTCGACCACAAGACCAATCAGCGAGTCGGCCACCTGACCGACGTGCAAAACGACAGGCAGAAACTAACCGTCGCCGGGGCGCTCTCGGCAGCCACCACCTATCGCGATGAAGTCGCCAATAGCCAGGCTGACTCTCTTCCCCTTCTCTCTCAAAGATAATGCCAAATACTGGTTAGGTGCCTTGGGTAGATCTATTGACACTTGGGCAGAAATGCAAAAGGAGTTTTTGAAGAAATTCTACCCCATAGGACGAACCAATACTATGAGGAGAGCAATCACTGGATTCACACAAAACTCTGGGGAACAAATCCACGAGGCATGGGATCGGTTGAAGGATTTATTAAGGAAATGCCCTCACCATGGATTATCACGATGGCAAATTGTTCAGGCATTTTATGAGGGATTGACCGATAGTTACAGGCAAATGGTGGATGCCTCTTGTGGGGGAGCGTTTATGAGTAAGAGTGAGGATGAAGCTTATGACTTATTTGAGATGCTCAGTGAAAATTCCATTAGTCATGCCTCGCTCTCATCTTATGAAAGGGTAATTGGGCCGGCTAAAAAGGGCGGGCTTTATGAAGTCAAAAGCCAAGTTGAGTCTGAGAATAGAATGGACATAAATGCCTTGACTCAGAAATTGAACAAAATGGATTTATTGGCACAGAAGATAGAGAAGGTTGATCTTGTAGCTCAAAAGCTCGATCAGTTGTTATCTAGGCATGAACCCTCTTCTTCTTCAGCCTCTCAACCCCAACCATTCTCAGATCCCAATCATGGTGAAATTTGTGCTCTTTGTTCTAGCCCTGACCATGTGGTCACCGATTGCCCCACTGCAGCTCAACTTCCCCCATTCATCCAAGAACAAATTTTTGCTGCACAGGGTATCTCTAAGCCTCCATATGATCCTTACTCCAACACCTACAATCCAGGCTGGAGAAATCACCCGAATTTTTCTTGGAAATCTCAACAAGGTTCATCCAACCAATCAAATCCCTCATTCCAAAAACAACAATTCCAAGCTCCAGTCCAATCCCACCAACAGTATCAATATCCTTTCCACCAAAATCATCAAAATTTCTCACAAACCAATGCACCTTTTCCACAACAATCCCAACACTCATCACATTATTCTCAGGCCCCGTATCAGCAATCTCAGTTTTCTCAGGGCCAGTTCCATCAATATCCATCCAACAGATCCAATCAAATCCCCTTCCAACCTCCTCCTCAATTTTCGCAGTCAAATTTTGATGAAAAGTTTGACCGACTCCAACAACTTATTTTTTCTCAGCAGCAATCCATTGCTAAGTTGGAAGGTCAGATCGGCCAAATAGCAGCAGAAAATGTTCGGAGAGAGGTAGGTCAGCTTCCTAGCCAACCTATGGCTAATCCTAGGAACCAACCTCCGGGCTTCCCCCAAAGAGTTCCTATTCCTCCTCACCCAAACCAACCTCAACTGCCCCCTCCTACAGGTCCCCAATTTGAGAATGCTAAGGCAATCTCTTCTCTTAGGAGCGGGAAGGTTTTAGACGATCCTCACACAGCCAGGGGAATCGCCAATAGTTCGGGCCAAGAAACCCAAGAGGAGTGTGTTGAGGAAGAGGAGCCCGTAATTGGCAAAGAACTGAAGAAGCCGGATAATGGAGAGAAGAAGCTGGATAAAGGAAAGGCAAAACTTGATGATAGACCCCAAGAATATGTGCCTAAGGCCCCTTTTCCCGATGCATTAAAGTCAAAAGCTCATAAGAAACCGCCGGCACCACAAGATGAATTAGTGGAATTGTTTAAACAGGTGAATATCAATATTCCACTATTAGATGCAATCAAGCATGTGCCAGCATATGCAAAGTTTTTGAAAGAGCTTTGCACTCCGAGGAGGGAGCCACGGGCAGCAACTCAAAAGGTCCACTTGTCTGAGGATGTAAGTGCTGTGTTGATGAACCATTTACCAAAGAAATTGAAGGACCCCGGGGCCCCGTTAATCTCATGTGATATAGGTGGAGTCACTTTTGATCGGGCATTGCTAGACTTAGGTGCTAGCGTAAATCTGTTGCCCACCTTCATCTATGACCCTTCAAACCGGACACCGCAGGACCCTTGCATATGCGCCCAGGCCGTTGCAGGTCCCCTTTCCCTTGCCGCCGCCGCACCAGAAGGAACCTGCCATCCCCCCGCCTCCTTCACGATCATAGTCGGCCTGCCGCAGCCGCAGAGGCCCCCTGCCTCCATTGGAATCTGCATCGCTGGCGAGCAGCACGTTAACCTTGCCTCGTCGACTCGCCGGCTCTGCCCCATGAACTCGACGTGCTAGCCACCATCGCCATCCACTTGCACGGTTGCCAGTGGACCTACCGATGCCTATGCCCGCGATCGGCTGCACTTGTCGTCGCCCCTACCAGTATGAGCGTCCTGTGGTCCTCTACACTGCCCCGGCGGTCACCAGTGGCCCCCCATCTGGCCAGTCTAGGTCATGCCACCCTACACCCTCGCTAGACGCCCACCATCCCTGTTGCGTTCACCAACTAGAGTCGACCGGTCCCTGACGACGTCCGAGTAGCAGCTGGCACTTCCCAGCATCCACGCGCCGACTGCCTTCCTTGCTCGCCTTTGCAGCGGGCGCTGTCGCCGCAAGCCAACGCCTTGCCGATAGTGGCAGTTTGCCACTAGCCAGTGCCCTGCTGGTAGTGGCAATCCTCCACCAGCAACTGCCTGTAGCTATGGGGCCACTCATCACCCCGGCTGACATTCCCCTCTACTCAGTTTGGCAATGGCACTGAGAGGACTTTCCTGGATCCATGCAGACTCGGTTCAAGTGCCTCGCTTTTCAGCGAGTCAGTTAGTAGTTGATAGCTCACTTATTACTTGCTTATCCCATATTTGGTTAAATTTGCCGTCGTTTGAGAGCATTAGGACATCCTAGCTCGCTTTATTATTTCGCTGTCGGATTGTGTGAATGTGAGTGTTCCTCCTGAGAGCACCTATTTTGAGTTATTGTGTGTAAGATTGATACCCTAGACCGTGGTAGTTTTACCTACCGTTCGGTCTGACGTTTCTCACTGCGAGGGACGACTTCCTAGAGCGTAATTACTGTCAGTTTCACGTATGTTCACTCTCGGAGTTCGTGTGCTTGACGATTTATTTGTTGATATACATTGTAGCACAATGCTGATCTCATTTAGTCGCCTATTTGGACCCATTTAGGTTAGCCATTCCATATCATTATTGGTATCAAAGCTAGGTTGGCAGTCTACGGTAGTCACTTCATTGTTATTCCATGCCTTGCATTCGTTGTTAGATCGTTGCATTGTACTTATTAAAAAAAATTGCATCCATATCATATCACATTGTGATTGGCACATCTTAGTTGGTCCAGTTTAATGTCACATGCCTACACGTAGCGGTGCTCAGTACCACTTGTCAACACCGATGCTAGGTTTACACCCGAACATAAGTCAGGTTCGCACCGGGGCATGTCAAGTTCACACGAGGACCCTCCGAGGGATCCTGACTTGGCCGAGTTAGTGCACAGGCTCGTGGTTCAGTTAGAGAGGATGGACCAACGCTTGGTTAGCTTAGTAAATAGGGTTACAGAGTCTAACCGTACTGTCTAGAGCGTGGTTGGTCGCATCACTGAGGGATCCACCCAAGGCCGAGAGCATGATGGGGCAGTGGATTGCCCTGATCCACATCCTTAGCATCCACATCCCCAGCTCGCTCCTAGAGATATCCGTGCCGTGATCGGCATGATCGTGATGAGGAGCTTGATAGGGAGTCTTTTGGGGGAGTGGGATGAGACTCCTAGGGCTCTAGCTGCTCGGAGATATATAAGGTTTGATCGGAGGCCTGATCATGAATTTGATGATGAGCGGACGGCGTATCGAGATCGGGACTGGGATATTCGGAATGCCCGTATCGAGGCTCCCAGTTTTGACGGTTCCCTAACGCCGTAGGTTTATCTTGATTGGGAGGCCAGTATGAACCACTACTTTGATTGGATAAGGATGTTCGACTTCAGGCGAACATGTTTCACCAAAATGAAGTTAACGGGGCGAGCTCAGACCTTTTGGTCTAATGTTGAGGCCCTTCAGGCACAGAGGTTTGAGGAGCCTATTGATTCATGAGAGGAGATGAAGTTGAGGCTTTTGGGAGTAGTACGTCCCCGCGACGTACCGACACCAGTTGATTGATAGGTGGTAGAAATATCACTCAGGATACTCGATCTATATTTGAGTATATCGATGAGTTTGATGAGTACTTGTTGCTCATGAGGAGGGCGTGTTGACCCTTTCCCAATTTTGGAGGGGCCTTCGCTTGGTTTATTAGTAGGAGCTGTTCCGTCAACGTATGACGACTATTGAGCACGCCTATCAGGTTGTGTGTGAGATGGAGCAATTTGAGATTGAAAGGGACTCTTCCCCTCGGGCGAGACCCACATATCGTCACCTTGACTAGTGTACTGCCCTCGGACCCTCCCAGAGGTGGCCTGCCATCAGACTCCCCGAGGCCCCTCGCTAGGACCCACCTCCTCATCCTCAACCTTTTTCCCAGAGAGATGCTGTGCATGTGTTACCTGCCCCTCTCACTCGTCCCTAGATTGGTGCGCCACCTGTCAGGCGAGATGATAAGGGGAAGGCCCCTATGGTAGGAGATTTGTCTCAAGATGGTAGTTCCCATAATTGCTGCTATTGATGCCAGGGGCTTGGTCATTATGCTTCTTCTTGCCCTAAGAGGACCCTGGCCATTGAGAGTGCTGATCTGGAGGCTCCACCAACCCCAATGGAGGTGAGCTATGAGGCCGAAGTTGACATGGCCGATGAATTTCAGTTAGAGGAGGGTGTAGTCAGCATGGAGGGCGTGTCTGGCGATGATATGCTCGGAGTCATTCGTTGCATTCTGACCCACTCGAAGGAGAGCAACGACTGGCACCGCACTGCGATCTTCTACACCTACAGCCACGTGGGTGGTAAGGTGTGCAAGGTCTTCATTGATACTGGGAGTTGCATTAATGTAATCTCCACTGGTACAGTCATACGCCTTGGGTTGACGTCTGTGCATTACCCTCTCCCCTACCATGTGTCGTAAGTGGACGCGACTTTCATTCCCGTTGGTCGAGGTGTCACGTACCGATACAATTCCACCCATATGAGGATCAAATTTGGTGCGACATCTTGCTTATGGTGGTCGGGAGTATTATCTTGGACAGGCCATAGATTTTTGATGTGGATGCGACCCTCTGCGGTCGGTCCAACAAGTGTCTTTGAGCATGGTGATCAACGTATTATTATTCATCCCTCCTGACCACGAGCATCTTCTTCGCATGAGAGCACTCCACCCCGTGCCATTGCTACGACTGGTGCACCATAGTTGCGCACCATTGCTACTCTTAGTTGCACTCAGTAGGGCACTAGTCCTACCTCCATAACTCCCCAGTCTAGTGGCACCCCTACACATCATGTTTCTAGTTTAGGTGCCCCGGCTTCTAGGACCTTATAGCTGATCACCCCTCGGGAGTTTTAGCAGGAGCTTCCCGAGTGTGATATTATCTATGCCACAGTGGGAGGGAGATTACAAATGAGATCACTGAGGATGCACCGAGCGATCACCCTACTGAGGTTGCCTCACTCCAGGACTTTGGGGATGTCTTCCCTGAGGACCTTCCAGATGGATTGCCGCCGATGCATGACATCCAGCATGACATTGACCTAATTCTGGAGTCCACGTTACCCAACCTACCACACAATCGCAGTTGAGCATGCCGAGTTACAGAGGTAGGTTTCGGAGCATATGAGGAGAGGCCATGTGAGAGAGAGCATGGGCCCTTGTGTTGTTCCCGCACTACTAGCTCCAAAGAAAGATGGCACTTGGAGGATGTGCGTGGATAGTCATGCGATGAGTCGCATCACGGTGAAGTTCTGTTTTTCCATTCCCTGCTTGGACGGCATGCTAGATATGCTAGCGGGAGCCGCAATGTTCTCGAAGATTGATCTGAATAGTGGCTATTATCTGGTTAGGATCCGATTTGGAGATGAGTGGAAGACAGCCTTCAAGATGATGGACGGGCTTTATAAGTGATTGCCCATACCCTTTGGACTGTCCAACGTCCCTAGTACTTTCATGCGGCTGATGACCTAGGTTTTACGACCATTCATTGGGTTGTTTCTGGTCGTATGTTTTGATGATATTCTTATCTACAGCTGCACTAGGGATGATCATGTGGACTACCTGCGCTAGGTGTGTCTCACCCTTCGTCGTGAGAGTTTGTATGACAACCTCAAAACATGTGCCTTCATGATTGATCATGTTACATTCTTGGGATTTATTGTTTTCAGTGAGGGTGTCTCTGCTGACCCGAAAAAGGTTAGGGCGATCGTAGAGTGGGCAGAGTCACAGACCATCCATGATGTGCGCAACTTCCATGACTTGGCTACCTTCTACCATAGATTCATTCGTGGGTCCAGCACTGTTACGGCTTTGATCACAGACTGTATTCTGAAGGGAGCCTTTGTTTGGACGAAGGCCACTGCTTCGGCCTTTCGTGACATCAATGAGCTGATGACTCAGGCACCTATACTTCGACTGCCCATTTTTTCGATGGTGTTTGAGGTCTCATGTGATGCTTCTGGTGTCGACATAAGTGGAGTGTTGAGTCAGGAGGGCCACCCTATTGCATGCTTCAGTGAGAAATTAAATGATGTGCAGCTGAAGTACTCTACCTATGATAAGGAGTTTTATGCGGTAGTATAGGCTTTGAAGCATTGGAGACTACTTACTATTGCAGGAGTCTGTGCTATATTCAGACCATGAGGCCCTCACATTTCTCCACACCCAGAAGAAACTCAACCCCCGACGTAGTCGATGGGTAGAGTATCTTTAGGCCTCTACATTCGTCCTCAGTCATCAAGCGGGTGTGGGGAACCGTGTAGCAGACGTACTGAGTCGTTGATCCTCCCTCTTATCTATTGTCCACATAGAGGTCATGAGGTTTGAGAGACTCCGAGAGGAGTACCCTGATTGCCCAAACTTTGGTCTCCACGCAGCTCTCCAGTCAAGACCCTCTCGATAGTACAATGATTACATCCTTCATGAGGGTTATCTTTTTCGTGGGGATAGGTTGTGTTCCGCAGACCTCTATTTGCGATTTTTTGATATGGGAGGTTTATGCAGGAGGTCTCGTCGGCCACTTCGGCGTGCACAAGACTATTGGGTTGGTTAAATACCGATTCTTTTTGCCTAGTTTCAAGCGGGATGTGGCCCGCATTGTGGCTCAGTGCCGCACCTGTTCTATGGCTAAGCAACGAAAGCAGAACACCAGTCTGTATACTTTCTTCCCTGTGCCAGATCGTCTGTAGTAGGATGTTAGTATGGATTTTGTTTTGGGGTTGCCACGTACGATCCGCTGGCACGATTCTATCATGGTGGTTGTCGATAGGCTCTCCAAGATGGCTCACTTTCTTCCCTGCGCCAGGACATTCGATCTGTCGAAGGTAGCCTGCCTCTTTCTAGCTGAGATTGTCTGTCTGCATGGGCTACCTAAGGCTATTGTCTCCGTCAGGGATGTGCGATTTGCGAGCTATTTTTGGAAGACCCTATGGTACCTCATGGGTATGAAGCTCAAGTTCTTCACAACTTATCACCTCCAAATCGATAGACAGATTGAGGTAGTTAATAGGAGTCTGGTTGATCTTTTGCGATGTCTTGTTGGAGAGCACGGGTGTGGTTGGGATCTGATCTTACCTTTAGCAAAGTTTGCGTACAACAACTCGACCAATATGTCTATTGGCATGAGGCCCTTTGAGATAGTTACTGGTTATAGACCTAGGAGGCCCACAGATCTTGCCCCCATGCCCATTCATGCCTGTGTTTCATATTCAATCGAGTCACTAGCTGAGCATATTAGGAGTTTACATGATAGTATCTGTCGTCACACTGCGATCGGCAATGAGAACTACAAGAAATTTGCGGATGCAAACCGTAGGGTACAAGAGTTCTAGGAGGCCGACTACGTGATGATTAGGGTCAGACCTGAGCGGTTTCCATTCGGAACTGTGAAGAAGCTACAAGCTTGGGGAGCAGGTCCTTTCAAGGTGTTGAAGTGTATCGGGCCCAATGCGTATGTTGTAGATCTACTATCAGACTATGATATTAGTTCCACATTCAATGTCTCAGATCTAGTGGCTTATCGGGACTCAACAATGATTCTCAGTGATCCTTTCGAGTCTTCTTCCCCTCTTGTGAGTGACTCTATCCCCGAGTGCCCACTAGCAGCCTCTGGTACAGCACGACGTGAGTAGATTGACCAAATACTGGATGAGCAGGTTGTTATCTCACGGACCGGAGCTTTTCAACGCTATCGGTTCGTTGGAGAGGACGACCACTTACTGAGGACGCGCGGATCTCACACGAGGAAGTACAGTAGATCGACCCTGACCTCTTGAAACGGTACCGGAGCAGCCAAGACCCTTGACGGGGTTGACTTCCTCCCAAGCGGGGAGGATTGGTGAGGTCACCCGAGCGCGGACCTGGTTCGACCCGATCCACGTTTACCGTCCTCGGAGGCCTCCAACAGCGACTCGGCATCTCTTTGGCTTGATGATGATCCATTAGTTGACTGATGTATTGTGTTCTAATGTAATAGCATAATCTGCGAGAATATCCGCCACTTGATTAGTCTCTCTAAAGACATGAACAATAGAGCATTCACCAAGAGAGAGCAGCCTGAGAATTTCATCCCACCATGGATGAAGAATCCAAGGGGGAGCTTTCCTTTTGATAATAGAGTCAACTAAGAATAAGCAGTCAGAATATATCACAGATATATGAATAGATAGTGCAGAGGCAAGCCTTAATGCATCAACTAAAGCCCGCCCTTCTGCCTGGAGAATATCACCACAGCCATAAAAGAAAGAGAAGCCCAAGAGAAATTCACCCTTGCTTCCTCTAATACAACCTCCTCCGCCAGCCAACCCAGAAGAAGACTTATAGCAGCCATCAACATTCAGAGAATATCCAACTGTAGGGGGTATCCATCTAACAATGTGGAATGAAGTTCTTCTGGACTTGACATAAATATCAAAAGCTGCAAGAACTTCTTTATATCTGTGATTGTTGAACTGTTTGAAGATTACCTGTTGGGTAATGTCTCTGACGGTTTGAAGAATATCCAAAACAGCTTTTGGATAGTTTGGTTTTATCCCTTCAAATCTTCTAATACATCGCAGTTTCCAAATATTCCAGATTGTAACAACAATGATAAGGAAAGGGATAAAACCATCTGGAGTATGTTGATTTACCTCATCAAGGCACCAAGTCAGCCAAGTAAAGAGATTGCTTGAATTTGGATTGAAATTAGCAAGTACCGGACTTAAGACACTCCATAAATGAACAGCAAGATCACCTGTTAGAAATAAATGATGGAAATCTTCAATCTCTTTACTGTTCTGGCAGCAGGAGCAGCAAGAAGCCATTTGAATTCCAATGCATTGTAATCTGCTGTCTACTGGAACTGCATGTTGCATAAGTTTCCAACAAAATAAACCAGCCCTAGGGGGATGTCTGCTGTGTAGAAACTTATAACTTTTGCCCACAGGTAATTGAGAATCCTGGTTTTTCAATTCTCTGTAAACAGATTTAATTGATAGAATTCCAGAATTAGTAAAAATCCAGACAGGGATATCGGGGCCATCTAACAGAGTATAATTTTTGAGGGATTGAATGACACTGTCATCATTGATATAACCCCAGGCAGGATGTGATAAATTACTTAAAACTTCACTAACAGTGCATTCCATCAAAGAGACAGGAATATTGCTGCAGTCAAAACAATAAGATTGAAACCAAGAGTCTTTAAAGAATTTGGTAGAGATACCATTCTTCACAGACTTTCGAAGCCCAGTCAGCAGCAAAGTTTTGGCTTTGGAGAACTCTCTTTTTCTAATTCCAGCAGGGAAGGGACTAATACAATCTGATAGATGAATATCTTTCAAATATTTGTTGCGAACAAAAAAGGCCCATTGAGAATCACTGGTGATAGCCTGCCATAATAACTTCACATGGAAACAAGTCTGCAAGTCCTCTAGTCTGCGAATTCCAAGTCCACCTTGACTAATTGGAGAGCATATTTTGTGCCAAGCAATCCAATGTTTCTTTTTACTGGACTCAAATCCTTGCCAAAAGAAGTTTGAGCACATTCTGTCAATTTGTCTAAGGATAGAAACTGGAACAGATATAGCACTGATTGTATAAACTGCAAGTGAAGAAAGTACAGATTTAATAAGTGTCACCCTGCCAGCTTGTGAGAGAAATTTACATTGCCATCCAGCTAATCTGCTCTGTACCTTGTCAATCAAGTATTTAAAGTGTATAACCTTTTTTCTGCCCTTAAAAAGTGGGATGCCCAAATAAGACAAATTGGATTCTTTATGTTGGTAACCAGTCAAAGCCTTTAATCTGTTGACAGTAGAGATTGGCATTCTATGCGACACTATGAAACAGCTCTTAGACTTGTTGATGCACTGACCAGAACAGTTTTCATATCTACTCAGGAAAGTTAGCAGCTGCTGCACTGAGTTCTTGCTACCATTCAAGAAAATTATAGAATCATCAGCATATAAGATATGGGACTGAGGAGGGACACCACGAGGTAGGTGGAAGTACCTACACTTTCCAGATTGGAATAACAAAGAGAGCCCCCTACTGAGAGCTTCCTCAGCAATGATAAAAAGTGTTGGGGCAAGGGGATCACCTTGTCTCACCCCCCTAGTAGATTTAAAATAGCCCCTCAATTGACCATTGAAGGAAACAGAAAACCAACAGTTCATGAGGGTTTGAGCTATAAGAGAAGTGAATCTGCTTGAAAATCCAAACCTCTTCAAGGCTTGCAATAGGAAATCCCATTCAATTCTATCGTATGCCTTTGCCATGTCAAGTTTGATCAGCATATTATGGCCTCTAACTGGTCTATCGAGCTCCATAAAAAGCTCCCTTGCTAATAAAGAGTTGTCTGATATTAATCTGCCCCTAACAAAGCCACTTTGTTCTTTAGAAATGATATGAGGAAGGATCAATTGAAATCTATCGCTCATGATCTTTGTAATTATCTTGAAGCAGAAATTGCAAAGACTTATTGGTCTGTATTCAGCATAACAGGTGGGATTCTTCACCTTAGGAACCATACAGATAATAGTGGAGGATAGCCCTTGTGGGAGTCCCCACCCCTGAAAGTATCCTTGAACAGCTCTGACTACATCATCCCCCACAATTTCCCAGCAGTGAGTATAAAATATACCAGAGAAACCATCTGGACCTGGAGCACTGTTTCCAGGTAAAGACCAGACTGCAGACTTTATCTCTTCAGCCATGGGAACAAGACACAGAGAAGTATTTAAATCCTCAGAGATAAGGGGTGGTATAGCAGACATCAACTCAGCATCAATAAAGTGATCTTCTGTAGAAAGCATGTTCTGAAAATGGGATACAGCACCAGCAGCCAAGATATCTTGGTTTTCTTCCCAGCTATTTCCAATTTTAAGCCTGTGTATAAAATTCCTTTGCTGTCTGATTTTGGTATAATTGTGAAAAAATTGTGTATTTCTGTCACCCATCTGAAGCCACTGAATTCTAGATTTCTGATACCAAAATGTTTCCTCCCGGGCTAAGGCTTGTTTAAGTTGAGCATGAGCAAGATTCATAGCCTCCCTGTGTAAATTAGATGGATGTTCATCAAATTTGGCTTGCCATCACAAAAACCTTGACCTTACAGTCCAAAAACTACACTAAAGTCACCCGAGCAAGACACACTACCTCCACCCACAATCAAGAAACTACACTAAAGTCACCAAGGCAAGACACACTACCTCCACCCTCAGGAGAACCATGACCTTGGTGTTAGAAAAACCTCAACCTCATAGTCGGGAAACCATAGTAGAGTCACCCAGGCATGACACACTACCTCCACCCTCAGGTGAACCACAACTTCACTGTCAAGAAACCAAAATCACGGGTGACCAGAGAACCCACTTGCTACTACCAACTAGATGTGTCCAATGACATCTAACACCACGCCTATTGTCCCTAGCTTGTCCTCCTCTCTCAAAGAGTATGGCAGAGGGACTGAGTCATATGCATCTACTGACATCTTACACTGAACCACCAAACTCACTCTTGTCTGCCTCCCTCAATGGAGTGTGGCAAGGAAACAAGGGTCTCAGCCTCTCCGCCTCCCTCAATGGAGTGTGGTAGAGACACGACAACACTAGGACTAGTTAGGGTCGTAATCATCAGTACGGGTCCGTAGCCCCTAACCACGTGTGCATACACAGACAGACTGCCCCTTTGTTTTCTTTCGGTTTGGTTCCTCCCCGCCGGCCATGGCAGGTGCAGTGGGGGAGGCTCAGATTCCTTCACCAGGGAAGGGCGTCGCCTCCATAGATGGCGTCGAAGAGGATGCTCCTCGTAAATCCTAAGCCCAGACTCTCATGGCCGCCTGCAGTCGCTCACGGATTCCTATTTCGGTGAAGGCTCTGGCGTTCACAGACCAGGGCGAGCCTGCGGTTTTCTTCTCCTCGGAAGACATCCAGGTATCTTGCATCGCCCTCCAAAACGCAATTATTGCAAAATGCTCTTACGGTCGTCCCTCTATTCTGGACATCAAAGCTTGCTTTTCCCAAAATTTCAAGCTAAGCTCAGAGTTTGTGGTTAGTCGCATGAACGCTAGGCATATCTTGATAAGGTTGGGTAGCAAGGCAGACTTCTTGAGTGTTCTCCCGCAGAAAAGCCTTTATATCAAGGGCTATTTGTTTAGATTCTTTAGATGGACGCATGATTTCAACTTTGATGCGGATCCGCCGTCAGTTCCCGTTTGGATAGGCCTTCCTTCGTTGCCAGTTAACTTCTATCATGAAGACATGCTCCGCTCCATAGCAGGCAACATTGGCCCCGTGTTGCGAATCCACGATTCAACAGTTGCAATGACTAACACCTCAGAGGCTTTAGTCTGTGTTGATATGAATCTTGAATTACAGAGGAAAAGTCGGGTATGGATAGGCATGGACGGTGGTGGTTTTTGGCAGCAGATTAACTATCACCGTGTGCCGCATCTTTGTTCATTCTGTCACAAGATTGGGCATATGGATAATGCTTGTAGAAAGAAGCAGAACAAGATTGCCGCTCGGCATCAATTAGAGGGTGTTAATAAAGGACCTGGTATCCAAAGAGCTACCCGTCAGGAATATAAGCCAAGAACAGCTAAAAGTTCTGGATCTCAGGCTGTCGAGGAACTTGGTAACTCAGTCCGGAGTCAGATTTCAGAAGAGAAATCTATGAATGATAAGATTCTTCAAGACAAGCAAAGCAATGGTGGCAATGTTGATCCAATTAATTCTGATGGTCGTTTTGCTTCAGCCTCAACCTTTGCTCTTATTGGGCAAAAATCTGGTCAGGGACAGTCACCACCTGTTTGTTCTAATGATTCTACACACATAGTCCTTCCGACTATGTCTCGTATAGAAGAGGTTTCAGAAGCTGAAGAATCTTTCTTAAGTCATCACAACACTGAGGATCTGCAAAAAATACATGTGGTTTGTCATTCCCGTGTTAACTCCTCAGTTCAGGTAGCCGGTACTCCTTGCAGTTCTGATGCTGTTTCACAAATGTCGAAAGCTGAGAATTCTAGGATGATATCTCAATTTAATCATAATATCAAATATCAACCTCCTGATATGAAAACTAGTGCAATCTCAGTACTTCCAGGGGTCCTCTTTAGTGATGCTCGGTTGACAAGAGCCAAAGCCAAGGCTTTGGCTTCCCTCCCACTCTCTCCCCCTAATCATGATTGATTCTGCTCTTATATGGAATGTTCGGGGGATACTGGATGAATAAAGAGAAAAGGTGTTCTGTGTTTATGCATTTGCTTACCCATCTCACTGGCTTTCTTCCTCCCTCTCTACATCTCTTGACCACTCGGGGTTCTAAGAAGTCTACTTCCTATAGTATGGCTTCTGAATGACCCATCTGGAGAGTAAACATAAACCGCCCCTTGCTTATCAACGTGGCGAACAATCGTCCCTATAAACTCTTCTAGAATCCCAGCCTGTGAGCCTCTAGAACCGCTTGAAGGCTAGTCCTCGAGCTTCTATGCTCACCATTGGGCCATCAGACAACTGTTGTTAGCTCACCTGAATTTTGGGAGTCATCCCAGAGCATTCCGTTTGACGATTCCCTATTTTGCACCTCGTAAACCCCAGTCTGGGGGAGGTGCTACCAAATTGACGTTGGGAGCTTGAATGACAATAAATGAATGAACGAATCGAAAGAACCCTCTGCGGACATGAAACTGTGCATGTCCGAGCTACCATGGACTTTGTATAAAACAACCACTGAATCATCAAACATTTACACAATAAACCTCTGCAACCTACACTTAAACACTCTTGTTAACTCATCTTGCCAAGTGAACAAAAAAAATGGGGAATCAGAACCAAGAGCTCGATCTCTACTGAACCTTCCCCTGATTCGACGTGGCCTAATCCGGCGCCCTAGGATACCGCGTCATTTTAATTCCTCTCTCAAATCCCAACTTTGTGAAATTAGCCTAAACCGACGCCCCCCCCACTTTTGGTCATAAATCGACGCGCTATTTCTTTTAGCCTAAACTGACGTGCTACTTCTTTTTAGCCTAAACTGGCGCGCTACTCCTTTGAGCCTAAACCGATGTGCTACTCCTTCTACTGCTCAAACTGGCACCCCCCCTAGTTGCTAAATCGGTGCGCCCCTGGCCTGAACCAGCATGCCCCCCCTAGCTACTAAACCGGCATGGCCTGCCCCTTTCCCACGCCGTTTTAGCCTTGCTCCCTATATCATGTCTCAGCCGGCTCTTAAAGGTCGCTTGGGCAAATGGGCGGTGATCCTGATGGAGTTTGACATCTCCTATGTGCCGCGCAAGGCTGTTAAAGGCCAAGCTATTGCAGATTTCTTCACCGAGCATCCGGTGCTGGATGACTATCCCCTGGAACCAGAGCTTCCTGAAGATGAAACACTGGAGGCCACCCATTTGCAGCCCTCCTTGTGGTAGTTGTACTTTGATGGTGCTTCCAGAATTGATACCTCGACCATTGGGACAGCCAGGGTTAGGGCAGGGGCAGGCATAGTCCTAAAATTCCCAGAAGAAGAGGTCGTGCACATTTCCTGATCGATAAACAAGCCATGCACCAATAACGAGGCAGAGTACGAAGCCCTGATAATTGGGCTGCAGATCACTCTATCCATGGGGATCCAAATGTTAGAAGCCTTCAGAGACTCCTTGTTGGTCATAAAACAGCTGGAAGGAGAGTTCGACGTGAGGAAACCAGAGCTCCTCCCCTATCACCAGCTGGCAACACTCCTCATGTTGAAATTCTACTTCATCAGTGTCAAGCACGTCAATCGAGGATAGAACGCCCTGGCAGATGCCCTCGCCAAATTGGCAAGCTCTCTGGCAGTCCCACCAGACACCAGCCTAAATATAACAGTCATCAACCGTTGGCAAGTCCCCAGTATGATAGAGGCCTTGTCCTACGAACAAGAAAATGAAGTGTTGACAGAAGAAGAAGCTCAGCAGCACGATTGGCGAGAGCACCTCTTACACTGGTTCCAGCACCAGTAGCTCCCGAAAGAAAAGGCACAGAGAATGAAACTCTTAAAGGTAAAGGACTCTTAGGAGATGAGAGGCGGAACATTGTTCTGAATAATGGCAGATGCACGGAGAAAAATATTATTACGTTGCCTGCCCTCGGCAGAAGCAAGGCAGGTGATGCAAGAGGTTCATGCGGGTTTGACTGGAGCACACCAGGCAGGCCCGAAGATGAAAATCGAGATAAAGAAATTGGGCTACTATCGGCCCACCATGTTCGATGATTGCTGCAAGTTTGTTAAAGCTTGTCAGAAATGTCAAGAGCATGCTAACGTCCCTAGGAGACCACCAGTGACACTGCACCCAACTGTACCAAGTTGGCCGTTTGCTCAATGGGGCATGGATGTGGTGGGACCACTGCCAGCGTCCTCTTCCGGATGCAAGTACATCTTAGCAGCTACAGATTACTTCTCCCGATGGGCCGAGGCAGTGGCACTGAGAGAAGTAACGGGAGAGCTCGTTGCAAGGTTCTTCCGGTGGAATATAATATTTTGGTTTGGGGTTCCCTGCCGCATTATCTCTGACAACGACAGCCATTTCAGAAACCAGAAGGTTTATCGGCTGGCTGACAAATACAAGATCGATTGGAGGACGTCATCCCCCTACAACCCTCAGGCCAATGGACTTGCAGAGGCCTTTAATAAAATGCTATGCACCTTATTGGCAAAAATCATCAAACCCAACAAGAAGGATTGGGAAGACAGAATGTATGAAGCATTGTGGGCTTATCGTACAGTCTACAAGACCCCAACTGGCTGCTCTCCCTTCTCCCTAGTTTACGGGTCGGAGGCTGTGGTGCCGATTGAATTAGAAGTCCCCTCACTATGAGTTGCCATCCAGCATGGGTTGGTCAGCAGAGAGCTGGACAACGGAGAAAGAAGACTAGAGGAGCTCGCCAAGCTCGAAGGAAAGTGCCTTCGTGTGCAACAAAACATCCAGCTATATCAAGCTCGCATGGCCCGCGCCTTCGATAAGCTGGTAAAAGGCCGGGAATTCAAGAACGGAGACCTGATAATTGTCAAAAGAAGAGAGGTGATGGCCTCCAACCCCAAAGGTAAGTTTGTGGAAAACTAGGTTGGACCGTACATCATCCGCCGAGTATATGAAGGAGGCGCCTATATCTTGGTGGACCATAAAGGAGTCGTCCAGTTCTCTCCCCTCAATGGGAAGCATATAAAACTCTACCATGTAGCTCAACCGGCGTCGTCGGAAGAGCTACCTTTCCTTGGTTAGTGGCACTCCGCCCTAGTCGAGCTACCCTTCCTTTGTTAGCGGCACTCCTCCCTAACCGAGCTACCTTTCCTTGGTTAGTAGCACTCCACCCTAGCCGAGCTACCTTTCCTTGGTTAGTGACACTCCACCCTAACCGAGCTACCTTTCCTTGGTTAGCGTCACGCCGCCCTAGTCGAGCTACCTTTCTTTGGTTAGCGACACTCCGCCCTAGCCGAGCTACCTTTCCTTGGTTAGTGGCATCCCGCCCTAGCCGAGCTACCTTTCCTTGGTTAGCGGCACTCCATCCTAACCGAGCTATCTTTCCTTGGTTAGTGAGACCCCACCCTAACCGAGCTATCCTTCCTTGGTTAGTGGCACTCCACCCTAGCCGAGCTACCTTTTCTTGGTTAGCGGCACTCCGTCCTGGCCGAGCTACCTTTCCTCGGTTCAATGGCACTCCGCCTCGACTGAGTTACTCTCCCTGGTCTAGCGGAATTTTGCCCCGACCGAGTCGCCCTTTGCTGGTCTAGCAGGCATTCTCCCCTGGCCAGACCCCAATAGAATAAGTAACTACGCCATCTCGGGCCTTACGCCCGGATCGACAGGAACCCCTCCCATGCATTAGCATTATTTCTTGCTAACGAATGAACCTACCCTGGCACCAGGGCACCCTGTCCTAGCCAATTCATATACAACATTGCCACTGCAGACCTTACGTCTGAATAGGCAAAAGATCCCTTCTTGCGCTGGCATTTTTATCTTGCCAACGAATAGATCAATCCGCATCGGCGCAAGGCCCGGTGCCCTAGCCAGTAATTCACCACCGACATCGACAGTCAGATGCCATGGCTCAACATGATGTCTACTCCAAAAAAAAATGGGGTTAAAAATAGAGATACCCTGCCGACCTTGTTCCTGCATTAGGACAAGGGCAAAAAGGGCTATAACCCGGCTGTGGCGAAAATCCGCAAGGGCGCTGCAGGCAAAATTGGGTACCCCGCCATGCGAAAATCCAAAAGGGCGCATGGGCAAAAGTAAGAGGGGGCTAACTACGGTGAAAACCTGAAAGGGCGCTTAAGCTAGTAAAGAGTAAATTTTAACTTTTTTATGAAACGAAACATAGGACCCATGCACGGAAACCCACCGAAACCCATGAATGTTAGAGTGGGAGAGAGCAGTGGGGAGCTACGGCTCCTTGCGGGGGCATGTTGGAAGTAGTCAAGATAATAATAAAATATCATTGTATCTTTTATCGATTTTACCGTGTGAGGGTGTGCTAGTCACTTGTGTGACAATGTGTTCAGGTTTCAAGACTAGGATGGTCTAGACTAACCCAATGTGCACTCCTTTTGATCGCTAAACAGATGATGGTGGGCATCGGGTTGGGACTAGAGACCCGTCGTGGCATAAGGGTCGATCACGGCGATAAGAGAGGAAAACGTTTGATTAATTGCCAAGCAATGGGGCTGCATGGTCGATAAGTCGATTCCTATAAAAAGAAGAGTGAGGGTGTTGAAAAGCCTTGAAAGTCCCACATCGGGGTGCGAAAAGATATTCAGAGCCGTATCGGTCACATGTTGACCATTTCCTTATTGTTTCGTATGTGCCCCCTCAAACTCATGTGTTGTGAATTTATCGACACATCTATAATAATTTTTCGGAAGCTAGGGCTACTCGCGAGGAATGCCACGTGGAAGCACTCAAGATAATAATTAATAAAATATCATTGTATCTTTTATCGGTTTTACCGTGTGAGGGCGTGCCAATCACTTGTGTGACAATGTGTTCAGGTTCCAAGACTGGGATGGTTTGGACTAACCCAAGGTGCGCTCCTTCTGATCACTAAGTAGAGGATGGTATGCATCGGGTCGAGACTGGAGACCTGTCGTGGCATAAAGGTCAATCACGACGATAAGAGGGGAAAACGTTTGATTAATCGCCAAGCAATGGGGCTGCATGGCCAATAAGTCGATTCCTATAAAATGGAAGAGAGAGCGTGTTGAACAGTCTTGAAAGCCCCATGCACATCGCGGTGCGAAAAGGTATTCAGGGGCGTATCGATCACATGTTGACTATTTCTAATTATTATGTGCTCCCTCAAACTCATATGTTATGAAATAATTATCGACACGTCTATAATGAGTTCATCGAGAGCTAGGGCTCCTCGCGGGGAATGCCACGTGGAAGCACTCAAGATAATAATTAGTAAAATATCGTTGAATCTTTTATCAGTTTTACTGTGTGATGGCATGCGAGTCACTTGTGTCAGAATGTGTTCAGGTTCAAGTACTGGGATGGTTTGGACTAACACAACGTGCGCTCCTTCTGATCACTAAGTAGACAATGGTGGGCATCGGGTCAAGACTAGAGAATTGTCATGCCTTAAAGGTCGATAACGGCGATAAGAGGGGAAAACATTTGATTGATCGCCAAGTAATGGGGCTGCATGGCCGATAAGTCGATTCCTGTAAAATGGAAGAGAGAGCGTGTTGAACAGCCTTGAAAGCCCCATGCACATCGGGGTGCGAAAAGGTATTCAGGGCCGTATCGATCACATGTTGACCATTTCTGATTGTTATGTGCCCCCTCAAACTCATGTGTTGTGAAATAATTACCGACACGTCTATAATGATTTTTCGGGAGCTAGGGCTCCTCGTGGGGAATGCCATGTGGAAGCACTCGGATATTGGGCCAACCTTCTTGAGTCATGTGCACATCATTTGGGGCAGGTGTGGCCATCCCTGCTGAACCGGTCCTCCCGGCCATGATTCGAGATAGGACTACGTACCAATACGGAAATCGGTATGATACATATATAGAATGGAAAAAATTAATTAAAATGACATGTTATCTCATTTGGTCAAGTGTTCCACCGGTTCAACGGGTTTCTCCGGGTTCGAATCTCAGCTTCAGCGTTAATTTTTCATTCAAATTTTTTAATATAACTTATTACAAAAACTAAATGAAAACACGGTAGAACACTGTTTCGAACCCGGCACCTCATGATTAACAGTGATACACTTATTAACGAACTTAGTCAAGTCTCCCTCCAGTTCCTCTTTCTTTTGTTTTTCTTTACCTTCAGCTTCCTTCTCATTTGTTACCAATGTAAAGTTATTTGTTACTCCAGTTGAGCATTTTTCACCTATACTCACCTAATTGTCACCACTAAAGTCTAGAAGCCGTCGCGCTTAATCTTGCACTGCCTTGAAAGCCATGCATCGGCCTTGTCTCTATTGAGCCCTATTTGTCACCGTTTGCAGGATATTTTTTACCCTTGCTACCCATTTGTCACCTTTGTAGACATATTTGTTGCCCTTGACTTCCAATTGGTCCACGTGAAAAATGGGACACGTCCGCCACACAGGGGTATGTTCACGTATTGCCGCCGATGCAACGCCACAGCCCACATCAAAAGAAATGATGATGCCAAACTGGTCCTCAAAATTAAAAATCTCTAATTCCTTATTTACCCTTCCCGCCATGTCTTGGCGGTTCGTCTCTCCATTGTGCTTAGCATCTCCTCTTCCTCGCAGTGCTATTCGTCTCCCCTACAAGCTATTTATGAGCTCTCCGTCATTTACTATGCGCTCATCCTCAGTTGTCACTACTCTTTCATCACTGACAGCCATGGAACCGAAGGAGACACCCATGCAACGCTTCATCCGCCGTAAACTAGATGCCCCACCTCCATCTTAGGAAGCTATGGTTCCTACGGCCAAAAAAGAAATGTCTGAGGAACCTAGGGTTTCTAGGGCCTCCACTTCAGGACCACAAGTTAAAGGTAAGGGGTTCCTTATCTCCCTTACATAGCTATTTTTCCCCCTTATAGACCTATTTATTTGTCACGCTTATCTATCTATTTGTCACTCATAAAGACCTACCTGTCACCGAATTTCATACAACTGTCACCCTTAATTAAGGACCTATTTGCCACACCTAAACTCCCTTGTCTAACTATTTGTTGCCCTTGTCTTAATCTTAACTGCTTTTGTATTTCTTGATCAGTTAATTACCTGAATATCTTGCTTAGACATTTTTTTGAATCTAGTGAACACAAGGGTTATCACGGCCCGATGTTCTATGGATATTTACATGAAGGATAGGCATCAGATGGCATTTCGGGAATGCCACAAGTCATTGATGAGGACCACACCTTTTGGTCCATATGTTGACAGTGCTTCTACCCTCACCTTCACCATGATATCTATGCGACCATTACGTGCCCTTCATGAGCAGGAGAGTCAAGAGGATAATGGAGATTAAGAGTCCTCGTGCCTTAAAGAGTCCCCAAAGAGGATGTAACCTCCCTTGAAACTCCTCATCTCACAGGGCTCTAACATTTTGAGAGTCGCTATATAAATCAAGGAAGCTCCCCTGAGAAAGGTAAGTGCTACTAAGTGACATTAACCCTGAGCAAGAATCACTTCACCACTTGGTGGAGAGGAATCTCGCACGCCCCATCTCCTCCTCACCCCCTCCTTCGCATCAGAGCTCTATCATATTTGTTAACTTAAGCATCAGAGGGTTTTCTCCGAGGATCCATCCCTGGGCACCCCTGATTCATTTCCCTTCTTGCAGTTCTCACGATTGTGGCCATTGTCCTCAACTCAGGGACAACGCGGGATCGCCCCTCTTCATTTGGCGTCGTCTGTGGGAAATGGGTAAAGAGCCAACATGGTGCGAAGGAGATCCAACAGGAGGACTACTGGCGACAAGGGGAAAGCCATGGCAATAGAGCAAGGCGCACCTTCCCATCCCATGGAAAACACCCTATCTCACGCCAGTGACCCAGCCGATGAAGTGCCCCCACCCGCGGTAGAAGGGTGACCACCCACTGGGAGCGCAGACCCTCTCCAAACCCTCAACGCAAAACTGGACAGTCTCATCGATCTAATGATGATCCAGGCGTCCAAGGAGGAGAGGTCACGACTCCCCAGGGAGAGCCCTCCACGTGAAGATGCTTCCCTGCAAATCGCAGGAGGCCATTTCACCCTTCGGGGGCAGTGGCTAATCTGTAACTGGTCAGGAGGACCGTCGCATGCCCCTCCCGTGGAGTAGGAAGCCTCCTCCACCCCGAGGAGGGAGAAGTCCAGAGCCCATCGGTCGCTCCCAGAGACTGAGGCCCTCGAGGGGCACCGGGGTAGCCTACAAGAACGCCGCCATACCCCCTCGGCCCAGCGACAACTGGAGCTATCCCTCCGACTGTGAGACTTTGAGAGGCATTTTGCAAAGCAAGAGTGCACCCTCTGTGCCCTACAAAAGAACTCTACCGTGGAGGACGAGGAGCAATCCCCATTCTCTTACCACATCTTGAAGGCCGAGATCTCTCCCAGGATCTCGCTCCCAACCTTCAAGTCATATGACGGCCAGGGAGACCCGACCGATAACTACGATAGCTTCGATGCCCTCATGACCCTGCATGGGGCATCCGACGCCACCTAGTGCCAAACGTTCGTGACCACCATGGTCTAGGGTGCTCAGGCTTGGTTCAGAGCCCTCGCCACCAGCAGCATCGGTGAGTTCTGGCAGTTCGGGCGAGTATTCAAGGAAAGCTTCATCGGCAGTGGACCTCCCCTGTCGGTAGTGGGACTATTGGCCCTCAAACAGGAGCAGGGGGAGAGGCTCTGGGCCTATATTAACCAATTCAAATCAGAGGCCCTGCGTATCCCCCGCCTAGATGTTGCCTCGGCCATCACCGCACTGACCGGGGGCACCTGCGACGAGAACCTTCAGCGTGAATTGGTCCTCCATCCCCCCACCTCCCTCGCCGAGCTAGTGACCCTAGCCCTACGTCATGTAGAGTGCGAGGAAGTCCTCAGTGCCTATCGCAGCATGACGGGCTCGAGCCGAGAGGGAGACAAGAAGCGTCAATCTGAATAGGGCCCCAAACAAGGAAAGAGGCGGAACTGAGATGGGGACCATAATGAGCCCTCGCAGAGGTATGAGTGGTACACCCCTCTAACCGCCCCCATCTACGAAATTTATGAAGACGTCAAAGGCTCGGGCCTTCTCCACCAACCCGAGCTTATGAAGGTGAAACACCGCAACCACAGCAAGCATTGTCTATTCCACAGTGACCACGGACACCACACCGGCGATTGTCACCAGCTCCAAGATGAGATCGAGCACCTCGTCCACCAGTGGCACTTATCCCGATACGTGTCTGAGCACAAGAAGGACGCTGTCGCCCCTGAAGAGATTGACAATATCCCTTGCGGAGTCCACATCAATGTCATCGCTGGCGGCGCGACATCAGGTGAAGACAGTAGCCGAGGAACGAAGCGTCATGCCGAGTGGGCAAGCCGGGCCACCGAGGCCCCCAAGGCCCCGTAGGCGAGTAAATAACATGCCTTGGTGTTTTCTGACCAAGACCTGGAAGGGTTAACAACCCCACATGATGACGCCCTAGTTGTATCGGCCATAATAAATCATTGTAACGTAGATAGGATCTTAGTTGACAATGGTAGTGCCCCTGATGTACTTTCTTATGATTATTTTCTCAAGATGGGTGAGAACCCGTCTAGACTCCGCCCGATCCGAACCCCTCTTTGTGGGTTCAACAGCCAGGAAACCTATCCTGAGGGAGCCCTGAGCCTGCCGGTCACCATCGGCACCCCACCCAAAACTGTTACAGTTATGGTGGACTTCATCGTGATTAAAGGGATGACGGCTTAGAACACCATCTTCGGTCGAGGTCTCCTCAGTCGAACGAAGGCGGTGCCCTCTACCTATCACCAAGAATGGCGTGGGGGAGGTCCGAGATAACCAGGCAATGGCCAGAAGGTGCTATATAATCTCGGTCGAAGCCATAAAGCTAGAAGGGAAGAATAAAGGGGTAAAGGGAACCAAGAAAGGGCCAACGACATCCGAGCCTAGTGGCGAGTTGTTAATGGTCTTCCTCAGAGGTGACCGAACCCTAGGAGTCAAGATCGGAGCTGACCTCCCATCTGATGTTCAAGAATAATATAAAAATTTTCTTGCTGAGTATATCCAAGTCTTCGCATGGTCCGATGAACAACTTCTCAGAATTCCTGGAGAGATCGTGATGCACAAGCTCAACCTCGACCCGACGGCAAAACCTGTCCAACAGCACAATAGGAAACACGCCCCGAAGAAACAGATGATTATCAAGGAGCAAATCACCAAGGGGAAAGAGACTGGCCTTTTCCGACCAGTCCTTTACCCAACATGGCTCGCCAATGTCATTGATGGGAACATCTTCGACCACTCCATATTTTTTCGAGGGTCCCGTTGCTCGCCAGCTATGCTTCATCTTGTTCGCCACTTTATTTCGAGTCATATGATGTATTTTTCATTGGTAGGGGGATAGAATCTTCTCCTCGCTTGGAACCCACCGTTAGCTCATGCGCCGTGATTCAATGCAAGTTTCCTCGATTTTTGTATAATCTTCAATGCTAGTGTAAATTAGCCGTAAAATCATGAAATTGTCTCCATGATCATTGTGTTTTGATTTTAATGGCATGTTTAGTTATGGAATGTTATTATGGCTTGGTAGGATAGCTTGAAAACTAGTTTTCTCGTGTTTCCCGTCAATTTTGGTCGACTAGAAGGGGGGTTCAATTTCGAACTCCGCAAGTTCGCAACCCAGTCGGTGTAACGCACCACCCCAGGTGCGTTACGGTCCCCTGACGTGCCATGACTGACGTGTCACCTAAATGGTAACGGGCCAACCCTGGTCTATCATTTGACTATTGACCGTTGACTGATATAGGTGGTTAGTCTGATGGCCCATCCCTGGTCCATCATGGTCGTGTAACACGCCATCCGTAGTGCGTTACATTCTATTCAAAAACTGCGGATTTTAGATGTTTGGGTGCCATTAATGGACCTGACCCCGTGTGTTAGAGTCATGTAACGCACCAACCCTGGTGCGTTACATTTTCTGTCCATAATCTATGGATTTCTGCCATTCTAGTGAGTGTAACGACCCATGGGAGGCACGTTACATGATTTTAACGCCCCATGCTTGGTGCATTACAGTCTATGTGACTATCTTTATGCTTTCCGTAAGATGTTCAGGTGAGTATAACGGACCGAGGGAGGAGCGTCACAAGCAAGGTAACTGCCCTACCTTGATCCGTCAGACCTTGTAACGGGGTGACCTTAGTCCATTATTCACCCTGGCATTCTAAAAGATGCAAGTTTAGTTTGTTATGCATTCCATGTTGCATATGCGCCATGTTTAACTTATTATATAAAAACTATGGCATTGTTTTAGATCTCGATTGAGTACCTTCCTCTTTCCTTGTGATGGAGTCACTAGTCGTAGCCCTAGACTTTTACTACCAACCCACTTGGGAAAGGTGGAGGGGTGTTCCCATTCAATGGTTCTTAAGCTAGTTACCGTGGGCCCCTGCTTGACCGTAGCGTCCTACGGGGGGAGAACTAGTTGGAGGCTTGGCTCTAGGCAGGAGTCAGTGTGTGCACACGTGGTCAGAGGCTTAGGACTGACACTGACGAGTGTCACTCTGACTAGTTCTCGATTTGGTACTGGTATTGTTACGTCTCTCGCTTATCTTGTCAGTCTGACTCGTGAGTTGCTTGAGATGTAGTGTAAGTCGTTAGTGGACACGTCTGATCTCTCACTTCTAGTGGTCTCTTCTTTTTCCTATCACTGGGGTAGTCAAGGTTCACCTCTATTAGTGGTTATAGCTTCTGATGCTATTATTTGTATTTAAATTGGCATATAGATTAGCTGTTTAACTATTTAGATAGGTTTTACAGCTTTGCTATAATTTATGTTATTTATGCCAATTGCCTGGTTATCGCTTTAAATGCATGCTTAATTGCCTTTATATCTGTATGCTTGCATGTTTAGTGTGAGGTAGGGATCCGTGTGACCCCTACTGAGTCTGGATGTGACTCACCCTTCCTACTTTAAGGTGAGCAACTGTCACCGTCTCTTGGAGCTTTGTGAGGTTTTGACTAGCGTGCCAGCAGTAGTCGAGTCGGTCTGCTTGTACTTTTGGCTGGGGTATGCCCCGTGTAGTTGTACAGTTAGAGTTTTGTTTTATATTGGACTTGTGGCTGTTGTAAATCTGGACTATTGTATATATTTTGTCACTCTGATAGTTTAATTTGCTTCCACACTTAGTTACTAATTGTCATTTAACTAATATTGCCCGTTGTAATCCCAATTTGTTATACAACCCCTCGACAAACTCCACTAACCCTTCAGGGGCCTCATCAGCCTCTTGGGTGGCGTCCCCTGTTCATAGTAGTGGTAATCCGATGATATCGGGTTATTAGTACCCGGATCTCTGGGTCGTTATAGTTGGTATCAGAGCTGTGTTGAGGATTTGTATAAGGATTTGAAATTGCATGGCGTCTGTCCAGAGCAAGTCCATTTGAGTCATCTATTGTTGGCTTAGGATGTTTTCCATGATTACTGATGTGATTTTCATCGATATATGCTTCTTAGGTTTTGATGGCGCATCGTAGAAAGGCGCATGTTTTCGGGGAGGGAAGTGGCACTTCTCCTCTAGTGGTTGTTGTGTTGGTTTATGCGCCTGCTCCTGGTCAAGTTCCAGCGGCTCCCACTCAAGTTGTGGAAGGTTTATCGGGTGGTCAGGCTGGAATGCCGTCTGGTGAAGGGCAGGTGAGACCCTAAGGGCGTACTCAGGCCGAGTTTGCTCAGCCAGGTGTGCAGTATCACCTTGTCCCTCAGCCGACAGGGTAGTTCCAGCAGGTCTATCTGTCGAGCATACCTGGAGTTCCTTCTGTTATCCCTACTGCCGATGGTACTTCTTCCTCTAAGTCTAAAGGCAAGAAATTCCATAGATTCAAGAAGTCTAAGAAGGCTCGGACGTCTAAGGATCAGCGGGGCAAGTAGCCGATTGCAACTAGAACCTCCTCTCTTGTGCCGGTTAACCATGGTACACCTCCGTCCATGAACACCAGGAGCAAGTTAAGGGAGCGTGAGAAACGGCTTGCCCAGTAGTCATCCTCCAGTGCTGTTTTGTCGTCAGTACCTTCTTCTCAACAGCCTCAGGGACCCACTGTCTGTTAGTCAAGATTATGTTCGAGATGTGGTGGTAGCCATCCAGGCGTGCCATGTTTCTTGCCGGTAATCTGTTTCCACTGTGATCAGCCGGGTTACGTTGTCTGAGACTGCCCGTTAAGGCCGAGATCGGTGCAGTTCTCACTGTTTACCCGGTCGCAATAGTCTCAGTTCCGACCTTCACCACCACAACCTCAGCAAGACTCACCAGCATCTTAGCTTCCCCATGTTGAGCAGTGACATCTTATCCTATGGAAGGTGTGATTCTGCTTTTCGATCGGTTAACTTGTGTTTTATTTGTCTTAGTTGCTTGGGTTTTATGTGGTCTAGTTATTCCTTAGTTGTTTATTGTAGCAATTCTATCTGAGTGGTTTCATTTTTTCTCCTCTCCTATCCTTCTCATTTCTCCCGTGGTTGGTGAGACGGAGGTGGCACGCGGGCAAAGAGCAGTCGAGATGGAGCGTGGGGCGAGACATGGCAAGGTGAGGAGCTCGTTCGTGAGTTTGGGGTGCCGGCGTGGGTTTCATGAGGCATTTCATGAGGAATCTAAGTCCTCGACGTGGGTAATCTTCAATGGAGGTAGGGAGATGGAAGCCTGGCCCTTATATTCAATTTTCCCATGTTTTATTGGCCGAGGTGAGGCTGAGTGTGAGTTTTCTTCACGCCGAGGGTTAAAAAATCATGCTTTAGGGTGTGTGGCCATTTTAGTCGGATCGAATGCCATTTTGCCATTTATTTACATGTTGTTTAGTGTTTTGTGACCCAGGGAATGGTCCCCATTGTATTCCCCCTCAATCAGGATAGAGTGGGTGTGGAAACTGGGCTCTGAGGTTGAGCTTGGGTGGCATTCTATCATTTTCAATCGACCGACTGAAGAGGTTCGGTCGATAGAATAGCCATTTTCCACAGAGGGCCTAGCTGTGGTTGCAGTCGGTCGATAGATCACGAGCAGGCTGTCGCGTTCAACCGACCAATCACGACCAGTCAGTCAATAGGCCTTTTAGGGCTGGTCGACCAATCTACAATGGTCGACCGAACCCAAGGGTTTGGTCAACCAAAATGCATAGTTTTGGCATGTTTTGGCCCCCTCTCAACCTAGTTGTGACCCTTTGGTCGACCTATGGCCCCATGGATGTCCCAAACACCCCGTGGGTACCATGGCCGTGTTTTGTGGTGTTTAAAGATACTGTGTTACCTCGATTAGCATGCCCGTGTGTTTTGAGGGTTCGGGTGACCCCGTGTGTTCTGGGCTTTTGTGTATTCGCTAGGTTGAGTCATCTGTTGTGGGGAGCTTATGTGAGATAATGTGTCTCATGCCATGTCTCTTTTAACTTAATTCTCTGAATTTAATGTCTTATTTTATTTTGATGATTGGTAACAATACATTTTATTTTTCAGCTCTTGGATTTTGATAATAGTGATTTTCTGAATCCATTCTTATTATGACAACACTGTTAGCATTTTATAGCTTCATGTGCATGCATTTCATACTAAGGTCCATGCATGATGGACTTTGTTCACAATAAAGGTCGACACATGTTTACTATTCTGTGTATGAAGGTCGATGCATGTTGCATGATAAGGTAGAGGCAAGGTCGATGCACCTCGTCCCTTAGCCTTACTAAGGTCGATGCACATCCTCTCTTAGTCTTACTAAAGTCGATACACATCATCCCTTAGCCCTACTAAGGTCGATGCACAACATCTCTTAGTCCTACTAAGGTTGATGCACATCGTGCCTTAGTCAGACTAAGGTCGATGCACATCGTGCCTTAGTCATTCTAAGGTCTACACACTTTTTGCATCCTGCACAATAAGGTCGGTGCACATTGTGCCTTGTGAACAATAAGGTTGGTGCACATTGTGCCGTGTGCACAATAAGGTCCGTGCATATTGTGCTTGTGCAAAACAAGGTCGGTGCACATTGTGTCTTGTGCAACACAAGGTGGATGCACATTGTCCTTAAACACATAGATGGTCGATGCATGTGTTTATGTTTGTGCACATGTTGCATCAAGGTCGATGTACATATATAGACCGAAGTCTGTGCACCCGTCAGCGATGGCAAGCAAAGTCGATGCACATGATCATCTGCACACACTAAGGTCGGTGCACTTTTTCATAATTGCATTTAGAGTCTGAGCACATGTATTCCAAGTCGGAGCACATGCATATCTAGTCTGTGCATTTCTTACACTTGTCTGAATAAGTCTATGCACATTTAGTGTCCAAGGTCTGTGCATATGTTGTAACTAGGTCAATGCACATCTGGCTTTTCACGTCACTAAGTCTAAGCATCATAATTCACGGTCTAAGGCTTTTCAGAATGTAAGGTAGAGGGAAGGTCGATGCACATCGTCCCTTAGTCTTACTAAGGTCGATGCACATCATCCCTTAATCTTATTAAGGTCAATGCACATCGTCTCTTAGTCCTACTAAGGTCGATGCACATCGTGCCTTAGTTAGACTAAGGTCGATGCACATCGTGCCTTAGTCATTCTAAGGTCTGTGCACTTTTTGCATCTACACAATAAGGTCAGTGCACATTGTGCCTTGTGTAAAACAAGGTCGATGCACATTGCCCTTGATCATATAGAAGGTCAATGCATATGTTTAAGTTTGTGCACATGTTGTATCAGGGTCGATGCACATGTATAGACTGAAGTCTGTGCACAAGTCAGCGATGGCATGCAAGTCAGAGCATATGGTTCATACAAGTCTGAGCACTTGTATTCCAAGTCGGAGCACATGCATATCTAGTCTGTGCATTTCTTACACTTGTTTGAATAAGTCTATGCACATTCAGTGTCCAAGGTCTGTGCATTTGATGTAACTAGGTTAATGTACATCTAGCTTTTCATGTCATTAAGTCTAAGCATCATAATTCATGGTCTAAGGCCTTTCAAAACATTCATGAAATAAGTCTGAGCATATGAATTCTTTTATCATTTTTCAAGAATGAACTTAAGTGCGTAAAGTGTTTGATATAATGTCTTTGTTCTGATTGGCAGGGACTTAAGTCATACATGGACCCAGAATCAAACGTATGAAAGGCAACACGTCTCTCACTTATCAATGTCACTTGACTCAAAGTCTCTATCCTCAGACACATGTTTCAAGTTACTAGCACATGATTCAAGAAAGAGATTCTGTCAAGAGATTTTGACACATGGATGGAGCATCTTCATCTCCTGACACGTGGACTTCCAACGGGGCCCTTCTTTTCTAGATTCCCTGGGTGGGAACGAGTTTTCCATGCGCCCAATCCTTCACAAGCCTATAAATAAGGGGCCAGAGTGCTCAAATCAAAGCACGAAGAGATCAAGAAAAAGAGGAGAGCAAAAGATAGCAGGAGAGCCAGAACTCGAGAGAAAGAAGAGTCAGAGAGAAGATTGAGAGAAAGTGTCTGCGAGGTCTTAGAGAAAAATAGAGTGTCGTCAATTGGAGAGTTGGGCCATTTTCTTCCCATCCAGTCGGTGTTCGTGCTCAGTGGTCTCCCCGTTCATGGTGATGCCTGGGTGTGTGCCCTGAGGGACGCATCCGAAAATTGGAGGGTGTAGGTAATTAGGCATAGTTTTACCCTTACCCTTAGATTTTTACGAGTTCTGGGGCCTGTGAGGCCGAGGGATGTGTTGTCCTGGTCAAGTGTGGTAGGAAATACTGGATCAGATGTAGAGTACAGGATTATGTGATGGCAGAGATTTGGGATTGGCTAGAACTAGCTTCTGTAGGCATAGCGGCTGGCATGCCGCATGCCGGCTGGTATCGACAGGAGACTGGAGCGAGTGATGTAGAGGGAGGCTGGGAGGTGTTGAGCCACCGGCTTGGAACCGTGGGTTGACTACTGATTGATGCGGGAAGGTTCCACAGCCTTCTGGAGAGTAGGTAAAGACCACCCTAACTGTTGGGGAAGAGAAGCTTTCCCGTTATCGGCCCCAACGCCCTTTCGAGTTTTCACCGGGGGTGACCCCCTTTAGCTTTTTCTGACGTGCCCTTGTCGGTTTGCTTGTCGAGGGGTTTCCCAATTTTGCCTGAGGTGCCCTTGCAGGTTTCACCCCAGCTGGGTTGTGGGCCTTCTAGCCCCCGATTGCCTCCTCGTAGAGGGGAACGATTGGGTCCGCTAGGGCATATCTATTTTTAGCCCCATTTTTATTGTTATTTTTGCTGCTATTTTTTTTTGTTTACTTACCTGAGAGCCTAGAGGCTAAGCTGTGGTTGATGCAGAGGTGCCCCCACTCTTGTCTCTGCGAGGATGAAAGCGGGAGGCTGGCTTCTGAGGGTGTCTGACGATGACTCTTGGAGGGGTCCAGTTGGCCCCCTGGCTTGATTGGAGAGGAGGACTGGAAAGAGTGCCTAGTTTGGCCTTCTTGGAGAGAAGACCAGCTCCGAGGGTTGAGACTAGGAGTGTACGCCCTATCCGATGTGGCACGCGAACTCATGCTCTGGTGCGTAGTAAAGCTTTATATGCTTGCCATTGAGAGGCGGGAAGGGTCGGTTGCCCTTGTGGTCTATGACCGTGTAGGCCCCACCTTCATAGGCATCGCAAATGATGTACAGGCCCCGCCAATTCGGCCGGAGCTTGCCACTGGAACGGCCTGCCATGACTTCTCTTTCCTTGATCATGACGAGGTCGCCTCGCTTGAAGGCTCATTGCCTGACGAGCTTGTCAGAGGCTCGCGCCATGTGTGCCTGATATATCGGTAGGTGTTTGTAGGCTTCGAGCCGTTTGCCTTCTAGATCGGTAAGCTCTTCTAGCCTTCTCTGGTATTCATTTTCATCAGGGCCGGTCAAGCTGGTGTGTACCGCTACGCGGTAGGATGCCAACTAAATTTCGATAGGGATGAAAGCTTCCACCCCGTAGATGAGGGAGAACGGCAAGCATCTCGTGGGAGTTTTGTAGACTGTCCGATAGGCCCATAATGTCTCAGAGACCTTTTCACCCCAATCAGATGGCTAACAATCTTAGCCAAGAGCTTGCAGAGAGTTTTGTTGAAGGCTTCGGCCAAGTCATTGGCCTGTGGGTTGTAAACTGAAGAGATTCTCCAATCGATGTGGAACTTAGCCGCCAACTGGTATATGGCCTTATTCTTGAATGGCGTCCCATTGTCAGAGACTATGCGGCTGGGTGTATCGAAACGGTAGATGATCTTGTGTCAGATGAACCTGGCGATGACCTCGCCGGTGACTTCCCATAGGGGAAGGGCTTCCGCCCAACGAGAGAAGTAGTCAGTGACGACCAGAATGTACTTGTGGCCTTTAAAAAATGGCGGGAAAGGCCCCCGATGTCCATACCCCATTCTGTGAATGGCCTGGTAGGGGCAGTGGGACACAGTGGACTGGGAGGCCTTCTGGGCACTGGGCTGAAGGCTTGGCACTGATGGCATGTGCGAGCATACTGGAGGCAGTCTGCGTACATGGTAGGCCAATAAAAGCCCTTCAGTTTGATGTTGTGCTTCATTCTCTCTCTGGCTTGATGGGCGCCGCATAGCCCCGAATGAACCTCACACATAATAGCTCGAGCCTCGACTGGGGAGATGCATCTCAAGAGAACGGACTTGTCCTTCTCATGGATGAGTCGGTACAGGGAGTCTCCAATCAACTCATATGATGTTCCCTGGCGAAGTAGTCGGACCCTTTGAGCCCGGTCAGAGGGGAGCCATCCCTTCTTGAATTTGGCGATGGGCTTGCGCCAATCTTCTTCTTTTGGAGGAGTGTCCTAGTCGAAGCCTTGGACCGCATAAACTATGAGACCGGAGTCACTTTCGAGTGAGCTAGGCATTAGCCTTCGGTGCTTGACTGTGATGTCCACTTCACCCTTGTTGACATCCATTTTATGACCAATTAGTCGGGTCGTCTCCTTACTCATTTTTAATGATGCTCCGAGTTATTCACCCTTGTCGACTCTTCTTGGGCATGTTAGAAGTCTCTTTCATGGGTCATTGCCTTCCTTGGTTGGGTCTTGTCCTTATTTTATTGCTAGGCAAGCACTTCCGATTCGTTTATCGCCCTCTTGTGCGTAACGCATCCTCAATGGCACGTTATAAGTAACATCACGCACCTCACAAGGTCCGTTATAATCCACTTGTCATCTGTCTCATCTAGCATCTCATATAGCATCTTTACGGTTTAACGGGCCTATACCTACCCGTTATGAGTAATATAACGCCCTCATAGTGATCTGTTATAGTCTTCTCATCATCTCCTCACCCACCGTCTTAGTTAGTGTCTTTGTCGTTTAACGGATCTTCTTTCCTCCGTCATCAAGCGTATAATGCATGTACCCTGGTCTGTTATATCCCCCCTAAGGTTGAGTCTATCACCACCTCCACCGACTTCCTTGTCATTCCAGCCCCGTCTGCTTGGACGTCTTCGTTGCCATGACGGACTACCTTCAATCTGTTATACTTTCACTATAACGCCCTTGTTCCTGTCCGTTATGATCACCAGAGTCCTAAGTCCGAACGTTTCGCCTGTTGTTCTTATCTTCTATGGATAAGGTCACATGACAGACTGACGAAGGCGCGTTATGTTCACATGGCGGTCTATCGAGGATGCGTTATGTCACATAGAGGAGTTTTAGCAGAACTATTCTTCTCTGCAGCTCCGTGGATGGATTACAGAGGTTGTTATCTTGATTTCTCCCCCTAACACTCAAGGGATGCCCCAGCCCCTTCCCACTGCATTTCCCCCTTCTCATCTCCCCACTATCATCCCCTTCTACACCATCCCTTGTTCAGTTCGCAGGCAACAGATCTGGTGCCTAATTACAGAGCCTGCCCCGGAGTCATCGCGCTTCTTCAGGTGGCATGCCATACATCTCTGGAAAGCTCTCGAGGCAACTTCGTAGCTGAGGTGGTCTCGCCAGCATCCGACATCCCCACTGCCCAGAGGATCCATTCTCCCCCGACTGCACAGGATCACTCAGGCAAAGAACCAGAGCCCCAGAGAAAGTTCAACCATGGCCACTCCCTTGCAAGTCTGGGCGCGAAACGTGGCTGAGAGCATCGTCTGCTAGTCCTCTGTCATCCCCAAGAATGAAGTGAAGTTTGGACCCCGGCATCAAGAGTTTCGAATTTCTTCCCAGAGGTGCGCTAGGCCGGTTCCCCTGCTCCTGAACTGACCCACCCCCACCACTATGGCCAGTACAATCAGCCCCAACATCAGCTGAGGTTTCAGTTAGTCCCATCTGAAAGAAGGCTCGTCTGATTTCGTAACGGTACTAGCCCCGCCTCCAACTGAGTTCAGGACTATCTGTGGTGCCTCCCTCTTCTAGCAGCACCACCCTATCAGCGACCGGAACCAGAACTGTCCAGCACTGTTCCAAGTCCTACCCCGGCCAGTGACCCTATCAAGGTAAATCAAGAAAATTCAGACGTCTTCCTGGGCCAAGTCAAAAGGTTTTGGCACTGGTCTCAGCTCATTTGGAGTTCGTTAGCATCTCTGGTGGTGCCCACTTTGACCGACTATCCAGTGGTTCTAGAAATTGGCAGCACCGACAAGGAGCTCGGCACAACAAGTCTCTAGCTTCGTCCCCTCCCCTCGCTTGGCTGGCTGAAGGCCCCTCCCTGCGTGGAGGTAGTTTTGGTTGTAAATAACTTAACCCCCACCCTAAGAACCCCCTCCTGCGTGAGGTGTAGTGCTGTAACCATTTCATTTCTAGGTCAAGCGCCTCTGATGCGGTGTGTGGGTACGTACCCACGCTTCCCCGCTCACCATCATCTTTGATCGCGATCGGTGTTTTCACACCAGTCAGGTGAGCATCTAGTACCCTTGGCTGGTTGCATTCTTTACTCCTTTAGTATTGTCTTGAATGCCCATCGGACGGTGAGAAGAGAGCCCAATCTCATACACCACTTGAGTGTGCCCACTGCGGACCGTGAGTGAGCGCCACCCAAACCCCCACCCCGATGGGCCGGCCACCCATGAAGTTGGGAAACCCCAGACCCTTAGGGTTCAGCCTAAGCCTGTTAGGTCTTTAGAAATGATTGGGTCCCATCTTGGGCCCTCGCCATTATCCCCCGGTCACCATCGGGAGGTCGTGTGTGCCGTACGAGTGAACCGCTAGCGTGAGTCCGTGTTCTTCTTTGTATGCTTGCGGGTCTAAGTCCTAGGTTCATCAATTCATCCTTTACCACCCTTGGGCTGTGCCACATCAGAAGGTGGTTGCTGTCGTCGTCAGAGTGCCAGCATGGGGTCTAAGGATTGAGGTTGAGAACTTCTCCCTCATTGATGGCCCCGATTGTGCTGCGTTGGGCAGAGATTGCTAGCAGGTGTGCCACTGCGGTGCTGTGTTTGAGGAATCTACAGCAAGGTCAAGTGACTGGCGAGGATTGTTCGTGGTTATGTGGCCGTGAGTGTGCTCTGAGGGAGCTGTTATTAGTGTTGGCCACACCAGCTGAGGATTTATCTAGTCCCTGAGGCATTGAGATCGTGGTTCGAGGTGGCAGTGCGGGCGCTCTGGTCGAGATGTGCTTGGATGAGTGGAGGATCTTTCTGGTGATGTGCTGATTGTCGAGCCTGGCGTTTGGTGTGTTCTTGGTTTCGAGGTCAGAGGCAGGTGTAGGAGAGGTGCATATGGTAGCGACTAGCTTAACCGCTATGGCAGAGTGTGGCTGTCTATGAGAAGCATTGCCCATTCCCTAATGTGTAAGGGTGTTGGCATTATTCCGGAAGGATGAGTGCCGGTTGGGTGGTGTTTGTGAGAATTTATGACTGGTGTTGTGATTTTTGATGTGTTGAGGATTGGAACTTGCAGAGTTGCAGAGGATGTATTGAGCATCAGAGGATTGGTTCCTTGGTGTGATATTATCTCGGGTTGCATGAGAGGTGTTGTTGCCATGCCGTTGCTTAATGCATTTTGATTTGTGGCACTAGCTGGATGGAGAATTGGGGGAAACGTACTGGTAAGGTTGCCGCATGAGTACCCTATTCTTGTGTTGGAAGCTGTGCCCTCGGATGAGATCGAGTTTTTGGAGAAGTGATCTTTTACAGATTATGGGGTCCCTGTTGGTTATTGTGAGTGGCTAGTGAGGTTGACCAAGTGATTGACCATGGTAAGATGTGTATTGTTGGGGACCCGTGTACATTGGTTGTGACGCTATCGACCAGCTTGTTGCGGTAGCAGGCGACACTTGTCGATTTTAGAGAAGTGTGCCGTGGATCGTGAGAGGTTGTGTCCTGAGGCTCTGTGATGAGAACGGAATCGGGATTGGCAGGCATCCTTTTGGATCATTTTGAGGTAAAAGATTTGATGAGACAAGATGAAGGACAGTGCCTGTGTGCGGAGGTCTCTGAAGAGACGTTGGCGTTGGATATGGTGATCCCTGGTCTGTGATCAATAAGGGAGGATTTCCCAGTAAGTCTGAGTCGTGTGATGTGAGTATCGAGGATTGTAAAATCCTATCATGTGGTTTCACCATGCTCCCCTGAGAGGGTAGAGTTGGCGTGAGGCTCGAGATCGGTTGCGGTGTCTGAGCGAGGTTTGGCTCGAGTTGTGGTATTGGTCTGTAGGAGAGTCAGCAGATTGCTTGTCGAGATTTGAAATTTGCCCTTCAGATCTGGTGCAAGACTAGGAAAGAAGGAAGAAACTGAGCAAGTCAAGGTTTTCCATTGACGCGTATTTGGTGACCCGTGGATGAGATAAAAGTTGCTGATTGTTGGGCTCGAGAATGGCATGAGCCGTGTGCCAGCGAGGCCTTGGGTGGCCGATCATGAGGTGTGCTTTTCCTGGATTGGATCTGGGATTTTCTTGAAGTTTGTCTTGGATGGGAGCATTCATCTGTCTCTTGAGGAGGAAGAGATTATTGCTCGCCTCTTAGAAGCTAAAATGCCACTCTTTGTATTTTAGAGGGGAGTCTACATCTGTCTCCTGAGAAAGAGAAGATTATTGCTTACCTCTTGGAAGCACAAAGCTACCAGTATTTTCGAGGAGAGTGTACATCTATCTCTTAAGAAGGAGAAGATTGTTACTCACCTCTTGGAAGCACGGAGCTACTAGTGTCCCTATGAGTACTGGAGATGAGATGAAATGGTGAGAAATTATAGCCCGATCCACTTTTTATTCGTAAATGCCTTGAGATTTATCGAATTCTAGATGCAGGGAAATTCCTGGCCTTCCAAGGATGTTAGCCTGTAGGCTCCCTTGTCGAGCATTTTTGTAAGCAAGTATGCGCCTTCCCAGATTGGAGCCAATTTCTCTGCGACCACTCCTGGGTCAGTGACACAGGTGTGATACAACACGAGATCCTGAGGGAAGAAGAAGCACTCCTTAATCTGGGCATTATGATACTGTGCCAGCCACTGTTGGTAGGCAGCTAGTCAGGTCTAAGCATGATCCATATCTTTTGCTAACAGATCTAGGTTCTCTCGTAGCGCCTGGTTGTTTCGTGCTTTGTCAAACTGGTCGACCCTCAGAGTTAGGTTGGAAATCTCGACTGGAATGATGGCCTCGGCACTGTAAGCCAAGTGGAATGAAGTTTCTCCCATGGCGTGCCGAGCGGTAGTGTAGTGTGCCCATTGAACGTTTGTGATGGGGTCCACCCATGACCTGTCGGCCCATTCCAGGCGAGTCTTGTTGTCATGAAGGGGAGTCCAGTTTGCATTCTCCACTAGACCATTAGCCTGCTTGACATCGGTCGGGAACAAGCACTTCAGGAGCGGTGCCAATAGTGAATGCCTCAAGAGGCGTCCATTGACAAGCATAAAATGCATTGCTCGGGGTCTCATTTGCTAGGCCTCTAAGCGATCCTCGGGCAAGCTTTGATGAAGAAGGTGGTCGAGGATGGGGTCTATCTACAATGGCTCATAGTCGATGCCGTTCACCTGAGGCTCTGGCTCGTACGGTCAAGCTGACTGGCCCCAGACGCTCGGTTCAACACTGCATTGTTCTTCTTGTAGCTGGCATGCTTTTGGGCTAAGGTGAGGAGCTCCATCAGCATCGTCGGGGACTCCACTTCGACCATCATTCAGAGGATGGTGTCCCGAGTGCCTTGTGTCAATGCTATTGGGGCGATGCTGACGTCTAGGTGAGGGATACAGAGGGCCTCTTTGTGGAATCAGGCAAAGAAATACCACAAGGGGTTCCTCGTGGCCCTGCTTGATGGTGAGGAGGGTCACTACAGATCTGACCTCCTTTTTACAGTCGATGAAGTTCTCCTTGAACATCCTCTTCAGTTGTAGGAAGGAGGTTACGGTCCCGATGGGTAGCACCTCGAACCAAGTCTAAGTGTTCTCCTGCAAGGTAGTGACAAATGCGAAATACTTCATGACATCTGAGGCCCACTGGAACACCAGGTTGGACTCAAAGCTATGCATGTGGTCGGCGGGGTCAGTGGTGCCGTCGTATGGAGTGAATGTCGAATGTTGAAACTTCAGGGGAATATCAATGCCTTCATAATCTCCCAAGAGAAGGGAGCGTGGAAGTCAGAGTTATTGTTGATAAGCCCCATAGTTCATGCCACCTAGAGGATGTCATCAAGGTAGCGAACCTCTCATCGTAGTGTCATAGTTGTCGCACCATCTCTGGATTGGAATGCAAGGGACTGGCGGGATGCTGTAAGGGTTGGCTATGCTGGCGTCGTGAATGCATGGCAGAGAAGAGCAAAGACTCGCACTCCCAATGAGACTCCACTAGAGTGGGAGTGCCAGTGTTCTGGGGGAGTACCGTCGGGGCTCGTTCCACCTCCACCTGGCCATTAAGGAGGACTTGACCTACCTCCATCAGCACCGGGATCTGGTGGCGCATCTCTGCCAACTCGTTCGTGGTTGGGTCAATCGGAGCTGTGTTGCGGGGTGGATGAGTGGAATAGGATGCTTCCTGTGACTCCCGTCGGGAGCTCGGGTGCAATGATTCGGGATTTTCGGATCAGAAGTTCGTGGGTTTCGGAGTGTTTTTGTAGGTCTTGGATCGTGTTTTATAATAAAATTAAAATTTTGGGTACTTCCCGAGTGTCTGTCTTCGACAGACTAGGGGAGTCGCCCAAGCCGGACCGACAACCGCCCAGGAAGAAGCGGGTGGTTCATGTGACTAATGACACCGTCAAGGTGTTCACTTGCTACACTACCTCCGCAGACAAGCAGCCGGAAGATACTTCGGGTGACCCTAACCAGCCTCTTCAATATTCGAGGATGTCATGGTCCAGGTCCCGTGGCCTGGCGCAAACACGACAGGCACCGGTTGCTGGTACATCTCAGCCCGAACTGGCGCGGCATGAAGAGCGCCACGAGGACGTCCATAGTGTCGACGGGGATAGCCATCCCCGGCACGAGGAAGACCTGGGGGAAGAAGCACAGACTCCCGCGTTGGAAGAGCTCCGACGCAAGAACCAAGAGCTCAGGAATCTCTTACAGACGTTGTTGCGTGAAAAGGAGGTTCCTGTCCCACCTCAGGCGGCACCCACTGGAGTGGAACAGCAGCCCTCTCTCATTCCAGTTGCGGCCAATGCCTCAGTCGCAACCGCAAAATTGCCATTGGCAGTGGATTTCGAAGTCCCGCCGCATGAAGCCAATGCGCGGTCATCTGCTACCCCTGCTGCAGAGAGCCTCAAGGCACAGAAGCAGATGATTGAGCGCATCGTAGAGGCGAAGTTTGCTCAGCATGGGAAGGGGGTGGCCACCGTTGATTTGTACAGCGTGCCCTATCCCCTCCATCATCAGTTCAAGAAGCTTCCACTAGATTGCCCGAAGGCCCCGAAACTACAAAAGTTCAACGGGCAGGGCTCTCCACATGAACACCTGGCCTACTATATGACGGCCATGGGTGAGTTGACCCTGGAAGAGGCATATTTGCTGCGGCACTTCGCTACGTCATTGACTGGCACCACCTTCCAGTGGTGCTCCAGGCTAAAGCCCAACTCAGTATCCGATTGGGCTGACATGATGGGATTAAACTATTACCTAATGCTACTTCTATTGATATACACTCTTCTTTAGGAATCATTCAGGGTCTACACTATAAAGAATTAAGACTCCGGGAGTCCATGAGTGGTCAAAACCAGGAGATTGGATTCCACACAAGAAATGGTCGATGTGGGATTAAGTCCCATATACCTCACCCCTACGGCATCATGGCCATTAGGCTAGTCTAAATCCCACGGGAGATTGGCAACCCAAAGCCACACTCGCAGAGGTAAGTAAGTCCAGAGCTTGCAGTGTTATCATTATGTAATTATCATAATCGGCAACCGAGGAAGGATTACCATGTCTCGAAGGGAGCAGGGAAGGGTCGAGTTTGGACGCATAGGTCGGATAGCTCGAGTATGTTGGGTAGATTAGCCAGATCGAGTGGCTTGGATAGCTCGGATGGTTTGGGTAGATCGACCAGGTCGGGTGGCTCGTGTATGTTAGGTAGATCGGCCAGGTCGAGTAGCTCGGGCATGTCGGCTAGGCTAGGCATCTCAGATCACTCGGGCATGTTGGGTAGATCGGCCATGTCAAGTAGCTCGGGTGTGTTAGGTAGATCGGCCAGGTCGAGTGGCTCAAATGGCTTGAATGATTCGGCTAACTCGGGTAGCTCGGGTATGTTGGATAGATTGGCGAGGTCGAGTGGCTCGGATAGCTCGGATGGGTTGGGTAGATCTGGTAGGTAGGGTGGCTAGGGTGTGTTAGGTAGATCGGCTAGGTAGAGTAGCTCGGGTATGTTGGCTAGCTTGGGTAGCTCGGGTATGTCAGGTAGATTGGCCAGGTCGAGTGGCTCTAATATCTCAGATGGGTTTTGGTAGATCAGTCAGGTCGGGTGGCTCGGATAGCTCAGATGGGTTGGGTAGATCGGCCAAGTATGGTGGCGCGTGTGTGTTAGGTAGATCAGCCAGGTCGAGTAGCTAGGGTATGTTGGCTAGCCTGGGTAGCTCAAATCGCTCGGGCATGTGGGGTATAGCGGCTTTGTCGAGTAGCTCGGGTGTGTTAGGTAGATCCGCCAGGTCGAGCGGCTCGGATAGCATTGATGATTCGGCTAACTCGGGTAGCTCGAGTATGTTGGATAGATCGACAAGGTTTAGTGGCTCGGATAGCTCAGATGGGTTGGGTAGATCAGCCAGGTTGGGTGGCTAGGGTATGTTAGGTAGATCGGCTAGGTCGAGTAGATCTAATATGTTGGCTAGCTTGGGTAGCTCGGGTATGTGGGGTAGATCGGCCAGGCCGAGTGGCTTTGATAGCTCAGATGGGTTTGGGTAGATCAGCCAGGTCAGGTGGCTCGGGGTGTTAGGTAGATTGGCCAGGTCGAGTGGCTCGAGTATGTTGGCTAGATTGGGTACCTTGGGTATGTGGGGTAGATCAGCCAGGTCGAGTGGCTTGGATAGCTCGGATGGGTTTGGGTAGATTTACTAGGTCGAGTAGCTCGGGTATGTTGGGTAGATCGGCGAGGTCGAGTAGCTCGAGTGGTTCAGGAACCTTGAAATCAACTAGAGGGGAAGTCAAAGTAAATCAGGGAGTGACACAGGAGCTCGGATGAGCAAAGGATCCCGAGACAAATCAGTGAAAATGGATAGAACCGAAAGCACGTCGTACTTCTTCCCCAAAAAGAAAATCTGGGAAGGTGAAAACTACAGGATGATCTATCTAGGGATTACGCCCCATGTATTTCACCCATTCGGCACTATGACTATGAGTTAGTCAAGTCCCAAAGCGGGGGTTGGAGGGGGGAGAGATCTCCCTACTGAAACATGAGCACGGTAGCAACCAGCTAGGAGATAACATCACTCATAAAAGACGAAGATAGACAAATATGAAAGCATGAACACCATCGGGCAAGCATCGTGAAAGTAGCAACACAGATAATCTGGCAATAAAAAATGGAATGCTTCTTTATTTCATAATGGGGAGGAGAACATACCGGAGAAGCAGGACAAGAAGAAAAGAAACTACATAGGGGGAGGGAGCAAGGGCCGCAGACCTTGCTCCCGTTCCCTCACCTTTTCGTTCCTCTCTCCTTCATCGTTAGTCTCCTTCTTCTTCTTCCCCATCACTCTTCCTCTTCTTTCTTTCTTCATAGGAGCAAGCTTTATATAGGGGATTAGTGGCCTCTTGTTCGGAGGGTGACCTCCCCATCCTTTCTTCATTTTGATTCGCCGATGTTGTTGTTGCTGTTGATGCCACGGCTGCCACTGCTTCTTCGCATGGCCACGGCAGAGCAAGTGGGAGTAGGGGAGACCTCTCCCAGCGCCGTGCGGCTGGCCATCGTCGGCATGCACGGACGGCGCGAGAGGCTTCATCCAATAGATGCGGGAGCGGGGCTTTGACGGGCATTGAATGCCGTTCGGTGGAGAAATGCAAAGGACGGGAGAGGCACACAGGATGTGGGACCCACACGCAAAGTACTATGCATCTATTCTCTCTCCTTTTCTTTGACCTCCATTCTTCTACATTTATGTGGCCCATCGGTATCTTTTATATATATATATATCACCAACAAATGCTCCCCACCCGCTAGTGTCACGAACAAGGGACAAGAGAGCGGGCCCGACAGTTGCAGTCTCTCGCTCGACCGACATGCATTCAGTATCGGGGGACGATCCCCCTCGGCTTCAAACTAACGGCCTTGGCCTCAAACTGTATCGATCGATCCTGACAGAGAGTCGGGCAGTGATGAAGATGTGATCATTGATATTGGGTCCATACCGACGCAAGGATTTTGGCCTATCATGACTCAGACGAAAGGTTTGGGCCACGCTTTGTATCGATTGGTCCAGTCAAGAAGTCGAGTACCAATTAGGACACTTTCGTGCTTATGTCAATGCAAGGAGCTAGGTTTATCATGGCTCGGACGGAAGGTCCAGGCCATGCTTCTCGTCTAAGACCTTAAAAGGTCGTGTGCACCGAGCCAAGTGGATCATCAATGTTGGGACTGCATCGACGTAAGGAGATCGGGTTTCTCTGACTTAGATGGAATGCTTAGGTCATTAGCCCTTGGCTGAGTCCCTAGAAGGCCATGGGTGCCGAGTCAAGATGGATCATCGATGCTGGGACTGCACCGATATAGGGAGATCAAGTTTCTCTAACTTAGATGAAAGGTCTAGGTTGGGCCACTCGGTTAAGACCGAGGAAGGCCATTGGCACTGGGCTAAGGTGGATCATTGAAGCTGGGATAGTATCGACGCAAGGAGATCGCATTTCTCCAACTTGGACGGAAGATCTAGGTCGGGCCACTCGGTTAAAACCTAGGAAGGCCTTGGGCACCGAGCTAAAGTGGTTTGCCGATGCTAGGATCGTATCGATGCAAGGAATACAGATTTTTCTTGACCCAGACGTAAGGTATGAGTCATACTCGTTGGCTGAGACTCGAAAGATTTTAGGTGCCGAGCTAAGTAGTTCATCTGGACTAGGATTGCACCGATGCAAGGTGTTCGGGTTTCTCTAACATAGCTAAAAGGTCTAGGTCATACTACTCGCCTGAGACCCCAGAAGGCCTTAGGTGCCGAGCTAAGTGATTCATCGGTACTGGGATTTCACCGACGCAAGGGGATCGGGTTTCTCTGACTTAGATGGAAGGTCTAGGATGAACCGCTCGGCAGAGAACCCAGTAGGCCTTAGGTGTTGAGCAAAGTGTTTCATCGGTATTGGGATTAGACTGATGCAAGGAGTTCAAGTTTCACTAACTTAGACGGATGGTCTTGGTCAGACCGCTCGATTGAGACCCCAAAAGGCCTTAGACTCTGAGCTAAGTGCTTCATCGGCACTGGGATTGCACCGACAAAAGGAGTTCAAGTTTCTCTAACTTAGACAGAAGGTCTAGGTCGGACCGCTCGACTGAGACCCCAGAAGGCCTTAAGCGCTGAGCTAAGTGGTTCATCGATGTTGGGACTGCACCGATGCAAGGAGTTTGGGTTTCTTCAACTTAGATGGAAGGTCTAGGTCGAACCGCTCGGCTGAGACCCTGGAAGGCCTTAGGCGTCGAGCTAAGTGATATATTGGTACTGGGATTGCAATGACGCAAGCAGTTCGAGTTTCTCCAACTTAGATGGAAGGTCTAGGCTAGACCGCTCAGCTAAGACCCCAGAAGGCCATAGATCTTGAGCTTAAGTGAATCATGGTGACTCAGTTGAAGAGATCCAAGATGTAATCCTGGTCGTTGTGGAGTACTAGTTTCGTTTGATCACCAAGCTGCGTGAGTGGCGCATGGTATAGCTTCATGTGCCTCCCATTGAGGGGTGGAAATTGAGCTTGCCCTCGGGGGTTGACGATGACATAAGCACCATTTTCATAAACTTTTCGGACCATGTATGGTCCTATCCGATTTTTATTCAATTTGCCTTTAGGATTGGCTGCCATAACCTCTTTCCGTTTGACCATAAGTAGGTCCCCTTTCTTGAATTCTTGCCATTTGATGAGCTTATCGAAGGCGTGGGCCATACGGGCGTGGTAGACCTACATGTTCTGTTGAGCTTTACGCCGTTGGCCTTCCAAATCAGAGATCTCCTCTAGCCTTCTCTCTATATTTGTTTGATTATCTTCGATCAGTTGATGCTAGATCGCAACCCGTAGTGAGGGTACCTCCAGCCCTATCGGGATGACCGCTTCCGAGCCTTACACTAGTGAAAAGGGTGAGCAGCCTACTGGGGTCTTGTACACGGTGTTGTACACCTACAATGCTTCATACAACCTGTCTTCCCAATCCTTCTTGCTAGAGCTGACCGTCTTGGCAAGAAGTGTGCAGAGGGTTTTGTTGAAGACTTCCATTAACCCATTTGGGTGTAGGTTGTATGGGTGGATATTCTCAAATCAATCTTGAATTTATCAGCCAATTTGTAAACCTTCTGGTTTTGGAAGTGACTTCCGTTGTCGGAGACGATCTGATCAGGGACGCCGAATCGGAATATGATGTTTTGCACCAGACAAATCTGACCACGATCTCCTCGGTCACTTCTCTTAGAGCCACAGCCTTCTGCCTAACGAGAGAAATAATCTATCATTGCTAAGATGTATTTACACCCCAATGACGATGCGAGTAGTGGGCCTACAACATCAGTGCCTCACTGAGTGAAGGGCCAACTGGGCACCATCAGATGTAGTTGAATCAGGGGTCTCTTAGGGACCGTAGCATGTTCTAGGCATTTATGAGATAATTTGGCATACCTACAACAATCATCGAACATAGTCCGCCAGTAATATCCCAATTTCTTGATTCAATCTTCATTTTTGGGCCAGATTGATGGGCCCCAGATGTTCTGGCATGAACTTCCTTCATGACCATCCAGGCCTCCTCTCTAGATAGGCATCAGAGAAGTAGCTTCCGTTTGGCATCTGCCATGATTCGAAATAAGGTTCCATTCCTAACTTCATAAGAGTCTTTTATCGTGATCAATTTGATCTTTTCCCCCCTCTACTTAGGTAGTTGTTGATATTTGAACCATTGTATCAGAGACTTCCTCCAATCGGGGAAGCCGACTACTACTGCTGTTGTAGCTTCACATTGTTCTACATCTATTTCATATATCATGTTATGGACCTAGCGTCAGTTTATCACTGTTATATTACGAGGTTGATCAGGTGAGACTACTAGTGAACTTGCTAGTTTCGCCAGCGCATCTACCATCGTGTTTTGGCTTTGGCTAACATGGCCTATCTCGATGAAGTAAAATCGCGCCATGAGCTCCTTTGCCTTGGCGCGATAGGGGAGTAACTCTAACTTTCAGACATCAAACTATCCCTACATCTATCTAACGATCAACATTGAATCGCCAAATACTTGCAACATCTCAATCTACATATAGAGGACAATCTGAAGGCCGATGGTCAAGGCTTCATATTCAGCTTCATTATTTGTGCATGACCTATTGATCGAGCATGATGTATGCAATACTTCTCCCTCGGGGTATTTGAGGACAATGCCTGCTCTGGCCTTTATCCTTGTTTGCCCCTGTTAGGATATTTCTATTCTGGATGCCCTATTGAAGTACAGTTGCCATATAACTTGACGGACTTGATCCGCTTCTAATGTTTCATCTTCTAGAAGCTCCGTGATTAATATGGAATCTTCTGGCACAGGGTGCACTGCGAAGAAATCTGCTATTGCTTGGCCTTTGATAGCCATTCACGACACATATGTAATGTCAAATTCCATCAAGATGATGGCCCACTTACCAAGTCGCTCCCTCAGTACTGGCTGGGACAGTATGTATTTGACTGGATCGACCCTTGATATCAGTTGTATCTCATGTGAGAGCATGTAATGGCTCATCTTCTTGAATGCTAAGACTAAGGCAAGGCAACTTTTCTCGATCGGGGCATATTTAGCTACAGCACCGACCAACCTTCGACTAAGGCAATAAAGTGCCTACTCTTTCCCTTCATCATTATTCTGGGCAAGCATTGCCCCGAGCGAGCATTCAGTGGGGGCTATATAGAGAATCAAAGGTCGCCCTTTGATAGGTGCCCCCAGCACTAGTGGGGTCTTCAAGTATTCCTTCAGCTGATCAAAAACCCTCTGACTCTGCATGTTTCTTGGCAGACAGATGACAATATAAGTTAAAATGATCCATCCCCCATCCTTCGGCATAATGGTAGGCGATGTGCAGATGCTGCCCCAGGATGGCCATCGGCTGAGCTTCAATTGTCAGCCCATGCACCCACAGGAGGACGTAGAACCAGGTACTGTCTTCATAATTCTGTGACTTTCACTCTTCCCTCCTCACGAATGTGCGGTAGGGGCAAATCAGGTCCTTCTCATCCCGCCAGCTGGTTGCGGGGGTGCCTTCCTCTTCTGCCGATAGTGGATAATTAATCAGCTCCAAGCGATCCGATTCGATGTGGCAGAGGTCCCGTAGGGTCTTCTTAAAGTCATCCTTTGCCACCGGAGGCAGCTTGGCATGTGGCGCGGATTTATCATCTCGGTCCACCTTGCGAGCGATCATGTAGTCGGCCACATCCTTGCTCTTGCCACACCATAGGCGTAGGAGGTGCTCTGGGTCGATGTCAAGGACGGGCACGGGCTGCCAGCTCAAGAATCTTCTCTCCGCCCCGTCCCAACAGTCGGTCTTGTGAGATCGATAAAAGGCCATGTGGGCATTCCACCACTTTACATATTCGGGTGTCACCCGAGGGACGCGACCGGGGGCTGGTACTCTGAAGGTGGTGGTGTCTGCCCAGTGGAAGAAGTCCCACCAGACTTTGGCGTTCTCTGTGACCAAGCCTCCCCGAAGGGTCCGCGTCACCAAGCCGAACTGGGCACTGTGCATAGGAATATGTTGGTTATAGCCAAAATTTCAACCAAAGCGGAAGGGGTAATATGGCTCCAGCAGTAACGTCTCCCCCTTTCTGAATGCCAGCACACTGGGACGGATGGACAACGCCCAGTCCCTTAACTCGAGTTCCAGCAACGGGCGACCCACATTTGCTTGGCGGATTGGGTGGACGTACTTCTCCACCTGGTCATCCTTGCACTCTCTCCTGCTGTTCACCAGGGGGTTGAAGTGTGCAGCTAGTGCCCAAAAATGAATAGTCCCGGTGGCATCTTGAGGGACTGTGGCCAATCGGCCCTGGATATTATACAGCCATAGAGAGGTAGGTCCTGGCTCAACACTGGCAAATTCAAGCATCCACGGCACGAGCCCCCATTCCTGGATGGCATGCGGGGTGAACTCCGAAAATAGAGAACAAACCCACGCATTGAAGAAATACAGTGGGCACACATACCGGGCCTGCCGCGGGAACTGATGGGTGCTGATATCCCCCAGAGCCTTGTATATTAGGCAAAGGGTAGCTGGACATAGAGACAGCTTAATCCCCCATGCCATCTGGTACGCCAAGTAGATTGCATCTGGCCGGATCACCGTTTCATCTCCGTACGGCATCACAAATGAACACAGCCAGTATGTAAAGTACGCCGTGCAGTGCGTCAGCAGATCGACTGCCATCGGGTTGGGCCCACTCTGCTGCCCCCTGGAGGGGATCTTCGCATTTGTCTTGGGCTTCGCATGCTTCATGCGGGCAATGACGGTGCTGACGGATGGGAAGTCCTCATACTGCTTTGGCTCATCATAGAAATATTGCAGTCACAGGGCCATCCTGACCCTCTTTCTATCTCTGCGGTGAGGCTGCATTTCACCATGGGCCGATTGATATAGCTCTCGGTACGCCTTCATTAGGTACCGATATGAGTATCCCAAAGAATAGTAGCCATCCCTATCAGTTTCATCTTTAATCAAGTCCGGGAGGCACACCTCTTCATAAGGCTCTCCATCTATAGGCAAGCCGCTGAACTGGCTAAGGCTCCATAGGTCTAGTGACGTCTCGCCCTCTGCCGTGTAAAAAGTGTTGGTCTCTGCACTGAAAACTTCAATTATTCCACAGCAGAGTCCCTTTGAAATAGAATAGCCATAGCGGGAGGCGTAGACGCTATGGTAAATGCTGGCCCGAATGAGGAGTGGGGCGTAGTTGAATAATACATATTCAGTGAACTCTACGGCCCCTTCCCTGAAGCTGTGGGCGTCTTGGAGCTTCAACTCCCCGAACCATCCCAGCGCTAGCTCATGCTTAAATCTGACGGCCAGGCAGTCCAAAATAAATGGCTCTTCTCTGTAACCCCACTTCAATGATGCCAAGAACAAGTCGGAGTGGTGTTGCTCGCCCTGAACCTGGCCCACAGCCATGTCCCATTTTGCTGGAGTAAAGCTGGGAGTTCTTACTAATTTATCTTCTACCGACAGCACGGCGTCCAACCCCAATACGAGTTCCCACTCGTGGGCCTCGCCCACCAAGTACATTGGGATGCTTCTAGGGACCACATGTGATAAGCTGTCCCGAGCCTGTAAAATTGCATGCTCCATCGCTTTCACAACCCATGACTCTTGCCTCTCCCGAGACCGTGACTGCTTAAGAAAGCGGAGCAAGTGCCTTTCCTTTGGGAAATCTCCCCTGTAGCTCCCTGTGGTTCAGTCGAAGGTGAAACTCTTCTCAGTCTTGGCAAGCCTCCGAACGTCCATGCTTTCAGTGTCTGAGCCTGAGGACTCGGCCAGTGCTGCCACCTCAGCATGATCCCGGTCTAAATCTTCAACATTGAGCCATGTGACCACTGGCATTGAAGGCGGAGGGACGCGTCTAGCACCAGCAGCAACGGGAGCGGAAGGACCACTTGGAGTGGTCATTTATCTGCAAAGTGCAACAAACAAAGATCAGAACAAACTGCAGATAATGAGAGATCAAGAACTATGAAGGGGGAGAAGGTTCCACTATAAGCAAGAGGGGAGGAAAAGAAAGAAGAAAGAAGCAGCTCAAGACTCCTTTGCACGAGTCTTCCCCGACGCGCCTCAGGCGGCCCTTCTCCGACACGCCCTGAGGGGTCTTCACTGGCACGCCCCGGGAGTGGCCTTCACTGGTACACCCCCAGCGGCCTTCACCGGTGCACCCTCGAGTGACCTTCACCAGCACACTAAACCCCCTCACCGGTACACTCTTAGGAGTCCTTCTCCGGTGCACCCTCCATGCTCTTTGTCGGTACGCCCTATGGTGGGCTTCACCGACACGCTATTGAGTGGCCTTCCCCGGCACACCATGGCGTGGCCTTCACCAGCACACCATAGGGCAGCCTTCATCAGCACACCCACTAAGTGCGGTTTAGTCGCCTCGGCGCTCGGTTTCATCGGTGGAGATAGGGAGATGGATCGCCACTTCATCCTCTAAATTTTCCCTTCAATTTTACGTAAATTGGTGCTCAATCGGGGGAGATCGGGCCAGTTTAGTAAAAGTTGTGATTTTCGGGGTTTATAAGGTTCGTCAGAAAATGGCAACCATTCTCCATGTAGTTAGTGTTAAATTGACCACTGGGATGTCAAGATCCCAACCCCACCAGTTTCGTGTCGATCGGTTGTCATTTGGGGCCGGTAGGAGTCTGAGAACCCTAGTGACTCGTTTAGGGTCGATTCATTGGAATCGCTCTGATTTCACGTTTTAATGCATGCATGTGGTGTTTTTGGCCTCCAGGGGTTGTTTCCCGTCGCGTGGCATTATTTCCCCTACGCTTGGGTGTGTATGGGGCATGGAATGGGTCGATTCGGCCGTTCCCCTGTTTTAGTCGTCAGATTTGTGTGACGGTCTTGTGTAACGGTCACTCCAGAGACCGTCACACAGTGTGACGGTCCCTCGATAGACCATTACGTCCATGGTCGTTTCACATTCTTCGAGTTTGGGGTCATATGACGGACCAGTACTGGACCGTCACATGACTATAACGCGCCTACGGTGGTGCGTTATGCCCTTGCTGTGATGGACAAGTATAGGACCGTCACATGCCTATAACACACCTGGCTTGGTGCGTTACATGCTGTGATTTTCGAGGCCTATTACTGTGTCAGACCCTCGACGACTGTGTCTACCTCGAAGATCGTGTCAATCGGTTCGCTATAACGGGTCTCTCCTCGTGCGTTATGGTAGGTAACGCACCTGTGTGGGTCCATTACATTGTGCTTGACTGACGTTTGTCTAGCCATGGTGGTTGGTGTAACGCGCCTACCCCCATGCATCATGTGGCTATGGCAGACTCAGCCTGGTCCATTATATGCCTCTTGTCCGTGTCAGTGTTTTGGGTCTGTTGGCTTTAACGCCCCTGTTGTGGTGCGTTAAGCTTGTGTAATGCACCTATATAGGTCCGTTACATGCCCTTTCATTTTGAGTTCTGGTCCATTGGCCATAACGCCCCTGTCCTGGTGCGTTATGCTGATGTGGCGCACCTACTCTGGTGTGTTACATGGTCTTCATTAGATTTTAAGTCTGTTTGCCCTGACGCCCCTACCCTGGTGCGTCAGAGCAGTGTAACGCCCTTATAGAGGTGCATTACAGTCCTGTTGTTTGCCATGATGACCATTGTTCGGTTCTATATCCGTTCGTGTGTTGGTCTGTCTTAGGTTTGTATTTTAGGGCGGTGTCCGTGTGTCGGTGGTTTCTAGATCAGTCGGTTCAGGTGACTGGGTGTAGCCTTTTCCTTGACTATGACAGTACCCTAACGACTTGATCTAGAACTGCCAGTGTCTTTGTCTCTAGATTCGTAGCAGTTGTTCCTCGACTGCCGGGTTCACCTAGCGGTTGAGTGATAGTTCGCTCTGCCCAGAGCGTAGCCGTTGTCCACCGCTCTGATTTCTGCTTGTCTTGGCTCGATCTCGTGGTTTGCCAGTGACTCGTGGGTGTCTATTGACATCCTATAAGGCTAGTGATCAAGATGGGATGGCCAGGAGTGCTTGTGCATGCAGTGCGTGTGTTTGTGTGTGTGTCTGTGTGTATGTGTCATGTCGGGTTCCAGTCAACCCAATGAGACCAGGGGTTGACAGGCGGCCTTGTCTATGTCTCGATGGTTCTGTCAAGCTCGAGACAGTGTTCTGGATGCCTCAGGGTACTATTCTACCTCAGTTTACGTGTCCAGGTGTGCTGAGAGTTCTCGGTGTTCCCTCGGGTCTTAGTGAGTCATTTCCTGCGGAGCGTTATTTCCTCTGGCTTAGGAGTAGACTGATTGGCGGCTTGTTCCACTGTCTGTAACGATCTTGCCTCCGAGTCATCTGACTCAAGCATTGTTACGTGAGTAGGTCTAGTTGCCTTGTCCTGAGTTGGCGGTAGTGGCTGTGCTGCCATTGGTGCTTCGGAGTATGTGCAACAGTGCTCTCTTGCCTGTCTGTACTTCCGCACTCGTGTTTTGAGTCTCTGTGTCTCATGAGCCTCCACTAGTCGTAGCCTTACGGCATGCTTTGGCGTGACGGCTCTTGTAGCGGGGCACTTTCCCAGTTTACGGTTCTTTAGCTAGTTCCATGGGCCCCTCATCAACCGTAGCATCCTTCGGAGGGGGAATACTAGCTAGCGGCCTGGCTTAGACGATAGCCAGTGTGTGCACATGTGGTTAGGGGCTTTGGACTTGCGTCATTAGACGTGACCTTGACTAGTCGCTCGCATTATGGTACTATTCTGGTTCTAGCAGTGTCTTTGTCTTGGCCTGGTCCTTGCAGTAGGTGACATGGACAAGATGCTAGTAGGGGCAGCATAAGACGTCAATGGACGCAGTTGGCTGTTCTTTTGGTGGTGAGGCACTCTAGTCACATGGCATGTGACTCTTCGCGATTCTCTTCGCGTTCCTTGTGCGTTGTAACCTCTCGGGTTAGCCCTCTTGTGGCTATACTCGAGGTCAGTGTCTGTTGCCTGCACGACGTTCTAGTCATGCGTGGGGCAATGTGCACGACGTGTTAGTCGCATGTCCTGGGTCTGAGTCTGTCTAGATTTTCCTAGACTTCGTCGGTTGTCCTTGCAGGTCTTCGTTTGGAGCCTGACGTCATGTAGATAGTTCGGTAAGCTTCTGACTTTTCCTAGTTCACAGTTCACCCTTCTATCTTTGTTTGGTGTAGTGTCTGCTTGGAGTAGTTTCAGGGGCCGCAGTTAGTTCAGTAGTCATGCTCGTCTGGTACGGGTTCTTCCCTTCCCTTATTATCCCCCCTGTACTTAGTTGTTCCCTACTCATGCTAACCTTTCTTTACAGCTTTGTAGTTTAGTTTTCCTACTTTACTACACCTGTTGTTGCCTGCTGCTTAACTGTTGTTTACCTGTTGTTTTAGCGTGTTACTACGTGTTTTCCAGTGGGGATCCACGTGACCCCTACTGAGCTAGTGACACGAGGCTCACCCCTGCTTTTCAGGTGGTCACCGTCGTCGTTGTTCGTTCTGCTTCCGTGGTTCTTGGAGTTAGCGTGCTCAAAAAGAAACAAACAAATAAAAGTCGTAATCTCCACGTTGTAGGCTGAAACAGAAATATATAAAATAAATGAAAAAGAAAAGAATTCGGAGTGATAAGATGGATCAAAGTGGGCGAAGATCACCTAAAAGATGTCGACGATACTCTTCTGCCGGCCACCCAGCCCCAGGCCTGATAACCCAATTCGACCATCACTTCCCTTATCCAGCCACTCACCAGAAGCCAACACCTTCCTGGACTCCGCTATGCGTTCTTCCTTTTGCGGATTGAACCCAGGCTGCATCGAGAACAACGATATGCTCCCATCTTCCTCTGCCCTACCCATCTTCCATTGATTACCTATTCCTCCCAACACCGAGCTCCATGCCTACAACCTCTGCGTGAACCTCCAGTCCTTGGACAACACCGGAGGAGGAAGCTGGGGATTAAGATTGATGTGGGAGTAATAGTAAGAGAGATATGCGGGACGGAGCAGAACTCCTCTTCAGAGAGGAACCCGTTCCCATTCCTGCTGAACTCCCACAAGTCGGGGCCTTCCCCGCCGAAGAGCCAGCCGACCGCTGTGATGGAGCCCTCGACGGTGGGGGGAGTGGATCCACTCCTGTACAGGTTGAGCTCCCTCTCTCGATCGGACGCCTCCAGGAAGCGCTGCTCTCGTAGGAGCATCACCGGGTCCTTCTCGGCATCCTCGCCACTGAACCCCTCCCTACTGCCGCACTCGATCATCGTCCTCATCCCCTTGCCCGACAGCATCCTCAGGCTCTTAGTAACCATTCCACCAACAACAACAACAACAAAAAGGAAAAATAAAAAAAGGAAAAAAACTGAGAAACTACGCACTAAACTAACGCCAACAATGTGATCCCATCCATACAGCTCCAACTTTGCGAGATTAAACCAAAAACCTAGAGTTCTTTGCCATCGGCCCAGCTCATTGATCTAGAGATCGCCGCCAAAGATGGGAGCTTGGGCAGTGCAGTGGTGGGCGGGGGCCTGGTCACCGCCTTGAAGCTTGACCTCAAGAAGATGATCGAGGAGCAGGACTCGGCGGACGACATCCCCACGGTGTTCATCTGCCTGATCTCGCTGGAGCCCATGGTTGATTCGATGACCCTCTGCACAGGGTAGACATACGAGTGCTCCAACATCTTCAAGTGGTTCTCCATGGGTTGCCTCACCTACCCGAACACGATGCAGGAGCTATGGGACGACGCCGTCACCCCCAACAAGACCCTCCACCAGCTGATCCACACCTAGTTTTCCCAGCGCTACCTCCTCATGACGAAGCGCTCCGAGGACGTCCAGGGCTGGGCGGTGGTGCTGCTCAACACCCTCGGTAGGGTCAAGGGCAGGCCTGAGTGCAGACCCTCAAGTAGCTCCTACGCATGGTCTTCGCCCATGCCTCTGCCAGGAGGACGGTGGTCGACTCCGCCAAGGTCGGCCTGATCTCCTCCCTCCTTGGCCCTTTCACCTCCCACGCCATCGGATCCGAAGCCATTACCATCCTCGTCAGCTTGTCGCTCGATTCCGAGGCCAAGCATAACCTGATGCAACCGGCGAAGATCTAGGCAGATGAGAGCGGAAGGGATGGGGGAGGAAGAGAAGCAGGCAGGGGATGGGTTTGATTCGAGAGAGAGGGAAATTAGGTGTTAAAATGTGAAAAAAAGAAAAGTATCGGGCGGCCATCCTAGTTCTCCTAGCTGAAACCCCTCTGGCCAGTTAAATCAAACCCTCAGGCCTCATGGCCTCCTCCCTCATAGTAGCCTCAAACCACCCGTTCGGTGCCTTCACTGGTGCACACACCAACCCTCTTTGCATCGCCCTCACCGGCACAATCCTTAGCCGGTATTCCCTCAGCCACCCTTCCCCGGTACACCCCAGGCGCCTTCAGCGGCGCGCTTGCAAGCCTTCCCCGGTACACCCCTGGACCCCTTGACCGGTGCACCTCCTCCTGCCCTTTACCCCAGCTATCCATAGCTAGTCTGAGAGTTACCTCCCTCTCTCATTATCCCCTCTACGCTTTTCAAGATTTCATTAAAGGTGTTGCCATCTGCGGACGTCCACCTCCTATTGTTGGGTTCTGCCACTCCATGTGGGCGCATTACCCGCCTCTCCCTTACGTCCGGGTCATGGGGAGATGCTGCCAAATTTTCATCAAAAATAAACGATGTGTGAAAAGACCGAAGAGAGCAACAAACAAATGGAACAATAAGCAATAGAACACTTTAACTAAGGTAAGTGAGTCATGGACACCACAAAAAGGTTTGGGCCGAGTAATGATAGGAGGAGGAAGGGACAATTTGTATAAAACTGTACAAAAATCAAGAAAAGAAGAAAAGAAAGGCCTTAAGAGAAATGGAGGAGTGGGCCTTCATTGGTACACCTGTCCCAATCCTTCACCGGTGCACTAATCCAACCCCTCCAACACCCTTCGCCAACACACTTGCTTCTCCTCGCTGGCACACTCCACCCTTCCGTTCGCCGGCACGCCCTTGAGCTCCTTGGCCGACACACCCGCAGCCTGGCTCCATGTACACCGACCTTACCTCCGTGTACACTGACCTCTTTAGCCCTTGCCCCCATGTGCATGGACTTGCATTGGCCCAACATTTATATGCATGGACTTGGTTTGCATTGCATGAACCTAACGCAAGCTCTGCACGGACCCCGGTCCCCATGTGCACTGACTTCCCCTGCATGTGCACTGACCTTGGTTTGCACGTACACTGACCTCAGCCTATATATGCACTGACTTTAGCCCATGTGCACTGACCTCAGTCTGCATGTGCACCGACCTCACCCCTTACATATCCCATAACTACACTGACTTCCACCGTACGTGCACTGACTTAGTCAGGATGCGCGTCGACCTTACTCCATGCATGCTGACCTCGCCCCTGGTGTGCGTGGACTTTGACCCCCCTTTTTTGTGAGCGCCCTGTGTGGACCTCATCCTTCGCCGGTGCACGCCTGGGACCTTCATCGGCACACCCTCCAGCACCTTCACCGATAAGCCTAGCCTAAGCCCCCCTCAGCGGTACATCTCCCCAACGCCCATCCAATGCCTTCGCCGGCACACCCCCTTCTCAGCCTTTCAACAGCCCACTCCTCTACGATCAATCAGGCGGAAGTTTCTTGAATTGATGGTGAAGGGGATAAGGCACGCTGTACAAATCAACGGTAGCCACACCCTCACCATGTTTAGCAAATTTCACCTCTACAATTTGCTCAATCATCTGCCTTTACGCCATGAGGCTTTCTGCAACAGGAGTGGCAGAGGACCGCGCAGTGACTTCATGCCAAGGCATTTCAAATTCCACTGCCACCGGCAACTTTGCAGCAGTGACAGAGGCGTTGGCCATGATTGGAACGGGGGGAGGCTGTTGTTTCATCCCAGCGGACGCCACTTGCAGTTGGACATGAACCTTCTTTTCATGCAGTAATGCTTGCAAAAGGTTCTTGAGTTCCTGGTTTTCACGTCGGAGTTCTTCCAACGTAAGAGTCTGCGCCTCTCTCCCAGAAACTTCTTCGTGTTCGGGGTTGTTGTCCCCATTGACACTATGAACGTCTTCTTAGTGTTCTGCTTGATGCGTCGGCTCAGGTTGAGATGTTCCAGCAACCGGCATCTGCTGCATCTGTGCTAGCCTCGACCTCCTCAAATACTGAAGAGGCTGGTTTAGTTCTCCCGAGGTATCCTCCGGCTGCTTATCGGCAGAGGTTGTGTAGCAGGTGAACACTTTGACAACATCATTAGTCACCTACACCACCCGCTTCTTCCTGGGCGGTTCTATTCCAGACTTGACCGCTGCCTAGCCTGTCGAAAATAGATACTCAGGACGTGGAGGCCTAAGCTTGTTGGACGCCGTGAGACTGCGAGATAGCAGAGATACGAATAGGATCTAAAAGGGGGAGATGAATAGATCCTGTCAAAGGAAAATTAAAAATGCGCACCCCAAAATATTTCGAACCGAGAATTCTGATGGAAAGAGATGTTGATTCACATAAACCATCAAGTACTTAGCGCACAAAGATAGAAGGACGAATTGACGGACACAACAACCTGAAGAGACGACGAGAGCAACCAGACAATCACAAGCGCAATCACACAATGAGACACTCAAATTTTTAGGTGGTTTAGCTAACCCAGAGTCAGCCTACATCCACCCCTCGCTCCCACCGAGCGAGGATTCCACTAGCACAAGCTAGAAAACAAAGCAGACTCAGTCTGCAACAGGATGCTGCCTAACAGCTTGCCCTGAGGGAGATAAATCCCTCAACACCGATCCTGCAACCCATAGGATGCTAGACTTGACCTTGCCGCGTGCAAGATCAAAATCGGGGGACCAATCCTCCCTTCCTCCAAATCAGAGGGGAACCCACGAGTAGCACACCACCACCCATGACCGGAGACACAGTCTCCCTTCCTCTGACACCCAGAGGGAAACCGGAGATAAATCTTCCTTCTCCTGCTATCGCAGAAGGAAATCGTAAACAACACCCTGTTGCTCACCAACCAGAGGACACGTCCTCTCTTCCTCTGAGTCCATAGAGGGAAAATCAGAGATACACTCTCCCTTCTCCTGAAAACACAGGAGGAACCCCGAGCTCTAAACAAAGTATCTGAAGAACAAACTAGAAATTGAAAAGAAAAGAAAATTGCAAATGAAGAAATAAAAATGTAGCTCTCAATAGAACAGCGCAGTTCAGGATTTGATCCTGCAATAGATGATCACAGATCTTCAATTGGCTCCTTCTTCATTCAGAATCTTCTCTCTCTCTCTCTCTCTCTCTCTCTCTCTCTGGCTTTCTCTTTTGCTTTTCTGCTCTCCCACTTTCCTATTCTTCATGCTCTCATTGTAAGGAAGATGTCCCCTATTTATAGAACAATGGCTCTGAAGAAGCTTCTTCTCAAATTAGCTTGAGTGGTGTGGTCCGCATCATTCTTTAGGGCGTGTGGAGGGAACACTCCCGCCAACAGGATTTCTCAAAGAGACTTTCCACATGTTGGGATTTGGATAAAAGTAGATCCACGCGGCATATTCTTTCTGGGACTATCCGCCTTGGATCACAAGCCCAATCATAAGCTGACTGATTCCACGTGCCACCTTTCCCGCCATACCTGGGATCACGTGATCGCTTAAGTGATTGATGCTTCTTACCCTTCAAGTGTTTGATAGAAATCTTAATGTGCTATCCAACACAATGTGCACCAAATTCTCTTCAGAGTTAACTGATGTGCATCAACCTTTCATCTTGAATTAGCTGAGGTGCATCGACCTTATTTTTGAGGTTGCTCAAAGTGCACCGACCTTTCTTTTGTGAAGACTGAGGTAGCATCGACCTTGATATGCATAGCAGTGCCATGTGCATTGACCTTTGGTAGCATCGACCTGAACAGTAGCTGCATCGACCTTTCTTTACTGAATGGCTAAAGGTGCACTGACTTGATGCCACGAGTGCTAGTATGCACCGACCTAAGTTCTTCATGTGCACGGACCTTCTAGTGCAATAGCGTCAATGTGCGTCGACCTTAGTTACTGTAATCACTAAGGTGCATCGACCTTGTACCGTTGAAGACAAAACATGCACCGACCTTATGGCAGTGAAGATAAAACATGCACCGACCTTGTTGTCAACCATTTGTACAACTTGTACTATCTGGAACTTTGACTGGCCATACAAGACTATTGACTTTTCTCGTTGACTATGCATTGACTTCATTGACCATGTTGACTGTGCAATGACTTCTGATTTTAACTGGCTTTCAATTAGTTCTTTGTAGAATTCAACACACATCTTCTACATATAATGAGATCATCTTAGCAGTAATTATGTCAGCAAAAATGTAATGTATCACATCCATCAATGCAACATCAACAATGTTTGGCATCATTAAACCATATTAATTTCATGACATCACCAAAATCACATATATGTAGCATTAACACTAAATGCAGTATCAACACATGACATCATGCTCCAATGACTCATAGTGTTTGACATCATCAAAACCACATGGGTACAATAGAATCAGCAACATTGCACCAAGGCAACACACGAGGAACCCACCTCGCACCCTGGTATGCAAATCAAGACGTGACCAGTTCAAACTGATCACACCTCTGATAAATGCAACAATGCGTTATTAGAGAACAACAACTACACTGACTCAAAAGAAATCAAAAACACAAAAATAAGAAGAAACGAAAATACAGCAAAGGAAAATCAAATGTCAATATTGAAGTCTACTTTGGGGCATCACGTAGCGACATGAGATTTACTCAGCATAGCGTCAATTTTGGTGTGTCTACAACCATGTCCAAGTCGAGGAGGAAGCCCCGCATTATGATCTCCACTCGACACCATCCCCTCTAGTTGGGACTGAGCTCATCTTCAGTGGACCCCTTATTAGTTGGCTAAAGGAGAACTCGATTCAAGATCTTACAGCTTACATCTACCCTCCCATGGAGTAAAACCTCCCTATGGTGCCCCTCACTTTCCATCGCATCACCATCCGGTCCTACTACAATGTAGAGACTTTGGATGATCTTATCAAGGGCCTAGAGTGACAACTTGAACTGGCTGGCATGTTGACTCTAGGGACCGACCGACCTAAGAGCCTTGACCTCACTCACCTATGTGTCAGGTCCATCACCTCCGTCTGCACCACTGGTTACTACACTAATGACCTCCTTTTATTCCTCCCTACACCCAAGGAGCCTGACCTTATCCACAATCTAGAACTTGTTGTCTCGGGTAGGAAGCTGATCCATCCCATTGAGGCCAATGTCCCACCGCCCTTTACACTTAGGGATGACCCATCACACATTGGGGAACTTATGACTTGGCAGCCTATAGGGGAAGACCTTATCGTCCCAAACCACACCTTCTTTGATCCCATTGATTGGGAATCATGGCACCATCCCATCTCTTTCCCCTCCTACCACACTATCGACCACCTATCATCACCCACCCCCACATGTCCATTTTGCCCAACGCCCCTCCTTGGGATTGAACCATATGTCCCCCTATGCCCATCCCCAATCCTGGAACCCACCCTGTCATTGGGTCTGCCAGTTGACATGGACCCAACCCACCTAGAAGAGCTTGAAGATTGGACATTCACATGTCAAGGGGCACACTTCCCAAAAAACACATCCTTCCTTGACTCGTTTGATCCCTTCTTTTGGGAACTCTCGAGGCCTCCACTCCCCCTCCAACCCCAAGAAGGTGTTAGTCCCTTCACTCCCACCCACGTTGGTTACACAAGGATCGCCCAAATCCCATCCCTACTGACTTCCACCCTTAGGAGCATGAAGACCATCGTTGGGATAGCAATACATGTAGTCTTGAGTCCAATGGGTAGAGAAGTTAGCCAATTCGAATGCCCAGACCCTCCCATATCAATCAAGTCTTTGCATGATAGATACACACATGGTCTTCTGACATTTGTCAAACTCATGCATGATAGGTTCACTTGTGGGTGTCCTGGTCCTCTGACATTTGTCAAACTCATGCCTGATAGGTTCACTTGTGGGTGACCAGGCCCTCCCATATCTGTCAAGCTTGATAAGCATCAACTGCCCGATAGGTCTAAGTTTGGTTGCCCCGGCCCACCCATAGAAGCCACGTGTCTCACTTCACTAGCATCTTTGCATTCCATACGCTGCAAGCACCTTGGTAAGGCCATTGAAAGCTCAAAAAGGCAGGTCAGCTCCCTTGAGCGCCCCCAAGAGTTCCATGAGGATGGCTATGGGATGGTGAGGATTAAGAGGCCCTCCTCGGGGGTGTCCTCAACAATGAGAGTTTAAGATAGCACACCCATCAAGGTCTTGAGGAGTAATGACAACTGCAAGTGGGATCATCCCATGGATCATGGAGTTACCCCTGTTGACAACGCGGTAGACCCCGTGCCTTATACGGGCCCCGCGATGGTGCCTAGTGAGGAAATTGAGCCTAATCCACACCTTGCGAGTGAACCTAACCTTGAGGGAACCACTTCAGCCTTGAGTGCCTAGCATGAACAATATGAGATGATACTAGATGAGCAGGGTACTCTTAGCAGGATAGGGCATGGGAGCACTACCTCTTTGAGCGGAAGAACTGACCTCCACTGGAGACCCTACTAAAGTACGACTTGGGACTGACAGATCGGCAACCAAGGCAGCACACCCCTACTCGACGGAGTTGAGTTTTCCCCACCCTGAGGGTATGATGAGGACATCTTGTGCCTCTCCATTTATTTTTTTCTAGTCATAGCATGTAATTTTTATTTTATTTGAGTCACATCTATGTATTTTCCTTTTAATTGAGTCAATTAGCTAGGTTAATGGGTCAATAGGCTAGTTCGTTTGGCTAATTGGGCCCAATTATGTGAACTGGCCCATGGGCGCCCCCCCTTGGGACCTATTGGTCATTTAGTTAAATACTAAGGGTAGTTTGGTCATGTACAAAGTGGAATGTCTATAAATAGGAGCCCACCCCCTCCATTGTAGAACTAATGCTTGAGAGTTAAGAAATCCATTTGGTGTTTTATTCACCCTCTAGATCTCTCTCTCTCTAGGGATCGCCCCCTTTCTCTCTCTAGGTTGCACCCCCTCTCTCTCCTCTCTCCTCCACATTACATCTCCACCTCAGCTCCACATCCACATCAGCCCCATTCCCCTCTTGCCACCTCACTCATCCTCTTGTCACATTACCATCCACCTCCTAGATGACCCTCGGCCACTGCTGTAATCTGCCACCGCATCCCCGGTCGATTCAACACTGGCCCTGTTCCTTACAGTGTTTGAAGGCATCTGTGGCACCCCAGTCTTCAGCTTGCTGTCCCTGCAGAACCGATCTGTCAGAATTCGGCTCCCACATATTCCCCACCCCTCGCTTGGCCGGGTAAAGGTCCCTCCCTGCGTTGAGGTAGTGTTTGATTGTACTATTAATTCTCCCTACCCCACGATCACCCTCCTGCGAGAGGAGTAGTATTGTAACAGTAGGTCACTATTCAAGCTACACCGACGCACATGCAGGGCCGCACATGTTCCCCACTCGCCCTTGTCCCCAGTCAGAGTTGGCTTCTTCAAGCCGGTTAGGTGAGCCCCTAACCCTCCTCCTGGTTAATTCTGTCATTCAACATCATATCTGAGCTCTGTCGGTGAGGAATAGAGCGCCTGGCCCTAGCCAACCAGCCACCTTGAGTGGCCATCATGGGAGTGAGAGATTACCCCGCCCGCCAAGGCGCGTGGTTTGCCCATTGTTACGGGAACCTCCATACCTTGGGTGAGGTCCCCTCTTTGCCTTGTCCTTACCTGTAATACCCCAGAATTTATGTGAATTATTTCTAAATTATTTAAAAGTTGGGTCACTTTTGAATTTCCACCTCTGAAATGGGGGCGGGTTCCTCTCCTTGAAAGAGGATAATTCACTCTGGGTTGAAGGTAGATAGGTGGAGGGGTAACTCGGGAATCCTTCCGTGACCTCTACCATGCCCACTGCCACGACCCCGGCCGCGGCTGGTGTGTTCTTGAGTTGGCTATAGCCCAAGTGGGGTGGTAGTCCTTTGCCTGGTTCGGGAGGCCACTGGCTCGCCTCGCCGGGAGGCGTTGATGTTGTTTCGGGGTGGAATAGCCACCATATTGCAGGTGCAGCCATGAAGCATTTCTTCTAGCTACTCCGTCGTGATCTCTTTGTCCTTGTAGAACAAGAAGAGCTCTTCTAGAATGAGGAGCATTTCACCGTTCTTGATTTTCTAGATCATCTCCTGAACCCAGTCCCTGAGGCAAGCTCGTTTCTACATTTCTTCCCACAGGATGTAGCTATCAAGTGTAATAAGACCGGTAGGATGATGAGGGATGTATTCCTCCAGGCTATTGATGAGCCGTTGTAGCCTTTGGAGAGGTGTTATCTCTACTGGGGATTGTAAGGCGGTCGCCTGCTCGTCTTACTTTTTGAGCCGCCTCTTGAGATTCTTCCTCCTATTCCTCTCATGTTTCTTGGTGATGGCCGCCTCCAGGGGAGTAGGGGGAGGTACTGGAGCTGGAGCTGATAAATCCCCGTGGGGATGTCTTCGAGCCGGTGCCTTGGCAGGGTGAGGTCGATGACCTTTCTTTACCCAAATCTCAATCCAAGCACCTTCTGCTTGCCGTATCTGGAAGGTGGCATTGATCATCTACTTGATGACCTCAAGTGATAGCTCCTGGTGGGTTGGAATGTTGGGACTGGCGTCCGAAGACGTGTGCGCGGTTTGATGCCTTAGCCGCGGTGGTGAAGGAGGTCTGTGGGAGCTGGTAGACTGGTGCTGGCATCTGAAGATGTGTGTGCAGTTTGATGCCTTAGCCATGGTGGCGAGGGAGGTATCTCCCGCTGAGCTAGTGTATTGGGGCTGGTGTCCGAAGACGTATGTGTGGTTTGATGCCTTACCTGCGGTGGCAGAGCCTTTTGCTGAGGAGCGACCTGAGGAGCACGCTCAACATCCTGCTCCCTGGCCTTGCCTCTACGATCTGGCTAGGACCCAGGTCGGGCGACGACGGATGGCACCTTGGGATATTGTTTCCCCCAGTAGCTGCCCTGCTTCCTCGTGTCAGGTGGCCCCTATGGTGGTGGCCCCGACTTGTGAACTGACGTAGTTGAAGACTTTGAAGATGTCTTTCCTACCATCTGGGCTGGGCTGCAGAGTAGGCAAGGAGGACCCGATGACTCGCTTGCTGAGGGAACATGGCGTGGTCTAGCCGTTACCTCACTCTGCTTCTGCTTTCCCTTCCTATCCCCTGAAGTCAGAGACGAGGGTAGGGTAGAGAGAGAGTGAGAGGGACCTGAGGAGCCCATCGTTGTCTCGCCAACCCGGACATTTTCTCAGCCGAGAAGAACTCAAAGAAGCCTAGCGGTGTCTTCTCTAGAGAAAGGAAGAGACTCCAGCTCTTGCCAGGGCCGCCATTGCACGGTCAAAGTGGCAGGGACCGACTGGCTGACTAATGATGTCGGGGAGCCGGGAGAAGCCGGGGTGCCAGGAGGATGGATGACGTTGACCGAGAAATTGCTCAGCTCCGTCTCCTGACTGGCGTCCTGTTCCCTGCACCCTCGTAACCGCTCGAGGGCTTCTCGATTATCGGTCTGAAACTCAAACCATTCTAGAGTACACTGGTAAGGTAGCCCGTGCCCATTTTCTTAAGGAGGATCTGGCTATTTTGGTGCGTCTCTGGCGATGCTTAGGGTTTCTTGGACGGCTTGTCAAAGTCTCACAAGTGCCATGGAGTTTCCCTCAGCATCAATCTGCTCCCACTGGATCTGTTCCTGGATGAGGTGCTGAACTTCTTCGCAAGACTCGATTGCGTGGCAGATTCTGGCATGGAAAGGGTAGTACTGGGGGTGACTGAAGTCCCAGTGAGTGTAATCTATCGGCGGATCGTGGGAAGTTATTGGGTGACTGTTGTATTGAGTGAATTTTTATGTTTTACATAATTAACTGTATTCTATGGAGTAACTTTGCAGGTTTTATGATTAATAGTCTGTAGTCACATTCATAATAGATCACATGTAATCCCACCCAAGGTTGGCCGGTTTAGCAGTCTGGATTGACTGACTTTGTCTTGCCCAATTTGACTGACTCAGTCTGGCCCATATATGGTACAACTCGTACAAGTCAGGCCAAGATGGCAAACCATGATCTCAGCTCCACCCACCCAACAAAGAAAAACAAAAGAGAAGAAATTTGGATGAAAAATTTAGGTACTGTTAGGAAGTTAAATAAGAAGAAGAAAGAGAAGAAGAGAGAAGCACATGGGGAGAGAAGATGAAGTGGAAGTGAAAGAGAAAGGGAGTGGTGCACAGGCCGCACGTATCTCTGTCGGGGGCTGTGTGCAGGAGAGAGAAAGGAGGAGGAAAGGAAAAGTAAGAGATGAGAAGAAGAGAGAGTTGTATAGATCCCTGTTAGGGCTGTGTGCAGGAGAGAGATAGGAGGAGGAGGAAAGAAGAAGAAAGGGAACAGAAGAACTGAGTTGTGTGGGGTCCATATACCCTTGAGAGGCAGGGCACATGGGAAAGGGACAGAGTGGAGAAAGAAGAAAGACAAGAAGACAAAGAAATGATGGGAGATGGAGCCTTCTATTGAAGAAAAGAAGAAAACGAGAGGAATATGTTTCGCACACACGGAATGGCGGGAGAATAAAATAATGATGTGAAATTGTGGCTGATTTGTGATTTGCTGGTTGGTGGTGGTTTTTTGCTGGGTGTATGTGTTCTGCGAGCGCACCAGTCGAGTTTCAACAATTGACACGGAATTGGAGCTCAACTGGGATGTGCCTCCAGGGCACGATACGTGTGCATAGACCTGGCAATTATCCGTTTAAAATTTGAACCGAATTCGGCAGAGTCCTACGCCCGAACGTTTCGCCTGCCATTCTTATCTCTTTTGGATAGGGTCACATGGCGGACTGGGTCAGGTGCGTTGTGTTAAGATAGCGGTCTATCGCGGATCATCACTGCTGTATCGTCCGCGATTCGATGAATTGAGGAATAAACTCGCCGTAGGGTTCGTGGATTATACGAGAGAAAAATCCACACGGAATGTAAAACTCAACTCGGGAGCTACAAAAGTAATCCGAACTCTTCCAAAAGGATCCGAATTACCTAATAGAGATCCGCCAAGACCCAATAAAGATCCGGCAAACTATCCGGGGTGTTACAGAGGGTGCCAAGAATATCTCGCCCTATGATTGCGTTATACCCGGTCATCCCGCAGACTATGGTGAAGTCTACTAGGAATGTTACGTTCCTTGGCGTGATTCTGAACGTGATTGGCAACGATATATGCCCTTCCGGGTGGATGGTCGTGCCAGAAAAGCCATACAAGGGTGTGTGTAGTGGTGTTATTCATGACAAATCCACACCCATGAGTACCAAGTAGTCATAAGAAATAACGTCGGGGCCACTTCCATTATCCACTAAAATTCGTCATACGGTACATTGGTTGATGGTGGCCGAGACCACCAAGGCGTCTGAATGGGGGATGGTTAGACCTTCCAGGTCTTCGTCTGAGAAGATGATTGGATCCTTGAGGTGCTCCTGGGCGATAGTATCCTGATTGCTACTATCGCCTTTCTCCACAGCGTTGATTGCTGATGCGTACCGTTAGCGTCTTCTGGAGCTGTCTCAGCCCGAAGCTGGCCCTCTGGAGATCATCATGATTTCATTCCCGTTGGGTCGGTTGTCGATGGGTGGAGGGGTCTGCTCGCGTTGTCGCTTCTCAACGGCCTTGGCGATGAATTTATCGAGGAGTCCTCGTTGGATGAGGTCCTCAATGGCATCCTTGAGTTGGATGCAGTCGGTCGTGCTATGCCCGTGGTCATGGTGGATGCGACAATACTTCTTCTTGCTTCTTGTCCTCGGGTCTGATTTCATCCTAGGAGGCCACTGGAGGAAGTTCCTCACGGATCTTCATGAGGATTTGGTCGGGCGGGGTCGTTAGGGGCGTGTTGTGTTGGTACTAACCTTTCTCCTTGTGTTCTGGGCAATCGCGGCATTCCCTGTCCCGTCAGTCCCGCTTATTCTGCCCTTCCCTAGGTGAGTCGGCGGATCTCTTACGGTCAGACCGATCCATTCTGGCCGCACGACCAAGGGCCGAGTTGTTCTCTTCGCACCTCGTGTGCTTCTATGCCAAGGCGAGGAGGTCCGTCAGGGTCGCTGGGGCTTCGACCCCGAGCGATCACCGGAGGATGGAGTCTCGAGTCCCCTATGTTAGGGTCGTGGTGGCAATGCTGATGTCGAAGTGGGGTATGCAGAGCGCCTCTGCCCGAAAGCTAGAGACGTAGTCCCAGAGAGTCTCCTCACGCCCCTGCCTGATAGCGAGCAAGCTCACCGCAGACTTGGCTTCCTTTCGGCAGCCAATGAAATTCTCCTGAAATAGCTTCTTCAGCTGTTGGAAGGAGGTGATGGTCTTGGTCGATAGGGACTCGAACCATGTCCGGGTGTTCTCCCGGAGAGTTGTGATGAACGTCAAACATTTCATAGCCTCCGAGGCCCAGTGAAATACCAGGTTGGACTTGAAACTATGCATATGGTCGGCCAAGTCGATGGTGCCATCGTAGGGGATGAAAGACGACAGTTGAAATTTTTGTGAGATGGGGGCTTTCATGATCTCCCTGGAAAAGGGGGCATGGAAGTCCAGATTGTCGTCAATGAGGCTGCGGGTCTTGGCGGCGAGCAAGACGTCATCCAGGTACCGAACCTTGTCGTCGATCTCATCGATCCATTGCAACCGCTGGGCCATCTTCGGATTGGAGTGTAGTGGGCTGCGTACTCTTGGTGCGGGTGAGCTGCACGGTCGCCGGGGTTGCGTAGTAGAAGTGTGGGAAGCTTCTCGCACCCGGTGGGAATCTGCTACTGTCGGAGCCCCCCCATTCCGAGGCTGCTCCGATGGAACGCGCACTGGTCCCGTGGGCCTGTTTAGGAGGTCCTAACATAAGGCTGCTAGGGCTTGGAGTTGTTGGCACATTTCGGCGAGTTCATCGGCAGTGACTTCCCTACGCGGCAGGGTAGAGGATGAGGCCTCTTGCAACTCCCGCCAGGAACTGGGGCCCTGGTGGGATCCTTGAGCCCAGTTGTGTTGCGGTAACTCCCATGAGGTGCCATGGCTTTTTCATCAGATTCTCACAGACGACACCCCAAAAAGTGTAGAGGCAAAAAATTGGTTCCTGGGCCTCGCACCACACTTTTAAATTTATTTGCTGGGAAAGACCGTCTGACACTCGTAGAATCTTGCAAACACCAGGAAAAAGGAACGTCAGAAGGAGTCCTGAGCATTACCTCAGCGGGACAACCCTCCGATACTTAAGTCAGCACTTAGTGAGGTGGAGAATGAAGAAGAGAAAGTGAGAGAGAGAGAGAGAGCTAGGGATCATCTGTGTGGGCCTGGAAGAACGGTTAGCCCTCTAGAGGAGTGCTCGCCATATCCAGTGGGCACCCAGCGAGTGCTCGATGGGTGGTAAGTGTGCTCGGAAGACCTCCTACGCTCTACTTCACGGGATCCACTCCCGGGGGGTAGACAGTCGCGGCCCTTCTTGTTGTAGTAGTAAGTCGGTGCTTTGGTCTCTCTCTAGCCCCTCTCTGGGTGTATCTCTCTCGATGCCTCTGTATATCTGTGTCCCTCTCCATGTCCGTCAAAGGCCCATTTATAGGGGTTGTCGTAGTGGAGAGTGCCTGTCCCTTAGCAGGGAAGGGCGCAAGTCGTGGAGTAACACTTCCCCGTGATCGTGGGAAGTTTCCAGTTGAGGGTTCATTCCTCCGGAGTCGGGCAGTTCTCCGGCTAGTCTTGCAATGCTCGTGAGGCATGCTCGCCCCTAGTGAGGTTGAGACTAACAACGTAGGAGGTAACGTCTGATCACCGGAGGGTCATCCAGTGGTCATTGCACCTAGGTTGATGCCCCTCGTGCGCTGGCGAATTCGCGGACTATCCGTCCCGGGCTGTCCATTACGAGCTGTGGCTATCGAGGCCTGTTAGACACGTTGCAGGCCGTGGGCTGAATTGGGTCTGGCAAAAATGAGTCTTACATAGGCCGAGTCAGTTTTACCCTCCTCACTTGTTATATATATATTTGACCTAAAATGTACTCATAATGATTCATGGTTGCCATCATAAAAAATGGAGAGAATGTTGGATATATTCTGTTTTGATGATGTCAAACTATGACTCATTGATGAGTCTTATTTACATTTGATAATGTCAACACTCTTGTATTTCAGGTCATTGTAAGTGTAAGAAATCAAGAATGGCACGTAAATCTAGGTAATTGGCTACACAAAAATTAAGGCAGGTGATCATATTAATAGGTGCACAGAAATCAAGGCAACAGGGTGCACAGAAGTTCAAGAACAAAGGTTGGTGCAGCAGCTACTGTTCACACATGAAGGTTGGTACACATTCATATTTCATCATATTAAGGTTGACGCACATGAACATTTGAGGCTACAAAGGTTGACGCACATGAACATTTGTGGTACAAAGGTCGACGCACATTCAGGCCTTGAGTAACTAAGGTCGATGCACATCTTCCCAATACAGAACAAAGGTCGACGCACATTCTGGCACAGTAACTAAGGTCGATGCACATCTTCCCAACGCAGAACAAAGGTCGACGCACATTGAGTAGGCATAGTAACTAAGGTTGATGCACATCGTGCCAGCACAACAGAAGGTCGATGCAAGTTTTGCCATCACTGCCATAAGGTCAGTGCATGTCTGCATATAAGCATACAAGGTTGATGTACATATTGTAGCATACATGATAAGGTCGATGCACATCTGCATTGTGGCATATAAGGTCGATGCACATCTGCATTGTGGCATACTAGGTCGATGCACATGTAGGTCTGTGCATGTCTAGGGTCTATGCATGTTATGCATCCAAGTCTGTGCACATTTTACATATCCAAGTATGTGCACATTTATATATCCAAGTCTGTGCACACTTGCATATCCAAGTCCGTGCACAATTGCATAACCAAGTCTGTGCATATTCACATTTGCATTATAGCATATCAGGTTGGTGCATATTCACCTTTTGGCCTATTAGGTTGATGCACATAGAAGGTCTATGCACATGAAGGTCGATGCACATTTGCATCTAAGTCATAAAAGGTCTTTGCATGTTTGCCTTCAACATATATAGGTCTGTGCATGTTTGCCTTCAACATTTATAGGTCTATGCATGCTTGCCCTCAACATAAGAAAGGTTTGTGCACATGTTCTGTCTGGCACATTAAGGTGGATGCACATATCAGGTCTGTGCACATGTAGAGACCAAGGTCAATGCACAAGCACCTGTTTGATGAAATGCCTCAGTGAGTGGTTCCCAAGGGCCTGTTTTAGCAAACCTGTAGCCTTTTTCAGAAAAGGATCTAGAGAGTAAAAATAAGAACCACAAATGCCAACTAATATCTTTTTTGAGGGCTGGAAAGATGTCCTTGATCAGTCAACCATCCTTGTCATCATTGGCTTGCTATATCAGTCCTTTTGGTCAATGGAAAAGTAATCTACCATTTCTGGAAGTAGTCACCTTTCCTGGTTCCCAGCTTTTTACCTCCATCCAATCAGAGTTCTCTGTCACTAAGATCACCAGGACAAAAGGACGTCCTTGACAGTCCAGCCAGCAGAAGAAATAGATGTTACAGATCTTTCTTGGGAGGCTCTACTCACATACATACTGGTACTATTCTGCCCAATCAAGTGATGATGACTTTAGGCCAATGGGGTAGCATCCACAGATGTACCCAGCACTGCAGGACAGTCTCCAAGCTGGGATTTCGCCATTTCTCACTCAACCTCCATCTTTGGAAGAAAAGTTCAAAGCCCAAGATTCAAGCCAAGGTCCACTAGACCAGAGCCTAACTCTTAGGTCTTTGATGTGATCCAAAGGACTGAACAACCCAGCATTTTTCTGAGCTCAAGGTGAAGATTCAAGTGCTAAGGACAAGTCTACATATCGAGAACCTGGGTTCTCTATATATACGCTAACCCTTCCACCTGGGAAGAGTTGGCTGAGCATGCATCAAGCTTACATCCTTTAGCTTGTCCCCAAGAGACAAAGAGAAGAAGAAAAGAGGAGAAGAAGATAGAGCCATTTAGCACCTAGATTAGCTCAATCAGCGCTGTGAGCGTTAAGAGAAGAGAAAGAAGAAAGAGAGAAAAGAGAGTGAGAAGCCCCTTCACCCCGCTCGAACCAGTCCAGCAGTGAAGAGAGAAGTGAGCTAAGACGGAGAAGCCCAACTTTGAAGAAATGCTTCGTGACTTAGTCAGAAGCTACATGTGGTTCTTAGCTTCGATCTGCAGTCTTCATTTCTTGCTTTAAATTTCATATCTCCGTGTGTGAGATCGGAAGAACCTTTTGCTGCACTTCTAATATTTTCCCTTTATGTTCACTGCTTGATTGTGAACCGACCCTACCGGTTTGTGTGTAGGAAGACAAATGGTGGGTTCTCTGTTCTGTGGTTTTAGGGCTTGTCCCCGTGTGCTACTCTTGTAGTGGCGTGAGGAGTTCATCCTCGTGAGGAGCGTGCTCCTTGTGTGTGTGTGGGGTTCATCCCCGTGTCAAGCTGTGAGTCAGCGTGTGTTGTGGAGGTCCTCCACGGTTCTTACCTTTGCAAGGGTAAGCCTCATCAGGTTTGGTGAGGGGTGGGCGTAGGTTGCGGGCTTGCAACCGAACCACCTTAAAAATCCCTGTGTAGTGGGTTGCTTGTGTGCGATTGCTCATTAGCCTCTTCCTCCTTTCACAGGCTCGTATGCTAGCACTCTCCCATGCAAATTTAGCTATTTTCCACCGCACACTTTATCACTCTATTCACACACACACTAGGTGCTTGTTGAGTAGCCTTTCTCTTGAGTCCTGATCTGTTTGTGTGGGTGCATTCATCTTGGCTGTCTGAGCACGGTCCTTCGCTCTAGCTCTTGAATCACTTATGCTTAATCTGATGTGGCTTATGTTTATGTGCTTTATCTGCACTACTACAGTGATTCGTATTTTAATTAGCTATGTTTTAAATTGGGCCTACTTTGTCAATGGATCTATTCAACCCCTCCTTCTAGATCCGGTCGCACCCTTCAGACCTAACAATTGGTATCAGAGCCAAGCTCTACTTTTCACAGATCCTACGATCTAGAGAGAAAGATCCCAGTGCATTTAATCAAATGGTTTCATCTGCTACACATGCTTTGCCCGAGATCGAAAACAGCGAACACCACGAAAAAACCCATTCCATACCCCATTCACGCTCATGTGTAGGGGAAAATAAGGGGAAACCAGTCCCCAACCTCTCTAGCACCGAGAGGACCCAATCAAATCCCAAAAATACGATCAAAACGTGAAATCTGGCTCACACCCCAAAATCACACATTTTAACCCTGGCAGAAAAATAAACCCTCTCGACTCACCTCGGGCTACCAAACTCACGGGAAATAAAGTACTCGAGCTAGGGAACCATCCCCCTACCTCCACCAAAGATTCCACTCACCGAGGACGCCGATCCGCCAAGAAGATGTCTTTTTAACCCTTGTCGGCTTGCGATCCCATGAACCGCCTCCACCATTGCGATCCTCGTCCCACGCACATCGCTCCTCTCCCCATGAGCATCGCCGCCCTGCTCTCGCCACCTCCGTCAGCCGCCCGGAGTGAGAGGGGGAGAGGGGAGAACATGAGAGAAGAGAGAGGGAGAGGGAGAGAAATGAGAGATGGGGAGAGAGAGAAAAAGGGTTGAGTTTAAATAGAAAATCTAGAAAATACCAAAAATAGAAAAAAAATTCTCCCCATGATCCTTAGAAAATGCACAATGCACTGGTAACGTCCCGGAGTCAGAGAATGTAATGGTTCACCCTGTATAGGGTTTCGAAGGCTTGTTAGAGAAAAATACGCGTAAACAGCAAAACACTCCCTGGGACTCCTGAAAGCAATCCGAAACCCACGGATCCTAATCCGAAAAATATCTAAAAAATCTGGGGCATCAGAGCCCTTCCCCCTTATAAGAATTTCGTCATCGAAATTCAGGACAAGTGCCAAGCCACAAGGGGAGAACACCTAAATCAACTGACGATTCTGTCAGATCCGCAGCCAAACCTCAACACTAGAAAAAATCATGATCTTGAGGGGCGCGGCCAGACGATGATCACGGACAACATCTTGCTCACAATCCAACACACATCGATCATCAGAGCAGGCACATGCAAAGGAGTACAAGCCCGACGTCGGCTCAGACAACACGAAAACCAACCACAGCATCGCTGTCACCATCTCGCTCACTGAGGAGGCACAATCCTCATCACGAGAAACAACCACCGATCCAATCCCACACTCGACGGACCAACAACCATCAGCTTCGTAACCAGCTGACCGATCTCATGCCCTGCACTGGGGACAACCATCACTGAGCTTTCACCAGCTCACACCTGGCAGGCTGAACACTCATGGCAGCACAGGACCAACTCTTGCCAGAAGACAAACTTCTAGCAAATCCTAGATCCAATCCGAAAGAAGACACATCTCATGATCGGCCACCCAAGGCCTCGTTGGCATACAGCTCTCGCCATTCTTGAGCCCCTAGAATCAGCATCTTCTATCTGTGAAAGACCATCCACCGGTCACCAGACACTAGTCAATGGGAAACCTTGCTCAGCATCTTCCTTCTTTCCTGGTCCTGCACCAGATCCAACTAGCACATTCCAAATCTTGACGAGCCATCTGTTAACTCTTCCACAGACCATTATCGCATCTCAAGCCAAATCTCACTCGGACACCGGATCCGATCCAAGCCTCACGCCAACTCTACCCTCTCAGGGGAGCATGGCGAAACCACATGACAGGATTCCCCAATCCTCGATCCTCACGTTGCTCGACTCAAGCTTACAGGGAAATCCTTCTTTGCTGGTCACAGACTAGGGATCACCATATCCAACACCAACGTCTCAACAAAGACCTCCACACACAGGCATCGTCTGATTGCTATCCAGTCACAACTTATCTCAACCATTCCAAACAGACGCCTGTCAATCCTAGTTCCGCTCTTGCCACAGAGCCACAAGACGACACCTGAACAATTCACGGCACACGTCTCTAGAACCAACATGTGCCACCTACCATCACAGCAAGCTGGTCGATGATGCCGCGACCAAAGCACACGGGTCCCCAGATGATACACATCTTACCATGGTCGATCACTAGCTAGGCTTACCAGCCGCTCACGGCCACCAACTAGGACCCATAATTTGTCAGAGATCACTTCTCCAAAACACGATCTCATCGAGGACATAGCTCCCAACACGAGAACAGGGTACTCACGTGGCACACTTGCCGACATATTTCCCCGACTCTCCATCCTGCTAGTGCCACAAACCACAATGCCTTTAGCAACGGCACGACAACAATAGGTCTCACACCGAGGAACCAATCCTCTGATGCTCTACAAATCCTCAGAAATCCACCCGTAGCAACCAACGCTATGATCCTGGACCTGTGGGTTATGGGCCCACCAGGCTTCTACTGCGCACTCTGATCCACATGCACAGCCATTACTACATCTTGGGATCCGCCATCTCGACAATTCACGACTCGGCTGGGTAACTCTAGAAAAATAGGGTGAGAAAAAGTACCATTACCTCGAACCCTGAGCACAGACTCTCTCTCTATCTAGCAATCCTCTGCAACTCCATAGGCTCCAATTCTCAAGACATCAAAAATCACAACACCAGTCGCAGATTCTCGCAAGCACAATGCAACTGGCATACATCCTTCCGGAATGATGCCAATGCACCCTTACGCATCAGGGAACAGGCAACGCTTCTCACAGGCAACCACCTTGCCAACACGGGACGCGTCACGCATAGACTTCATGGCACACAGAGGCCAACCCATCCAAACACACGATGAAAGATGATGAACCTTGGTAAAAGCACGATCCTCTCCAATTGAGGAAAACCCAATCAGGCCTCCAACAAATCGGGAGAAAACTCCACGCTTGACCTGACCTCAGACCTCGCGCACACTGGGAACCACACTTTCCAACAAAACCAATGCCACCGTTAGGTCAGCTCCTCCAATAACACTTACCAAGCGTTCCATCGGACCATACTCACAGCACTTCCCGATGTACCACCATCTCAATTCCTTAAACTGTGACTCGCCATGCCTCGAGCATTGGCCCCGCTGATCACCAGCCACACACTGCCACAACAGTTGAGCTAGCCATTGCCACATGCTCCTTACCTATGCTTGCCTCTAACCTCGAAACCAACAACGCGCCAAATGCTTACCGAGGAGCGAAGGAAATACACCAAAAAGTGCCAGGCTCGAAGACAACTACACCTTTAGCCACTGGACATCATCCCCTCGAATCTGTCCGTGCTAACACCAATCCATTCTCGAGCTGCCACCACACGGTCCACCACACCAAGAGCCACAACATGAACCATAATCGACACCTGCCAATGCTCATCCTCGAGTCCCGAACTCGCCACGGAGCCTTCACAACTCACTTGTCGTCTCGAATGACGCAGGACTTAAAGCTCGTTAGGACATCTCTGTCCAATCCTACCTCAAAATCTATAAAAATAATCGGGGCCAATCCGTCATTTCAAATGCCACGAAGCATGATGAGAAAATTAGGCTCGACAATCAGCAGCTCACCAGGAAGATCCTCCACTCATCTGAGCACATCTCAACCTAGACGCCCGCTCTGTCACCACGAACCATGATCTCAGTGCCTCAGGGGCTGCTTAAATCTCAAATGAAAAAGGGCAAAATGACAATAACTCCCTTAGAGCATACTCACGGCCACTTAACTACAAGTAATCCTCACTAGCCACCTAACCTCACTGCAGATCCCTCTAACACAGCACCGCAAAGTCGCACCTGCCGGCAACCTCTGCCTGACGCAGCACAACCAGGGCCACCATCTCAAGGGAAAAAGCTCTCGATCTTGATCCTCAGGCCCCATGCTGGTATTCCAATAGAGTAGCGACCATGTTCGCAGTGCCAACTCAGCGCATTCACGCTCTCACGCAAGAAATCAAGTAAAAAATAAGCACAAAATCCTATGCCAGCTGCCGACTGTACTGGACCTTACAGACTCTGATCACCGCAATATCTCAAATTCCTATGTAGTTTCACAACCACAGCTCTGATACCAACTGTAACAACCCAAGATCCGGATACTGGGAATACCCAATACCATTCGAATCCTGGCTCACCGCCCACGAGCTGGAGAGCTCGGAAGGGCTAAAAGGATAAGTGTAGTGTACATAGAAATAAGAAATAAAGTAGGATAAACAACAATTAACAGAAATAAATAATCTAACTACAACAGAGTCTAGTTCAACAGAGGTACAGTTTAAGACAGGAAAGCGTACCCAATGTCGAGTGAACACTCGGCCCGACAAACTGGAAGCTAAGAATCTCCACGCAGCACCCTCGAACCTCGAGGAAGAACCATAACACCTGAAAATCAAGGGTGAGCCTCCTATCACTGGCTCGGTAGGGGTCCCGCGGAACCCCAACAGAAAATAACGACGGTACGAAAAGCAGCAACAGTAAGAATGCAACAATAATAGGAGTAGCTACAACAACGACGGCAAAAAACACGACGATACATGAATCCCCAAAACATGACAGTCAATAAAATCATGGCTCTACAACTACTACTAGCGAAATGGAACCCAACACCCTGATCTCACAGCCGGGGACTACCAGAACACGAACCACCCTAGTCACGCTATTAGGAAAACGCCACGACACCTTTGTCGTGGAGGCTTGTGCTCACACACGAAGGCCCACTCTGAAATCACATGGTCCAGAAACACGGTCCCGACCTCACCGTCGTGAACTCCACGCCGTCTAGGGAAAAACTCTCGGTGACGCTCACCGAAAATCCTACACCTTAGTTTCGGGAAAACACCCTAAAATTATACGCAAAACCATGTCTCGCAGACGAGACACAGAATCTCGAGTCACAACAAGTTCACGTCACGTGATAGGAGTACTTGCCCACTAGAAGCAAGGCAGGAAGCGTCCACTGACGACTTAGTCCGCACCCTCAAGTGTCTCCCTACGACGCCCCAGGCAGAGATTGGGACACAGTACAGTAACCAGGAACACAGAACAAGGACTAATTGGGGTTGCGCTCGTCAGGGCGGGTCCGATGCCCCTAGTCACGTGTACACACATAGACTATGCGCTCTGAGTCGGGTCCTCTAGCTGGTTTCCCCCAGCCCGGACGCAGGCTACAAAGACGAGGGGTCCTACGGTAACCAACCTAAAACTATCTCACTCGGGTCACGCTCTCCACCACTCCCAAGTGGGTCCGTACACGCGTGCGTAGGAAAGTTACGATTAGTGGGGGCTCACTAAACATGAACACTAAAAATCACGCACGCACTCATCTCGAGTAATGCAAAGTAACAAGTGACTCAAGGCCACCAGACTCTGGATAGCACACTCGACCTAATAAACCTAATGGTTCTTGAGTCACGCGACTTGGGTCAAGACCGATGCACGCGACGGCACGGCACCGTCAATCTAGCGTAATCCCTAGGTCTGAAACAACGGTGACACAATTCCCAAGGTAGCTCACCAGTTGCCGAGTTAATCCCTCATCCAAGGGACACACGAGAAACCTCCAGCCCCAGGCTGGTTAACTGGACTCGCAGTCCAGGGGCCAAACTCACGGCTCACACGGAAAACACCTTTTGGAGAAAGTCACGTCATGCGGGGAGAGTCCTCCACACTCATACCGACTCACGGTGACTCGATCTAGTGAAAGTACGAAAGCTCGGAACACGAAGGGTCACCCGGACCCTTAAAACTCACGAGTATGCTAGTCGAAGTAACACGGTGCCTCCGGGATCACGAAGAATCACTTGGACACCTCTTCCACGGGCCCGTATCACGTACGGACACGCCGGGGCAAGAAAACACAAAACACGACGGCCCGGGGGCTGAATGGGCTAGGCGGCCAACCCCTTGGCCCCCCAAGGGCTTGGGCAGCCACAGCAGTAGCCGCCCACCACCAGGGCACCCGCCCTTCCTGGGGGGCCACAGCCTTGGTCGCCTAGAGGGCTGGGCGGCCATCGACCTGGCCACCCTGACCTGGGCCATGCTGGGTGAGGGTGGCCAGGGTCTTGGCCGCCCAGACCAGGGCACAAACGGCCACAAAGGTGGCCGCCTGCTGTGTTTTCCTGTAGACAGACCGAGCTCCGCCCCAAGCTCGATTTCACACCCCATTCGCCTCTATGCGAAGGGAAAAATAAGGAGAATTCATCCCCGGACATTCCTACCACTGAAAAACTAAATTCAAATCACGATCGGGCCTCGAATAGGCCAAAAACCATCACCCACCCCAAACATGCGATTTTGACCCCGGCGTGAAATAAACACACTCTCGGTCTCACCTCGGCCTATAAAACATGGGAAAAGAACGTACGCGGGTTAGGGAACCATCCCCCTACCTCCACAGAAGATTTCACGCGCCATGGACGCCGATCCATCACGAAAATGTCTGCAAACCCTCACTGGGCACCCGAACGCGCGACCGTGCTCGCCACGCGCCACCGCCTCGTCCCTCGACCCATCCCCGCCATCTCTCGCCCCACGAACCTCGCCGCCTTGCCCCCGTTCACCTCCGTCGGCTGCCGGAGAAGAGAGGAAGAGAAAGGGAGAGCATGAGAAGAGAGAGAGTGAGGAAGAGAGAATGAGAGAAAGAGAGAGGGGCGGGGGGTTTCCTGTAATAATCTGAAGTAAGATTATCCCAAACATGTATATATCTCTTTCAGGTAAAGTTTCTGATGAAGAAGTTGATATGTTTCCTGATAATAGGTTCTGGAGACCATAATCAGTCACTTTGATGACCAAATTCTCATCAATCAATACATTCTCTGCCTTTAAATTTCCATGAGCTATGCATTTCTTGCATTCAAGGTGTAAATAAGCGATAGATCTTGCTACTCCAATAGCCATATTTAACCTCTGTTGCCAGCTGTCTCGGCCTCGATTATGTCTTTTACGGAACAACCACTGATCTAGAGAACCATTACTTACATATTCATAGAGCAAAATTTTGTGTGTGGAGTCAAAGCAAAAGCCTTTTAGAGCAACGAGATTTCGGTGGTGTGTTCTGCCCAGGGTTGAGACTGCCATCTGGAAATCTTTCTCACATGTAATTGCATTCCTCAGGACTTTAGCTGTTATCGTGACCCGGTTTGGTAGTACACCTTTGTACACTGTTGGGCCAAGCTTGGTCTTGAAATTTCTAGTGAGAGCTTTCACTTCTTCGACTGATAACCTGATAAGAGTGCTGTAACACCTATTCATCTGCATCTCCTCACAAAATGGCATCCTATTTTCATTGTTCGGCTGTCTTCTTCTGCGTTTAATGAACAAAAACACAAACATCTCCACTGTTAGGAAAACAGCCGCAGTAATCAGCAGCACTAGGGCGATTCCCACCATGAATCCCTTACGCTTGTCAAGTTGAGACCGAGCCACACCTCCTGATAAAGGAATTTGTGCATTGCCATGTACATTAGCTGCACCCGCAGAAACTGCCCGGGGAACCAGACACACTTTCAAAAATGAAGTCGCTGCAACAGAAGAGTAGCTGTATCCACTGATGAAACTACTCCTCTTGATAATACAGAGGCCTGATCCGTCATTCATAGCAGTGGCGGCATAACAAGAAGTATCATTTAGGCAGTACTCTTGGCACGCCTTAGAGCTTAGCATGGTCTGCACGTCATGGGGAGGGTACATGCTGTGAAGAACAGTCTGCTTGAGCACTGACATGCTCACACCACCTTTGCAGTTCCCCAAATCTGTAATCTTCCCACACCCGTGGGATTCAGGATCCTCAGAGAGACATTCACATGCGGGTCCAGTGGAATTATAGCTGCAGAGGCTATACAAGCCACAGAAACCAAACACATTGCACTGGTTCTGAACAGCCTGCCACCCAACCTTCCACATGGAATTAGCCTTGTCCCAAGAGTAAATCCTCAGGTTCCCATCAATATCTATCCTCAGGTGCCTAAAAGTTATGGAAGGATCTTTAAAGTCCTCACTAAATCTATACCAGGCGATTCCCCCAGCTGCATCAAAGAGCCCAAAGAGGCCATTGGACTCCAACCTTGCCTCAATGGCAGCATCTGGTGCATTCAACTCACTACTCCAATATGTAACATTGTCTTCCCACATGAGTGAGATGTCACCGGTGGAGTTAACAGTGAGGCTGTAGTAACTGGCCACATAGTTTGTGGACGGAGCTCGGAGGAACTGGGGGAAGTGGAGGGACTGACCTGGAAGCAGTGTGTCCGTGGGGCACCCAAAGCTGTCCCAGATGACTCTGCGATCAGGACCCACGAGCACAAGGTTGCCACTGTCCAGGAGGGTGGCGGATTTGACCCCCAGATTCGCGGTGTCGCTGCTCCAGACGGGGAACCCCTCGGGGTCGTCGTCGAAGAGGACCAGGCTGCCGTCCATGGAGAGCCGAAACGTGGAGTTCACCGAAACCCTGATCCCTCCGCCCACCGTCCAAACGGGCACCTTCTCCGCCTTGTTCCCAAAGTTGTACCAGATGGCCACCACAAAGCCCTCGTCTTTGTCGAGGTCCCCGAGAAACCCAAACGCAAAGACGCCATTTTTCGACACCCCGGTCCTCCCTTCGCCGCCGGAGATCTCGAAACCCAGGGGGAGGGAGATCATGGAGAACTCATCGGAAGGAGACCCACTTACAGCAAGCGCGCCCAGAACAAGAATGGCGACGCAGACGGGGACAAGGCCGCCGCCTGCTCTTCCTCCTCCAGCTGCCCCGACCCCGAAAGGGCGCGCCTTTCTGGGGTAGCCTCCGAAATACCCCATGGAGCCTGTGCTGCAGAGAAGATTTCCGAGAGATCGCCGCCGCATTCCGGCAGGAAGCGAGGGGAATTTCCTGTGCTGAGACGTGAGTAAATGCTGCGAGAGAGATGAATCGGGGGAGGAGGATGAAATCAAGAGGAGAAGTGGGCGATTTCGAGCATGGGAGTCGGAGGAGGATTGGCGGGGGAATAGACCAAAGAGTTTTCAGCATCCAGCAGTCGGCAGTCCTCTGTTGAGGGAACCAAGGAGTGCCCGTTCCCCAAAGGACAGCCACTCCTCTCTCTCTCTCTCTCTCTCTCTCTCTCTCTCTCTCTCTCCAGCTTTCTCTCTCCTCCCCCCCTTCCATGGAGTCTGGACAAGGCACGTGTATGTTTTAATTCGTATTGTCGCCAAAATTTTCCAGTCTCCGTCTCTTTCTGTACCGTTTCTTTCAATCAGGATCTCCGATCCAACCTGCCGTTTACGATGACCACATGTATACTTCTACACTTACACCCGTATACTATTCATAAATGTACAGACATAAAGACTATGTGCAAATTGCAATGATTTCAAGAGTATCGAGATGATTTTCTAAAAAATAGATTTTCCATCTGACAATTTGTATCCAGAATTGTCAAAACTGGTACGAAAGACATTTGCATATTGTTATTAGAAGCCTACTTTGCAGTTATAATTATAAAATCACGTGATGAGAAGAGAAAAATACGTCGGGTCTAGCACGGCCAGCAACATCGGGCCTACCACGGCCCAATGTCGCCAAACCCATACCGGCCATCACCAGCAGAATGACAGTCCAAAAGCATAGTCTAATTAAGACCCACTTAGAACTGACGTGTCCCGAATGACGTGAAACTAGCCAACGGGTGAACGTTGGAACTGCGATCACGAGACCTATCCTCGCAAATAACTAATCACGCCCACGTCGTCGAGATGCCCGCCACCACGCCCATCCTTAGTACGTAGACAAGTGGACGACGATCGATCGGCAATGGCGTCCCCTTGGATTGGCGGGTTGATACACCTCATGCTGAGGTCTCGCCATTTCTTGATGAAGTCAAGGGCACTCTCACCCTTCTTCTGCCGAAGAGAGCAGAGCTCAGCTTGGGAGATCTTACGCTTGGCCGTCTGAAAATGGTCGAGAAATTTCTTCTGGAGATTTACCCAATCGATCACTGAGTTGGGCTTTAGACGAGAATACCATTGAAAGGTTGTTCCCGCGAGTGAGGTGACGAAGTAGCAGAGGAGGTACGATTCGTCCGATGCTAGCTCGCCCATTGCCATGATGTAGTAGGCCAGGTGCTCGCGCGGAGACCCATGCCCGTCGAACTTCTATAGCTTCGGGGGCTTGGCGTACTCTGGAGGAAGCTTTTTCAACTAGTGATGTAGTGGATAGGGTACACTGTAGAGGTCTATAATGGCAACCCCTTCCCCATACTGGGCGAGCTTTGTCTCGACGATCTACTCGATCATCTGCCATTGTGCCACGAGGTTTTCTGGCACTGGCATGTTGGAGGCTCGTGGATGTGCTTCTGCAAGTGGTGTGCCGAACCCTACTGCCATCAAGGTTCGAGTAGCTGCTGCTGAGGCGTTAGCACCATTGTGCCCGACTGGTGGTACCGGTGTGTCAGCCAATGGCCTAGCAGATTATTGAGGGTGAAGGTCTCACTCCTGTAGAAGATCATGCAGGGGGGCCTTCAAACGTTGGTTCTCCTTCACGAGAGTCTCAAAAGTCACCTCTTGGACCTCATTTGTCGAAGGATCATTGTTGACCAGAGCCACATTGACAGGAGCGCCACAATCCTCGGTTGGAACTTCTTCTGCCCGTTATGATGCCTGAGGTCTAACGGAGGTGCCGATGTGACCCGTCGGTGCCGGGGGCTGAGTTTGAGGGTGAGGCCTCCTGAGCTGAGCCAGAAGTTGGTTCAGGTCATCAGACTGAGTGTCAGGCGGGTGTCCGGCGGCATAACACACGAATACTCGAATCGCGTTGTTGATGAACTGAACCGTCCACTTTTTCTGGGAACGCTTCTCGGAACGGACTGGTGGCCCCAATCTGTTGAAGACTGAGGTACGTTGAGGTAGCGCTTTCATCATGAGACCATCATTAGCCTGAGGAGAGCTTGAGGCTGGTGGCCGACGAGGCTCGACACGAGCCCTTCTTTGCTTTCGCTTAGTTCGGTAGAGAGGCTAAGTGGCTGGGTGCCGTCGGACTGTGCCGATGCAGGCTCGGCTATGTCTCAATCGACGTCGTGCCCAGGCGCTCGAAGAGGATTCGTGGTACATGCCCTCCGAACAACTTGAGCCTCCTCTGGGGTAACCCAGATTCTTCTCAGGTTAGGTTGATGACCTCCCTCATGACGTGTAACGACCCAAGATTCGGATAATGGGAATAACCTGATACCATTCAAATCCTGGACTGCTACCCACGAGTCGGAGGGCTCAGAAGGGCTAAAGGGTAGGTGTGATATACATAGAAATAGGAAATAAAGTAGGATAATTCAATAATTAACAGAAATAAGTAATCTAACTATAACAGAGTCCAGTCCAACGAAAGTATAGTCTAAGGCAGAAAAGCATACCCAATGCCGAGTGAACACCCAGCCCGATGAGCTGGCATCTAAGAACCACCGCACAGCACCCTCGAACCTCAAGGAAGAACCACAACACCTAAAAAGTAGGGGTGAGCCTCCTATCACTGGCTTAGTAGGGGTCCCATGGAACCCCAACCGAAAACAATGGGCAACACTAACAAGAACAACGACAATAGTAGGAGTAGCTACAGCAACAATGGCAGAAGGCACAGCCGTACATCAATTTTTAAACTCAGTAGCCGGTGAGACCACAACTCTACAACTACTCCTATCAGAATGAAAACCAACACCCCAATCTCACAGTCGGGGGACCGCTGGACTACTACCACCACTGGCTATGCCACCAGGGAACCATCACTACACTATTGTCGTGGAGGCCCGTCTCACAGAGGAAGGCCCAACCCAAGACCACGCGGTCTGGGTAATATAAGCACGACCTTGCCATCGTGAACCCTACACCGTTTAGGGAGAACTCTAGGTAACACTTACCGGAAACTCTAGACCTCTACATCAGGAAAACACCTAGAAACTACATGCAAAACTATGTCTCGTAGATGAGATACAAAAACTCAAGTCACGAGAATCTCACGTCACGTGATGGGAGTACTTGCCCACTAGAAGGAAGGCCAAATGCGTCCACTGACGACTTACACCATGCCACAGTGTCTCCTTGCACGCCCTAGGAGAAAACAGAGACACGCACCAAGTACCATGAACAAGGACTAGTTGGGATCGTGCTCGTCAGTGCGGGTCTGATGCCCCCAATCACGTGTGCACACACAGACCATGCACTTTAGATCATATCCTCCAACTAGTTTTTCCCCCTACCCCAGACTCAGGCTGCAAAGATGAGGGGCCCTAAGGTAACCAGCCTAAAAATTATCTCTCTTGGGTAACCCCGCCACCACTTTTAGGTGGACCGACACACACGTATTGTCAGGCTACGACTAGCGGAGGCTCACTAAACGTGAACACCGAAAGCCACGCTCGCAGCTATCGTAAGTAACACGGAGTACCATGTGGCTCAGGGCCACCAGACTCGAGACAGTCATCTAGACCCAATAAATCCAACAGTCCTTGAGTCACGTGACTCGGGTTAGGACCTTCGTATAGAACAACTCCATGCCGTCAATTTGCCCTAATCTTAGGGTCAAAAATAATGGTCTAATATGATCGTTAGGGTGGCTCACAACCGCCGAGTTAACTCCCTTTACAAGGGAGACCAAGAAAGCCCCCAGCGCTGGGCTGGGTCATAAGACGCTTGGTCATAGGCCAAACGCGTGGCCCACACGGAAACCACTTCTCGAAGAAGCCATGATCGTGCGAGAATGGTGTCACCCCCCGAGCGCAGAAGGAACCCAGAGCGCGTGATGAGTTTATATCGATCATGTCAATCAGAGCGTTAGTGTATTCGACACAAAGACAGAGTGCACAAAAGTAAAGATAACCCAATCCTTTATTCAATCATAACTTGAAATACTTCAACTACAAACTCTTAAAGGAAGTACTTATCTGTCAGTTCGATGTACCCCTCACAACAATCCTTTATCCCTTTAGGGGCTTATCCGCCCTTGGGAGGCCTCGCGTGTTCCAAGTGATATCAGGTATATTTGATAATTTATCGGGTATATCTGGTATCCGGGATCCAGGTCGTTACAGCTGTCACTTGAGGGAGCTGGGCCTTGTTCGATCTGGTAGGACCTTGTTGGGCCGCTCGTACATGGGCTGTGGAAACCTCCCTCTCCACTTGTCCCCCTCCTACTCCCGAGCTAAATTAGGCTCGGTCCAGTAGCTGTTTGGGCTAGACTTTTGTGGCTCAGGTGGGTGGAAATCCAACTTTAATAGGGGCCACGTAAAGCGGCTATCCTGGAAGTGTGCCCGTAATGATGATAATCCTGATGGATTTAAGGCGAGGAGGCCCCTTTTCTCGGAGATCAGAATGTCGCGCCGCCTCCCGCTGGGGGTTATAAGCATTGTGCGCTGTATGCATTCTATACTCCTGTGGCTTAGGTTTTTGCTCTCCATCGCCTCTGCCTTTGGGGTTTTCTCATACGTCGTGAGGGTAACTCGGAGGAGTAGAGAATTGCGGCGGCCTTCGCGGAGCAGGCGGAGATTATTGTAGCAGCGATTCGATAGCTTCCTCTTCCTCCAGAGTCAATAGAATCATCTTCCTCTAGCTCTCCTACTCCTTCCATGGCGTACCAATGTCTGAATGCTGAGGAGTAGGGGAGTGGGCGGGCCTCGAGAACATCGTTGGTGCTACTGGCTCCGAATCACAGTGAGTTGGGCAAGGCGGATGTGAAGCGGCTAGAGCACCGGTACGGTCTCCCTTGGAAGTATCATTTTTCTGCTTCTGTCCCTCACGAAACGAGCCTGGACTCTCGCCCCAGATATTTCTGTTCTTTTCTTCTGTCATGGAAGAGTGGGTTCCGCCTCCCCCTTCATTCCTTTGTCGTTGAACTCTTTTGCTTCTTCCAACTGGCTCCTATCTAGCTGGTTGCCAACTCTTATCTCTTCGTTTATTCATTCCTCTTCCTCTACCGCCAGTGCGGGATCATCCCATCACTGGATGTTTTTCATTATTTCTTTGAGTTGAAGGAGCACCCGCAGGCGGGCAAGGGGTTCTATTTTATCCAGGCGAGACGAAATAGGAGCTACGTGTCTCTGCCCTAGAAGGACTCATCCCACAAGGGGTGGAAGACTCAGTACTTTTGGGTGGGTACATCTTTAGTGGATACGTCTTGAAATTTTTCAACAGTGCCCAACTTCCACCCGAATATTCCTTCGAAGCCCGCCGAGGTATCCCCAGAGGTGGAGCAGAGGGCTGCGATTCTCCTGGAGAATCGCCGACCGATGGGTGAGCTGGTGATTCCAGCTAACATCGAATAGTGCCTTTCCGAGCGATTGCTGACGACGGGTAAGGGCCTCAGGAATCAACTTCTCCCTCTATTTGAGAAAATGCTCTTCTTTTCATGACCCTATCTTCTTTTGTTTAGACACGAGGCGGCCGGTTGAGGAGGAGGCGCCATCGACTGAGTTGGAGGTGATCGATGTGGAGGACGCGCCGGCTGCCGTCGAGTCGCGGGCTCTCGAGGGTTCTTCCCGAGCCCGGGACAAGGGCAAGCGGGTAGCTTGGGAAGGGGCTTCCGAGCGGCGAGAGGCCAACCACAAGGATCTAGTGGAGAAGATGTTATGGGATTCTATGAAGGCTCAGTTCGCTGAGAAGAAGCAGGCAAAGAGGGCTGGGGCCACGTGCTCGATCGAAGATGATGATCGCTCGGCTTTCCCCTCCGCCGAGCTAGAAGGGGCCAAGCCTATTCGGCCAGCTCTCCCTTCTGTCGAGCGAGAGGGGGCCGATGAGGTCGTGGGGGACGCAGCGGGGGCGGGTGACTCTCAGGCAGTGGTGGCCTATGCTGGAGCGTCAGGCGAAGCCGGAGGAGCGTAGGGTGTAGGCGTCGGGGCCGAGCCAGTCGAGGTTGGAGGGGCGTGAGGAGACGTGACTCAATCCCAGCCAACCGAGGCAGGAGAGACACGGGACATGGCGGCCCAGTCTGAGCCAGCCGGCGGGGCTCCCAAGGGAATATCGCTCGAAGGGAGAGCCGCCATTCCGATCGCTTCGGAGAGGACCAGCCCTCCTCCCGGCATCTGGGGTCCCTTGTATCAGAGATGTCGTAACATAGTCTCGGGGGTGGTACGAGGAGGAGACAGGCAGAATCCTCCATCTGTGGTCCTCGAGATGATCATGGAGGGTGGTTTGTTTATGGCCCAGATGGGGGCCGACATAGCCGACGCCTACACTCGAGTGGAGTTGGAGCGATCGACTCTTGCTTGGACCGTCAGCACATCCAACCGGAAGGTCGCTCGACTCACTGTCGATCTCGAGGAGCTTCAACGGGAGATTACCTCGCTTTCAAAAAAGGCGAAGTCAAGCCAGGCAGAGGCTTGGGCATCGACTGAGTAGTTGGCTCAGGCCCGCAGTTCGCTCGAGTTGAAGAGTAGGCTCCTAGAGCAGGAGCGCGCAACTCAGATCGAGCATGATGGGCAATGGGAGGCCGAGCATGCGGAGCTTGAGGACCGAGCCGCGGGGGCCAAGTGACTTCGGGCGGAGGTTGAGGCTACACTGGCCAAGGTGGAGAAGAGGTCGGTCGAGTTTGCTAGTAGGGCGGAGTCGACTGGGATGGAGGCGCTCGAGCGGTACAAAAGCTCAGAGGACTACCAGACCGATCTCCAAAAGGCTGCCCTCCCTTATTACCAGTCGATCTTCCGTCGAGGCGTTCGAAAGGGGTTCGCCCAAGGCTATCACCGGGCCAACTTTTGGGTGGAGGAGTAGGCACGAGGGGCGGTCATCTTCCCATCCAGGCAGTGCTATGACTTAGATTCGGCGTCTTCCGAATCTTCTAGCTCGGCATCAAGTGAGGAGGGAAGCCGAGGGGACTCTACCTCATCCTAGGGATCACCAACTCCGGCTGCCTCGGGAGGGCGCGCGACCGAGACAGTTCCCACACCAGTGGGGTCAGTGCCTGGGTCGGCCGTCGCCGAGGGTGCCGTGGGCGGATCACCCGATGCCGAAGAGCCTTTGATCCCCGAGTCTCAGGACGGACCCGAGGCCTGATGTATCTTTGCTTGCAGAGGGGACCTTTATTCCTTCCCCTTTCACTAAAGCTTTTCTCGAGTGCAACGTGCATTAAGGGTAGCGCACAATAGCCAACGTCCTTTAATTAACGATGCTCCTACTAAGGCCATACCTAGGATGCAACTCGGTCCCTAGATGGAGAAAGAGAAGAACGGTTTGGGGTAAGCCGTGTGTAGGTGTAAAAGGCTCAGGGTTCAATTTCCTTCCGTTGCACTACCCCAGAGGCTCAATCTATTGCGTCGCGACTTTATGTCTTTATATCTTTATTTCATTTGAGACATGCATACGACCAGGCTCATAAATGATGAGTGGTATGAGTGAATCTAGAGGGGGGTGATTAGATCCCCACCAACAATACTTGACCACTTAAAAATTCAGCAGAACAGAATGAACTCAATGGAACAACTTGAGCTCGGTTCCAGACTAGAAATCGTGTTCTTTGAGAGTAGAATGTTGTAAGATGCACTAACTAGATGATTGCACCTATGAAGGAGCTAGAAGAGATGGAATAAACAACAGCAAACAACTGCTCAGGGATTTTTAGGTGGTTCGACTGCTATCTAGCTAACTGTTTATGCGCACGGGGGAATTCCCTTTTTGTGACTTCCCTCGCCACGGGGATGCACACTCGCCTTTTACGAAAGGTCAAGATTGGTCGATTTGGCACGTGGGGATTCCAGGGGTATTGAAAGGAGGGTGGAAAGAATGATAGGAATGTACTGGAGGGAGTGACGTGTGGTTAATCATTCTGGAAGACTGGAATAGAGATGGCTGGATGGAATGCGAGCGTGCTAGTTGATTTCTCAATGATCACCTGTCGAACCAAACGTTTAACTAGGGATGTGCTGCCAGGGCACGGCACGTGAGCATGAAAGGTTATGCATCACGTGGAGAGAAGGAGATTCCACAGGTACGAGTGTAGACGATTGTGGGGGCTCGTGTACTAGACATCTTCCCCACCGATCGCAAGCAATCAGTGTTTATTTTACATCGGGCGGAGCCCGAACACCTTTGTTTCTACTGCCGAAGAGAGAGTCAGGGACCCTGGATGCCACGACGTCGGGAGGGCTTAGTCCATGCAACAGTGATAGGGCAACAGCAACAGAACGGGGATAACTGGGGACAGAGAGACTGGCTCCAGCGAGGTGAGGGATCCGCTCCCTGACTAGATTACATGACTTATGTGCCATGAAAGGCATTTATATGGGGGCGTGAGAGCTCGATTACAAGTGTTTGCAAGTCGCGGGACAATTCCATCATTTGTGACGGTCCCTGGGTCATTACGTTATTGTGTGGGTAATTCTGTATTCACACGTGGTGTCCGTAAGAGGACCAGTGACTCAGCTGGGTGCCACCCGAGGGGCACCACAATGTCTTCCTGTCATGAGACAATGTCAAGGTCGGAGTAGTGGGGTGCCATAGGTACCATTATGCTTGGGTAGTTGGGCGTCACCACGGTCGAGGCGACTGAATGACATAGGCACCACTTGTCACTGGAGCGACCAGGCGCTGTTGAGACTTGAGTGGTCGAACGGCGTGAGCATCGCCATGACTGGAGTGACCAAAAGCTATTGAGCTCAGGATTGCTGGGTGCCGTGGGCCCTGGTGGGACTGGAGTTATTGAGTGATCGGGCATCACAGATCTCGATGTGATTGTAGTAGCCGGGAGTCGGGCAACGGGGGCGCCGCTATAACTGAGTTGTTGAGCGATCGGGTGCCGGAGGAACCGTTGTAGCTGGAGTGCTTGACAGTCGAGTGCCGGGGGCACCGTTGTGGCTGGAGTGGCTGGTAGTCAGGTGCCGGGGGCACCATTGTGACTGGAGTGGCTGGCAGTCAGGTGCCGGGGGCACCGTTGTGATTGGAGTGCTTGACAGTCAGGTACCAGTGGCACCGTTGTGACTGAAGTGGCTGGCAGTCGGGTGACAAGGGCACCGTTGTGACTGGAATGCTTGACAGTCGGGTGCCGGGGGCACCGTTGTGACCATAGTTGATGATAGTCGGGTGCTGGGGGGCACCGTTGTGACTGGAGTGACTGGCAATCAGATGCCGGGGGCACCGTTATGATTGAGGTTGTCAAGTGATCAGGCGCCTAGGGCCCCAATGCGGCTGAGGTGGCTGGGTGCCGTGAGACCTTGATGGTCGTGCTGGGGGCCCGTTGACAGAGGCAAAGGCCCATTGACAGAGGCAGGGGCCTGATGCTTCATCTTGCACCGGGACTTGTGACGTATGCCCATTGTCTGGGTAATAGTACTGAGGGCACGCTTATCGAGGTGACACTAAAGTGGCACACGATCATCGAGACAGGGAACCAGGCTGGACGCCTCGACTAAGCCGTGTCTAATGGTGCGCAACCATTGGGACAGAGACTGGACAGGGTGCCTTGATCGAGTGATGTCCGTGTCGTGCACGAACACCGCGGTAGGGACCAGGAAGGGTGTTCTCATCAAGCCACATTTGTGTCGTGTACGAATGTCATGGTAGAGATCTGGTTGGGTGCCTCGATCGAGTGACGACTAATAGTGCATGACTATCAAGGCAGGGATTGGTAGGGGCTCTCTCATGAAGCGGCATCTGGGTCATGTACGAACGCCAAGGCAGGGCCGGGCCGGGTGTTCCCATCGAGCGGCGTCTGGGGGCGCATAACTATAGAGGCAGGGCTCGAGCATAGTGCTTTCACCAAGCGACATCAGGGTCATGCACGACTATGGAGGTAGGACCCAGGTAGAGTGCTTTCACCAAGTAAGATCTAGGGTCATGCATGATTATCGAGATGATATACATTCATCACCACTGAGGGCCACCTTTTCGGAGGTGGGTGTCTAGGCTAGACACCGTATAAGGGATGCCCATGCGGCATGCCCTCGGCGTGAGCCTAGCAAACACACACACAAATCTCTTGGAGATGGGTGTTTAGGCAAGATGCCGTGTGCGGGATGACCATGCGGCATGCCCTCGGCGTGAGCCTAGCAAACACACACACAAATCTCCTTAGCACATCCTTGCTCCATGATGCTTGATCATTGATTGTTGATGCCTCTTGGGGTCCCAAAGGGGGGTTTTATAGGGGAAGGTGAAGGGTCACAAGGGGTTTACGCGGAGTAGCTTGTGGTTTAATTTAACAATAGAGTCCAGTCCAAAGGAAAGACAAGTACAGTCTAACAGAAAAGAGAACGTACACTGAAGTCAGGGGAAGCCCGACGCAAGTAACACTGGCAACGCTGGCAACTACGAACTGACACTGCCCACGGACCACGAGGAAGAAGGATGACGACCACACCTGAAAAGCAGGGGTGAGCCTCGTGTCACTGGCTCAGTAGGGGTCACGCGGATCCCCACTGAAAACAACGCAGTAACACGGAACAATAAAACAGTAGGTAGTAGTAAGTAGGAAAAGCAGTACTAAACTACACTAGGAAAGCTGTAAAAGAAAACAGTAGTTAAATGAAAGGGAAAAGAAGCCATACCGGACAAAACACGACTGCCAGACAATGCACGGCTCCCTAAGCTACTCTGAACAGTAACAGAAAGGTGAACCCTGATCTCACAGAGTCAGGAGTTACCAATCCGTCGCCCAAGCATCAGGCAAAGCTAAAGCCTATAAGGAAAAGGCAAAAGCCTAGAACAAACTTAGATAGATAAGGGACACTAACACACACATGACTAGAGTGTCGTGTATGATATCCTAAGCTGACCTCGGGTCAAGCCAAGAGACGACTAACCCGGGAAGGTCACGACATGAAGTACGAGAAACATGGGAGTCACGCGTCACGTGACGGAAGCACCTCCTCACTAGAAGAATAGCCAGACGCATCCACTGACATCTTACACTGCACCATTAGTATCTCGCTACGGATGCCAAAGATGCTGGAGACTGAGATACTCACTGAACAGAACCAGGGACTACAATAACGAGTGACTAGTCAAGGTCACGCCTGTCGTCATTCATCCAAACACCCCTGACCACGTGTGCACACACAAGCTCAATGCCTTGAGCCAGGCCTCTAGCTAGTTTTCTCCCCTAGTAGGACGCTATTGCCAAGTAAGGGAGCCCACGGAAACTAGCCTAAATACCATCTGAGTCGGGAACTGCCCCGCCACCACTCCCAGGTGGGCCAACTCTCGAGATCGTCGGGCTACGACTGGTGGAGGCTCACTAGACACAGAGACTCCGAAATACGAGTGCTGAAGTACAAACAGGTTGTGAATGCACTGTCACACGTACTACAAAGCACTAGACACAAAACATAAGGTGGCACACCAAACTACCGCTAGACTCAGGACAAGATAACTAGACTTGTCGACACAACAATCCTTGAGTCTCACGACTCGAGGCCAAGATCATCGTACAAAGCGATAACAAGCCACCAATCGGTCTAGTCCGAAGCCATAGGAAAATGACACATCGGTATAAAACGAAACCCGGAGACTAGAGGGAATCACCAAAACCCTTGAAGCACCTGGATACACATGCCGAGGTAAGATGGCACCTCTAGGCATCTAGAACCATGTCTCAATCTAACCAGAATATCCGAGACACTCACAAGGTAACATGTCAACCACTGGATCACACCGGGTTAACCAAGAACCAATAAGGACTCTGAAGTAGTACGGAACACCACTCGATATGATGGCACTCCCGGCTGCCCTAGAATGTGGTCATTGCCCTCATAGGATATACAAGACATCCACGGGTCAATGGGCAAGCCACTAGGTCAAGCCAAGACAAATGGAGGCCAATCCTTGAGAAAGAGACGGTCCCTGAACGGTCAAGATAAGGCCGTTCCAAGCACTAAACGGTCAAGAGAGGGCCGTTCGAAGAACTGAACGGTCAAGAGAAGGCCGTTCCAAGAACTGAACGGTCCAGAGAAGACCGTTCGAAGGACTGAACGGTTAAGGAAAGGCCATTCAAAGACATGAACGATCTATACCTAGGCCGTTCCAAGAGTACACGGTCAAGAGAAGGCCATTCTACGGACACGCGTGGTCTAGCTATAGACCACGCCACTAACCACCTTAAAACCATTGATTGCGGCCAAACACACCAAAGTAGTCTATACATGGGCCGCTCTATAATAAATGGTCAAAGTCTAGGCCACTCACCCAAACTGACTTAAAACAGTAACTCGGTCAAATAGTCAATAACGGTCTGGCATTGGGCCACTAAAGACAATAAATGGTCTAGGAAAGGACTACTTCACCAACCACCTTACAACTGTTGACTCGAGTCAACCATGCTTAGCAATCTAGAAATGAACCACGTAAGCACGCTAGATGGTCTATCGTGAGACCGCGCAGCTGACCCGAATGACTAAGGAGACTAAACGCTCACCCCAGGGCTGTTCAAAGAATATAAACAGTCCTTCAATGGACTGCGAACCATGTCAGACGGTCTATCGTGTGACCGCGAAGACCCGAACCGACATACACATAAACAATCACACACTGGACTGTGCAAGCTTGAACGCTGTCTCTGTATGACCACTCAATCATCGCGGCGGGAAAAATAGGGGAATCGCCAAATCTGACCATTCCACGCCCCAATCGCGTCTAAACGATGGGGAAACAAGCCTAATCGACGAAAAATGCCTTCCACCACCTGGAAGGGATCCAACCGATGCATTAATCACAAGAAACGGATGACTCCACTGAATTGACCCTAATTGGATCACTAGGGTTCCCAGGCACGTACCGGCCCCAAATGATGACTAATCGACATAAAACCAGTAGATCTGGAATGCTAACATGCTGGGGGTCACAATAACATTAACTAGATGGAAAATCGTCGCCATTTTTTGATGAACCCGATGCACACCCCCCCGAGCATGCTTTTCTCAAAACTGAACGAAACCCACTCGTACAAGCACCGTTCAGTGTAAAACTATGAGGGAATGCAGAGAAGAAGTAGAACATCTGTCTCCTTACCTCCACCGAAGATTCCATACGTCGAAGTGACTAAACCACGCCAAAAATTGTCAAACCAATGAACCCCGCCGGCTTTGAATCAACCGAGGGATCGCGCCATGCTACGCTCCATCTGCCACTCCATCATGCTCCAGGTTCACTCCATCGCGTCCCCACCTCGGTCATCTCGGCAATGGTGTGTGCCCCGCATCAAGAGGAGCAGAGGGGAGAGAGAATGAGAGAGATAAAGAGAGGGTGAGAATGAGGGAGGAGAGAGGGTGAAGAAAGAATAAATAGAAAAGAAATTTAGAATTTTCCTAATTATCAATCTGCACCTTCTATACGGATAGATGATGAAACCTTATCTTCGTTCGCGTACCTCGCGTCAACAATAAGCATTTTCGCATTAAAAAAATGAGGTTTAAAATAGAGGTGTCCCGCCAGACTTGTTCATACATCCTGGACAAGGGAAAAAAGGGCTATAACCCAACTGCGGTGAAAACCCGAAAGGGCGCCACAGGTAAAATCGGGTACCCCACCACGTGAAACTCCGAAAGGGCGCGTGGACAAAAGTAAGAGGGGGCTGGCTCTGGTGAAAATCTAAAAGGGTGCTTGAGTCAGTAATGTGTTAAATAAATATATGTTACATATCTCTCTCGATAACCTCAGGTCCCACCGATGCTGAAATCTACCCAGAATAGACCTTCCATCTATTCTGATGAAAACTACTTATACATTCCCTTGCATCGATATAAACCCAATATCGATAATGAAACTTTCACTGATCTTTTGGCACATTGCCTAGATCAATGATGAAACCGACCCGGAATAGACCTTCCGTCTATTTTGATGAAACTTATACATTCCCTTGCATCGGTATAAACCCAATATCGATGATAAAACTCCCGCTGATCGTTTGGCACATCGCCCGATCAATGATGAAACCTATCCGGAATAGACCTTCTATCTATTCTGTTGAAACTTATACATTTTCTTGCATCGGTATAAACCCAATATCGATGATGAAACTCCCGCTGATCATTTGGCGCATTGCCCGATTAATGATGTAGCCTATCCAGAATAGACCTTCTGTCTATTCTGATGAAACTTATACATTTCCTTGCATCGGTGTAAACCAAAAATTGATGATGAAACTTCTACTGATCATTTGGCACATCGCCTGATCAATGATGAAACCTATCCGGAATAGACCTTCCATCTATTCTGATGAAACTTATACATTTTCTTGCATCGGTATAAACCCAATATCGATGATGAAACTCCCACCGATCATTTAGCACATCGCCTGATCATTGATGAAATCTATTCGGAATAGACCTTTCGCCTGTTCTGATGAAACTTATACAATTCCTTACGTCGGCATAAACCCAATGTTGACGAAAAAATTTTCATCGATCATGTGGCACCATCGCCTCAATCGATACCAAATCGACCTGAGATAGACCTTCTGTCTGTTTCGATGAGGCCCATGAACCCTTCATCCGCACATTAACAAACATTCCCGCATTCGGCACCTTTGGCCGCTGAAATACTTCCTTATACCAACATGCTAGTTCAGAAGCCCTCAGAATCCTATCACGTGGTGGAGCAATTCCCCCATCCTTTTCTTGAAAGGGTGGGCACTCTTCTACAGCACAGGTATGGGGGTATCCCTTATGGGAGTTACCGAACTGCTATCAGTGGATGCAAAATAAAGAAACAAAGATGGATACTCAAGACATTGAGAAGAAGATAGTTTTCATTGCAAAAAGAGGACAAATATAATTGGGGCCCTTGGCAGGGACGCGTTACAACACAAAGAGTGACTAAGGTCATCGGAAGATGTCCTCAAAATCAAGGAGTCCGACGTTCGGAGCTGCCCCCAATTCATGAAGATGAGCTTCTTCTTCTTGGAGGCGAGCTGCTTCATCCTGGAGTGATGCCACTTTTCCCTCTAGCAAAGCAAACTCCTCAGCACTCTGGGACTGCCTCATCTCCACCAGTGGCAGTTCAGCTTCGATGGCACTTAATTCTACCCGTAGCTCTTCCATTCGACTGTGCAAAAGTTGCGCACGAGCAAACGATGTCTCTAGCTAGGTTCTGTGCTCCTAAAAGTTAGAATTCAGCACTTCCAGCCCACCGGCAATCGACTGTCTACAATTTAACGGCCGTCAATTTATCGTTCATGGTATGCCCCAGAAAGTCCTAGCGATTTACAAATTTTAACAATAGCAGTACCCGCTGGATCCATATCTCTAAAGGGCAACCCAGTGCTTGAAGGCCAACTGTTAGCCGCTCGGCCACCTCCTTCAGTTGTAAATAAGTTAGTGCCAGTCGAGACTCCACTACCCAGCGCAACATCTCCAAATTCTGCCAAATGAAGTCCTCTAATGATGGGAAGCCGAGGGAGGCTGCTGGGACTATTTCAAAAGTAACTTCACTATCAATGGCTACCCATGAGCCAATATCTGTCTCGGAAGAGGAAGATGGAATGGCTGCCGGTGTAGGCGAACTAAGCCCTTCAGCAACTTCTCCTTGGGCTACTGACTCTTCTACCGCCAGACTCTCAGAAGTACCTTCTTCTGCAAGCACTGGAAGTGTCAAAGGCTCCGGCTCTGATGCTTGCACGGATGGAGTTGGAGGCTCAGGTGGTATAGTCATTATGGCTGCTGGAACAAAAGCAGAACCTCTGGATGGGTCCATTTCAGCTCTCAACTCCGAGGCTCGCGCTAGCACAGAACTCTCTCCCAATGAGCTTAGCTCCAATGATGGTGCTTCAGCTGCTGACTGTATTCTCACTGGCACAGGACGAAGCACAGCGACCACCTCCAAGAAAGCCACGGTCGTAGGAGGTATTACATCTTGAGCCTCCGATGAAACAACAACACCTGAAGCTGTCATAAAGAGATGATCGGCGGCGCCAGATTCCTGGAACAGAATGCCGATAAGCACCACGAACCAAGAACCAAGATGGCAGAACAAAATAAAAGGGCTTATAGCTCAACAAGAGGGACGAGTAGAGCTTACTCTGATCACGGGGTCTATCTCATCAAATGCCTGTATAGAGGACGATAGTTCTGTAGATGAAGCAACGAAGGGAGGGATTATCTCCTCTTCCATGTCAATTCCCGCAAATTCTTCCTGCGACATTCCTTCAGACGATGGTATCAACAGCTTCGGAGGGCTAAATTCCAAGAGACCACTTGTCAACATGGGAGGCATTGTCGCTCCTTCGCTGATAGTCTCATATGTTTTCTCCTCCCCACCTTCAGAGGAGCCATAATCAAGTTCTTCGTTAGAAGAGGTAGCAGAGCTGTTGGAAGATATCTCCACACTGGGTTCAGGTTGGCCCGCCACTTTTGTTGCCTTCCGAGCTGCCAAGCGAGTGACCATATGCCGCGAGGGGATAGTACCCTTCTTCAATACAGTTTTACGCCCTATACCTCCGGCAGATAGAAACATGACGGGCACATGGCGTGTAAGATGTAGTCTACATACTGGAGAGAACCCCGGGGAGGGGGGATATTACTATAGCCCCTTTAGGGATAACCCAGGGCATGGTCGGCGTCAACGAGGGAAATCGGATGACAACACATAATGGGAGATTGAGTGCACTCGTAAAAAGGAGAGGGAACACATACGCATACCAGAGTTTTCATTCATGCCCAGAGCTGATCACGCAGCCTAATAAGTACATGAGATTACATATGTTGATGCGGCTTGGCATTGTCGCACAAGGCCGATCAAATCCCAGATCAAGCATGAAAGGGGGTGAAGGAAAGTAAAAGCTAGAAGAGCAGCGGGCTCATATCATCGCCCATTCATTACAAAAGCCACAGAGGAGAAGATTTACATAGAGGAGAAAAGAGAAGGGTGGAAGGGATGTTTCGCTAACCACCTCTGCTATCGGCAACGAAAAGGAATAGAGTATCGAAAGTCAGCCTCTCTTCCCCGGCTCCAGGCTCTTCTTGACGACGGTGGTGGTCTCTCTGCCTCTGGTTCCTCTCTCAGTGAAACCCCCTTTCTTCTTTCCTAATTCTCTTTTCTCTCAGATGATTAGCCTCTTTCTCTGTATCTCCCTCGTCGTCTCTCTTATTTGGCCGAAGACGATTGGTTTAAATAGGAGGCTATTAGCATGACTTCACCCAGTGCGGAGAGAGCACGATGGATAAAGGCTTCAACAATTGTTTTGCACACCGGGCCAAGGGGCATCGGGAGGTAGAGCGCGTCAGGTAAAAGAGCGCATCGGGTAAAGCTTCGATTCTTGGGTTGTGGGCCTCAGACTGGCTCTGGGGCTTGTTATAACCCTTCAACTCATTGTGGCTTCGTACAACTGCTACGAGAAGTGTTGGTAAAACTATCGGGCCGCTGAATGGCCAATTCCAGAATCGTGTGCACCTTTGGTTCGGACACATGGGTTTTCCACTGACATGACCTTCGGCACCTTGGTTTGTGCTGCTGGCGTGGCTTTACTTGCGTTTGTAGCTTTCTCAGGGAGTGGGCCACTACCCGAGGTGCTTTCACCCTGGTTGGGCAGTCATCTGGTCGCCAACAGACCGAATTGTTGAGAAGACGCACCCGTGCCAGGTCACTTGGGTCTTCTACTGATAGGGCCTTCAGCACCTTGTTCTGAGGGGCCAGAGATGTTCTATCACCTCAGGAGGGCTTCTCATCAGGTGGCGGACCACCAGGTACATCCTTACCCTTGGTTGGACGACAGATGTTATTTATGTGACACGACCGAGTGGATACTAGTTCATTGGGCAGGCCAAACGACACTGTCGATTTATTGTGGGTTCCTTTCGATCATCCTGAGGTGAAGTCCCTAGTGCTCATGTCGGGTGACCTGAGGTTCCAGCAGCTCGAGAAGACCCTTGTGTATTGGCTTTCCTTGGCTTCTGCGCTTTAGCAGGCCGCATCATTCTTGTTGTTTAGGCGTGATCGCCACCAAACATATTTTGAGTGCCAACAAATGCCCCCCAGTCGCGGGTGCCGCGAGCGAGGAATGAGTGAGGCGGGGCCAACGGATGCACTCAGACTGGGCTGATTCTTCATCTGGTTGGCACAGACCCTTAATGGTCTTAAAACGACATGGTGGTTAAATCGGCGCGGCCAAGGCCTTGCTAATACAGCGTGACTTAATCCGGCGCGCCCTTTTGAGTTTGAATTCAGTCGGGAATGCTAAAACGGCATGCATTTTTGATTACTGAGGTTAAAACGGTGCGCTAAATAGCACGCCGAATTAACCCTATCTATATATCCCACCCCCCTTTTTCTTTTGTTTCTTCTCATCTACTTCATTTGCACATTTTCTTTCTCTCTCCTCTCTTCTCCCTTTAGCTAATTTATTTAGCCCAGATGTATGAGTTGCTAGGGCAGGAGAGCACTCACACCTTCAGCAAACGTGTGTGCAGTTTGCTCCACCGCGGTGCAACTGTTCCCAAGGCCTAACTTTAGCTAGGGTTGGCTGAATACCTAAGGGTAGGGGCATAGCGACCGCTAGGGCCAAAGGGTAGAGTCAAAAAGGTCTATTTGCAAACCTCGCCGATGGTGACGAAGTTTGTGAACAACATTCTTGTCGGTGAGCTTGAACGCCAAAGACAAGGAGCATGTTCATTCCTTGACAGGGGCAAAAGGCCCGAGTCAGGGGGTAGGTTCATTGATTTCTATGAATAACGAAGAAAGTCATGGGTAGGTTTGTTCATCGACATAGGTTAAATGTCAAAGCAAGAGGTTTGTTTATCGACGGAGACAGAAGGTCCGAGCTGATGGTTCATTGATCGATTTCGTCGATGATGACGAAAATAGCCAGTGGTTTTGTTCACTAGCATGGGTAGGTGTCGGAGCAAGAAACTCATTTATCGACGGGGATGGAAGGTCCGAGCCGATGTTTCGTTGATCGATTTCACCGATGATGATGGATATCGATGGTAGGATTTGTTCATCAGCACAGGTTAAATGCTGAAGCAGAAAGAGTTATGTTATCGACAGGGAAGGAAGGTCCGAGTCGATGGTTTATGTCTATCAATTTCGTCGATGATGACGAAAATCGATGGTAAGATTGGTTCATCGGCATAGGTCAAATGCCGAAGCAAAAATGTTTGTTACAACATAGGCTTAAGGCTTATCCCAGTGGGACATGACTTGCTGGTCGCACGTAGGAATTCTCGGGTAACATGAATAGTGAATGAGATAATAACATCACTTTCATCATCATTTCATTCATTTATTCATTTTTTTGTTCGTCATTTTTTGATCACATTACCAACCTAAGCGCCCTTTTGGGTTTTCGTAGAAACCAGCCCCCTCTTACTTTTGCCCATGTCCCCTTTCGAGTTTTCACGTGGCGGGGTACCCAATTTTACCTGCGACGCCCTTTTGGGTATTCGCCATAATCGGGTTATAGGCATTTTTGCCCTTACTCAGCGTGGCTGGGTAAGGCCGGTGAGGCACCTCTATTTTAAGCCTCATTTTTTTCTTGACTTGATTTACAGAACTGAAGTGAGAACGGGCGGAGATTTGTTCGTCGGCACTGGCTGAGTGCAAAAGCAAGATCTTTGTTAATTCAAAACTTCTTACTTAAAAGTAATGTGAAAAATCTTGAAAAATTTTAAAAAGAAAATTCTTCATGTAATAAATGCTTGGAATTCAAAACTAAAAATATGTAACGACCCAAGATCCGAGTACCGAAAAGGAACCGACGCGACTCGAACCTCGGCCCGCCACCCACGAGTCTGAAGACTTGGAAGGGTTAAAGGATAGGTGTGGTGTACATAGAAATAGGAAATAAAGCAGGATAACATATATAATAACAGAAATAAACAACTAACTACAACAGAGTCCAGTCCAATAGAAAGTACAGTCTAAAGTAGTAAAATGTACCATACGTCAAGTGAACACTCGGCCCGGCAAGCTGGCAACTAAGAACCTCCACGTAACTACCTCGAACCTCCAGGAAGGACCGCCTCACCTGAAAACTAGGGGTGAACCTCCTATTACTGACTCAATAGGGACCCCGCGGAACCCCAACCGAGAAAACAACGATAGAAGGGAAAGAGCTACGCTAGCTACGGAAAGAACAACAGGAACAGTAACCTACGACAGTCGGTAAAATCTCGACTCTATAGCTACTCCTACTGTACTGAAAAACACGACCCAGTCTCCCATCGAGAGACAACCAAGTCACTCACCCGATATCCTGATCCCACGGTCGGCGAACAACCAGACACGAACCGCCCTAGTTACCCTACTAGGAAAACGCCACGATGCCTTAGTCGCGAAAACCTGCCCTCACAGCAGGGCCCAAGCCGAAACTACACAGTCCGAAAACACAATCACAACCTCGCTGTCGTGAATTCTACGCCATCTAGGAAAAACTCTCGGTGACGCTCACCGGATACCCTAGACCTCAACTATGGGAACGCTCTCAAAAATAACACCCGAAACCCTATCTCACAGATGAGAAATGAAAACTCGGGACATGACAACTCACGTCACGTGACGGGAGCACCACCCACTAGAAGAACGACCGGATGTGTCCCCTTACGTCTTACACCGCGTCACAAGTGTCTAGCTACAACGCCCTGGGTGCGAGACTCAGACACACTCAGTAACCAGAAGTACCACAAAACAAGGACTAGCTGAGGTCACGCTCGTCAGCGCGGGCCCAAACCCTCAGCATTGTGTGCACACTCAGACCATACGCCCTAGGCCTGTCCTCTAGCTGACAATTTCCCCTGAGCCTGGACTCGGCTGTGTGCGGGGGCCCTACGGTAACCAGCCTACTCACCGTCTCTCTCGGGTATGCCACACCAGTGTCCCCAGTGGGCCGACACACGTGTGCCGTGGAAGCTACGACTAGTGGACGGGTTACAGACGTGAACACAGAAAACCACGCACGCACCCATCGTGAGTAACATGAGGGAAGAAGTGGCTCGCGGCCACTTGACTCTAGATAGCCCACTAGACCTATTAAACTCAACGGTCCTTGAGTCACAAGACTCGGGTCAAGACCATCGCACGCGATAGCACTGAGTCGTCAATCTGGCCTAATCCCTAGGTCCAAAACCACGGTGACATGCAAAAAAGGCTGGTCAACTGGACTCACAGTCCAAGGCCATACACACGGCCCGCATGGATACTCGGAGCACACGCATGGGGTTACCCGGACCCCAAAACTCACGAGCACGCCAATCGACACAACGCGACACCTCCGGACACCCCCAAAACATAAAGACAGGTCTCACGGTGTCTGGGACATTCACGAGGCCGAAGGTCAACCACTGGGTCACAACCGGGTCAACCGGAGACCAACATAACACGCAACAACACGGTAAACATGGAGAATATCCTGGCGGTCCAACCTTGGGCCGCCACATTCTCTAGCGGCCCAACATTGGTCCGCCACAAGGACTCTAGCGGCCCAACCTTGGTCCCCTAGAAGACGAGTCACGTTGGGTCTGGCGGTCCTATATAGGGCTGTCAAGTTGCTCTAGCGGTCTAACCCTGGTCTGCTAAGATCCCTCTGGCACACGTACCTACGGCCACTAGAGGGCACGTGACCCCAATGGTCAAAACACGTGCCCCGAAGTGCAACGGTCAAAATCGAAAGTAGCGGCCGAAGCTACAGCTGCTATAGCAGTTGGTGATTTATCGTGCGGCCGTCAGCCGATGAAAACCCCTACCGACAAAACAGTAACAGGTGGCGCACCCACCTTAGGCCGCCATGGCATCTGGCATGCCTACTTTGGGCCGCCAGTGAGTGTGGCGGTCTCTGGAAGGGCTGCCACACCCACCCAAGAACGGGACAGTGAGAAGAATCTCAAAAACCCATTCCACGTCCCGATCATCCACTGATGAGGGGGAAAATAATGGGGAAGCTCCCCTGACACTCCTAGCATGCATCTATGCCCTCGAATCGGCCTGAAACGCGACGAAATGACGGATCGACACACAAGCCCTAAAACATGAATTTTTCCCAAAACACCCAAATAAGCCCGCTCGGCTCACCACGGCCTATGAAACTTGCGGGAACGGAAGTGCACGAGTCAAGGTTCCGTCCCCCTACCTTCACCAAAGATTCGACGTGTCGTGGATGCCGTTCCATGAAGAAACGCCCCACAAAACCCTACCGGCACCCCACGCTCGCGAACCAGCTTCACCGCGCCCTCGTGCCTCGATCCTCGACCCATCCTCGTTGTCCTCGTCGCCCACGCCGCCCCGCCTCACCCCCACCCCAGTCCGTCGACCGCCGGAGAGGTGAGAGTCAGAGGAGAGTGTGAGAGAAGAGAGAGAGTGTGAGAAATGAGGGAAGAGAGAGGGAGGGGTTAATATATAGAAAATCTAAAAATTCAAAAAATTTAGAAAAATATGAAAAAATTACCTCCGTGATCCTCGGAAGACGCACAACGCAGTGGTACCGTCCCAGAGTTCGAGAATGCAACAGTTCACCCTGCACAGTGTTCCGAAGGTCTGACCTGTAAAAACACACAGAAACCGTTAAACTCAATCCGGGACCCACGGAATTAATCCAAAAAAATATTCAAAAAAAATCCTGGGCATTACATTGGGTGTTGATGCGGGACGAGACGGGCAGACTTGACTCCAATTGGAAATGCACACCTAGGACTCTAGCAAGCTCGCGTACGTCCCTAACGAGGGAAGCGTTCGGACTTATCCCATGAAATATCATGTCAACCCCTGCGTCTATCACCACCACCATGCCATCAGAATCTAGCCTGAATAGACTCAAGCTTTTTGGCCACCGTCTTAGGGATCTTGAAAATAGACAAAAAATAAATGGACGAGCTGTCCAGCACCGATTTGCATAGCACAAGTCTTCCCCCATAGGAAAAAAGTCTAGCCTTCCACCCTGCAAGTCTAAGCTCATATCTCTGCACCACAAGCTACTAGTCACTACCAAGGAGAGCCTTTGGGGATAGTGGGAGGCCCAAATAGGAGAGAGGGAACGATCCTATTTGACATCCCAAGATGAAAGCTAGCCTCTCTAGAACTCTACCCTCCATGTTGACCCCCACCGCAAGGCTCTTATTGAAGTTCACCTAGAAGCCACGGACCCCCTATAGCAACTGAAGCATCAATCTGACTGTAAAACATAGGGAGTCATCCTCCACTAGGAATAAAATGGTGACATCGACATACTGCAAATGAGTGATGGTGGTGCCACCAGAACCAGCCTAAGAATTTCTTATCAACCCAACAAGCTCCGCACTCATCCACATCCTATTGAGACTGTGAGCCATCAAAACAAAAAGGAGAGGTGACATGGGATCTCCCTGCCAGAGCACTCTACCACTTTAGAAGTGGTAGGGATTCCATTCACCAAAATAGCAAAAGAGGCAAATGAGATGCAATCACAAATCCAACCAACCGAAGTATCACCAAATCCCATCCTGTCCATCACACCAAGCAAGCACTGCCAATTGATCGTGTCATAAGCTTTCTCAAAGTCTAACTTGAGAACCAACCCCTTCTTCTTCAAAGACTTCATAAAATATAAACATTCGTGAGCCACCAACAAATTCTCCTGAATGTGTCTGCCCTGATTAACGCCCCTTGAAGCCACTGAGCGATCTGTCCATAACTCTTTCCATTCTTCTAGCCAGCACCTTGGTGATGATTTTGTAAGTGTCATTCAAAAGGTTAATATGCCCGAATTCCTAAAAGTTTTGCACCCCATTCTTTTTCGGGATGAGGATCACAAGTGTTTTGTTAATGCCCCCTAAATAAGCCCTTCCCTCCTGGAAGAAAGCCACGAGAAGCCATCTGGACTCAGCACACTGTCACCTGCTAGAGAAAAGACTGTTTGTTGAACCTCCTCCTCTGAGAAAGGCGAGGAGAGAGCTTGCCTATCCTCAAGAGGAAGACAAGGAAAGAGATCTGAAGCAATCCTCGACATGCTGATGTCATCCTCTATGAAGAGACTGGAGAAGTAAGCCTGACCCCTGGCCGCCTCCTTCCTAGAGAAGAGTTGGTCTCCCACTCTAATACAAGTGATAGAGTTGACTCTATTTCTCCTAAAAGCAATGCGCTGAAAGTATGCAATATTCCTGTCTCCTTAGTCACTCCTTGATCCATCAGTCCCTCGATAACTGCTTCCAGTAGACCTCCTTAGCCAAAATCTTCTCAACATATGACCTCAGTCTGTCCCTCAAACACTTGTCAGCATCATCCATCAGCCCTGCCTCCTCTAAGTAGTCCAACCCCTCAATCTACTGTAAGATCCTATCCTTCATTGAATCACTGCCCTATCATGTAATGATTTGTATGCACCCCATGCCATGAGAACCTGTGACACCTGCCTCATTTTACCCACCAACCTGTCCATAACTAAAGACTCACCCCAGTGCATGCATCAAGCCCTACCAACAGTGTCCAAGAAGTTAGCCTCCTTGAACCAAAACCTCTCCAATCTGAAGCTCTGTCTCCTCGGACGAGGGCGACTAGGCTTCAGAAGGAGGGGTTTGTGATCAGAGACAGATCTAGCCAGAGCTGACACCTACACATAAGGGAAATGATCCTCCCAATCAACTGAAATAAAAAATATACATACATGCTACTATGTAAAATGGATTGAAAATGAATATTTCTTGGATTTCATCCGTCAACTAGAGACAACCATTAGATCTACATGAAATATGACAGCCATGTATTTCCTTTCAAACAGCTATTAATGTACCTCAATAATCTGATCCCCCCATAAAATGAATTAGTAGGGCAATCTACTATTTCATTTGTCATAAATGATTGACTGTTCGAACCCCCTCCCTCCAATAAAACTAAATCTCCCTTTGATCCTTTTTGTTTTGATCATAATTGACTGTCTACTCTTCCTCTAAGGTTATGGGCTGATTTAGCCTCCGTAACTGATGGCCGTTCCTTTTCTCTAATCTACCTCACTCTGCTCGCAGAAGATTCTGGGTGGACTTAAGAGGTATACACGCATCCGTCTAAAAAACATTCTAATTAATTATCACTTAATCAAACAATGGATGTGCACCACAGCCACACAAATGCATGGCGATAATCGTGCCAATCTCTCCAAAGTTCTTGATCATACTTATGATCTCAAAATACAACTTGAACTGATGAAGATTCAGATGAACATACTCAAAGAAGATCAGCAGGAGACCACCCGAAAAGTTGATCTTGTTCAATCACAAGTGGAGGACATACTTGACAGACTCACTAGTGTCATCACTGAACAGGCAACCAGTTCTTCTACCTTTATGGGTGATGTCCGCAACCAACAGGCCTCCCACATAGAAAATTTGGGTAATATGATGCAACATTGGTTTATAGATATGACAAACACTGTCAAAGATCTTCATGCAGTAGTCAGACAGAATGATCAGAAAATCATGGCCAAGTTTTCAGCTCTTAGTACAAAAGTTGACAGAATTCCATATCCAAGGGGAGTACCTTTGAGGGGGAGTTCTAGCAACGCACCGCCTAGAGGCAGAGGAAGCTGATGTACAAAAGTTCTTCAATCATTTTTGATAATCACAAAGGGGGAGAATGGTCTGGAGTCATGTTAAAAGGATGGTGAGCCATGTTAAAAGGATGGTATGGGAAATATGATTGCTGAAGGATGGTATGGGAAATATGATTGCTGAAGGATGGTCTAGGAAAATATGATTGCTAAAGGATGGTCTAGGAAATATGATTGCTGAAATGCTAAGGGGTTCTTTTTGGACGGTTCTGTATTCTATATAAAAATGAAAAATAATCTTCACTATAATGTGATGTTCAATCATACATTAGTTTCCAGGGAGAGGAAGATCAGATACCTTGGAAGTAGAAGGTGGGTCCATGAGGATGCTGGAAGTAGACCCTCTTCGAGCTGCAATCCATCATGGCACCATGGGCCTCGAGCTAGTCCTTGCCTAAAATCACATTGAAATCTTAAAGTGGTAATGCATAAAGCCTGATCGGTAAATTCTGCCCCTCGACCCACACAGGCACCTTCTCAAGACAATATGGGGTGAGCCTGAAATCCCCAGTAGGCAACTCCACTGCCAGGTCACAAGACATCTCAGTCACTGACTCCTCGGCACTCTGAGTGAAATCCTCCAATATGAACGAATGGGACGTGCTAGAATCAAACAAAACTTGAGCCACACAACCCAAAATCAGAATAGTACCTTCCACTAATTGCGATACCTCGGCCTCCTCTCTGGTCATATGCGTAACTCTGCCTCGGGATCTCTACCTCCCTACAGTAGCTGACCGAGACAACTGCGGAAACTGACCCTACTGCTGGTATTGTTGTTGCTACGGTCGTGGCTGCTAGGGCTGAAACTGTTGCTACTGCTGAAACTGGTGCTTCTAACGCGACCTCTGAGGACAGTCACGTGTCATGTACCCCTCTTAGTCGCACCTGAAGGATATCACGGGCGCCGGGCACTATCTACATAGATGAGAATCACCGCACTGAGAACACGCGCCCCGAGAACCACTCACTGAACCCTGGCACTGGCAGGGTGTGGGCTACTGAACACTGCTCGCTGATACCTACACCTGCTCTCTACTATCCTGACGCCTCCTGCCGAAACCAGTGTTCCTGAACAACTTCTTAAGCTTCGATCCAAAGGATGCTGAATCTACTACTGATGTTACTGACGGAGATGCCCCTGAGCTACCCGCTGAGGGTTGGACAGTACTCTGCTGCTGTACGGTCGTCGGCTGACTGACGCCTGTCTGTGCCTGACTGGCATTGCCCTGTCCTCGAGCCCTCTACATATCCTTCTCTAACACTATTGCTACTCTGCAAGCTGTCCCCAGGTTGGCCACACATGACGCAATCAGGGGATGTCTTAACTCTTGCCTTAAACCCTTGACAAACTACTGGGTCTTCAACTCCTCGTCTGCCATAATGTGCGGTGCATAATGGCCCAGCTCAACAAATCTGGATCTATACTACATAACTGTCATATCTTCTTGGGTCAACTCTAAAAATTGGTACATCTTCTGTGATTTAATGAAGGTCGGACAAAAAGCACGCTCAAAAGTAGCGATAAACTCCTGCCACACAATCTGCCGAAGGGGATGAGACCGGGATGCCGCCCCCCACTCCTCCGTCCACCAGGTCCAAGCGGATCCCTGCAACCGATGGCTGGCCAGCAACACCTTTTCTTCATCGACACACTCCATGGAGCTGAATATCCTCTCTATATCATCCAGCCACTCCTTGGCCACCTCAGGATTTGACTGCCTATTGAAAAGGGGTGGTTGGAACTGCAAGAACTCCTTCAGCTCATGACCACGACCACCCCGAGATGACGAGCCCTCGCCAGCATCACCCCCATGTTGCTGAAGAACATATTGGTACATGCCCCAACATCACTCCTCTGCTCTGCTCCTCCTGGTCCTCGCCTGACTCTCCTTGCTGGGAGCGAGTCCTCCTGATGTGAAACAACCTCGGACCTATCTTGCAAGCACAATTCGCACCCCGATCAGACCAATAATGGCGGCGACCCACTCGACGCTCAACCAAAAACCCGGGGTGACTCGGCGATGTCGAGTGGAGGATGTGAGGGCTGGTCCCTTGTTGGTAGAGGGCCAGCAAGGCCAGAGGGTCTCCCAAAGGGGTATGACTAGTCCGATCCTAGAGGCCAACCCGGTGCCAAGGGCACGGGTAATCACTCACTCCCACGGCAGTCACTCGGAAGTCCGGGACTTGCGAGATCGGACACTCTCTTACCGGCCAGCGGAGACTAGAGCTAATATTGAATGAAAAGCACTAATGAAAGAGCAAGGTGGGAGCACTTACTCGACTGGTTTGAAGAAACCAATCCCGCTTGGAGACGAGGACGAGTGGGGAAGCGTGGGTTCCCCCACACGACGTGCCGGTGTCGCTCGAACCTGCTCAAGACCTTACAACACTACACCTCTCACAGGAGGGGGATCTTGGTGTGGGGGTTAAGCTCATACAACCCAAACTATCTCTGCACAGGGAGGGGCCTTCAGCCGGCCAAGCGGGGAGGGGGAAGATGAGGACCAAGATCTTCAAACAATGTTGGAGTCGATTCTGTCCCCTCTCAGGAATAGAGGATAGATGGTCGATGCAGGAATTGTTGTGGTTACTCCCGAACTCTGTTGTCAGTGGGACCAGTGCCAAAATTTCGTAGATTGGCCCAGGAAGATGCTGGAATTTTCGTAGGAGCTTTGGAAGCTGACACTGGTCGTGGTGGAACTGGAAGCAGAGGCTCTATTCTCTGGTTCGAACAGTCTTAGCACTGCAGCATCTGGAAGATGAAGCCGCCACGAGCTGTCCCGAACATCAAATTGAGCACGGTTGGTGGCGTTGGAACCGTTGACGAGTTGCCTTCTAAACGAGACCACGGGGGTGCCAGCTGATGTTAAAGTAGGTCGCAACAGCCCAAAAACTGATAGGGTGTTAGTTCAGTCCTAGGGAGAACAGAACTGCACACTCTGGGGAGAAAAAAGAGAAGAAATCGCTCGGGTTGCCGAATGGAGCTCTGCATCTTGGAGGAGGAGGGAGACTCGTAGTAGAAGGTCCTGGTCAAACCCAGCCTCCAAATCTTCAGATGTGGAGGTGTGGCAGCTACTGCAAGCCATCTCTGGAAGCTGATTAGGACCCTTCTGTGCAGTCGGAGTAGATCGCCTCCCCCGGACAGCCACGAACTCAGAAAGGGACAAGACAGCCGCCATTATGAAGATGACTCAAAGATGATTCCAGAGGTAGCTCTTGCGCCTCCTGAATCACCTGGATGATATCACAGCTTCCTCTGTAATCTGCTGGTTCTCTGCTACCTTCGAACTGAGAACTACAGATTGAAGACGATGGGGGGAAAATGGGGTTTATGGGAGGGGAAGTGGGGTGGATGGGTATGGGGGTGACCCCTAGCTTTGAGGGGGTCTCGACTCGAGGATCGTTTAGACTATTTTTTCATATTTTTCAAAGTTAGTGAAGTTTGGGAGAAAATTAGAATTTTCAAAAATTAGGAAAATTCCTAATTTCATTTCTTTTTAACCTTTCTCTCTCCTTCCTCTCTCCTCATCGTCATTCACTCTCTCCCTCTCATTCTCTCTCCTCTCTTCTCCTCTCTCCACGGGGCGTGCGACCGTGGCGAGATGGGCGAGGTAGGAACGTGGTGGAGTGATTGTGGAGCGTGCTAGCGTGGAGGATCGAGCGTGGCATTAGCGCGATCCCTCAGTGGATTCAAAGCCGATGTGGTTTGGTTCATGTGACATTTTCGGTGCGATTTAGTCACTTCGGCGTGCGAGAACTTCGGTGGAGGTAGGGAGATGGATCACCTACTTTTCTTTTATGTTCCCTCGTGATTTGGAGCCGAACGGTGCGAGTATGAGCGAGTTTTGCTTCGTTTGGGTGAAAGCATGCTTTGGGGGGTGTGAGATGAGTTCACCTTTCCCGGTGACGGTTTCTTGCTAGATTAGTATCATTAGAACCCCTGCCATGTTAGCATTCCACTGCCGCTAGTTTCATTGCGATTGGTTGTCATTTGGGACCGGTATGAGCTCAGAAATCCATGTGACTCATGTTGGGTCGATTCGGTGGAATCACCCGTTTCTTGTCGTTTATGCATCTATTTGATCCCTTCCGGACTGTGGAAGGTTAATTTCATCATTAGGATTGTTTCCCCTTCGTTTTAGGATGAACGGGGCGTGGAAAGGTCGGGTTTCAGCCAATCCTCTATTTTTCCCACCGTAACGCCTTAGCGGTCCTTTCAGAGACTGTTTTTGCTTCTCACGCGATCCAGTATGCGACTGTTTGTCTTATGTCGGTTCAGGTCTTCGCGGTCATGCGATAGATCATTTTCCCTAGCTAGCGGCCCATTGTTGGACCGTTAAGCCCTGTCAAGCGGCCCATTAGGTGACCGCTAGATGGTATTGATTAGTCGATTTGGCTAAGCGGTCTTACAATAGACCGTATGGCTTGCTTTAGCGGCCCATTAATAGACCGCTAAGCTTCGCGTGGTCTTCGGTCAACGATTTTAGGTCGGTTCAGCCTAGCGGTCTAGCTTCGACTGTTTGTAGTCTTTAGCGGCCCATTAGTAGACTGCTAAGCTCCGTTTGACTTCGGTCAATGTTTTAAGTCAGTTCACATTGGTGTCCTTAGCGGCCCATTTATGGACAGCTAGGCTCCTGAAGTGGTCCTATTAGACCATTTTTGGTGGTTTGACTGGTTAAGTCAGTTGAGGGTTAACTGGGTCTAGCGGCCAGATGTATGACCACTACAGTCACCTTGCGGCCTTATTTATGATCGCCAAGTGTCTGTGTTCTTTGTGTGTGGTTAGCGGCCCTTTAGCTGACCGCTTGGCTTATCTAGCGGTCAGGTGATCAACCATTTATCCCCAGAGTGCTGTTTTCCCAATGTTTTGACTTCCAATTGTCTTGGCTCAATCTTGTGGTTTACCCGTTATCCCGTGGATGTCTTTGATACCCTATGAGGGCTATGACAATGTTATAAGGTAGCCAAGAGTGTGTTTATGTCGATTAGTATTCGGTACTACTTCGGAGTCGTTATTGATTTCTGGTCAACCTGGTAAGATCCAGTGGTTGACATGCGACCTCGTGAATATCTCAGAGTTCTTGTATAAGATCGAGACATGGTTTTGGATGTCTTGAGGTGCTGTTTTACCTCTGTTTGCATGTCCAGGTGCTTTGAGGGTCTTTGTGATCCCTTAGGTCCCCGTGATTCATATTATGCGGATGTTTTTCCTTTATTGGTATTTTATTGTGACTTTGACTTAGAGATTAGGTTGATTGGTGGCATGTTACCACTTTTGTGCGACGATCTTGACCCTGAGTCGTAAGACTCAAGGATCGTTGTGTTAGCAGGTCTAGTTGTTGTCCTGAGTCTGGTAGCAGTTTGGTATGCTGCCTTGTGTCTTGTGCTTGGTGCTTTATGGTACATGTGACAGTGCATGCTTAGCCTGTCTGTACTTCAGCACTGGTGTTTCGGAGTCTCTGTGTCTTGTGAGCCTCCACTAGTCGTAGCTTGACGACACTTTCCTGTGTGTCGGCCCACCTGGGAGTGATGGCAGGGTGAGTTCCCGATAGACAATTTTTAGGCTAGTTTCTATAGGCTCCCTTGTCTTGCAGTAGCGTCCTACTGGGGGACAAAACTAGCTAGAGGCCTGGCTCAAGACATTGAGCTTGTGTGTGCACACGTGGTTAGGGGCGTTTGGACGAGCGTCGACAGGCGTGACCCGAACTAGTCACTCGTTACTGTTGTTCCTTGTACTTGGTTCTGTGAGTATCTCAGTTACTGCCATTCTAGGCATGTGTGAAAGATTCTTGTGGCGCAGTGTAAGACGTCAGTAGATGCATCTGGCTGTTCTTCTAGTGAGACGGTAATTCTGTCACCTGACACTTAACTCATTGTGTTTTTGTGACTGGTTTTCGTCAGGATTGACTTGTCGGGTAGTCTGTGTTGGCTTCACCCGTGGTCTAGTCTTGTGTAGCGTACACGACTGTGAGTTCGTGTATATATGTGCTTTTGACTATGTAGGTCTTTTCTAGGACTTTTTGCCTGTTTTGTAGGCCTTTGCTTTGGAGTTAGTGCTTTGTCGACGGATCGGCAGCGCCTGACTTTGTGAGATCGGGGTTCACCTTTCTGTTATTGTTTGGAGTAGCTTAGAGAGCCGAGGTTCGTTTGGCAGCCGTGTTTCAATTCGGTACGACTTTACTCTTTCCTGTAGCTATCCTTACTCTTGCTTTTACAACTTTCTGTTGTAGTTTAGCACTGATGTTACTCCTGTTCTTCATGCTTTACTGTTTAGCTTTGTTGTCTTATGTGTTACTGCGTTGTTTCCAGTGGGGATCTGCATGACCCCTACTGAGTCAGTGACACGAGGCTCACCCCTGCTTTTCAGGTGTGGTCGTTCTTCTTCCTCGCGGTCCGTGGGTGGTGTGTCAGTTCGTAGTTGCCAGCGCTACCGGCATTGGGCTTCCCCCGACTTCAGCGTACATTCTCTGTTCTGTTAGACTGTACTTGTCTTTATTTGTGGACTCACCAAGCTGCCAAAATAAAGTGAAAGACACGCGCTGAAAAAACGCTGAAGAAAAATATAGTGCGAGGCTCTATGCTTGCAGAAAGAAAGAAAAACACGCGAGTTCCGTTTCATGAAAAAACATCGGACGCGTCGGCGCGCAGAAACGTCTTGGCGCGGGTGAAGCTCGGCCGCCATGGCGGAATGAAGCGCTCCAGCTGCTCGTTGCGCGAAAGCGGGTCCGCACGCTGCCGGTCCGTCGGCACCCATGCCACGTAGAGTGGCCGGCGCCGCGAAGCGAAGATGACGCGCAGCAGCGCGTTGGCAGCGTCGACGGTCGAGTAGCCCTTGATCAGCGCGCCGTGCACTGCGGTGTTGTCGGTCGCGACGGCGTCCGGGTCCCAGCGGACGACGGCGTGCGCGACGGCCGCGAGTTCCAGCAGAAAGATCGACGGCCGCGTCGCCGACGGCGGCGTCGCGATCTGGAAATGCGGCTCCGGCCCGGCGACGGCGTCGTCGCTCTGAAGAAGGCCGGCCATGTACTCCTCCGACGCGTCGGTCCACGCAATGCGGCGCAGCGGCGCCGGCACGTCGTCATCGCGGTGACGAGTGACAGTTGCGGTGGCCCGGAGCAGGCCCGCCATGCCCGACCACGGCGGCGTGAAGTGCGCGTCCCAGCCCTTGAGCGCGCCGACCGCGCAGGCGTCGCGCAGCACGCGCAGCTCGGCGGGGTACATGCAGAGCGGAAGACCTCCCAGCGCGTAGTTGGCGAACGCGATGCGACCCCACGCGCCGAGCACCTGGCGCGGCGTCGTCGCGGGCGCGTAGTCGCACATCTCCTGTTGCGCAGCGACCGGCAGTGAGGCGATGCCGGCCGCGAGGTCGAAATGAACGCCGAGGATGGTCGCCACCTGCGTTGCGTTCTCCGGCTCCTTGCACTGCAGATTGTACACGGCAGACGCCGCCAGGAACTCGTCGAGACAGCGCTGCGCCGTTGCTTCATCGTCGGCGGCGAAGATGAAGTTGTCGATGTACGCGCAGCGCCACGCGCCCTCCGGGAGCGGCGTGAGCTCGAGCAGCGCCGTTGCTGTATGTTGCGCGGACGCCGGCGCCGCGTGCAGGCCCATCGGAAGTCGTCGGACGAGGTATATGCGAAAGTTGCCGCGGCCGCTCGCGAGGCAGACGCACAGCTTCTCGGTCAGCTCGCGCGGGATGCCCAACTGGTAGAAGAACGAGCGCGCGTCGACGGTTGAGACGAACCGTGCGCGCAGGATGCGGCGCACCACGTCGTCGATGCGCGGCAGCTCGCACGGAAGATCGTTGGGCCAGATGGCGTTGAGCTTGCGGCAGTCGATGACGACTCGGGCCATGCCGTTGCTCTTCGGGACCTTGAACATGGGCAACGCAAAGTCGACTGCAATGCTGCCCTTCGGCTCGAGCACGGACCGTTCGAGGAGTGCGATGTCCGCGGCGCTGAAACCTCTCGACACGTAGAGGTGGCCGCGTGATGTAGACGAGTCGGGCGCCGGTGGTGTCAGACAACCTTCGCGTGCCGCAGGCCCGAGGGCCACACATGCAAACGCGTCGGAAGCTGCACCGCGACATGGGACGACAGAGCTCAACCGCTGACTCCGCGCGACGCCCTCTACAGGCAAGGCGCGGGGTGGACGGAAGGCCAGCAAAACCGCCGATGGCGGCCCCGTGTGGTTCCCCTGTGTCTGACGATCTTCGTTCGCGGGTCCTGGTGTGCCCGAAGGCTCCTTGGTCGCGGGATCGTCGGGGTAACCTAGAGAAAGTCGTGCCGACACCTCACCAGTCAATGCATCGCCGAGGTCGAGCCAACGCGCGAACGCGCTGTCGATCCTTCCCTCCAAGAAAAGCCGTCGAGTATCCACCGTCGTGTGCGTGATGTCGTCCAGTGGCGCTGTTGTAGACGAGCGTTGTTCGATCTTGAAAGCCTTGCCGCGGAAGTGCACACGAACTGCTGATGATGACGACGAAGCGGGAACGATGCCGATGTCGAATTCTTCTTGTTGGTCGATGTGCTCGTCGCTGCCCTGCGTCGCCGCGCCGGCGGACGTCAGTGCATCAACGACTGCGCGATCATCAACGACATGCGGCGCTGTAGACGGGCACGGGCGTGCGTGATCTCCGGCTCCGTGTAGCCAGCCGTCGACAGCTTGTCGTCCTTGCGTGCGTGGCACGTCTGTTGCGACACCTCCTCCGTCGTGAACCGCTGATGCAGCAGTGTTGTGACGCTGTGCCGGCACGAGTGCGTCGTGAGCCCGATGCGCGTCAGCATGGCCTCGGTCGCCTCGTACGTCGCCGGCGAGCGATAACCCTGCAAGCAAAGTGCGATCAGGTGCGGCGCCGCCTCGATCGTCTTGTAGTTGTTGCAGCGGCCCGTCCGGTCGCCCTTGCTGGCTCCGAACTTGAAGAGCACCACCTCCGTCGCCGGCAGCCGATGATAGCGGTGCAGCCTGAGCGCCGCCAAGTCGTCGTGCCGCGACGCCGACAGCAGCATCAGCGCGATTGTCGGGCCGACCGGCGTGTTGAGCAGCGGCCGGAACGAACGCAGCTCCGCCAGCGGCGCCTTCTGCACGACGATGTCCTTGTTCATCTCCGTGCGCAGGCGCTTCCAAGCCAAGCCCTCCGTCGCCTCCCTGCTGAAGCATCGGCGGGCCGTCGCCACGTTGAAGTACGTCGCCGCGGTCGACATCGCGTACTTGCTGCGCAACAGCGCCGCCATCGTGTACGGGTCGTTGTTGCAGAGCTGCGCGATGCGCTGAACGTTGTCGCCGCGCGCGTCGGCCGCCAGACGTTCGCGCAGCGCGGCGCCGACGCGCCTCGCCGACGCCAAGTCCGCCGGCGTGATCGGCCTCGTGCGCGACTGCGTCGTCGGAGCTGCGCGACGACGCGTCGATGTCCTCGTCAAACGAAACGGAACGTAAGTATTCACAGGCGCCCGCGGGAGAAGGGACCGCGAGCGCTCGCCGTTGATCGGTCGGGGGATCGGCCGGCGAAGAGGAAACGATGAAACTAGCGGGGAAGAAACACGATGTGGCAGCCGGGGGTGAAGGGGTGGCGGTGGGCAGACCCGCGCCACCGCTACTCGTTTCCCGCGGCGTCGGCATCGCCTCGCCGTAGGGTTCCGTAGATTATATGGGAGAAAAACCCACACGGATCGTAAAACTCAACTCGGAAGCTACAAAAGCGATCCGAAACTCTCGAAAAAGGATTCGAAAGACCTAATAAAGACCCAGTAGAGATCCACTAAGGATCCAGTGCTTTACAGGGCTACTATGGGCCCACTGTATTTGATGATTGCTGCAGGTTTGCTAAATCATGCCTAAAGTGCCAAGAATATGCCACAGTGCCTCGATGGCCACCGGCGCCGCTACACCCCACCATCCCGGGCTTGCCATTCGCCCAATGAGGCACAGACGTGGTGGGTCCTTTGCCTGCATCTTCATCAGGGTGCAAATATATTCTGGTAGCCACTTATTACCTCTCCAGATGGACAGAAGCCATGGCACTAAGAGAAGTGACGGGGGAGCTGGTAGCTAGATTCTTCCGTCATAATATAATATTCTGGTTCGGGGTCGCCAGCCAGATTATGTATGACAACGTTAGCCATTTCAGAAACCAGAAGGTGTACAGGCTTGCCAGCAAGTATAAAATTGATTGGAGGACGGCGTCCCCCTACAATCCTCAAGCCAATAGGCTTGCAGAGACATTCAATAAGACCCTCTGCACACTGCTAGCAAAATCACCAGCTCTAGCAAGAGACACTGGGAAGAGAAAATGTATGAAGCACTATGGGCATATCGTATAGTCTAGAAAACCCCGACCGACTGCTCACCATTCTCCCTGGTGTATGGGTCAGAGGCAGTGGTGCCGATAGAGATGGAGGTGCCATTACTACGAGTCGCTATCCAATACGACTTGGCAAGTGGTGAACAAATAAACATCGAAAGAAGACTGGAGGAGCTTACTGAGCTCGAAGGAAGGTGCCTCCGGGCATAATAGAACATCCAACTCTACCAAGCTTGCATGGCCCACACTTTCAACAAGCTAGTCAAGGAGCGAGAATCCAAGAGGGGTGACCTGGTCATGGTCAAAAGAAGAGAAGTTATGGCCTCCAACCTCAAAGGGAAGTTGGTTGAAAATTGGGGGTAGGACCTTATGTTGTCCACCGACTATATGAAGGTGGTGCCTACGACCTTGTAGACCATAAAGGGGTAGTTCAATTCTGCCCCCTTAATGGGAATCATTTGAAGCTATGTCATGCAGCACTACTGACATTTGAAGAATGACCGAAGTCTACCATTGTCTAGTGGCACTCCACCTTGGCAGAGCTCTCCAAAATACCCATACTCAGCTCAAACAATTATGGGGCCATTGACCCACGGTCGCAAAAGTCTCCCCAATATACACCAACCCCAAGGTTACTTGAGAACCCCACATAGTCCCACTGGGCTACCACTACTCACAACCCCATGTTGAACCTTACGTCCACATTGGTGCAAAAAAAAATCATTTCCATTGCGTTGCATTATCCCCGCATCTGCGAATATACATGTTTCGGCAAATAGCTTCGGGCCCTAGTCGATATTCACACCCATCACCAGGTTGGACCTTACGTCGACATTGGTACAAAAAAAAATCATTTCCTTTGCACTAGCATTATCCCTGCGCCTGTAAATATATCTTCTAGCGCAAGGCTTCGTGCCCTAGCTGATATCTACACATTAACTCTGTTGCGGACCTTACGTCCGAATTAGTGCATGAATCCTTTCTTTGCATTGGCATTACTTTTTTGCCAATGAATACACCCTTTTTTGGCGTAAGGGTCCGTGCCCTAGCCGCTATCCACACGTTATCGCCATTATGGGCCTTACGCCCGAATCGGTGAATAAATCATTTCTTTGCATTAGCATTACTTTCTTACCAATGAACACACCCTTTTTCGGTGCAAGGCTCCATGCCCTAGCCGCTATCTACACGTTATCGCCATTACGGGCCTTACATCTGAGTCGGTGCATAAATTCTTTCTTTGCATTGGCATTACTTTCTTGCCCATGAATACACCCTTTTCTGGTGCAAGGCTCCGTGCCCTAGCCTCTATCCATACGTTATCGCCATTATGGGGCTTACGTCTGAATCGGCGTATAAATCCTTTATTTGCATTGGCATTACTTTCTTGCCAATAAATACACCATTATTTGACACAAGGCTCCGTGCCCTAGCCACTATCCACACGTTATCGCCATTACGGGCCTTACGTCCGAATCAATGCATAAATCCTTTCTTCGCATTGGCATTACCTTCTTGCCAATGAATAGACCCTTTTTCGGTGTAAGGCTCTGTGCCCTAGCCGACATTCACACAATATCGCCATTACGAGCCTTACGTCTGAAACGGCCCATAAAATCTTTACCTTGCATTGGCATTAGTTTCTTACGAATGAATGAACATTGTTTGGTGCAATTTATACAAGTCCCATAGGAAATATCCTATTAATATACCGTTAACTGGGACCTTTCGTCCTTGTTAATGACTACACCTACCTCTTGCTTCGGCATTTAGCCGATGCCGATGAATAAACTATCATTGACAACTAAACCCATCTTCATGTCGGCATCATCTCGACAATGATAGTCAGAACGAACCATCGCTTGACACTTCATTGGAAAATGGCAAATATCCTTACAAAAAAAATGAGCCTTAAAATAGAGGTGCCTAGCCACACTCGCCCAGATATCCTAGATAGGGCCAAAAATGGTTATAACACGACTGCGATGAAAACCCAAAAGGGCGCTGCGGGTAAAATTGGGTACCTCGCCACGTGAAAACCCAAAAGGGTTCATGGGCAAAAGCAAGAGGGGGCTGGCTCTAGTGAAAACCAGAAAGGGCACTTTGAGTCAGTAAGTGGTTCAAAAAAAGTGATGAAATGATGTTTATCATTCATGTCCCATGGGAACCACTGTGTACTACGGATACACCATGTCCCACTATTATAAGCCTTACGCCTATGTCATAACAAACCCCTTTACTTCGACATTTAACCCATGCCGATGAACAAACCTACCGTTGATTTTCATTAGCATCGGTGAAATCGATGAACAAACCTTCGACCCATACCTTTCGTCCCCATCGATAAATAAACTCCTTTACTTCTGCATTTAACCCATTCCGATGAAAAAATCTATTGTTGATTTTCATCATCATCGGTAAAATCGATGAATAAATCCATCTGCCGGGCTGAACACCAACGGTTGAGCCTTGTTAACATCTATGAATATTTTTAAACATCTATCGGGCAGGACGCCGATGGTTGAACATCTTGAATATTTTTGAATATTTGTCAGCCTGGACGCCAACGGTCGAATATTTGCAGGCATCTTTGCATATCTATTTGCACGGATGCCGACGATCATGTTATTCAAAATATTTCCAGATATCTGCGAACATTTGTTGGCCCAGGTGCCAATGGTTTGGCATTTGGCTTTGTTTGTTGATCATCATTCTTCATTGATCCTCTATCATCATTCACTATGGCCTTGATCATCATCTTTACCATTCTATCATCTTTCTCATCATTCTTCTTTTCATCATTTTTTTTCTTTCTTTGTTAGGATCCTCATGATCATTTCCCATCATCATCATCATTTCATCATTTTTTCTAAGTCATCATGATCTCCACGATCATTTCATCATCATTTCCATCGTCTCTTAGTCATCTTTTTTTTTTGCTATCTGGACCTTCATCATTTAGATAGCCTCTATAATCGTTGGCCAATATGCAGTGCAGAAATCTGCAATAGAACGGCCCTCGAAAGGCCTATATTATCATTTCATTTATCACTATTACAAGTGATCATCGCCCTTAAGAGGGGCGACACATCGGGCACCAGCCGTACATAGGCTTCTTGACATTTCACATATCAGTCCCCAAAATGGGGTACCATTTATATCTTGCATCTTTCTTCGTCTTCTCGCCATAGCTCGAGGGGCTTGGAATGCCCGCTAGAGCATATTATTCTTTTGCTGGTGTGGTGCGGTCGTATTAGCCGCCTTCTTCAAGTCGGGCATCTGATGAGAGCGTGGTGGGTCCACCTTGTACTTACCCATTTGTAGTTCACCTTTCTTGATCAGGCCTTCGATGACATCTTTAAATATGTAACAATCTTCGATGGAATGCCCCATTATTTGATGATATAGGCAGAATCGGGGATCGTCCCTCCTTTTGAAATCGCTCGATCTTTTCGACTCTGGGAGCACAATTTTACCACATTTTCGGGTCCACTCGAAGAGGGTCCGAGTCTTATCTTTTGGGAAGGAATAGGGCTTCTTCATTTTATCCCTTAGCGAAGGTGCTTGTTCAGCAGGCTCAGTGGGAGAGACCCTGGTTGCCTCTTTTGTTCTCTTCTATTGTAGCTCGAAAGCCTTAAAATCTGAGGTGAATATTTCCTCTTGCGCTAGATGCTTGCTGGCTGGTTCGTTCTGCTGAGTTGGGGCTGTAGTAATCGGGCAATACTTCGCCAAGAAGGCCTCAACATCAACTACCAGATCATTTGGTTGTTCAAAGGTTCTGACTTCAATGCCCATCACCCTTTGTAGGATTTCATCTTTCAGATTTCTTTCGCACCTTCGAACCGCGTCCTCATAACTCAGAGGGCACCTGCATATTTCATGGGGATTTCCCCCTTTTCTTGTATAGTCCGAAGTAGACTCATCATCTCTTTCTTTAATGATTTGTAATTCAGCCTCGGTGGCTCCCCCCTCGACCAGCTTCATCCTGGTCGCTCGCTCGACCCTCGGCTTATTCATCATCGCCGGAGTTATCGAACTCGGGTACGGGCCATCTGATGGCAGAAAGGGGTTTATCCCTGGCATTGTACGAAGTATCATACCTTCCCCTTGGTGCATCTATGAAGCTGAAGGGCATATCAAAGGCATATGCTGTAGCTGTTGAGAGGAGCTACCCCCTGTATAATCATCTATTGGCCGAGGCATAGCTAGCGACAGTGAGGCTCTGAGTGGCTCAGCACCACCATGCAAAGCCTCAGATGAAGACCTGACTTGCCCTGGTATAGCTAGGTATAAGCCTATCTTGCTTAATTTCTTCTTTATCTATTCGACTTCTTGTAGCCTTTGATATAGCTCCACTACCATGGCAGGATCAGGCTGGGAAAAGTCAGGAGCACTGCCCCCTATCTTTGTTTTAGGTGGATTCAAAGGCATCTTATCATCATCACCGTGAACTTCTTGTCCCCCAGAGGTTGACATTTCTACCCCCACACCCTCACATGGAGGGGGGGTATTGTGACGTGCCTCCTCATCGGACAGTGGAAGGCATACTTCATCATTTTCTTCTTCATCAGCTTGACTGGAGCTGGGTAAGGTTGATAATATATTACAGGAGAGAATAATGCTCCTCCCTCTATTCTTTGAGGTCTTTTTTTTCTCTTCCTTTGCGGTCAGCATACGCCCCCGTAATAGGTCATATAGTGCGCACTACACTTCTGATTTTTCTTTGGCTTCTTGTATCGGGCCCAGGGGTTCTAAATGTCCCTGTAGGATATGTTCATTAGTGTAGGCTGTGCAAGCCTCAGACACCTCTTCAAGGAATAGGTGGTATGAAGATATCATGTTGACTCCCCTCTTCAGATCAGACAGCTCATGTGGACGTGGAGGATCCACTTTATGTTCATTCATCTAGAGCTCCCCTTTCTTTTCCAGACTTTCAATAATATTTTTAAATACATAACAATCTTAAATAGGGTGCCCAAGTGTCTGGTGGTATGGGCAGAATTGGGGATGATCTTTTCTTCGGGCATCATTGGGTCTCTTAGGCTCCAGAAGAGTGATTTTGTTGTACTTAGTGGCCCATTCGAATAGGACCCGGGGTCCTCTCCTTAGGGAAGGAGTAGGGCTTGCTCATCCTGGCTCTCAAGGAGGGGCCATCCTGCCACTCAGTCGGCTTGGCAGGAGGAGGGTGGGCGACCCCTTTATCTTTACCTTTTCGTTGCTCGAGTGCCTCAAAATCGACTGTGTGAACTTCCTTAGGCGTGGGTCACTTATCAACTACTTTCTGGCTTGAAGCAGTAGGGGCAGAGGAGCCACTAGAGAGGAAGGCCTCGATCTCTGCCACCATGTTATTTAATCGATCAAAAGACATGATTTCAATTCCAATCATCTTTTTGAGGATCTCCCGCCTTAGGTTTTATTTACATATTTGCACCGCATCTTCTTGATGTGGCGGATGCCTACATCTCATGCTGAGGTTTCACCATCTTTTAATATACTCCAAGGCTGTTTCATCATTCTTCTGCTTGGAGGCATACAGCTCGGCCAAGGTGACCTACCCAACAAGGATTACAAACTCAATAAAAGAAAAGTACATCAAACTAGGAAGAAATAAATAATCAAGCCTCTGTCACAACTATCTCGAAGGGTCGACGTCTAAGCCAGGGCAGGGAGGGTCGCTGATGTCCCCATCACTTGGCCTAGTACATCACGGCCATGGGCGAGCTAGTGTTGGACGAGTCATACCTCCTTCGCTACTTTGCCACTTCACTTACGGGAATGGCCTTCCAATGGTATTCTCGCCTAAAGCCGAATTCAGTCATCGACTAGGTAGATCTCTAGAAGAAACTCCTTGTCCATTTCCAAACGTTATCCACATGATGGCTGCGTTCTCTCTCTCTGATGTTGAAGCAGAGAAGCCCAGCACCAGTCAAGGTGAGCATTCACTCTGGTATCTGGAGACCCTGGCATGACTGCATACCTCTCTCCTTTCCCAAAGAAAGGACCCTACGACTCTTCGATGTCCTCATCGAGAGGGGGCAAATCATGCCCCATGACCTATCGGCAGACAACACCCAATGGGACTTCAGTCACCCCCGGTGCTGCCCTTTCCATGCTAGGATCTGCCACGCGATCGAGTCCTGCGAAGAGTTGCAATACCTAATCAAGGAACAGATCCAGTGAGAGTAGATTGATGCTGAGGGAAACTCCATGGCACTTGTGAGACTTCGAGAAGCTATCAAAGAAACCCTGAGCATCGCCAGAAATGCTCCAGAATGACTAGACCTTCCTAAAGAAAATGGGCACGGGTTGCCTTACCTACATACCTCAGAATGGCTCGAGTTTAAGACCGATAACTAAGAAGCTCTTGAGCGATTACGAAGGCGTAGGAAGCAGGAACCCAGTCAGGAGACTGGGTCGAGCAATTTCTCGATCAATGTCATCCATTCCCCTACTACCTCAACTCCTCCAGACTTCCAGACATCGCCAACAGCTAGCTATCCCCTGCCACCTCAGTCATATAATGGTGGCCCTGGCAAGAGCTGGAGTCTCTCCCCTTCTCCAGAGAAGACAACACCAGGATCCTCCGAGTCCTCCTTGGTTAAGAGAATGTCTTGGTGGGTGAGACAATAGTCGGCACCTCAAGTCGCTCTCGCTCTCCCCCTACCCTACCTCCGTCTCTGACATCAAGGGATAGGAAGAGGAAGGAAAAGCTGGATGAGGTCCCAGCTTGGCCGTGTTATGTCTCTTCAGTTGGTGAGCCATCGGGTCCTCGCCGCCTACCCTGCAACCCAGTCCAGACTGCGAAGAAGGCATCCTCAGAGCCTTCAATGACTCTGACTCGTAAGTTGGGCCCACCGCCACAAGGGGTGCTCGACATGCGAAATCAGGCCGATCACCTAGAGCTACAACACCCGAGGATGTCGTCGGCTGTCACCAGACCCTGCTCCCAGCCAGATCACAAAGGTAAGGCGAAGGAGCAAGAGGCCAAGCACGTCTCCCACTCAGTCTCTCAACAAAAGGCTCCGCCACTGTGGCTAAGGCATCAAACTGCGCACACATCTATGGATGCTAGCACCAGCACGCCAGCTCACTACCGACCTCCTTTGCCATCGCAGGCAAGGCATCAAACCACGCACACATCTTTGGACGCGAGCACCAGCATGCCAGCTCACTACAAACCTCCTTTGCCACTGCGGGTAAGGCATCAAACCGCGCACACATCTTCAGACCGACCCTAGTGCACCAAGTCATCGGGGGACATTTCCCTGGCCACTCAAGGTAAGACATCAAACCACGCACACGTCTTCGGATGCCAATCCCAGTATCCTAGCCTATCGGAGCTACCACTCGAGGTCATAAAGCCAGCGATCAATGCCGCCTTCCAGATACAGCAAGTGGAAGATGCCTGGATTGAAATCCGAGTGAAGAAAAGTCGTCGACCTCACCCTGCCAAGGCACCAACTCGAAGATACCTGACAGGGATTAATCAATTCTAGCTCCAGCACTTTCTCCCCCTATGCCCCTGGAGGCGGCCATCGCCGAGAAATAAGAGAGGAATAGAAGGAAGAACATCAAAAGACAGCTTAGGAAACAGGCCGAGCAGGCAGCTTACTTACAATCCCCAGCTGAGCTGACACCCCTCTAGAGGTTACAATGGCTCATCGATGACCTAGAGGAATACATTCCTCCTCATCCCACTGGAGCTATCCTACTTGATAGCTATATTCCGTGGGAAGAAATACAGAAGTGGGCTCACCATAGAAGCGGGGTCCAAGACATGGTCCTGAAGATCAAGAATGGTGAAAAGCTCCTCATCCCAGAAGAGATCTCCTTGTTCTATAAGGACAAGGAGATTATAACAAAGCAATTGAAAGAAATACTTCAAAGATGCACCTGCAACATGGTGTCTATTCCACCCCCTGACAACATCAACGTCACTAGGTGAGGTGAACCAGTGGCCTCCCGAACTAGACAAAGGATTGCTGCCCTGCTCAGGCTCTAGCCAACTCCAGAACACACATGCTGTGGCCAAGGTCGTGGCTGAGGATGCATTAGAGGTCGTGGAAGGATTCTCGAGCCACCTCTCCATCTGTCAACCTTCGACTCGTTGTGAATTATCCTCTTTCGAGGAGAAGAACTTGCCCCCATTCTTGAGGTGGAAATTCGGAGGGGGCAGCATCTTTGATCCTTCTGGCATGGAGGGGATCGACACCAACATTCCAGTCCCGACGCCAGCTCCTTCCTCTCCTACAGAACAAGCAGGGCCATCTGGTAAGGATGGGCTGGTCCTCTAGTCATCCCATGAAGAGCCATCATTGGCGCCCTTGTTCAAGGAATCCACGGGTGATCGGAGTTAGCCCGATCCCAGTGGCAATGGCAAGGCAATGCAGCTCCATGATGGAGAACTGCACAGGAACCTACAGAAAGCTCAACCCACCATACTACTATCATTGGTGGATGCTCGAGCTCGAGCCAACCGAAAAGTCCTTCACTAGATGAAGCACTTCCCCGCCAGCATCACTATCTGGGAAGCCATTGCTTGGAGTAAAGAGTTGAGAGAAACTCTTATCAAAATACTCCAGGAGCCAGAATCTACAAAGCACACGTGGTGGCAATGAAGGCCGCCACATATGAAGCCTTCACCGCTACTATCACCTTCACGGAGAAAGGGAAAGAGTGATAACAACAACAATTGTAAAGGAAAATAGAAATTGGAATTATTCACAGGATTGTGACTTCTTTTTGAAGGATTATTTCTCTTAAACAGCTGGTGATACATCCCACTTTTCTCCTAAACATGTAACTGGAAAGAATCAAAGTACCAAAACTCGAAAGGAGATTAAAGAGTTCTACCTTTGCAAGGAAACCGTACTGCCCAAGCATCCGTGTGCTTACAATATCTAGCATTGTGATATTTGGTTTCAAGACTATGCTGGTTAACACAGCCTGGAGATGAGCAAAATATCAAACTAGATACTATATAAAGTTTATGCATATGGAAACAGATGGCTGAATACTTTTACCAACCTTACTCATATCCCTGGTTCTAGTGATGAGGGTACCTGGAGCTTGAGGATTGTAAGAGTTCTTGACCCTGACCGGTACATCACCTTCTCTAGCAGGCCGCATGGATTGAGGATGTAAAACCTGAAATCACAAGAATAATAAGCAAGAACTTCAAAATTACACCCGCAGTTTATGACAGAGCAGCAGGGACTCTGATTCAAATATGTCACAAGGCTTCATGTGTCATTATCATGTTCCAAGGCAAAATGAAAGAAGACGAGAAAAGAACATTAAATGTATGGTTCCCATTTGTATATTCATATTTGCCACAAACATGACTTAAAGCACCATTAGTCAAAGTATCTCACTAAAGTGCACCCAGCACGCAAGAACTATGCATCTCACACAAGATTCAACACCTAAACATTCTTACGACAGTCAATCATGATTAGACATCCAACTGCAGATATGAAGTTCATGCTACTAAATGCAAGTTTATGCTGTTAATATTTAGTGATTTCACTACTGACAATTGGTCAGTTTGTTCATGCCATCATTTGCATGCAATAGATGATAGTCAACAGCTGCAAAATCTTTAGATAGATCGAAGAGAGAGATTGGAAAAGCAGTGATCGAGGAAAGCTATATCTTTTAATGATATCAATCACATGTACAAAGCACCTTCCTTCTAGAAATCATAAGCTTATACCTTTAGTTAGGGCTATGCATTATTCGGTCAAAACTGAAAAAGCAATCCAAACCAACCAATTTGGTTTGGTTCTGTTTATTTTGAAAAACCATTTGGCTCAGTTCAGTGTGAAAAATTCTTAAAACAAAACCAAAGCATAAAACAGAAGTAAACAAAAATTTATTATTTTATTTGTTAAATTATACTTCATCCTTGGATCGACCCACATAGCCATGCAAATGAAGCAGGACGCAATGGACTTGTTGGTTGTTGCACTGCCATTTGCATTTTATTGTTTCCGATAGGGGACTAATGTCCTGTAGCCATCACTTCACACTGCATGTGATGTGTGCATTGGGTGTGATGTCCATGCTGAGTGTAATGAGCACCCCTCATATGTTACATGACAGCCAAGAGCATAGGGCGGTGTCTCTGGGACAATAGTCCTATATGGGAGATCATATTTAGTAGGAGCAGGCAGGTCTTAAGGGTCTCCCCAGGTCACTCAATAGGGCCTAGCTGTTGTGTACCAGGCACGGACCAGGTTGCAGTCCAAGTTATATGCACGTTCCATCATTCAAATTAAATTTAAATAAAAATGTTTCATTTTTTTGTTTATATGGCTTTAAGCCAAACCAAATCAAAATTTTTCTGTTCAGTTTGGTTCGGTAAGATTCAATTTGGAATCTTTTTTGGCCAAAATCAAACCGAACTGAACTATGCGAAGCTCTACCTTCTGTATATCTATTTGATCTTGGACTACACATGTTGCAGTTGGACCAGCAGAAGTCCCTTGTTATCATTTCTAATTTTTGTGCTTTGAATAAATATTATTGCAATAGAAATGGACAAAAATAAAAGGCAATAACCAAATATTATGACGAGGTTGCCATTAACCATGATCAGAGGAACAACAGTACATTATGTCACATCAAATACTTGTGACAACTAGATATGGATGTACCTGTGCACCAAAGTATGCAAGTTCAGCAGCCTCTTCAAATGTCAGATGTGGTACAGGTTCTGCTTTTGGATGAATGTTAGGATCACAAGTCAACACCCCATCAACATCTTTCCACACCTGTTAGATGTTGTAAATTTAAAACTATATTATTTCCAGGTTATCACATCAAGAGTTTGTGAATATGACTCCTTGAAGAAGCATAACATATATGGATCTAGTGAAACTTTAGCTTCCATTGTATCCAAAACCTCCACATTCAATTTATGAACCCAGATTGACAGAGTTTAGAGGTTTTGTCATGATAAAATGCAGAAAAAAAATTGTAAGCCATATGTCCAGTTTAATTGGAATTTTGACCTGTATCTCTCTTAGCCCCAGAGCTTTGCCGATAGTAGTAGCTGTAAGGTCACTACCTCCCCTACCTAATGTGGTCACAGCACAAGATTTCCAACCCTGCAGGAGGAAAGAAATTCAAACTATATTTGTTATTATTTGATAAATCACATCCACCACAGATTAAGCATAAATCACATCCACCACAGATTAAGCTTGCCATGGCAGACCTTTCCAAGGAAACCCGTAACAACAGGAACAGCAGGATCACTAATCCAATCTCCATGCAACCTCTTTGCAACAGCAGGGTAAGTTGCTTCCAAGATATCCGCATTTGTAAACTCGTCTGTGGTTATAAAGCCAACATCAAATGCATCATACTGCAAAAGGTTTTGCAATATATCATTAGATGCAACTGAGAAACACAGATCAATGTAGTATAGAGTGAAAAAATGACAAAATACAAGATGCTAATGGAAACAATTCTGATTCAGAGTTTAGCTTTTTCAACAAATGCACAGTGGTTCACGTTGGAGTAAAGAGCTGCTCGTTAATTAAGTAAAGTAATGCTCAAGTGCCACTGCATACATCAATCACATACAATAATAGAAACAGCAATCACTGTTCAAGAGAAAATGCTTCTTAATATCGGCTGAATGGTTCTTGACAAACTCAAATTTGGAAATTCTAATGAATCTATTTTCAAAATAGAGGTAAATGTAAAACAATATATGACTTCATCTTATTTTTGAGAAAAATGCTTCAGGTCATTTTTTAGTCCCTCGAATTAAATTATATTTTGTGGGGAGGCGATACACCTAATATTGAACCCCATGTAGAAATATTCCATCGGATGGTGATACACCAAACCAAGACCTCGCCAAATGCGAGATTAACGTCCCGGAATTTAATATGATAAATTACGGGTGCAACATAGGTCTAGCAATTATCCGTTTAAAATTCGAACCAAATTTGAATTTATATTAATCTGATAATTATCCGAATAAAGTATCCGACGGATAATTCGATTATTAATTGGATATGAATTCGGATATCACACTCTCCGCTCCGTATCCGATCCATTTACAGGTCTACATGGAACTCCCTTAGATATATTACCACTCGGTGCTCAGGTGGAAGGGCAACTATGGCACACCTGAGGGGATGTGTGTGTGGTGGGGAATAGCATGTTGAATTAATTTTTTGAGCCGAGTTAGGGAATTTATAACACTAAATGCTGCTATCTAACAATGGTGTTCGGGTACAACCGTGCAAGTTTTTAAGGGCAGTTTGAACAAACTCTAGGTCAATGTCCACTGCCCCCTCTTAGGTGGGAATTCCTTAATTTGAAATGAATCAAGTTACAATTGGTTGATCTGGTGTCCACTCATCAATGCACCACACTAGTTGATCTGCTGTCTAGTCCACCAAGTGATTACAGCATATGTAGCTGATCAATATGGAGTTCAGCTCACCGACAGCTGTTTGATATGGTGTTCAACTCACCCAAAGTAAGAAAGAAAAGATGAAATGATAAAACCTTAACTATAGTTGAGTGTGTATTTGCTTAATTTGCTCAATATGGTCTTCACTAAGTAGCTAGAACAATGAGAGTAGTGAAGACATAAGAAGAGGAGCTGATGGAGCTGTTGTATATTGCTTAGATCACCAGAAGCTGCTTCACTTTTGGCTTGGGCTGTCTTTCTTTCTTTTGCTAGAATTCATGAAATATTCTCTTTTAAGGCTCATTTACACTCTGGGCTCTCGTAGATATGGTCTTTCTTAAAGAAACAACCTTTAGAGAAACAAAACCCTGGGTCAAATATCTGTCCTGTCACCCAGTTTGTCTCCCGGATTCTCAACCAAGGGATCTCCATGACCCACCAAGTGCAACCTTTGCATGATATCACAACAAAAGAGCAGAACCTCCAAGCTTTAGTCCCAACTCCCAAGACCTGTTCTGATACCAGTTACACTGTTCATCTTTGATGGCTATCCATGCTCGCCTTCGATAACCATCCAACTGCTTCCTTCAGCTGTCCTGCCAACAATGATGTATTAATCTTAATCTTGTCTTTTATCACAAAGAGTAAATTTCTTTTTGAGACTGGCCATTTGTTCAACACCTATGTCGAAGATTAAAAACTGCACCTGTTTCTCTTTTGGTTTATTGCATTACACAATTCCAATGTACATTCTTCATCCTAATTCATTTCTTTGTTTGATTCAAACATGCATCCTTTATCTTAGTATTCTTCTCCGGTGTACTATGATGGCATGCTATTTTTCTCCATTTTCAGGCTTCTGCAAATGTGGATGAACACTTTATTTGCTTTACATGTGTTGACGGTGAGAATAATGTTTCTTCCATGTTATTTCAATGTTGATATCCTTAAGAGAGGCTTGCTTTAATCTTCTTCCCTATCTGTACACAACTAAACTTATAAAAATATGCAGGTGAACTTTATGAGCTAGATGGGATGAAAACCCAACCATTGTCACATGGTCCATCGTCATCTGACATGTTATTACAGGTAACTCTACTTCTTAGCAATCTTCTTTTTAGAAATGTTATATAGACTCTTCAGTAGTTATCCTTAGGTTACTGTCTTAATACATTTGAAAGTGACCCAGAAGAGTAGCATTTGTACTGCTAAGGATAGTTGATCCTGTTTATTTGTACATTGTCAGGGATTTCAGTAGTGCTCATCTTGCAGCAGTTAATTGTACTCTGAACCTCATCATATAATTGCTAGGTGAATGATGAAGCATGGTGTAGTTTTCTATATGTCCTATTTTTTTCTTTTTAAGTGGATAGTACCACTATATATAAGTAGCAACAAGATGTACAAGTTTGGAGGGAGTAAGAACAAAAACTCCCCTACAGAAGCAACATCGTAAATGAAGCCTTTAACTCCCCCAACAAGGTAAAAATAGACGAGTTACAGCTGTCCACTTCCAAAAAATGGAGCTGCACTCCCTTACCTGCGGACACATCAATTTCACTATTTTATCTGGGTCATGGGCTTCTTGCCTGAAAATTCTTCCATTTCTCTCTCCCCAAAGTGCCCATAAAGTTGCGTGCAGGATCAGCCATGACATCTTGAATTCCTTGCATGTCCACTTAATGTACCACTGCTGCATGACCACCTTCACTGGGCCTGAAATATCATGGCTGCACTAAAGTTTGTAAAGAATCTGATGCCAAACATTGTGAGCGAATGTATATCCGACGATACATGGTCCAAGGTCTTGTTCTCTTCCCACACAAGCAACACAGGATGCCAACACCTTCAATGAAGGGGCAAGTCAATCGCAAGTAGGAAGTCTCCCATGAGATATTCTCCGGAGAAGAGTTTTGACCTTCAAAGGGCTGGTAGGTGACCACATTTCAACTGCTATACGAGGGCAAACACCCCCGTCTACTATACAGTCATATGCAGATTTCACTATAAAGGCCCCTTCAGAGTCCCACCTCCACTTCCGCACAACTTTCTCTGTAACATTAATGTGTAGACACCCTGATTGAGGTTAAAAACCCCTAATAAAACCAGCTACCTCCGCCTTAGTCCACATCCTGCTTGGAATATAAGCTACTAGGACGAAAGGAAGAGGACATTGGGTCCCCCTGCCTTAAGCCTTTCCACTGTGGGAGAAAGGTGTAGGGGCCCCATTGAGAAGGATGGCAAAGGAAGGCGATGTAATACAAGCTCTGATCCACCCCACCCATTTGTCACTTGACCCCAACTTGGACAACACCAGATAAACCACCTCAAAATCAAGCCTCATTGCCAAACCCCTCTTCTTCAGATCCTTCATGGAGTGTAAACATTTGTGAGCCATAAGAAAATTCTGCTGGAGCTACCTCCCCCCTGATGAAGGCACTGTGATTGCAACTAATCACCCTGTGCCCGAGGGGGGACTATACACCACTTTTTAAAAACAAAAATAGAAGAAGGAGGAGCCCGAGAGGGATTCAAACCCCATATCGTGCCTAGAGAAAAGAAAAGAAGAAAAAAATCCATGTTTCTTGTCTCTAGGAGAAAGAAAAAGCAAACAAACAAAAGGTCCATTTTCTCCTCCATGCCCGGAAGAGTTTGCAAAAAAAGTCTCCGCCCTTCCTCGTGACCAGGAAAGAAAAAAAGGAGAAAAGTCCCTTTTTCTCTTCCATGCCCAGAGGAGTTTGAAAAGGAAGGCTTTGCCCCTGCTGATGATGAACTTTTTAACCAAACTACTATAAATAGAACCTCTGGCCCAAGAGGGAAAGAGATTGCTCTTGGCAAGTAGAAGCTCGAGCGAGACTGCTCGAGGAAACTAAAAGCTCACAAGAATGACAGTTTGAAGACTCTGTGCAGGAGAGAAGGGGCCACAAGATTCACAGCGAACGAGAGGAGCAAGAGAAGAAAGAAGGAAGAGGAGCCATCACGTAAGGTTCGTTACGAGAAGAAGACTCTGCACAAGGATCCTAGGAGAGGCAAGTGCAATGTGAAGGGTTATGTCTGGCAAATGAAGAGTTCTGTCCGCCCGGTGAGATGCACCTCTGTGAGTAAAATCTCAGGGGATTGGCGGAGTTCATCTCCAGAACATGGTTCTACGGATGGACGCAAATGAAGAAAAAAAGAGAGGAAACTCTGATCTAACAGAAGTAAAGAAGGACCTCCATCTGTCCAAATGGGCACGTCTCTTTGGGAGAAATCTTAGGGGATGGAGTTCATCTCCAGAATGTGATTCTATGGACAAACACAATTGTAGACACGATATTTTAACATTACACAGAGTAAATCCCATATTATAGCATAACGCCCCAAAGCAGCTCGCACGGTTGAGTTATTTGAATAATTTCTAATTTTTTTACCGGATAATCGTCTCACAAAAATTAAATCATTATGTTCTTGCTAATGGGCTTGTGGCTATTCTCTTTTCTACATAAAAATACAAAAATATGTGTGATGGGCTTGGCCCATCTTTTTTTTTTATATAAGGCTTGAGTCACCTAATTTTGAAGGAAGAGGGCATCCCAGAAAGGGAGTTACCTCACTCCGCCAAAAAGTTAGGTGCTGCTTTTATTTATTTTATAATCTCCATATACAAGAAAGGGGGCCAAAGCCTAACAATAAATGGCAAAGGCCAGTGAAAACAAAAAACAGAAGCTGTCTAAAAGCAAACTTCCTCATCCAAAAAAGACAAAAAAGGAATTACACAAAGCTTCTACGTATATTTGGAGTGGCTGCGGCATCTGCCTTTGCATAAGCTTTAGCACGAAATGGTAGTTCTTGTATAGAGTAGAAGACTTTGTTGCATCCCAACAAAACAGCATAATTTGCAAGTGAATCCGCCACTTGATTAGCTTCCCGGTAAACATGTACAATGGGACAGCCATGTGAAAGCAGCAACTGTTGTATTTCATCCCACCAAGGAAGAAGAACCCAAGGGGGGTCCTTCTTTTTGAGTATAGTTTCCACAATTAAAAGAGAATCTAAGTATATCACTGATAAAGGGGAAAAAGAAGCAGTAATCAATCTCAATGCATCAATCAGAGCCCGGCCTTCGGCTTGCATGGCGTTCCCAGGACCATAAAAGTGGGAAAAACCCAGTATAAAATCTCCCCTGCTGTTTCTGATACAGCCACCACCGCCAGCTCTCCCAGTGTCAGATTTAAAACACCCGTCTGTGTTTAAGGAAAGACCAACTACAGGAGGAACCCATCTAACCAAACTGATTAATACACGTTTGGTCATCACTGGAATGTCAAATGCCGCGAGGGTATCTCTATATCTTGAACTGGAAGGGTGCTTGAATGTTACCTGTTGAGTGACAGTTCTGATGATTTGAAAAATGTCAGAAGAAACTCTTGTGATATTTGGTCTAACCCCATCAAATCTGACTTTACAACGGGCCTTCCATATTTCCCAAATGGCAATAACTATGGTGAGCAAGGGAATGAAACCTTCAGGAGATAATTGGTTAACTTCCGAGATACACCAGTTTAACCAAACCAAGACACTGTCTGAGTGAGGACTAAATTCTGCAGTTAATGGGCTTAACTGGCCCCATAAAGCAGAAGCAAATTCACCTTTAAGGAACAAATGATTTAGATCCTCAGTTTCTTTGTTCATCTGACAGCAGGAGCAGCAGGAAACCAGATGAATTCCCAGTTTCTGAATACTAGAATCTACCGGGATAGCTTGATGTAATAGTTTCCAGCAGAAAATACCTGCTCTGGGGGGATATTTGTTATGCAGAAGTTTCCTTCTATTACACACTGCTGATTGAAAGACTTGAGTTTTCCAAACTCTGTATACTGATTTAACAGTCAGTAACCCTGAGGTTGTATGTACCCAAACAGGGATATCCCTCCCTTCTAATAGTGTGTAAGATTTGAGCCCGTGCAAAATGTCATCATCACTAATAAAATGCCATGCAGGATGGTGATCATCAGACAATACCTCACTAACCAAGCAATTTTCCAGTGAAGGTGGGGGAGAACAGCAAACAGATAAAGGAAATTTGAACCAGGTGTCCTTGAAGAATCTGGTTGATGTACCATCTTTAACAGATGTTCGAAGGCCAGACAAAAGGAAAGCTTTGGCTGCATTGAAATCCCTTCTTCTGATACCAGCAGGAAAAGGAGGAATACAATCTGTTAAATATTTTCCATTTCCATTCAGATATTTGCTCCTGATAAAATTTGCCCATAAAGATTCACTAGAAATGGCCATCCATATCAGCTTAACATGAAAACAGAACTGAATATCCTCAATGCTACGGATACCGAGCCCACCTTGCTCAACCGGACAGCAAATTTTCTTCCAAGCAATCCAGTGTTTTCTGCTTGTAGGATCTACTCCTTGCCAGAAAAAATTGGAACACATTCTGTCAATTTGCATCTGAATGGAATGGGGTATGGAAATTGCACTGGCAGTGTACACTGAAAGAGAAGATAATACAGAGTTAATAAGCACCACTCTGCCTGCCTGTGAGAGGAATTTACATTGCCACCCAGCAAGTCTGCCTTGAATCCTGTCCCTAGAGGCGAGCACCGCTCCACTTGAAAATGGCAAGGTAGCTTAAGGGCTTCCTAGAGGCGAGCACTACTCCCCTTGAAAATGATAAGGTGGCTTAAGAGCTTCCTAGAGGCGAGCATTGCTCCCCTTGAAAATGACAAGGTAGCTTAAGGGCTTCCTAGAAGCGAGCACCGCTCCCCTTGAAAATGATAAGGTGACTTAAGAGCTTCCTAGAGGCGAGCATCGCTCCACTCCCCTTGAAAATGATCAGGTGGCTTAAGAGCTTCCTAGAGGCGAGCACCGCTCCCCTAAAAAATGAGAAGGTGGCTTAAGGGCTTCCTAGAGACTAGCATTGCTCCCCTCAAAAATGACGTGGTAGCCCAAGGGCTCCCTATAGACAAGCATCGATCCCCTTGAAAGCAAAGGGGTGACCCAAAGGTCCTCAAGCAACAGCATAGCCTAAGAGCTACCCAAAAATAGACATTGCTCCCTCGAACATGGCAGCAAGATGATGGGGGCATGAGCAACGCTACAACAAGCACAAGGAAAAACCCCTCGGGGGCACACAGAAGCAATCTGCCAACAAAGGTACACAACAAGCGTTTCCATAAACGAAAGAATTTTTATTTCTTTAGTCAAAATACAAGCTGCCAACGACCCTTTGGGTCGTTACATGAGTATGCCAAAAGCAAAAGTAGCTTGGTCGCAACAATAACACCTGGCTCTCGTGCGCCACCACGGGATCACCAACAGCTCCAATAACTCCCTGAACGAACACCAGGTAAAGAGGCCTCCATTAGGAAGCCGCCAGTTGAAGAGCAGAAGAGGGAGAGAGGCCGGAGTGCTACCCCTCTAAGAATGAGAAGGGCAGCGGAAAGGAGAGAGGAACAAGGCGGAAGTAGGCAAGGAGGCCACCAAGCCAGGGCATGAGGCCTTCCATCCTCGCCTACACTCGCCTATACCTCCCTCCGAGAGAGGGGGCGGTAACAAAAGGCAGGGAAATATCACCCTGCCATGTACCGGATGTCCCGACATGTCGACCTCTGACTACCGGATGCTCCCACACGCCGGGACCATGAATACCTCAACGGTACTTCACATCCTCCTCCTCCGGGTCGCCCTCCATGATGCCCCTAAGGGTGAATGATGCAGTAGGGCACCTCGTGGGAGGAAGAAGGAAAGAGCCAAGAGGGAAGCTGTGGGCAGGAAGAAGAGACTTCGAATCCCCTTTATAGGCCCAAGGAGGAACCCAACTCCGTCCGGCTCCCTTCACTCGAAGAAACGATGAGGGTCGAGTACTCCATCATCCTCCTGATGAGACGTGCGAAACGATAGGTCATGCCAGGCATAGGAAGGCTCACTCCAAAGGATGACCACAGCCTCGGTTCAAAGGCTGCTATTTATAGGGAATCAAATCCCCCAGGAGTAAAGAATCTCACTGCCTCATGCATATCCGAAAGAACCCAAAGCGACAGATCCTAAAAGTCATGCCCTCTTAGAGTCATCTCCAGAGTGACGTTTCACATCCCCAGAAGATCTCATAGCCATTCCAAAGGCGGGAAGATATACACAAGGGATTTTCAAGATTTCACAAAAGGAAGTAATCCTTTCTATTGCTAAGTAGAGGGGATACATCAAAAAGGGAAAACTGCCCTTGGGCAGAAGCAGAAGAAAGCAAAGATAAAAAAATTGCAAGTGCGGGCATCCCTCTAAGGGCTCACCCCAGATACATCAGCACGTGACCCAGGCTCAATGGGCTCACGTGCAGCAGTAGCATCGACAGGAGGGGAGTCAAAATCTAACTCCACGATCTGAGCTTCCGCCACCGAGGAGTTCACAGGCGCGCCAACATTCGTGCTCGCCATCAACACCGGGCCCCCAGCGTTAGCACGAGCAGACTCCACCTCATCCTTGTCATCCTCTGGATCGTAGGCTGGCGGAGGAGGAAGGACAGTCGGGACCTCACATCCCAGGCTCGCTGCAGTAACCTTTAGGATGACGGTCCAGCCCTCACGGAAGCCCCGGTCACGGGCCGACCTGTAAAATTCTAGGGCTACCTCTGTCAACTCCTCCCAGCAAGCTGGGGAGGAATGGAAGCTCTCCACCGCCTCCTCGCCCATGGTCGAAAGTGATGAAGGCAGCTCGGACAGTTCAGCCTTGGCCTCCTGAGCACGAGCCTCCGCAGCCTGGGCCTGCGCCCCCAGCCTAACAGCATGCTCATCGGCATCATTAGCCCACGCACGGAAGGCATCCCGATCGCGCTCTATCCCGGTGAGGGCCAGCCCTTGTTGGTGTAGCTGCTTGCACAGCACGTCCAGGGTCGACTCGCACTCTTTCAAGCGCTTCTCTGACTCAGCTTGGGCCGCTTGGCTGGATTCCAGCATCTGGGCAAGACCCTGGAAATGGACTCTCTAGAGCCCGAAGATGCTCGCAACCATGCAAAGGCTCCGCGCCGCCTTCACCGTCACCTCCTCAGCGGCCCCAGGGCCAAACTCGCCATAGGGCTTGTGCCACTCCACGACCCTCCCTATGAGGTCAGTGACTATAGCCAGCCCTGGCAGCACAGGTGGCTAGGCCCAGATGGGCGGGGATGAGCTATGGCGTAGAGGCCCCAACTTAGCGGGAGCATCCATGTCAGTGATAGGGGCCTTACCCTTGTCACATCCCCACGTCGAAGGAGCCGATGCAGGGGGGGTGGCCGTTGGTCTACCGACCGTCGGAGGCGACACAGCCACAGTAGGAGTCCGCCCAAACATCGGGGGAGGCGGAGCACGAATCTGACCAGGCGAAGGACTCCTTGCCCTCTTCCTTGATCGGCGACGAGCGTCCAAGGATGCCAACTCGTCATCAGTCAGGGCCGCACAGTGACCACTAGCCATGTCAGAGCCCTCGCCGACCACACCAGAAGCCTACTCGACAGGGTTTCCCGAGAAAGTGAGACCTCCACTCGCTACTGAATCACTCCCGGCTGCAGCAGACACCGCCAGTGAGTGCACCAAGAGGACTCTGGTGGGAATCGAATACTGCAGCCTCCCCGGAGCAAATACAGCTTCGGCTAGGGGGGCGACAGCTGAGGCCTGGTCAGCCCCCAAACTCACGTGGTCGACGAGGCGGGGAGCACTCAGTGGCAACTCCACGATCTTAGAGGTCCAATTTCAAGGCTCAAGCGCTCCTAGAAGCAAAGCAAAATTGGGTCAAGCATCGTTTGTCAGAAAGCAAATTAAGGAAGCAACAAAACCAGTACCCTACGGCAACGAGGGGCACAACTCTAGCTCCTGAAGCAGCGTCGGAGTCAGGACACGGTCGGCCTCAGCCAGGGAGTACCGCTTGAGAACCTTCACCTTTCGACGCTCTCCGGCCCTAAGCCTGGGCTGGCTATCGTGCCAAGTAGGGGTTAAGTTCCCATACATCCACCTAGTAGGGACCTCATGATCCCGTGACTTGATAAGGTATACGAATTTCTCTGCCCACCTTTGCGGTTGGACGCAGTGGTGGAAACCTCGATAAGGTGGAATTTGGCGCGAGACTTGAAATAGGCAAAATACCTATCCTCTAGACAGCTCTGGAGGAGAAAGAAGTAGCAAAACAAGTCTACGGTCGGCTCTATCGATGCCCTATGGCACGAATGGACAAACCCGCAGAGGATGGAATACGAGTTTGGGGTTATTGCCCAAGGATTTTGGCCGTAGTGCTGAAGGACATCCATGATGAAGGAGTGAATGGGGACGAATAAGCCCACCCGGAATGTGGCTATAGGGATCATGACCCCGCCCGCGGGGAAAGCCATGACATCATTGTTGACCTCGAGGTAGATGATATTGTACTCTGGGGGGATCTGGTAGCATTCCCGCAGGCCTGGGAACACTCTATACCTCACCGCATCTGGCAATATAGGCCTACTCAGGCCGATGCCGGAAGTGCTAGGCGCACCTCCCCGGCTGTGGGACGACCCCTCTGACGAAGAGGAACTAGCCCGAAGGGCCTTCCTACGAGCAGGCATGGCTACTAGAGAAAGAGGATGCAGGAAAAGAGGAAATCCTCACCAGGCAGAGGAAGAAGACGACAGTAGCAGGCGCGACGACCAGTCGAGCGTGGATGAAACTGTGGAGAAACCACACAATCCCTCTTATAACCATCCACGACCGATCGTGCCACTACCCCTGGAGTAGGTGAAAAGGCACCTACCACGACTGTCAGACGACCGTTCAGGACCTGCGCTCCCGGAACACGACAAGACGTGAGTCATCATTACCAGCATGGCCTCCGCCACCAAAAGTGCCTTGCGTGCCAAGCTAATCCCGACGCCCCCGGTGCTCGCAACGCGAGGAGCCTAACATTGGGACACGAGAAATCGAGGAATACCCTCTATTGACCTACTCACAGCCCCCAGCTAAGTGCTCGGCGATTGAGAGTAGGGGGAGAAGTGGGGAGGGTAAAATCAGTTTGGCCCAAAAGTAGCCCAATAAGGGTAGGCCCACAAAGGGAAAAGCACTATAGGCCCTCCTACGGGATGGGTTAGGGCATTCAGCCCACTAAGGGAAGGCCCAGCCCAAGGGCGACCTCAGATTCTACAGCGCGACCCACGCGCAGTCGCTGTCGGATTACCCTCCGACGATCGACCATTGCCCCTACGACGTCGGTTCCGACTCCATAATGGGCGAGCACACTCTATGAGTGCCGTGAGACTCGCCCCAGCACCGACCTGTGCTGGAGAAGTCACCCCCCAATAGGCACCTCCCGCCATCGTAGCGGGGGAGCGTTACTCTACTACAACGGCCTTTCCCTGCTACGGGATGAGGCCCCACTCCAAGACAACCCCATATAAAAGGGATATACACACATACAGAGACAGACCAATTGTGGCTCATTCCACTAAAGCACATACTACAGAGAAGTAGTCGACCAGCCCTATGATTTAGAGAGAAGAGGAGAGCCTCCGCCCTTGATAGACTAGGTCTCCTCTCGGTGACCTTACCACCTGGCGAGTACTCACTGAGTGTCCACCGGGAGTGGCGAGCACTCGTCCCGGAGGCCACCTACGGCTCTTCAGCCTACTACAGCGATCTCTCCCTCTGTTCCTCCTTTCTAGTCTTCTCTGTATATTGCTTCTAGTCATTGACTTAAGCATCGGAGGGTTGTCCCCTGGGGTAACACCCGGGACTCCTTCTGACGCCTCTCTTGACTTTGGTCTTTGCAGGGCTCCACGAACGCGAGACGTCTTTCCCAACAAATAAATAGAGAAGGTGGTACGTGACCTAGGATCCATTTTCCTGTCGCTACACTTCTTGGCGCCGTCTGTGGGAAGGCGAGCGAGAAGCCATGGCGCCCCGTGGAAGCCTTCGCAATGCCAGCCACCGGGGGTGAGGGTCCCAACAAGGACCCAACTCCCTCCGAGGATCTCAGGAAGCCTCCTCCAACCATCCCCGACAGGAGGTCACCCCGGGCGAAATTGACGAGATCCGGCTACAACTCCGAACACTGGCAGAACTCTGCCAGGAACTCAAGGACCAGCGGGCCAACCCTACCTGCATCCCGCCACGGGAGGACGGGAAAGGCCACGTTGGAGAGAGCCACAGCCAGGCGTGGGAGGCCTCCCGCTCCTCGGCCTCGAGAAGCCGGAGATCCCGTAGCGTGCCTGTGCTAAGGGTACGCAGCCCAATCCACTCTAACCCGGAGATGGACTGCCGGCTCCAGCGCTTCGACTAGATCGAATACAAAGTTCGTTGCTTGGACGACGTTCTCCTGGCCGTGAAGAATCGCGGCCTCATCGACGACGACCAAGACTTCCACGCTCTCTTTTCCAGGGATATAAGGGAACCCCCCATTCCGTCCAAGTTTCAGCTGCCGTCGTTCACGCCCTACGACGACACCACCAATCCGGCAGACCACATGCACAGTTTTGAGTCCCACCTGGTGTTCAACCAGACCTCGGACACGGTAAAATATCTGGCATTCGTAACCACCCTACGGGAGAACGCGTGAGCATGGTTCGAGTCTCTACCGGCCAGAACCATCTTCTCCTTCCAGCAGCTCAAGAAGCTGTTTAAGGAGAACTTTGTGGGCTGTCGGAAGGTAGCCAAGTCCGCAGTCACCCTGCTCGCTCTCAAGCATTGAATGATTAAATTCATGGAACCGCATTGAAATACCTCACACTGGGGCGTAAACGCTCGGGTCATGTCAGTCGCTCATGGACCACTTCATATTCAGACGAAGGTCCACATTGAAAGCATGATGAGAACGGAACTAAAGCACATGTAAATGTCTGCCGAGCGTAAGGCAAGTTTGATAGAAAAGTAGGATTAAATCCCAATGGAGAATGGGTCAAGTCTCAAGAGATATTGGCCCAGGGCAAGGTCGAGCTATGACAGTGACAGGGGTGGCCCCCAAGGTCCAAGCCCGGCCTAGGGCCTCGTTGATATTCCCTTGTCCAGGGTTCCGGGGGAGATGAGGTCTCCGAACTGCCTGTCGAGGCATACATGTTCACATATTTTTTATTATTAATTTAATTCTACTTGTGTGAATTTTATTCCGCTGGTATCTGATTTTTCGTTCTTTGATGTTTTTGCCTTTTAAAAAGGTTAGGCCACGGTGGACAAATTTATATGCGACATCATCTAAACAACATATTCGACAACTTTAAGATATAATTTACTAAATTTAACAATAGTAATAGGATTACGTACAGAAGAGGCAAGATCTCGTGCCATCCGCACGCCGTCTGATCTAGGGCATTCGCAAGGCGTAGCCACTCCAGCACAGGGTACTGCAAAGGGGGAAGAAAATGATCAGGGGGGCTAGGGTTATAGACCCGGGGAAAATCCTTCGATGCCTAAGTCAGCGAGTGGTTAGAGCAAGGTGTGAAAGGGGGCAAGAGAGGAAGGGGGCACGAGAGAGCTCTCCACCAATTGAAGTGGCTGAGAGTTAGCCTACCTTTCTGGAGGGGTTTTCTAGGTTTATATAGCGGCAGGCTCCCTTCTCTACGTAAAGGAGACGCGAGGGCCTGAGGGATGCTATGTCCATAAGAGGGACTCTTCCCAGTCAAGGACTCTGGCCGTCTCCTTATCCACATGGGCTTCCTACTCTCTGGTAATAGCACAACCTCTGCTAGGATGGGCACTAGAAGCGAGGACTTCGTCCTAGCCCGCCAAGGAGTCTTGATGTTGAGCTAATCCATAAGGATAAGGGGGCATCCCTCACCTATGCCGGGGGGCCAGGAATGTGAGCACTCACAAGAGAACATTCCTTTGCCTTTAGGATGGCTCAGTAAGATCGCTTGTAGGCTTTCCTCGAGTGTGGGGAGGCCTGTAACACCCTCAAATATAGCTAAGTTGTACTCTATATCACCGAGGCACATTTTGAAGTATCGGCTCAGTTCTTGTAAAGAACTCTGAAGTTAAGCATGCTTAATGGGGAGTAGTATTGGGATGGGTGACCTGCCCGGGAAGTCCTCCATTCTGGAGCCGATCACTGTTAGAAAGGGACAAAATCGTGAGGCCGATAGGCCAAAGCGGACAATACCTCGACGGTATAGAGTACGGGGCGTGACAGAATGGTATCAGAGCTATACCCCAGCCGGAAGTGTGGGAGCTAAGTGCCATGCAGGGCAAAGTGCTACGCTATGGGAGCCACCTCTTGAACCCACAATGGGACAAAGTGCTACATAGTGGGAGCCACCTCTTGAGCCTGTAGGGGTCACCTCTAGAGTCCTACCTGCCTGGGGATTTGATTGCGTGATTGCGTGCTATATGTGCCCAGCGACGAGGACGTCGCCTATATAAGAGGGGTAGATTGTAACACCCTCAAATATAGCTAAGTTGTACTCTATATCACCGAGGCGCCTTTTGAAGTATCGGCTCAGTTCTTGTAAAGAACTCCGAAGTTAAACGTGCTTAATGGGGAGTAGTACTGGGATGGGTGACCTGCCTAGGAAGTCCCCCATTCTGGGGTTGATCACTATTAGAAAGGGATAAAATTGTGAGGCCGATAGGCCAAAGTGGACAATACCTCGATGGTATAGAGTACGGGACGTGACAGGCCAGCTCTTCTCGGCGGCGGAGGGCCTCTCGGCACGAGAGTGGCCTCGGTGCGGCCCTTACCTTCTCGGTGGTGCCTCCTCTCGGCGCGTTCGAGCATGGCGAGTTTAAAAGCATCGGGCCGTGCCGGTGGCTCATTTTGCATTGAAACATTCTCACTCTTTGGCCTTTTCCTCCTCTTTCCTGCGGTCGGCACGAGGTAGTTCGGCGTGTGACTTTGCTCATTCGGTGAACTTTTCCCCATGGCATTGCGCCTTTTTTATTAAGGAGTCATCCCCTCTTGGTGGATGTACATTCTATTAATCCTTTAGGCATACCCTAAATAAGGGGAGATGTTGTCTAAATTTCTTCAGAATTTCTTCTTTTATCGTTACATCTGCCTTGTCTCACCCTCTTCAATTTTTCCTGATTATAGTTGCTCGATTGGCTGCCACTTCTAGTTCTGCTACTTCTAAAGCTGCTGATGCTAATGTTTCTGCTCAGGGTAAGGTGCCTGGCCCTTCAGTGACTTGACTAAATGTTGACCAACTTGATCGAGGCCTCGGGAAGGCTGCCATAGTCGATGAGTCTTCTGACTCGGAGATGGATACAATATCTATATCCCGCATCCTGCCTACTGAAGACAGGTTGAGCTTTAATCATGATGATGACTATCGTCCAGAATTTTTGAAGGATCGTCACCTGGTTCCATTCATTCGTGCCTTCAATGTGGCCGGGAAGAGAGATGTTATGTTAGCCCAGATGGTGGAACAGGCCATATTGCTAGAGAGGGATAGCCTGAAAGGCTCTGTGTATCGTGGCGAAGCCATATATCTCACTGGAGAGCATCGCAAGTTGGATGCCATCTTGGGAGTGACTGAATTGGAACCGGAATAGAAGATGCTGACTTGGGCTTCTGAGTTCACCCTGGCTAGGTGGGATAATGTTGCAGGTTGGGTTAATAGAGAAAAACCTGACTACAGATTATTCCTGGCGCCCATAAAGTGGGGCTACATAGATGAGCCATTTGTTCTGAATTGCTTGGCCATCTAATTCAAGTTTCAGCTAGCTACCGACTTATTTGCAGACACCAAGGTGACAGATGCTCATCTTTTTCATGTCGGTGCAGTGGAATTCATAGAATTTGTGCTGAAACAGTATGCTCCTTTACTGATCAGAGTTAGAGTATACCATAGCGTGTATGCATCCCATTTTCGATATCCCATCTCCAAGGGCCTGTGCTGCGGCATGTTTGAAGTCTTCTGCCCATAGTTCAATACCTTTTATACAGTAGAGGGTGAAACTTCTTTGGACCTCTGGAGTCTGTTACAGCTCTCAGGTTTGCCGATTGATGGAGAACCCTATGAGGAAATCTGTTTGCTTGACTTTGTTAAGGATGAGACTAACGAAGAGGGCGAATATTTCTTTGGCTTTTCATACCAGTACCTAAAGAAAGCATACCGCTCCTGTCACGCCCCGAACCGATAGCAGCGGAACGTGTAGTTCGGAACGTGGTAGTGTAACAGCTGTGAACGATCAGAGCAACCGTAAGACACAAGACTATTGGGCCCATTAATATGGCAAAACACGATCTTTATTGATACTCTAATATTCGAATTACATGACTGGGCTTTACTTACATATAGAAAGAAAAGGACTCACTATTATGGGAGAAGTCAAACATGGACTTGAGAAGGTTCCTCTTCTTCTTGCTGGGGAGGTTGCTGCTAGGTTCTAAGGGAGACGACATCCATTGTCGCTTCTTGGACTTCTTAGTTGACCTAGAGCGAGTAGGGCAGTATGCCTGGGGAGCTGCCGTATTGGCACATCTGTTTGCAGGTCTGTCCCAAGGGACAGATCGAGAGGTGACTGTGAGTGACTTTACACCGTTCCTCCAGGTAGGTTTTTTTTCTTTTTTTTTAAATACAACTAATCTATTTCATCAAATGCTAATGACATGTGGTGACATAGCTATGGAGTTATTATTACATCCCAATGGGGAGGGCTCGACAATGGCACATGGCAGTGGTGCCACTAGCTTGGCGGTGGCAGCCTGTTATGAGAACAGCCCCGCTGTCTTACCAGTTGATGGCACTAAGGCGCGAGCTGCAAGAGTTCCCTATAGCAATGGTCAGATTTTTTTATCATTTGTTTTCTTTGGAATGGATGACTAAGGAAATGTATACATGCTACCGTAGGTGATCTGGTGACCTTATTTGGGCATGGTCGATGCTGACCAACAGTGGGTTATCACAAGTCGCGCCCAGTTGGGCCAGGACCTTTGGGCTCATTGTCTGAATGACATCGAGCCACTTCAGCTACGATTGGTCATGAGGACTTTAGGGCTTGTCCAGGAATGGGTAGATATGACTGCGCCACCTCATGTCGGGAGGAAGACACGCGGGCCGATAACCTGTGTTGATTGGTGAGTGCGCTTCCCTGAATAGTACGAGGATTGCAGCAGGGCGACACAGTCGTAGAGTCACACGCGCAAGACAGTGAGGATTACCTGCGCCTCTACAGAGCGATGTATTCAGAGCGACTCCATCCTGGGGGGCATGTGGAGGTGAATGTAATTTTTTTTTTTTGGTTTGGTCTCCTCACCTCCTTCTTTTGGTTAATTTTTTTTTTAGAATGTTAATTCATATGTTACGACTGCAGGATACCCGTAATGCCATGATAGTGAACTTACAAGCTCGCTTGGTGGACATGGAGCAGGAGTTGGATGACACCCGTGCAGCCCTGTGTGCCTCGGTGAGTGTATGCAAATGCATATTCCTAATCATTACCCTAGATTCCTAGTGTTAAGCCACTAATTGCCACCTCAAATGTGTTACAGCAAGCCCAGCTCGACGCAACCTCATCGACAGTAGGGGCAGATGGTGCCTCCTCTAGTTTATGGATCCCTTGCTCAGAACTTGATTTGCTCCACGAGCAACTTGATCGTACCACGCAGTGCGTCACGGAGATAGAGGGATACTCCCTATTTAAAAGAGAAACAGGGGCTCCAGAGATTCAATTCCATTTCCTGTTCTTTGGCACAATTCCTGTGGTCCCCACAAGGTTCTCAGATTGGCACGTGGAAGGCACGTTCCCGCCCAAAAGCTCCATCCAGAAGGTGCGCTTGAAGGACACGTGTCAGGTGCTGATGAATTGATGATCCACGTGGCAGATCTTGAGGACGCAGTGTAACCACGTGCTGATCGTTCTTTAGTTTGGGATCACGCGATTACTTTAGCTCTGCCCTTCAAGTGTTTGATAGAGTTCCTATAAATAAGAGTTAAGACATTTCATCAAACACTTTATTAACATAGTCAAATTCAGACTTTAGCCAACATCATATTAGTCTAACATCCAGATTATAGGTGTATAATATGATGTAATGCTTGGATGCAACCATACATTGCATAGGTAGACCTTACATGCATGGAGATGATGCATGAAGACAAGGATAAATGAAGAAGCACAGACCTTAATGATGCACAGACATACCTGACATGTATGCACAGACCTGGATGCTGCATGTGTGTGGACCTTAGATATGCACAAACTGATATGTGCATAGACCTTAGACTAAGCATGTGGACAGACCAAGACTTTGTATGTGCATAGAGAAAATGTGCTTAGACCAATGATATAAATGTATGTGCAAATGCCATAGAGCAGGGACTATGATGCACAAACTTGATTACTTGAGTCTAGATGTGAATCGACTTCGGTCTATACATGTGCATCGAGCATAATGCAACATGGGCATAGACTTGAACATGTGTGTAGACCTTATAAGGCATGAAGAGAAATGTGCATTGACCTTGTATACAGTGCTACAAAGACATGCATTGACCTAATGTATCCTTTTATAAAACATGCATCGACCTTAATTCACACGAGGTAAAATGTGCATTGACCTTGATTCATGCAACGGTGCAATGTGCATCGACCTGTGTTAGTTCATGCAAAAACATGGATCGGCTTGATAGGTACTATGGCCAATGTGCACTGACCTGACTATGCACTCTATGTAAAATGTGCAAAGACCATATGCTTCACATGTTCACAACCCTTCAGTAATCATGCACCGACCTTACTCTGTGCTAGTGAAAGGTGCGCTGACCTTGCCTTAGACAGATGCAAAATATGCATCGACTTGTCTTCAGGCAGATGCAAAATGTGCATCGACCTGTCTTCAGGCAGATGCAAAATGTGCATCGACCTATCTTCAGGCAGTTGCTAAATGTGCGTCGACCTGTCTTCAGGCAGAGGTAAAAAGTGCATCGACCTATCTTCAGGTAGAGGCAAAAAGTGCATCGACCTTTCTTCAGACAAGTGAACTATGTGCACCGACCTTACCTTGCTTAATGTAAATATGCACAGAACTTATGCCTATCTCTAACACATGTGCATCGACCTTACATGCTGTCGCTAACACATGTGTACTGACCTGACCTTGCAAGCAGTCAGTATATGCATCAACCTCTATATGATGAAAACAAGAATGTGCTCTGACCTATATGCCTCAGACTGAGATGTGCATTGACCTTACCTGATAAGGAGAAGGAATATGCACTGACCTTTCAATGCATCACAGCTAACTGGCGTTGACCTTTTGTCACCTTTTTGAACAGTAGCGTTGACTTTTTCTCATTCCAACTTAACAATAGTGACTATTTTTCTTTTCATGACTTTGAGTCATTCTCAGAACCTGTTCTGACAGATTTTCATACTGCTATAAAGAGGATGAGATCATTTATAAATGCATCAAGATTATATCATCAAGATTATGTTCTAGTGCTAAAGGGACAACCCATTTGAAGAATCATGCGGCAAGATGTCCTGGAAAAAAACATGTTGATATAGGACAACAAATGATTGCAGTGACTGGAAGAAAAAGTGAGACACTTGCAAAAATAGCAAATTTTAAATTTGACCAAGAGCGGAGTCGGTGTGACCTTGCAAGAATGATAATGAAGCACAATTTACCTTTTAACTTGGTTGAGCATGAGTATTTTCAAATATTTTGTGGTAATCTTCAACCACAGTTTAAGGTGGTCTCGAGAAACACTGTTAGAGCAGATGTGATGAAAATATACAATGAGGAAAAGGAAAAATTGTACTCAGTCTTTGATAATATTGATTCCCGAATTAGTCTCACAACAGATATGTGGACATCTAATCAAAATCTTGATTACTGTTGTGTCACAGCACATTTTATTGATGCTAAATGGGAGTTGCATAAGAAAATTATTGCTTTTACACCTGTGAAGACTCCACATAATGCTGAGACACTTTAAAATTATGAAAGATCAAGTGCTGACATGGAATATTGATAGAACAATATTTGCTATCACTGTTGATAATGCAAGTACTAATATTGCAATGATTAGAGATCTGAAACATTGGCTTTGTGGTAAAAATGTGTTGCCATGTCATGGTATTTTTTTGCATGTTCAATGTAGTGCACACATTCTTAACTTAATTGTGAAAAATTGGTTAAATGAAATATCTAGATTATTAAAAAGAAATCATGAAAGCATGAAGTTTGTGAGGTCATCACCAAAATAAAAGGAAATGTTTGAACAAGTTGTTGCTCAAGAGAAATTGAAAGGTAAGAAAATGATTTACATTGATGTCCCTACACGATGGAACTCTACATATTTGATGCTTGGGACTGCACTAGAACTACGTGTTGCATTTGAACGTTTATCTGAATATGATATTGACTATAAGAGTCTGCCTTCTGATGATGAGTGGGGAGTAGGACGTGTAATTTGAAGGTATTCTATGATGCAACTTTGACTCTTTCAGGAAATAAATATGTTACAGTTAATTTGTACTTTCATGATGTGTGTGATGTGCACATTCATTTACTTGAAATGTTGAAATCTCCCCATGAATTTGTCCATGCAATGGCTGAAAGGATGATGTCAAAATTTTTGAAGTATTGGGAAGATTGTAGTCTTATTTTGACAGTTGCTCTTATTCTTGATCCTCGATATAAGATGGAGTATATTGACTATGTGTATCAGCAGATTTATGGAGGTGCTGCATTTATGCATGTTGAACGAATTCGTTCAACTCTTTATGACCTTTACTCTGAGTATGCAAGTGTTGTTGATGACTCATTTTGCTCTCAAGTTTTGAATAAAACTAATGATTCTATTGGTAATGATACGGTGGAGAGCAAAGATGCCAAAAAATTGATAGGAGGATTTAAGAAGTTTATGAGTCAGCGTTCTTCCACTACACTATCTCTTTCTAGAAGTGAGCTAGATATTTATTTAGAGGAAACTATCTCTCCTGATATTGCTGGATTCAATATATTATCATGGTGGAGCAATTATGGGAAAAAATTTCCAACACTTTCAAAAATGGCAAGAGATATTCTAGCAATCCCAGTTACCACTGTTGCATCAGAGTCTGCATTTAGTACCGGTGGAATGGTAGTTGATGAGACCCGTTCTTCATTAGCTCCTGAAATTGTAGAAGCATTGATTTGTGGGCAAGATTGGCTTCCATCTTTGAAGGAGAAAGGTAACTATCATTTTTCAATATATTTTATATTTTAAAATTATTATCATATTTATCTTGATGAAATAAAATTTGTTTGCAGGTGATATTTATTCATAGTGAAAATTGTTACATTTCTTCTAAATCTTTCTCAACTAAGGTAACATATTTGTTAAAATTTTGAACATTAACTAAAATACTTACTAACTGCTATCTTATTCTTTTCTTGACAGGATATTTTGGATGTTACTCACATGGAAGATAATTTTTTCTCATATAAAGTTTTTGTTGAGAAATTTAGACATAGTTGTTGACTTCAGTTTTGATTGTTAGTGTCACTAACATTTTGTTCTCCAAGAGGTCGACCCTTACAGCTGGGGGTCGACCCTCGGGGGCTTTCCATAAGCAAAGGCTCTCAACGTTAGAACCTGATGCGTCAACGCACTGGGATAGTGCGTTGACGCACAGGGCGTTCCAGAAGTAAAGCAGCCAATGCAATAACTGATGCGTTAACCCTGCCAGCCCTCCTGCGTTGACGCAGAGGCACTCCACAAGCTGAAGGGCAGTTGCTGCGTAGACTCAGCAGCTAACTTGCGTTAACCCATGCCAGCCCAACTGCGTTGACGCAGCGTAGACACTGCGTTGACGCAGAGGCACTCCAGAAGGATTCCAGTAGCTGCGTCGACCCTCCAGAGGTGCAGCGTTGACGCATTGGCCTTTCCAGAAACATTTGCTGCAGGTTGGAGGCCTGCGTTGACGCAGCGTAGGTACTGCGTTGACGCAGTGAAGCTGCGTCGACCCTTATAGTTGGTTGGAGGCCTGCGTTGACGCAGCGAAGAAGAAACACAGATCAATTGGAAATATTATGACTTGCACAGTATCATATAGAATTTTACCCATCTGTCTTAATAAAGTTGAGAGCAATCTCATATATAAAATATGTTAAATTTACATAGTATTTTGAAATCGGAGCGGATAATTCGGATATTCGAAAATTTTAATTCGAATCGAATACGGATAAATAATACAAAAATTCGTCGGATATCGAATCAAAATCGGATAATTCGAATTTTAAAACGGAGCGGATACGGATAGTCATATATTCGCTTTGTATCCGCTCCGTTGACAGGCCTACTTCCTCCGCCACACCTACCATACCTTCCGTCCTCCGACCCGTCCCCATAATCACACCATCTGTCATGCCATCCACCACAATGCCCACCATTTCCTCGCCACTACCCACCACGCCTACCCTCATCACCCCATCTTCCCAATCACGCCAGTCCCCATTGCTCCCTTCGCCAACCCTCATCCGCCCTGCCACCACCACTAACTCCCCCATTTCTACCCCCACTTATTCTACCCCAACCGTCTACCCCACTAACCCGACATAAAATTGCCTTCTAGGAGTGTAGTGGTGGAGCGAACCCCTCATCCCCTCTTTGAGGGGGTGAGCGCTCTCCCTCTCTCACCCCTTCTAGGTATTACTTTATTCAAAAAAAAATCTTTAAAATTTCATCTCATTACTCTCCCCTTGGTGGAGCGCGGGCGTCCTCTTCCCTGCTAGGGCTTGGCTCCGCCAGCCATGGCTGGCCATGGGGGGGGGCTTCTGCCTCCCCCTTCCTGCGTGCTGGATCCTCCTCGTTCTGCCCTTCCTGATGGTAGTCCTGGTGCGGCCGCGGGCGTTCTTCCTCCTCCGGTGGATGGCCGTGTCTCTCCATCTCCTCCAGGCGCCCCTTCATCCGTGGCTGGCTTGCGGTTGGTTTCTTCCCCTTCCTTGGACGCTGGCTGTGGTGGATCTCGTCCTTGTGGTGCTGCTGCATCCCATCTTGCCCCTGCTTCCGTTGGCGACCTCCATCTTGGGCTGCCTTCCACGGGCCTTGCTGCGAGCGTGTTGGCTGGCCGATCTGCTGCTCTCCTTGATGTGTCTGCCCCATCCGCTGGCCCTCCCCTTGCCGTGACGCCTCCTGGACCTGCAGGCGATCCAAGCCCCCGCCATGCTATCCCTGCTCGTCCATCCCTTGTTGCTGCTCATGGTGGCCTTCCTGCTCTATCAACGTCTGCTCCTTTGAAGGCTGCTTCGGTTGATCCATTGCCTGCACTCCCTCCGTCTTCTGCTGCTAAGGCTCATGGCGGATCTTGTTCTATTGCTGCACCGCCATCGTTTGCCCAGGTTCTGCTATCTTCTGTCCCTCCTTCGTCTGCCCCCCTGCCCATCCATCCCCCTGCATTCACAGACCTTGGGGAACCCGCGGCGTTCTTCTCCTCTGATGAGATCCGGCTGTCTTGCAAGCATCTTGAGTTTGCTATTGTCGCCAAGACCCCCTTGGGCAGACCTGCATTTCAAGACATTAGGCAGCACCTTGCGCAGCGATTTCTGTTCAAGCAGGACTTCTTTATGAGTGCCCTTGATGGACGCCATCTGCTCCTTCGATTTCAGAATCAAGGCGACTTCCTTTTGGTCCTGTTGAAAGAATCATTGTATGTTAAAGGGAAACCTTTCTGGTTTTCCCAATGGTCTATGGCATTTTCACCCGATGAAGATTCTCCATGTGTCCCGGTTTGGATGGAGTTGCCTAACCTCCCAGCAAACTTCTATTGTGATTCGATGCTTCGATCCATTGCTGGAAGTGTTGGTCCGGTCTTGCAGATTGATCGAAACACCCTTTGTTTGACTCGCACCCATGCTGCTCGGATTTGTGTCCAAGTTGATGTTTCTAAGGAATTACCCCGTCGGATTTGGATTGGGACTGGTGGTGCTAGTGGGGCTTGGCAGGCCATTGCTTTCCCTGCCCCCCCATCTTTCTGTTCTTCGTGTAGAAGGCTTGGGCACTTGGCTCCCAAGTGCAAAAGGAAGCATGTTGCAGCTCCTGCTGCCCCCGTCCATGATGCTGGCCCACCTGATCCTCCTAGTGGGCGTGGTGAAGATCCTGCCCGGCCTGCTACCCAGCCAAGGCACAAGCAAACTTGGCGGCCTGTTGCTGCTGCTATGGCTCCTGTTTACCACCCAGCTCCGGTGGTGTTGCAAGATTCAAGGCCTGTTCTTCAACCTTCTTCCCAGCAGATTGAAGCCGAGCCTACTCCTGCTCTTGAGGAGCTTCCTCCTCCTGCTGCTGTCCCTCCCATTGCTGCCGGTTCTATAGCTGCTATTGACGCCCCTGTCCCTGCTGTGATTGCTGATCCTGGGGCTGTCCTTCAGTCCGAAGACCCTGCTGCTCCTGCTCTCGAGGACTCGTCTCCCCCTGCTGATTGCTCACTTGCTGCCATTGCGGATGGGCTTGCTGCATCACTTGTGGATGGGCAGCAAGTTGGTGATGCTTATACCTCTGCCCCTCAGCTTGCCTTGGAGGCATCCCGTGACCTTGGGGGTCCTGTTCCTCCATCCAAGGCTGCTTTGGCTGATCACTCGGCTATGGATCTCGCCTGCGAAGGCTGCTTTCCTGCTGTTGGCGGTGCTCCTTCTGCTCACGCAGCCGGTAGCCCGCTCGCGCATTTGACTATCCCTTTGGCTGGCGGTTCCCCTGTTGATGCTGACGCCCTTGCTGCCCCTACTGGGTTGTCTCGATCTCCTCTTGTGTCTCCTGGGCTTAGTGCTGCTGCTGCTCCTTGGCTGCCCGCCAAGGGTCCTGCTGCCACTCCTCCCTTGGTGGACCGTGGTGATCAGACTTCTATACCTTATGCTCATTCTCCTCTGGCTGGTGTGGAGGTTGGGTCCCAGGTTGGAGGGCTGCTGTCTGCTCCGTGTGTGGCCCCTCCTGTGGTCTCCCCGTCCATTTCTCCTCCTGCTGGCTCATCATCATCGCCTGCTGCCCCGGCTGCTACTCGTCTTTCCTTTGCTCAGGCTCTTCGGCGTTCTGTCCGACAACGTGCTGACGCTGCCCCTCCCCAGCCGGCTCCCCCTCCTGTGGCTCCGGCACTGGCTTCATCCTCTTCTTCCTCGTCAGGCTTCTCCTCGGGTGCTTCTTCGGGCTCTTCGGCTGATGGTTCGTTCCGGCCTCCTTTTATCTACCAGGTCCTCACCGTTCCTGGTTACGAACCATCCTCCTCAATTGACATCATTCAAGCGCATCGCAATTGGGTTGGTGCGCCTGCTGTGGATCGTATTAGGCCGCCCTCCCGGCCGCCGCGTACTCGTTCCAGGGGTTCTGTTCGACGTTCTTCTTCAGTCAGCCCCCAGCGTGATCATGCTTGATTGTCACATTGTTTCTGGCATCTTGGTGTTCCTTGCCCGGTTCTATTTGGGGCCTTGTTATCTTGTGTTGGTGTTTTTCCTTTGGTTGTTTGAGCCTCTTGATGTTCTTTAGGCCCTCTGCGTAGGGTGTCTATATTTTGGCTCTGTTTCTCTTGTACTCCTTTCTTTTCTGTCATATTAATAAAACACCTAGCTGATCTTCGGATCTGCCTAGGTATTGCCTTATTCAAAAAAAAAAGAACTCATAGTGCCCATACCTCGAACGGAACGCAGTCCTCTCCACGTCCGACTCTCGAATCCGCAACTGATAGTAATTACTCTTTCTTTTACTTGTTCCACCATCACGGTGTGTTTACATCCTTTGCTCCACGCTCCGGCGTGTGTTTTTATTTTTTCCTTTAGTTTAGTTATAGATTGAGAGAGCTCCTGTTCGGGCCTAGGATCACGTTGGTTGCATAGGTTGATTTGGTGCTAGCTAGTGGTAGCTAGATTACTTGGTCTAGTTCTGCAATACTCATCTTCATCTGTAGTACACAATTGGGAATCAAAGATAAAGATACACACACCCACATACAAAAAGAAAATCAACACTCTACACGACCGATGGGATCCGGTGAGCTGAGCGTTCATGCTCCCGGGGGTGGCACATGATCCCTACACTGGAGGACGTGGCGAGGATCACCAGGATGCGAGTGCACGACGCGCTAGTAAGCGAGAGGACCTACATAGATTACCGGGAGCTAGCCCAGAGGCTGTTGGGACTCGAGCTACAAACGCCGGAGTGACACTCTTCAGTGTTACCGAGAGCGGGCCTTCAGGGGAGCTTAGGCCTACGAGGAGCCGAGATCGCCATCGGAGAGCTGCCAGAGCAGCACCTGGGGCGTTTGACAGACAGAGCACGACCGTGGGTAGTTGCAAGACCGGGACCCGAGGCAGACGTTTTCCTTTGGCAGTTCCTAATGCTATTCTTCGGGAAGCTGCTATTCGTGACCAGAGCCGATGAAGTGAGCTGTAGGCTCCTGCCCCTGCTCGAGGAGGTGGACAGAGTAGGAGAGTACGCGTGGGGTGAGGTCGTGCTCGCATTCCTATTTGACACACTCAGTGTCACTAGTCGGCGGATGATGCTCGACGGGTTTTCCCCACTACTTCAAGTAAGACTCGACTTCTAAATGCTTTGCAATTGTGTAATTGCAATATGTTGACACTTGATGTATAAAATGCAGGTATGGGCCTATCTGTACCTACCTGGATTGCTGAGAGGGATAGAGGTGCACCCCGACCGAGTGCCCATTGTGAGGTGATGGATGGCAGTGCAGGAGACAGGCTCACTGAGATGCCAGGTGCGAATGATCCAGGATGACATCGATGCGCTACCCTATGCATCGATAAGACCTAAATTTGAACTTTTGCAAATGCATCTACATGCTTGGTTGCAGGTCCGGTGGACTCCGTACTAGGGCGAGGGACATGAGGGCCAGCCGTGGGTGGTGGCAGCCCTAGCCTATACGAGACACAACATCTGGCTACATTGCATGAACGTGGTCGAGCCACTGCACTACCGACTGATCATGAGGACCGTGGGCGTCCACCAGCTAGAGGTGGAGTTCCCTACACGAGAGAGACCAGAGGAGCACATGGGACGACACTCACGTGGACTAGCCGTGGAGATCGACTAGATTACCCGGGCAGCGGACCAGATCGGGGACTGGACTCAGCGAGGGCGAGTGGTATGAGCCCAAGCCACCAGCGACGAGGCTTACTTGACTGCCTACGCACGATGCTATGGAGACCAGGTCTTCTGTGGCACATGACGACTGGTATGACTCTTGAACCTATGCTCTCTAATATGCTCATGATTACAATGCACTAATGCTTGACATTCTACATGCAGCTCGATCCCCAGGGATGGATCGTAGAGCTCCAGGGGTTACTCCATTCCATGGTCCAGTAGCGGGATGAGCTCCAGGGCTCCTTGGACCTCCTGGTAAGCTTTATTCAACCTTAGACCTAAAATGCCATGCTATGCTTATGAGATTGACATGCCCTTGTATGCAGCACGCCGAGGGAGCTCAGTGCCAGGGACCCGATGCACCATCCTCTTCCTCTCAACCATCAGTGGATCGTGCTGGGTGAGACGTGGATTTCACGCAAGTAGTGGCACGAGCTAAGGAGGTCGAGACGACACTAGTAGAGAGGGTGAGCAAACAGCTCAACTTCCATTTGACCTTATGATTATGGCTGCAAATGATTAATGAAATGAATGCATATGCAGGCGAAGGAGTTAGAGGCGACGCTGAGCATGGCTACTCGGCAGAGAGAGGAGGTGGAGCGCTTCTGGATTGAGGTAGAGTGCCTTCGCAGGGAGATGATAGAGGTGGCGCACCTTCATGCAGAGATGGAGAGATTCCACGCTGGGGCAGCAGAAGCAGAGTGCCTTCGTGCTGAGGCGGCTGGGCTGAGGAGCGAGCTAGAGCAATCCTAGCTACAGGTAGCCGAGTTGAGGGGCGTACCAATAGTCCCTCTAGGCGATGAGCCTGAGATCGGAGCGTAACAGGACTCCGAGCGACGTGCACAGTAGCACCTATAGAGGCTACTTCACTAGCTCCTCTAGCCATCGAAAGAATGAGGACGAGGAGCGGCGCCGATGACAGCGAGAGGAGGGGAGCACGGTCATGGATCCGTCAGGGAAGAGACACGAGGGCATCGGTGACAGTGGGGGTCCAGGAGAGGGACCAACTTGATGTACTATATTAGATATATGCATGTATATGACTCCGTCTTAATGCAATGATCATGCCTCTTCTTGACTTAAAAAGATGAATGTGTGCATGTTGACACTGACTTAACTAACCTAACGACGATAAGGAAGAGCGAAAGAGAGAGAGAGAGAGAAAGAGGCGAAAACTAGATAGAGTGGCATCTAAGGAAGAGACGACACGCAGGACAGAAGAGATAGGCGGTCATAGCAAGACTGCTAGCAGAGTTTGGCAGTCCCACGATAGACTGCCAAAGGATAAGTGACCGACAATTGAAAGAAGGATAGAGACAACCCACATTCAACTGCAAGATCAAATAAGATGGTCGCCTCTTGACCGTTTCCTTTGGGAGGCGGCCTCATTGAGACCATTAACCGTGTGGGACAGATGAAGAGTGTAGACCATGGTAGAAATAGCCCTAGGATGACTGCCAAATGGTCTAGCGGTCGCGTGATAGACTGCAAGCTCAGGAACCCTATGAACTCTGACCGGGACTCTATTGAAGAGTCCTAATCCGTGGGTAAACTTGCCTAAGTCGTGCTAAGGCTTATCTTAACCCAATTTGATGCTATCCAACCTCAATCTTGGTAGGAATGGACTAGGAATTTAGGCTCTATAAGTAGGGAGGCATTCTAAACTCGTAACTCACACAAAACCCTGCTTTTAGGCCTTCCGAATTCCTCGAGAAAGCAGATCCGAGACCCGAACACAGGATCCAATAAGACCCAATAAGAATCCGGGGCATTACACCAATGATGGGCGTATATGTACTAGCCAACTTGTCAATCTACATACAATCTTCACAGATTGAATGAGCCCACCCAACTGGCCCCATTCAGCATCAATTTGAAGGCTCTATAATAAAGCAGGTCAATTTTGAGTCCTATATTGTGACCTGGTAAAAATAGAATACAAGGGAATGTCTAATATGCAGTTGATCACTTTAAGATCATATAAAATCAATGATCTCCACTGTATTAGAGCCAAGTTTGGTAGTCTTTAGAACCCTAAGGGCTTGTTTGATATTAGAATAGGTTTAGGTCAAATATGCTATTCTAGGAGAAATCCTAACCGACCCCGGCTGGCGTATTCGACCAGGGGGGCTCGAATGAGAAACTCCCAGGTTTCCGCCGCTTTTTGCCTAATCCACCCCCTTAACCAAACCACCATTAAAGCCGATTAGCACTAGGACTGGCGAAACCCGGTGGCAACCGGCGAATACGCCACCCTAGTTTCGCCTATCCCATCAACAAAGTGACCCTAAGTAAGTAAGACAAGCAGAAGTCTCCTAACCATGTCAAGTTGTGCGGGAGAGATAGTGTTGACTTTATAATGATTAGAGCTGGTTTTTTTGAAGTTTTGTAACAGACATCACCATCAAACTATGTCGTCAGTTTGTAGCCATCTAGGACGTGGCATCTGAGCCTTTAACAACCACCTCCCACCCTCCAAGAAAGGGATGACATCATGCATATGCTCGTTAGCAGGGTGCTTACAAGTCTATGGCATTCACAAAGCTTGCAACAAGTTGCTTCAACTCTATAAGCAATTCTGCTACAATCCATCTGCCAATTTTATCATTTATCATCCTTTTTCTGGCGGAGATCATCTTTATGGTTTGATCGCCATCTTGTTTGTCTTTGCAGACTGACATGGTTTAAAATGTCTCTTTTGCTTATGGCAATCGGTACAAATGCAGATGTCAAGTTGTTTTTCTAGTCGTGTTCTAACTATAAAGGATTGTATCCTAAGATATTGCACATATTCCTGGCATTTCTTAAAAGCTGATACTACATTTTATGTGAGCCTCCTGGCCAAGTACATATGGCTGAGGTGATTAATTGCGGTGGAAAATTACCGAAATAAGTAGTAGAATTGATGTCTGTCCAAAAAACGGTAGTATAATTGATCTGAAAAATGCTTCATGTTTGTTTGCTTTTTGTCATAATTTTTTTTTCAGCAGTTGCATCTCTACATTTCATATATGCTTTTGCAGGTGAGGGATTATATTCATGTTGTTGACTTATCAGATGGACATATTGCTGCTCTGCAGAAGTTGTTGGATGGATCCAATATAGGTGCACATACTGCATACAATTTGTTATTTATTATACTTGTTTTAAGAGTTGGACCTCTTTCTTTTCTTTTTTACTTTGAGAAAGTGATATTCTGGTCCTTGCATGTGTGAGATGATGTATATACTTAATTTTCACGGCTGATGATAGCACAGCTCCTTAGGACATGGTCTTTTGACGTGAGCGTATGCATGAACATATGAACATATACCTATACAGCTCTACCAGAATGAAGTTAGAATAAGTCCGTACTTCAGCTTGTTTTGCATGCGTAATTTAGTAGGTAAAAACATCTAGCTTTAACCGATTTGAGCTGTTCATTCAGTGGTTCAATATTGAAGTTATATTTTGACACTGATAACATGTCAAACAGCAGGAATAGGACTGTTGAGAAGCGTGCTTTGAGTGCATTTTTTTTGAAAGAGTGACCCCACAATGTTGTATTGATTTCAAAATTGTCTAGATTAATTTCCTTTTGCACCAAGAATTTTAGTGTCGAAATCTGGTACCTTTTCTTGTGGCTAACATGTAACGATAGATAGCCGAGTTCGTGAGCCGATGTTTGGTCTGCCAACAAGTTAAAGGCGAACATCTCAAACTGGCTGGGAAGCTTAAGCCTCTCAAAATACTTGAGTGGAAATGGGATAATATTGGTATGGATTTTATTGTTAGATTGCCTAAGACCCGAAGTGGATTTGATGCTACATGGGTGATAGTGGACTAACTCACTAAGTCCACTCACTTCTTGCCCATTAAAACAGATGGACCGTGGGTGTTCTAACTACCCTATATATCAAGGAGGTTGTAAGGCTGAATGGAATTCCAACTTTAATTATTTCAGATAGAGATCTAAGATTCACCACTCATTTTTGGAAGGGATTGCAAACATCCTTGGGTACTAGGCTAAAATTTAGCACAACTTTTCACCCTTAGACAAATGGACAAATCGAGAAGACGAATCAAATTATCGAAGGCATGTTGAGGGCCCATATGATAGATTTTGGTGGAAGTTGGTATGTGCACTTGCCATTGATTGAATTTGCATATAACAACAGTTATCAGTCCAACACTCAAATGGCACCTTTTGAAGCACTGTATGGCAAGAGTTGTAGATCACCTCTACGCTGGAGTGAGGTTGGAGAGAAGAGATTGATAGGTCCTGATATTATTCAAGCTACAACTCACAATATCCAATTGATCTAAGAAAGGCTAAAAGTTACTCAATCACGACAAAAGAGTTATACTGACCATAGAAGAAGAGACCTCAAATTCTAAGTGGGGGAGCCTGTCTTCTTAAAGATCTCACCCACAGGAGGAATCAAAAGGTTTAGTATCAAAGAAAAATTGAGTCCAAGATTTATTGGCCCTTTTGAGATTCTGGAAAGAATCGACAAAGTGGCATATAAGCTGGCTTTGCCTTCACAATTAGTCGGTGTCCACGATGTATTTCATGTATCCATGCTGAGAAAATTTGTGTACAATCTTTCGCATATGATTCAATTCGATGACATGAAGCTATACAAGAATTTATCTTATGAAGAAAGACTGATCAAGATCTTAGATCGAAAATTACATAAACTAAGGAATAGGGCTATACCGATGGTAAAAGTCCAATAGAGTAAGCGTGGATTCGAGGAGGCTACTTGAGAATTAGAAGAGTCAATCAAGAAGAAGTATCCAGATTTGATCTCAGGTTAGAATTTTGAACCCTCTGAAATGCATGAATGTTGATATTATCAAATGCAGGTCAAACTCATCAATGAGTCATAGTCAGACATCATCAAAATAATAGAATTAACCATGTTACATACATGCCCAACACCTCCCAGATCCATCAGGATTTGGTCAGGAGGGGCCGTCATGGGCGTGTAGTTGTGATAGTTCCCCCTCTCCCTTTTGGGGCCATCGCAACGGTCCCAGTCACATCGCTCCCGCTTGTTTCGCCCTTCTCAGGGTGAGTCGGTGGATCTCTTATGGTCAGGCCGCTCGGCCCAAGGCCGCAGTGTTCTCCTCACACCGCGCGTGCTTTTGTGTCAGGGTGAGGAGGTTGGTAAGAGTCATCGAGGCCTCGACCCTGAGTGCTCGCCAGAGGATGTGGTCCCGTGTCCCTTGGGTGAGCGTGGTGGTAGCGATGTTGACGTTGAGGTGTAGGATCTGGAGCACCTCCGCGTGGAAGCAAGACACGAAGTCCCACAGTGTAATATCCAGGACCTTTCAAATCCTTATTTTTGAGTCCCAGATCTATTTTCTCAGAGTGTTCGGCTCCGTCGTGTCTAAAATTATATTTTGGACATCTTTCGTGCTCGGATCAACGCGATCTGGGGTCGTTTCGGTGGCCTAGAGACATTTCGTGACTTTTTCGCACGTTTTTTCGATTCCCGACCCGATTTCCAGTAAATCCTGTGGAACTCCGCTACAGGCGAACCGAGTCGTTCACCCGGGCGTGAGTGGTACCATTACGATCGATGCGTTCTGAGGATCACGAAAATGTGATTTTCTTTTTTTTTTGATATGTTTCTAAAAATTTAGATTTTCTATAAATAGGGGCATTCTTTGATCTTTTTTTCACCTTTCTCTTCTTCTTCCTCTTCCTTTCCCCCCACCGTGAGCGCCCATCTCCCCCTCTCTCTCTCATTCGATCGCGCGGCACGTACTCTCTAGCTACAGACGGCGTGGGGCGACGGTATGGCGGCGACGGCGAGGCGGTCGTGGCGGTGTGGAGTTCATGGGAGATTCTAAAAGCTTTCTTCGTGATTTCGGCATCGATTCGGCAGAGCATTCGCTCTATTGAGGTAGGGTGACGATCCTTATGCTCTAGCATTTCATTCCCGTGATTCCTAGCCCGTCGTGAGACCGAGAGGGGCATTTTTAAGCGGGTTAGGGTAAAATCATACTTTGAGGAGTGATCGCCTGATCTAGCGATCCACCATGCTTTTGGCCGAACCGAGGCCTTAGAATCATGCTAGGGGCTATTGGGGAGCTTCCCCCTTGATTTCCCCTCTCTCCTATGGAGGTATGGGGGTGTTGTCGGCGTTTTTAGGTTGAATTCATCGTTTTGTTGCTGGAACACTGTGGCGGTCGCAGCAGAGACCGCCATAGGGCGTAACGCGCCCAGGGAGGTGCATTCTGCTTTGTTGGTTTTGAGCTTTGGCTTTCATGGGCGTGCCGGTCTCGCGATAGGCTGCCACGTGACTGTGATGCCCCTATGCTGGCCCGTCACAGTGTTTCTGACCGTTGGAATTTGACCGTTGGGGGTCATTGTAGCCTGACGCACCAATGTTGGTCCGTCAGAGAATGTAACGCTCCTGGGAAGGCGCATTATGCCTTCCACCTAACTAATGTGACACCACCTTGGGGGTGATGGTCACAAGACCGAATAACCCTTGGACCTAGCAAGCGAGCATTGCACGGACCGGTGCTTTCAATCGAGCGGACTCACTCGCGTAGCGCACACTAGTGCCTGTAGGTGACTCGGCGATGGTGGGAAGGGTCCGAGGTGGGACCTTGCTATTCCAGGGGTATGGCTAGCTTGGGACAGACCCCTAAGGGCCTGGGATGCCCGATTTCATGGACAGCCAGCACGCCGAGGGCGTGGGATGCAATGTCTCACTCACAACTCACCCGCGGTGGTCACTTGATTTATTGGCCTTTTGGACCGGGCACTCTCTTACCACTGACGGAGCTAAGAAGCAATACTAATTAAGCAAGGAGTGCCAATGAAGAGGAGTGACCAGAAGCTCACCTGATCGACGTAAAGATGCCGATCCTGATCGTAGACGAGGGTGAGCGAGGAAGCGTGGGCTTACCCGCATGCCGCACCGATGAAGCATCAACCTAAAATTTAAGGACTTACAATACTACACCTCTCACAGGAGGGGGATCTCAGGGCAGGGATTAATTGAAATTACATCCAAAACTACCTCCACACAGGGAGGGACAGTAAGCCGGCCAGGCGGGGGAGGGAAGAGACGACCTAGGAGCTAAACGGACGGCCGACATCGGTTCTGCCCTCTCTCTGGAATAGGGGACAGATGGGTAATGTTGTCACTACTGTGGTTGCTCCCGAACACCTTTTTCAACGAAACCAGTGGCAAATCTTCCCTAACTGACCCAGAAAGAAGTCTGATTTTTGGAGGGAGCTCTGGTAGTCGACGTTGGTCAGGGCGGGGCCATGAACAGTGACTCTGCTCACTGGTTCAGACTGTCTCAGCACCAATGCAGCAGGAAGACAAGATCACCATGAGCACTGCTGAGCTCTGATTTTGGCGTGGCTGGTATTGATGGATTCGTCACCGAGTCCTCTTCGAATGGAGACTCACGGCGATGTCGGCGGAGGTCAGAGTCAGCGACGAGGTCCCAAACAGTGACCAGGTATCTTCTCAGTCCCAGGGGGGACAGAACAGCGCACCCAGGGGAGAAAAATGAGAAAATGCCACTCCGGAGTCCGAACGAGGTGCCGCTTCTTGGAGATGGAGGGGGACTCGCTGAATAAGCTCTTAGCCAAGTGGTGCCTCAAGAAGTAAAGGGATGTGGCCGTGGGAGGCTCTGGAAGTGGCCTCAGGTTGCTGAATGGAGCTGTCCTGCGCAGTCAGAGAAGAACAGCTCCTCCGGGTGACCACGAACTCAGAATGGGGTGGGACCACTGCCGTTGCGTAGGGAACGGATAGACGCTTCCGACGGTACCTTCTGTGCATCCAGGAGCTCCGGGATGAAGTTGTGGCAGCCTCTTCAAGTCGATGGTACTCTGCTACTTGCGAAATGGGAATGCAGGTTGAAGAGGAGAGGTGGGGAATGGGGTAAATGGGAGGGGAAAAGGGGGTGGATGGGGGGGCATACACACATGCATAGATACACAACATACACAGCATCCTTCGCAGCTTCAAGCTTCAAGTGGCTCCGAGCAATGAGCTAAGGAGAATTGTATATGGGTGACTTGTTCGTCGGCTTAGTACACCGGGGGTATGTCGTTTGCACTTCCCTCACGCCGTATATAGCCGTAACACACAAGTCAACACCCACCATATGTGAGACATTGTGACAAGGGCGAACGTCCCCTTATGTTGGGATTTCCCCTCACGTGCCCGTTGGTCGAAACCGTGCACGCATCATGATGTCACGCTCTCCCGTAGTCACGAGACTATGTTCGACCACTCAACTTGAGTCGTGATCGACCCTCGCCTAGACACCATATCGATGCATCTCTCCAGTTGCCCAGCCATAAGCCCCCCCGTCCGGCGTCACAACCATAGCTCACAGGAGGAGCCCCCTGTAAAACACATGTGTGTTCATCTGCCCTGCATCAACCCGGGGATCGATCATCATGTCAAAATTGTCCCGTGGCATGCACCAGTTGTACCCTGGCCACTACGGCCCACCTGTAAAGACATACATCTCTCAGGAATTAAATTGCCAATTGGACGAATGCTTTCACATCCACGTTCGGGCCCTCAAACCTCCCTCTATGTCACCTAGCGTGAACCTCCAGCACCCCCCTGACCTCAGCCAACACCACCCAGTAAGAGGCGAACCTACAGCTATAAAGTGCTCCCGGCTCTCCACCTAGGACTTCAGGAATATATGGACTCCTCCTCAGCATGGAACGAAGGTCTTCGGATTCAATCCAATGTAAATAAATACCGACTACTTGTGGTCGGTGGGGAAAGATGTCCTGTACATGACTCCCCATAGTCGCCTGCGCACTCACACCCATGGAACCGTCCTTCCCTCCACGTGTCTCTCACCCCTTGAGTCCACGTGTCGCGCCCTGGCGGCGCAGCCCAGTTAAACATTTGGTTCCACGAGTGATTGTTGAGAAATCGACTGGCACGCCTGCATCCCAGCCATGTTTCCCCCTAAACCCAAAAATCTCCCGTGTCACTCGGTCTCCCCTCGACTCTCTGTAAAAGGCGAGTGCACAATGCCGCTCTGAGAAAGATACGATCATGAGAGGGAGTGCCTGGAACGCATCGCATTCTGGCACCTCTCCCGTAGCTATATCCTACCCCTCACTCCGGTCACCGCACACACGCCGCACCGGTGACACGCCTGCTCGCACGCGAACAAAAGGATGGCACGCCTGGTGGGATGTCTCTCACCTTCCTTCTTTTTGCTGAGGAGAAAGTCTGTGCCAACCCTGAAGTCCTGGTGCCCTTTTCCTGTCCTTGCAGGAGAGGTAGAAGAAGAGCACATGTTTACACTTTCCAGTAGCTTCCAGTTCACCTCCCAGTTGCTGGATCGTGTTCGACGACTGTCAGCGGCAGTTGTCCAAGCTCATCCGGTGCTTCAACAACTATGGCAGCCATCACCTACGGTCCCATCGTCGTCGCCACCCACGCACGGGTGGGCTACTTGGCAGTGCCGATCGCTTTTGGTAGTTTCGCCCCGGTCGTCGGATCCCCCTACTTTTTGGGTGTGGTCCCTGTGGCTGCTCTGCCGCCACCCCCAGCTCCTATCTCTTTTCACGCCACCAATGTGCCACACCAGTTACCAGTCTCGGTAGCCAGATCGAGTGTCAGGCTCGGATCTCCTGTTACCAGTCCCCGTAGGGGTTCCGGACTAGTCCCAGCCTGGGCAAGCACCAGCCCCTGGGCCCAGCTCCGACCCACTCCCGACGCAGGCTTCGCGTCCCGAGTTTCGGTCTCCACTTCTGCAGTTCGCTCGGGCCTCCAGGCCTGGGCCCCGGCCAAGTCAGCATCTGGCGTGGGTCTCCACCCAAAGGTGTTCGACTCCTCAGTACCCTGCTCGGGCCGTCAACCCCGAGCCTCCACCAAGTTGGCTCCCCACACGGGTCTCCTAACCCGGGGGCATGGCTCCCCAGCATCCTGTTCGAGGCTCTCGACCCAAACCCCAGAAGAGCAACTGCCTCACTTGGGTTCTCAACCCCTAGTACGAGGCGTCTCAGCACTCAGACCGGGCGTAAAGCCAAGGGGTTTCCCGAGGATGGCGCTTGGCGTGAGAGATCCGCGTCAGGCTTCGCACCTCCCGGTTCCACCTCGGGGGCATTTCTCCCTCGACCTGACAACGGCAGCTCCCAACACTAATCTACCTCTATGGGACATGGCGACCCCGGCATGGACCGAGGGCCCTCTATCGGGCCTTCCGGTCTTGCCAGCTCCCTGTCTAGGCTCAAGGCCTCAGGTCACCGGCACCCCGGTACCCCCTACAGTGTCAGCTCCAGGTGCAAGCACGCCGTTGCAAGCATTTGTAACACTACTATCGGCTCGGGCGAAGGCCTACACTCGAGTCATCCAGCCACTGGCCTTCACTATAGACTTTGTGTCTTGGGGGCCTATTGTGATATTCCCAGCCAGTAGCCCCACACCACTAGCATTCACAGACCGGATTTTCTTGGTCTACCACCTCGGAGCGGAATCATCTTCGACTCCCCAGAAGAAGCATCATCGTAGCAGTAAAGGCAAGCGACCTACTGCTGCCACCAGCAACTCTGGCAAGACCATTCTTATCGGAAATTTACGGATTCACCTGGACGGGGGCGAACCCATTATACCTCCAGAACGGATTGTCGCTACGGTCCCTACTACCAACCATTTAGCCTCCGGCGTCCAACACGGGAAGACAAGGCAGAACTCAAAGGGGCGAACGCTTCGACAATGGCCCAAAGGCACCAGTGCGGGTTCGGCATTCCAGCACCCAAGTCCCATCGGAGAAATAGGGACAAAGGGAACCAGCAATCTGACTTGAGAAGTATTTGGGTTACCCCAGAGGAAGCTCAAGCTATCCGGGAGTCGCGTCTCAGCAACCCCTTTCGGGCACAAGGACGTCGCGCCAAGCAAGATGCGACTAGCCCTGCAGCCGCATCATCTGACGGCACCCAGCCCGTCATCGCCTCTGGCTCAGATAGGTGGAAATAGAGACGGGCTCATTCCGGGCCCCACCAATATCCAGCCCTGAGTTCTCCTCAGGCAGATGCCGCAATGGAGACTTAAGACGGAGGAGGTCTTCGAGGTCTCCTAGCAAGCCAAAGAACCCAGTCTGTTGGACTCTCCCCATGGGGAGGGTTTCCAGAACAAAGACCATGAAGCCTTACCAGCTCCAACAGGCAACTCTAAACAAGCTTCCATGGCGCCAGTCGACAGTTGTCAGCCCAGCATTGATAGCCTGGGACAATCCCAGTCCGGGCTGAGCAACAACAATCTCCCAGCTCCATCAATTTCAACTACTGGCTTTGAGGACCCCTAAGTATACGAAACTGACACTAACGATAAAGACCTCATTGACTTTCAACCCACTCCTCCCGAGCTGGAGGACGGTGGCCAGGCGACGGTCGACAAACTCATCGAAATTAACCTGGGTGAAGATGAAGCTCCTCAGCCGACGTTCGTCTGCTCCCTCCTCATCGAGGAAGAAAGGTAGGACTATAAGTAACTCCTGCTCAAATACAAGGACTACTTCACTTGGACATACAAGGAGATGTCGGGGTTGGGCCCCTCTGTGGCAGAGCTTGACCTGGCTTTATCCCCCTCAGCCACTCTAATCAAACAACCCCAGCGGCGCATGCGCCACGAGCTGGAACTCTAGGTCTCAGTCGAGATCGACAAAATGGTGGAGGTTGACTTCATCGAGCCATGCATCTATTCGATCTGGCTTGCCAACATTGTTCCAGTCAAAAAGAAAAATGGTCAAGTCTGGATTTGCATTGACTTCTGGGACCTCAACAAAGCTTTTTCGAAGGATGACTTCCCGGTACCAATCACAGAGACGATGGTCGATATGACCACCGGACATGAAGCCATGTCCTTCATGGATGGATTGTCTGCTACAACCAGATCTGGATGTCCCTCAAAGACAAGAGCCATACTGCCTTTAGGTCCCCCAAAGGGATCTTAAACTACAAGCGCATGCCCTTCGATTTGAAGAATGCCAGTTCTACATACCAGAGGGACATGACCAAAATCATCGATGAAATGCTGCACAACATCGTCGAATGCTACGTCGACGACCTTGTCGTCAAGACTAAGTAACGCGGAGACCATCTACGTGATTTACGCCAGGTCTTTGAGCATCTTCGACAATATGGGCTCAAAATGAACCCTATGAAATGCGCCTTCAGTGTATCCAGTGGCAAGTTTCTCGACTTTATCATCCGAGACCGAGGGATCGAAGTGGATCCCAGTAAGATCAAAGCGATCTGGGAGCTCTTGCCACCTAGCAACCTCACTGAGCTCAGGTCATTCTAGGGTAGGTTAACCTACATTTAAATGTTCATCTCTAACCCCTCCGATCGATGCGCACCTTTCAGTAGGCTGATGAAAAAAGATGCCCCCTTCATGTGGGACTCAGAATGCTAGGCGACTTGCGAACAGATCAAGGAGTACCTCCTCACTCCTCTAGTCCTGGGGGCACCGGTGAAGGGTAAACCCCTCATACTCTACATCGCCGCCATGGACACCTCATTGGGGGCTCTGTTGGCACAGATCAATGAGGAAGGTAAAGAGCAGCCGCTCGACTACCTCAGCCAAAAATTGATCGGTGCTGAGTACCGCTACTCCCCCATGGAGAAAGTCTGCTTGGCATTGGTGTTTGTCATCAAGAAGTTATGGCACTACCTCCTATCTCATCGGGTTGAGATCATATCTAAGCACGACCCCCTCAAGTTTCTCCTTGGGCAGCCCATTCTCTTAGGTCGACTAGAGAAATGGGCTCTCCTACTAATGGAGTATGATATTACCTACGTCCCTAGAAAAGCAATCAAGGGACAGCGCATGGCTGAATTCTTGGCAGCCCATCTAGTACCAGACGATTCTCCCTTCAATGCGGCTCTCCCAGATGAGGAGTCTCTTGCTCTTCAACCACAACAACCAGTCAAACAGAGTGGAGATATCTTGCATTACTGGCAGCAAGATGCCCTTGCAATCAACTTACCTTGCTGGGAGTTATACTTCGATGGCGCTTCCCGAGGCACTACTTGGATCAACCTCAGCTCAGGCATCACAATAGGTGCCAAAATCATCTTCCTGACTCCTTAGGGTGTAGTTTTGTGCAACTCCTGCTCCCTTATGAAAAATATGACCAATAATGAAGCTAAATATGAAGTCCTAATCATTGGGCTCTAGATGGCTCTTGATATGGGTGTCAAATGCCTCAAAGCCTACGGGAATTCTCAGCTAATAGTTCCACAGGTCCTCGGTATCTATGACGTGTGGAAGTTAGAGTTGGTTCCATACCACGCCACTGTCGCCCAACTGACCCAGAAGTTCTATTTCTTAGAAATAGATCGTGTTTCCAGAAGCAGCAATGCCTAGGTCGATGCCCTGGCAAAACTGGCAGTGGCCATTAAACTCCCACCTGAGGGTGAAGTTGACATCACAGTCAAACATAGAAGATAGATGCCATGCTCACTCGAAGGTAACACTGGTCTTACAGTCTACGAGGTCCAAGACCTTGACCAGGATATTCCTCCGGGAGGAGAGGATTGGCGTGAGCCCATCATCAAGTTCAAGAAGGGGTGGCTCCCTCCTGACCAGGCTCAAAGGGTCCAACTGCTCCATCGGACAACATCATATGAGTTGATCAGTGACTCCCTGTATCGACTTACCCACGAGAAGGACAAGTTCGTCCTCTTGACGTGCGTCTCCTCAGCCGAGGCTCGAGCTATTATGTGCGAGGTTCATTCCGGGTTGTGCGGTGCGCATCAGGCCGGAGACAGAATGAAGCACAACATCAAACTCAAAGGCTTCTATTGGCCTACCATGTATGCAGACTACGTCTACTACGCCCGTACATGCCACCAATGCCAAGCTTTTGGCCCGGTACCCAGGAGGTCTCCTAGCTCGTTCTATAATGTCCCAGTTTTTCAGACATTTGTCAGATCTAGATCCGTGAGTTTCGGATCAATTTTGGGACTCCCGGAGCATGTTTCGTGATTCCCACGTGTTTTTCCTGGCAAACCTACGGAACCCTGCGTAGGGCACACCGTGGCGTTCACCTACTCTGGGATGGTACCGCTGCGATCAGCATGTTTCGAGGATCGAGAATAGGGTACACCGTGGCGTTCACCTACTCTGGGATGGTACCGCTGCGATCAGCATGTTTTGAGGTACCAATGCCCCCGCAACATTTGTGGATTTGATGCATAGGGTGTTTCATCCGTACTTGGACCAGTTCATGGTCATCTTCGTAGATGACATCCTTGTGTATTCGCGGTCTGCTGAGGAGCATGTGCATCATTTGAGGAATGTGTTGTAGACCCTGCGCGATCACCAGTTGTATGCCAAGTTCAGCAAGTGCGAGTTTTGGCTTCGAGAGATGCACTTTCTGGGACACGTGATTTCTGGTGACGGTATTTTCGTGGACCAGGCTAAGGTCGAGACAGTGGTGCAGTGGCCGAGGCTAAGTTCGATCACGGAGATTCGGAGCTTTTTGGGACTTGCGGGCTATTATAGGAGATTTATCCAGCATTTTACTCGTATTGCGACCCCGATGACCAAGCTTACGCGGAAGGATGTGCCGTTCGTCTGGATAGAGGAGTGTGAGTGGAGTTTCATGGAGCTGAAGAGGCGGGTGCAAAGTCAATCTAATGATCAGGTTGCCAAACAAGCGAAACTAATGAGGTATTTACGTACCAACTCGCTATTCCATAAGATTGGACCAGAGATTCGTAACACCCAAACCACAGACTTGGTATCTTCCTGTAGTCGTATTCTGATCAACATTAACAACTGGTACAATTCCAGCAAATCGAATAGCGGTGGCACAGCGAATAACCCGATGAACAACCTGTACTATAATTTCAGGGAAGGTGATCGGGTGCGGTTTGTCGCCAGTACAACAGCCTCTCCAAATAATAGCCAGAAGCAGATTTACGATGTGCCTATCCTTGAGTTCACCGGCACATCGCTGATCATCGAGAAGCCAGAAGGACTGCTGTGGATACCAAAGAATGATGGCACAGTGGAGCCTCAAGATTATACCATTGAAGTATACACTCCACGGATACCCCAGGAAGAAGATTACCTGTATTATGAAACAGGAGAATGGTTCCCTGTACTTTATCCCGGCACTGACCAGCGCGACTGGAGCAAAAAAAATTGGACCTATACCAATAACGCGGCCGTTACCGCGAATACTTATGGTGATGTCAAGGTGTTCCACCAATACCCTTTCAATAAAGGAGATTGCAGTTTTTTTAGTAAGACCAATTACAGAAACAGAGATGCTTCTGGGTTGTTCTCAGTCAACGTGCGTACTAATTCCATGAACCAGAACCGTAACGAAACTTACGAAGAGTGGGAACGCGGAGTGGGGCGCCCGAACGTATCTTACCAGCAACTACCTGTTGTTAGATTCAAGCCAACACAAGCCCGCTTTGGGCTACAGATAGTAGAAGAATCATTTATCAATAACCTCAATAGGTTCCGTGACGAGAACCAGTTCATATATCCTTCTGAGTATGGACGCATACGGGATTTGGTGAACACTTCGAATGCTCAGGTAGAATCTACCGGAAGCATCCTTCTGGCAATTGGTGAACGCGAAGCATGGAGCATCTATGTGAACCGGACCACGCTGGAAGACCTGAGTGGTCGTACACAGGTGGCATTGAGCAATAAAGTGCTCGGCAGTTACAACACCCTGCTCGGCAGTCATGGTACGTTAAATCCGGAAAGCGTGTCTATGGAGCATGGGCACATTTATTGGTGGGATGTCCTTAATGGTGCGTGGATTCGATATGGACGAAATGGACTCAGTGAAATATCCTTCTATAAGATGCGAAACTGGTTCCGTGAACTGGCTGCGCTAACTGTTGATACATATCAGACTGATGACATTCCTTTGGTGATCTCAGAATACGATCCATACAATGAAGAGGTAGTAACATATATGGATCATACGGGGCTGCCTGAAACGTTCCGTGGCTATGCGAATTATAAAGGATCTCTGTTCAGTGAAGAAGATACACGCTGGAAGGCTTGTCACAACTACACACCAGAGCGTTTTGGTAAAGTGGGTACGCAGTTGATCTCGTTCCGGAATGGATCGCTCTACCTACATGAGCAGAACGCTGACCACAGCACTTTCTATGGCACCAAATACCAGGTGCAGTGGGAGCCCGTGTTCAATGATGAGATGGCACTAAAGAAGGTATGGCAAGCATTGTCTTATGTGTCGACGGAGCGATGGTCGGCCGAAAGAATACTCAGTGAATATCGCGGCACAAAGCTCAAGCAACAAACTGCCATAAACATTGCATCCTTTGTTGAGAAGGAGGATAATTTCTATGCAGCTATACCTCGGGATGTGAATACCCCGAACACTCCAGTACCCGGCATAGAAGGAAATATGATGCGCAGCAAGGCCATACAGGTACTCCTGCAACTCGATCCGGCGGTACTGACCAGATCGCTGATGAGCTATGCAATGGCTGAATGTGCGGATTCACCTAAAAACCCGTAGATTTGATAAAATACCCATCTTATGAGCAGACTCAAGACACGTATCAGCAGGGCAATCAAGGGAATGCCGAAGTACACGATCAACGATGAGGCGTTTGAGAACCAGTCACTGGCTCGAAGCGCTGCTTTCGGTCGTGATCGTAGTGTTCAGTTGCAGGAAGGGAACCTTGAGCAAGACGCTGCCGATGCAGCCGGTGCCGCGCGCGACGTGACCGGTAGCACTTCTTCCCTACTCAGTACCATTGCTGCCATTAACGCGAATACCACCACTGGGCGGCGCGGGCTTGCACAGGACGAAGCCACGATCAAGCGTCAGAATCTGGGGCAGCTTTATGGCGCCAATCAGGCCATGATTGACGAGAAGGATAAAGCATGGAACCAGAACGTTTATGCGCCCTGGGCTGCACACCTGCAGAACCTAAAGGAAAAAAAGGCCAACCGTGATGCTAAATGGGGAAGTATCGCTGGTGGTCTGCTCAGTGCCGGCGCAACTGTATTAGGGGGTCCGATTGGCGGTGCTGTCGCCGGGAGTTTGTTGAATTCCGGAGGTGGTGGTAATTCTTTTCGGGGGCAGCCAACAATAGGTATGGAAGAAGACATGTACGGGACCAATACTAGGTATTCTTAAATGGCATATCGCGAGTTCTACAAACAGCAGCCAATGGTACTCAACGACTACTCTCCAATCGAGAGAGGGTTGAGGTCGGTTGGCTCTATGTTCTGGGCTCTTTCAGAAGCAAAAAAACAGAAAGCATTACAGATCGACCAATACAAGGTAGATCTTGCCCAGGGCAAATTTGAGAATGATGAAAAACTAAAGAACGAACTCGCAAGATCACTTACTGAGGAGGGGAAGAAATTATTACGGTCCGGTCAGGGATTTACTACGGAATATAATAAGAAACTTGACGCTGCTAAGAGTTTGGCTTCCAGTAGCGCATTGCAATACGATCGGTGGGAAAAGGCTGTTGCTGCTGTCAGTAGGCGCAGCGTAGATGATCAGTATTATGATCCACGCTATGATGAGGAATTGTTGCGTGAAGCAACACATGGACGAGATAATGAGGTAAACTTTTTCACCCGCGGGGAGCGGCTTGCGGCTGCTGAAGCCCGGCTCGGAAAAAACCCGATTGCTTTCCGGATCAACGACTATACAGCAGACTATGTAAAGGGTTATGGGACGAAGGAAAAAGAATCATCTTCAGGGAACCCAAATGCGACGAGCACCATTTATAACAGTTCGCCGTTCTGGGACACTAAGACGGGTAAGCCTGGTGTAACCGATCGCCATGCTGTTGAGTATTTAAAGAGCCGCCCTGACGGGTCGGTGCAACGCTTTCTTGAGGCCGAGGTTGGGAACGAACTTGAATCTGAGATGGAAGCCATGAAGCGGAGTGGTGATGCTCGGGTAGATTGGATGAAGGGCAAGACTGACCTTGAGATCAAGAACGAACTCATCCGAGATCCTTCCAAAAACATCATCAATAAGAACGACTTTGGCATCCGGGTTCGAGATAAAGCCAAACAGCGGCTTGAGGATGCTGCTGATATTAAAAGCAAGGTAGATGTTGAGTATAAGAAGGACACTTCCAAGACCGGTGGACTTTACAACAATGATGCTATCGCGCACAGCGACACGTTCTACAACGAGCAGGTAGGTACACAAGGCATCCCTGATCGGGTAGCCAGTGCCCATCGGATGAACCAGATATCATCGCCTGGCGGTATCCTGATGATAAATAAAGGAGTCACCGCTGGCAAGCCAATCTCTTTTGAATCGAGCTCCAGGAACATCTTCAATGTAAATTCTGGCACGATACAGCAGGCGCGAGGGTCAGCCACATTCAACCTGACCGGTTACCAAGTGCAGGCGTATGACAAGAATGGTCGACCTTATTTCATTGAGGCTACTGATGCTAACGACCTCAAGAACAAGATCAGGCAAATGCCGGCATCGGAGTTTGCAAACCTTGACCCTGAGATGAAGGTGGCTTTGAAGGGGTACTCGCTCAACCGTGGCAAGATGCTGGGGGATGTCAGGAGCTCGACATACAATCTCAACACTGAGCTCGCCAAGGCCAAATCAGAAGGGAACGATGAAAAGGCGGCACAAATTGAGTCACAGCTTTATGAGCTTCAAAACTTTACAGCCGGTCTCAATGCCGATGCTGACGATTATACCGACGACGATATTCTCAATGCGGCGGCACGAAACGGGATCACCGCCATCCGTACTGATCAGTTAGTGCGCGCCGACAAGGCTGATCTGGATAAGATCAACACCATCACTGAAGGGCTGAATCTGAACGATCGGAGTAAATGGAGTCCGGAGATGCGCGAGGTGTACGATCTATGGAGGCAGAAGGCACAGGAGTCGGCGGCACAAGGTTATAAAGTAGCGCGCAAGCCGGCCGCAAAGAAGGCATCCTCCATTCCTACAGTTGCCGATCAGGCTCAGTACGATGCGTTGCCAGCAGGAAGTGAATACGTGGGTCCAGATGGAGTTAAAAGGCGCAAGAAATAATGGGCAAGAGACTTAAAAACTGGACACCCCCGGAGGAAGACGAAGTTCTTGACCAGGAGAAGCCTGCGGCCAAAACCGCATGGATGCCGCCCGCACAGGACGAAGTGGTTGAAGAGCCTGTAAAAAAAAAAGAACCCGCTGGCGCCGTTTCTGTGACGCCTGCAGAAAAGCCTACAGAGCCTTCTGGCGAGAGTACCGTGCCGGTAAGCCCAGAGCAGCAAAAAAGAGAAACCGAAGAACCTCCAAGACCAGTCAAATCCCCCTCAAGTTCTGTGTCCTGGTGGGACAAGGCAGTTAATCTTTGGAGCACTATCAAAGATTTACAATCACAGCCAGCGGATCCTAAAGAAATCACGCCGTCCCCGTTTGTGAATGCTGTCAAGCGTGGATTGGAAACCGCCAAACAGGCTAAGATCATCAATCCATTTAGTGGTACTCCTGACAAAAAGCAGATGCAGGAGCTTACCTCTATCCAAAAAAGGATACAGGAGTTGCCATCATCTGACGATTACAAGGCTTTCAATGAAGCAAAAAGCGTAACAGAATCAGTTACAGCATTGGCTAAAAGCCCTTCCAAGATCATCGCGGAATTGACTGGTGAGTCGCTTTCTGCTTTGGCCTCATACGGCGCTGTGCGCATGGGTATTGGTGCTGCCGCCGGAGCGGGCATGGGTTCGATCGTGCCCGGTGTAGGCACACTGGCAGGAGCCGGTGAAGGGCTTGTTGTGGGCATGGCAGACTCCAGCTTAGGTCTTGAATATAGTGGCAAGTTCATGGAGTCGCTTCAGGAGCAAGGGGTAGATATCAACGATGTGAATGATCTGCAGCGTGCTTTCCAGGATGAAACCATTGTATCAAATGCCCGGGAATCTGCTCTCAAGAAGGGTATTCCGATCGCGATCTTTGACCTTATCTCTGGTGGTGTTGCCGGTAAGATCGTATCAAAACCAGCAAAAAGCCTGATCGGTAAGGTTGGCCAGGGCGCCGCTGAATTCGCGGTACAGGCCGCTATGGGCGGTGCTGGTGAGGCTTCTGGAGAGATCATCTCCGGAGAGAAACTAAACCCATCGGCGATCATCGGAGAAATGATCGGGGAACTTGGCACCACGCCGATCGAGGCCAGCAACGCGCTGCTCACTTTTAATAAGCAAGCACGTCAAGCCGGGCTAACCCCTGCTCAACAGGCTCAATCCACCGCGCAGGTGATCCAGGAAGAAGTAAAGAACCCAAACCTGGAGGCCGCCGCCGAGACCATTCAGGCAAAAGTGGAACAATCCGGAGATGCCGGCGTCCATACATTCACTCCTCCTTCAACCGATGACCAAGAAACACAAGCCGCACCAGCTCGACAAACTCCACAAGAAGGAGCAGTTTCAGAAGATCAAGCGCAAGAAGCACTTCCGGTTCAAGAGGAAATCGAAGGACGGAAACAAGAGTTAGCCAATCGGATCATGTCTGGTGAGTATTTTAAGGATCAACCAGAGGACAAAGCTTTCTATGAAAAGCATAAAAAAGGTATTGATGCTATCATGCGGAAGCAAGAGTACGAAGATGCAAAAGCCGCCAGAATAAAAAAAAGCAAGCCCGTAAAATCAGAATTAACAGATAAGGATTACACTAATGAATTAACAGATGAAGAGCGAAATTTTTTAGAACGATTCCCTTTTACCCACTCATGCTAAGTTTTCATTGGGGGTTGGTTGCAGGGACCTCTTCTCCCCTGGAGGAGGGAGAGCTTCCCTGGACATGGCTCGGGTGGCTGGGGATGAGCTTGGTGTCGCTACGTCTACTGGGTGCGATGAGGAGTTCGTCGATATCGAGGGGGTCTCCGAGGGGGATGCCCCAGCTAGTGAGCTTCTTCCCTAACACCTTTGGCTAGGGAGTTATCTTTGTGCAAGACTGGACTCAGTAGTAGCTTGACTCGACTCATGGGTGTGCAGGTGCCTTCGATTTTCCAGTGATTGAGGGTTCACCGGGGGCTTCCTCTGGTTCTTCGGGCAGTGACAGTACGGCTATGGAGACCGACGAGAACTCGACCCCAAGCTCTACCTCCTTTGAGGCTTCTTTCGCCGGAGATACTGAGATGAAGGCAGCGCTGAAAGGTACATGTAGTTCCTTCGCTCCCCTTCATTGGCTTTAACTCAGGGTTTATGGCAGGGCTGACATTTTGTGTTATGTCCAGGGCTGGAGTCCGAGGAGGAGCGCATGTCGACTCCCATCGAGGTGGATCTGGGGGAGCCTCCCACCTCTCCAATGATTACTGGGGACACCCAGATGTCAGAGGAGCCTCTGCCCTCTCTGACTCTGGCAGGAGACATTGCTGAGGTGGGGGATGGACTACCCTCACCGACCCCGAGTGAGGGTGTTACAGGCATGACGGGGACCGTAGCAGGTGAGAGCCAGGACATTTCTCAAGTTTTTTACCTTGTCTCATCATAGGGAAGCCCTGAACGTTGCTGACCCGTTCTGTGTTTGGTGGGGTTGTACAGGTCCTTCTAGTGTGCTGGCTGAAGTAGGCCACTCCTACCTGGAGCTGTGGATCGAGTGGCCTTCATCTGTCTTGCCACTGAAGCCGATGCTGGATGCTAGCGTGGGCGCGGCTTTGCTCTAGCGTGCTTGAGGTTACATAAGAGGTGACCCCCTGCCTTCTTCGGAGGAGCTCTGACAGCGATTGAGGGAGTGCACCCAGGGCTACCATGGCCTCAGGTTCCCACGCGAACTCTGGATGTCTGGCTTGGCCAGCATTTGGGCGAAGTACCTGCAGCTTCTAGAGGCACAGGAGCAGAGGGCTCAGCAGCTGGCGGCCATCCGAGAGCTGGAGGAGCAGCGGGCTCGGATTGCACTGGCGACTGTCGAGCGGGAGAGGTGCGCTAACATGGCTATGTCACTTGCCTAGGACCGCACTGCTCAGCTGAGAGACGCGGAGAGCAGAGCCGAGGCCTTAGCGAAGGCCCCAGAGGAGCAGCAGCGAGACGTGGAGCTCGCTAGGGTCGAGTGGCAGACTGCCGAGATGAGTGCCAAGACGAGCGTGTGTGGATGACAAAATTTGCTATGTGGCACCTACGTCTCGGCACTCGTGAGAGCACGTTGAAGATGGAAATACCAAATTAAGCCCATGCCTCGCCTGATCAGGATGAGAACTCACGTGGTGGCCCGCTACCCATTAAGAAAGCCCCCGGGAAAGAAGATACGGCCACAACTCTATGACTTACCGTGTCGAGAACTGAATCAAAGAAAAGCCGAGGATGCCGGAAGTCACGTAAAGACTCGAACCGAGCCCCAAAAGCTACGAATGAAACATCATGGATGCCGTGCATCACAACTAAAATATTCCGGGAGTGCCAACATTCATACATGCGACCATGACTTCGAAACGAATTCATTCGGTGCTTAGAATGGTACGAAAAGGCTTTAAAACGGCGCGACAAGGGCTTTAACCGGCGCGCTCCCATGCTTTGGTTAAAACGGCGCCACCCCATGCTTTGGCTAAAAATGGCACGTTCAAAAGAACACCACAAGGGGATAGTTGAAATGGCGCACCCCCTGACCGCGCCGTTTTAACCAAAGGGGCCTACTTGCCCATCTTCAAAAACTTCCTCTTTCAAATGTTTCATACGGCGTGGCCCATTTGCAATCTCAAAATGATGCGCAAATGCACTTGGGTTTGAACCAGCGCGAGCACTGTTCCACCGCGCTGATTCAACCTCAACCCATCCCATCCACCAGTCGATACTCTATTCGGCATGAACGCGATGCATAGAGAGCATTCAATGCTCTGAACCTCTGTTTCTCCCTCCGTTCGACAGCGAAGGAGCAGCGGCGGTGACACAGCTTCAGCCACCTGCGACCATCTCATCCCGGGACAAGCTACAGTGTACGGCGTAAACAAGCTTCATCGAGTGCATCGAGTCACCTCCAAGTTTTGTGCCGGACGAGGCAAAAGTAGCAGGGGCTCTTCAATGCCATTCTATAAAAGGAGCAATAGCAGAAGGGGCTCTAGGGCGCGCAGGGAAGAGAAGAAGAGAGTGAAAGAGAAGAGAAGGGGCTCTCTATGTGCACCTAGGGAGAAAAGATAGAAGAAAGAGGGTCCATCCAAAAGGGGAAGAGCCTGATCCTCACGCCATAGACGTGAAGAGAGGGGAGTGTGAGAGGTGAGTCGATGGGGGAAAATCTCTCTTTTTTTTTGTTTTTTCTCTTTGTCAATACCTTCTTCCTCCCCCTCGCTATGTATTCCGCTCTCCATCTCCGGATGAACTCCCTGTGTTAGAAATCTTCCCCGTTGTATGGATGATTAAAAGGAGAAAAGTTGTTTGACAGGTTTAGCATTCTCTATTCCAATCTCGACTTCCTTTCCCCTCTCTCACCTTCCGATCATCCGGGGACCTTAAGGCTTGCCTCTTTGTGGCATGACCCTTGAAGTGATC